>LS997565.1:46242809-46842809 GCA_000469685.2 Haemonchus contortus
ACTTTCTCGTTCAAGAACCTTCAAACCTGACAATTTCGGATTAAGGAGTACGGTATCATGAGAGTGAGGCTACCTGCAGAAAACTACTTCACCCAATTAAAAAATCCACTGAACTCGTTTTGGAGCAGAATCACATATGAAACCGGTACAACAGAGAAGTTTCAAAGGGTTCGATTCGAAGATCACAGGAATAGACAGTCTATGAATCCCACAAAGGTTGAACATAGTCCGTATATCCTTCTCAACTCATTTCTCTGCCTGATATTTTACTAATACCCAAAAATAGCAGCTCATAAGAGCGGTTCTCAATACGTGCACTTTTTCTAGACGAATTCATTTCCCATATGTCACGTAGGACTTTTCCAGGAAAAAATCATAGTCACTGACTCAGAACTGACACACAGCTGATAACGACGTGAAGAAGACGATATGCCATCCAAAACGCGTTGGAATAAAACCAAAGAAAATTGAATCCCCTGGAAAACGCACGTTGCCATCTGGCGCCAAGAGGTTTTCAAGAAATTTATTACAGAGTTACTAGCAGGTTCAAACATAACGTCGAGGAAATCTGCTCAGGGGAGGGGAGAAATTGTGACTCTCATCAAGTTTCTAGTAAGGCAAACAGGTAAACCAATCTCTTTCCCTTCCTGCTTATCTGCCACTGGAGATTACCTCAGAATAAGATTTACCTCGGGTGTCAGTGCATAGTGATAACGGTGAGGTATGGAATTTAAACCTCAGCCAGCAGTTCCAGCAAATTGCTCCAACTCAGCCGTATCCAACATCGAACAGTAGGGTTCCCATAACTCTGTCAGAAATACTGGCTGCACCGTGCCCCACTAAGGGCAGAATGCCTTCCAGTCCTTGATCAGAATTGTTATGACATCTCCTATCAGGAAGAATCTCTGGGGATACCAAATAAGAAGCTGTCGGACCGAGAAATGTCCTAAATAGGGCGCAATCAGGGCTCGAAGACTTTAAGCTCCGACGACCATTCCCAGTTCCACAAGCATTTTTACGGCATTGTAGAGGCTGCGCCATTCATAATGGAGCATATATGTTGAGACTCCAAACAGCTGATCATTGAGGGTTCAATCAGGTATACTGTAGTAAACTATTTACGCAATCGCACACTACTGAAAATCTCGTCCACACCCCTCTCTTGTCGTCATATTCTTGTACAGCCCGCCAAATTGAACGACACGAAAACTTTCAGAATTCACGGAGACTTTTAGTTCCCCAGTGAACTGCATAATGTACACAAAAATTACTTCAAACTCTGCCTTAAGCCCTATAAATTCGTGGGGGGATCGGATCGGAAATCCGAAAATTCTAGCAATTCCCGATCAGAGTCGATCGTATGGAGCTACATACTGGAACTGCACACTCTGTCCTCTGCATGTCATGTTATTTCTCAAAATTCCAGCTTCTTAAAATCTTCGAATAGTCACTCATAAGTCACTCGTTACTTGCATTTTTAAACAAAAATAAATGTTGGTTATGTCACGTAGAACCTTTCTCAAGGGAACGCTATGGTCAATGATTCGTCATTGAAAGACAGCTGATAACGCCACGGACAAGACGACGATGAATGCAAAGTAAAAGGCGTTGAAATAAGAATAAAAAAATGGGGTTTCCCGAAATTCACGTCTTTGCTGGCACCAGAAGGTTTTCCTGAAGTATATCGCCGAATTGCTGGAATGCCGGGGAATCCCACTCTTCTCTCCAGCACGCGAAACGGGTACGTGGCGTTTGACCGCCACGGAGTTCAACCCATTGAACACCTCCAGCCGCTCATTCACAGCCATCTACGTTTACCAGTAATCATTTGAAACCCTGGAGCCCGATCCTGACTTGAGCCTTCACTATACTACAGTAATCCATAGAGCTTTTTCGGATCCGATTCAACTTAGGCCAGTGAGCCTCTGTAACCTGTTTGACAGTTACCCCAAAAGAAAAGAAAAGTATTCTCTAGGAGATAAAAAGTCTAGCTCGGCTTCACCTGAACCATGAATAGCTTGAAAAACAAACAGATACCCATCTGGGAAATCCTGAAGTTCCCCATTAAAATTAGTGGTATGGGGCCAGTTATGGAAACTACCCAACCTAGCACTACAGTTCAGTCCTCTTTTTTTTTACTTCACAAAACCTAAAATTATCGGTCTACAAGAGCTTTTGTTGTTTTTTGGACTTCTTGCACCCAAATTGATGTTAATCGTGCCACGTAGGGTATTCCCCAAAGGAACGTCATGGGCATCGAAGGAGAGCTGATAACAATAAATCGGACCAGACGACATGCATGCAACGTAAAAGGCATTGAAATAGAAACAAAAAACTGGATTTTACCAAATGCACGTTGGTCATTTGCACCGGGACGTTTTCCTGATGGTTATCACGGATTGCTGGAATGTGGGGAACCCCCACGGGTGTTGGACGCCAGACAGCTACGTGGAATTCTAGACTTTGCCACGATCAGCACGTACAACAGCATATTCGGACTTTGGTTATATCTATCATTTGGAGCCCTTGGAAGCCCTAACGCGACTTTTAGCTTCCCTGCATTAGTGATCCGTAGAGCTTTTACCCAGGGATCCAACCTATGTAGGTAGATCGGTGCTAACCTCGTCGACCTTTGACTTAGTACAAAGTATTTGCTAGGGATAAAAAAGACATTTTTTATAGTTCCCTGGATCGTGATGGGCTCGAATAAAGGTCAATATCCATGGGAAAACACATGAAAAAGAAAGTTTATTCTCTGCAATGCACTTCATTCCAATTGTCTACTTCCTAGTTTATTAGAAACTAAAATAGTACCTCATAAGGTGATTACTCATTAGTTGTACTTTTTAAACGAAACCCCGAAAATTGAAAGATGTCACGTAGGAAATTCCTAGAAGGAATGGCCAGTCATTGAATCATCATTACCTGACATACAGCTGATAACGGACGGACACAGATGGGGCTACGCAGAAGATGAAGTAATATAAAAGATAAGTAAAAAACAAAAATGAGAGCAGCAGAGAGGAAAAGAATGGTTTTTAAAGAATGCACGTAACTGCTGCTGACACAGAGGACAGCTCCGGGTGGAATGGCGAGACAGTGACGAAGTTGTTTTCTGGCGCCACCGTGATTTTCTCGAGGCTTATCGCTGGGTAACCCCCCACTCTACCGCAACACACATCACCACGTGACGACGAATGAGTAATGTGATGATCATGGAGGGAGGCTGCAGCAGAGGGGGTTACTTTTAGAGCAACCAAAAGTACAGGACTGTCCCATGTGAAAAACATTTTGCAGCCAGCTACTATAGCACAAAGACACAAACATCGTCATGTGCAGGCCGTGGGTAGACAGAACACCCAGTTGCAGCGACTCAAGCAGTTAAATTTAGCACCCAGAACTCAGTTGATTATAGTGGAATGTGTGGTCATAGTGTTTATCGTTGGCACCCGAGACGAATGGAACAAATGGAATCGTCGAAGGAACACCGGCACCTCTTAGTATAATGGATTGTGACAAGCGCTCCCCAAAGCTTGCACTTAATGCACTCGATTAGAAGGCAAAAAACGACTATTTTACCAGTGGAATGATAATTTTGGCTTAACAATAGGCACATTTTCTCTCTCTGACGCTTATTTGCATAACACTTTTCCCTAAGGAGCAAATTCGGACTGACTAAAATGGGATTCCATTTCACCGATGCTTCCATCAAGATCACTGTCACGTATAGAATTATATTATACGTAATGCATCTTTTTTTAGCGAAAGAACTTGCCCGGAATTGGACGAGTTCTGGGCAAGCCTGCTTTTTACACAAACCACACCCACATCACTAATACCTCCTACTTGACCAGTTTCACTCATTAAGTACCTTCCTATCCTAAAAGTGATCCCGCCCCTATGTTCCATAGAAAAATGTTGAACCTTCAGCAGCACACGCCACCGCTACACCAAACATGCGATAAGGAAAGGTTCAAGAATCAAGCAACCACGCTCATTTTACGAATACTACCACATGGGTAGCACAGAACAACTAGCATGATCACCTTACGCCTCTCATTGCCTACTACTGGCGTAGTACGTGTATTCCCTAACATTTTAAATACTTTGGAGGGATCGATCTACCAGATCACTAATGGGAGGAGGGATGGAAGATGTGGGGGAGGGAGATTCCTGCTAACTATTTGGTTCATTTCGACTCAGCTCCCTCTCTCCTCGAATACCCAGAAAAAAGATTCAGCTTCCAATATTCTACACATTTTTCCAAAAGACCAACTGATTATCATGCATCTGAACAGCTCAACCGTTGGTTAGTTTGAACTTATCGGAGAATTACGCATAAATAAAAATTATAAAAATTTCATAATGAATCACTCATTAACTATGTACCAACTGTAGCAGTATCAACCGTGGCCTAGTATAAATCGGAAAATGGGATTTTTTAAAAAAAAACCTTCAAAAAAATCATTCCAACATGATTACGACAATGAATGGACGCACATTTTATGACATTCTTTCATTTTTTTGGGCTGTAGCAATTCGAAGAATCCGCGCTACAATATCTAATTGGTCAAGTTTGAAAGTTTGCGTTCTGTTTTTTCCTAGCCCAAAAAGCTTGCGGGAATGCGGTGCTTCCCTGGGTGACCCTAGATGATAATTTTTTTGGAATTCGCAAAAGTTCGACCATGTTTGCAACAAGGGAAGTTGCCTCTGCAAAATAAGTTTATAAATTTATTTTTCACAAATTTTATGAAAATTTTGGAGCTTTAACTATGTTACGTAAAGGTTATAACATAAAAAGCCTCAATTAGAGCGAAATTCATCGAGCATCTATAGAAGTCAAGTTCTTCCATCCATTTGAGGCCTTTGGCTAGTTCCCAAAGGAGGGTTTGACCCAAACGTACACCTCACCCAGTACGAAGAGATTGGGAATTATCGCTTCCGTGAGTGAGCTGACCAGAAAGTCCAAGCTTTCCAAGAAAAGATAAAGTGTTAGTGAAGGCCACTGAAGGGCTGAACTGAGGGCATTATGGTACGAGACCAGCATAGTGGCTAGAAAAGCGCATGACACATGATCTTTACGGGATCGACTTCAGCCCAGACCATATTTATTCGTCTAGCGACCGGTTCCACGACGAGGTCAATGATCTGGCTTTTTCCTGCTTTTCTCGTTCCCATTTGGGCAAGTATTCCATGAGCATCCTTACTCCCTGGGAATGGGAAGCAGGTAACCCATTAAGAAATTTTATAATGTTGAGTCAAAAACCAAGCTCACTGACAAGTGAATCTCCCTCAAGGATAAGAATTTTCTGGAATGTCTGAATATAGCTTAGGTATAGCCATTTCAACCATAATTTGGTATAATATGATCAATAATTGAATTAATAACAATTAATAATCAATTAGGTAGTTTTAATAATAATTATTACTGTGTAGCTGGGAAAGTTAATGGTGTGGCGCAATCTGAAGAGCTCCAGCCAGCATTAGGCTCCTATCGTTATCATAGGTCTGAAATTTAGGAAAAGTGAGTGATTCGAGAAGGAGAGCCTTTTTGAGGGCCAGCGCAGTTGAAAAAAACAACTCACAACTATAGAGGAGAAGAGTGAGTAAGCGTTTACTATTAACTGGCACTGGTCTTCGTTGCCATTGTCGCGTTGCGGCGACGCAGCGCCGCGTAGCGGTGAAACAACATGGAAAATAAGCGCGAGGCTCGATAAACAACTAGTAATTTTCCTTTAACGAAAGTGGCAGCAGCAGCAACAGCAGCAGCAGTAGCGGCCTTTCGTCTGCATCCTGCAGATGCGAAAAAAATGCCAAATAAGCCGTAGCCGTTCGTGTGATGACTCAGTACTTCCGCCTATTGAGCATCAAAGCCTGCATCAGGGATTGCCGTAGAAGTAAGTGGGATGAAAACAAAAAGCCGCATTAGATGACTCAACGAATATTATTGGACTCTATTATACGCCCCTACGAAACTTGTGTTGTGGGGAAAGTTCAGTAACTGAAGGCGCAGCTGTTAATCACATAGCCCTTGGATCAAACCCATAGAGACTAACCAAACCCTTCATTACGAAAAAGGCAATGAATTGGGAGCATTTGTTCTCTCGGAAGGCCTAAAATAAAATTTAGCAAACTCAGTGAACTTAGATTCAGATTTTTTGGTAATTTCTTTTGAATTTGCTCGAATAGAGTTGGGAGAACGTTGTGAACAGCCTTCCCAGGAGAACTACGTGAAGGGATCTGATTGAATGGGTGAATTTCGACATTAATAACCTCTCGAGGGGATGATCGCAAGCGGTCTTTACCTTTTGTGGACGATAACCTTTTTCTAGGCCTACCCTTATGTAAACAGACATTACAATGATTTTGAACAAAGTCAGAGTTCGAGGCGTATTCCGTAAGGACACGTCGGCATTGAGCCACTACTATGTAATGGAACTTTCAGAACACTAAAAATCAGGGATGAAATGGCCTTGGGTCCAGTGGATAAGCGCATAGGGGCCAAAAAGCGTGGTTCGGGATCTAGTCATTCTCGGGCCGTTTTTACTCACTGGTCAGCACCCTTGTAGTAATATTTTACGCGTAATTGTCGCTTTTTTTTCAAAAGATTAATTGACCTAAACACTACTGTCATCCATTCGCATTATTTTTACTTTTTTATCATTTTTTATTAATTATTTTTCCAATGATCAAGTGAGGAATGCGGTTTTTTGCACGGCTGTTATGCGAATATGTTGTTGACGTCTACGACCGCAATGATCTTTGGATATCGTGGCGTGATGCTAAAGAGATCTCTGAATTACCATGAGAAAGCTTTGTTTATACACGTTGTTTAGATGTTTTCTATAAATACTATTAGTTGCATAGTAAGTAGCAGTAGTCAGCCAAGAAACACACCCAGTAAACAATTATTTCTAATGAAAAATTGTAACTCATTCTAGGCTTGATACAATTCAGCAAATACTAGAACATTCCACGCTGCAAATTATTGATCAAATGGTGCAATTGGTACTAAGCGCGCTCCGCAGACCCCACCCATTTCACTAACTCCGCCTCCTAATCGATAATACTTTTCATGAAAATAAATTTACTTTGAAACTCTGGTCGATCCCCCTTTTGGCTGAACGTGCTGATTGCACAAAACCGAAGCCAGCAGATCTCCCAAATACAAAATAAGTGTAAAAACACGTAAAAATATATAAAATAGGGCAAATTATTGAAAATGTGATTTTGAGTGAGAACAGCTTTTACTTGTAGTAAAAATAAGCCTCACCAGTTCTCAGGATTTTTGCAAGTACCTAAAGAGTTTTTCAACCCCCCCCCAATCATGATCGAAGTTGCCCACTGATTCACTTCATAAGCTCCACCCACGTTACTAATCCCTCCCACAAGAAGCAAGACGGTGAATAATTGTATAACAGAAAGGTAGAATGTAGGACTTCTTCTACTTTTTCAAGCAATGGCTACTATGGAATAACGTTTGTAGAAAGCTCCAGGCATTATTTTACTCTGCCGATAACTTTCACGGGATTTTTTGTTCCGGACAGATTTCGAAGGTTCTAGTTTGGACAGTATAAAAGGGCAGTTTTGAGAAAAAAAGATATTTTTTGGCGTATGGTGGGAGAACTTGAAGAAGAAGCGGCAATGGGCGCTGCCACCGCACTCCCGGTCCAAAGACCAGTTCCTGAGGACCAAATTTCGAGTAACAGCCTAGTTTTCTTTCTTACACCGCACACTTACTAATGATAGCTTCGTCTGGGAGAATAAATCCCCGACTTTCACACAGGCTGGCCCCTAGCTACTATGTAGGCCCAAGAACCACTGAAAGCCACCGTTACTCGAAAGAAGCCGGGTGTTAGCCACATCAAGGGAAAATTGATAAATCCAGATCAAGCAATTTATCGATTTTTTGACAAAGCTTTAATCAATAATGATCAATCATTAGGGATCATGCTTGCTGCCAGTGCTTTTTGATTTTTGCATTGGTTGATCTCTGGCGAATCGTTCAACCACTTCAGCGCATTCACGAGGATAAGCGCCCCGATCAAACATCAGCACATGGGAGTACATATTCATAGGAGTTATATCATGGGAATTATGGTAATTTCCGCTTAAAATTCTCAAATAGGGACGATAGGAGAGTGATCATTGTCCTGGATAACTTCCGCATTCCCTACTAAACGAAAATGAGTCTTCCCCTACATTTGTGTGATTTCTTCACACCCCTGGAATAATGCTTTTCAAAATCTAAATAAAAATTAAGTTAGAATTTTTTCATATTATGAGGGTTTCACTACGTGATTGAGTGGTCGTGTAGTTTTACTTTGGAATCTGAAGAGGCAGCTCGTCCTTTGACACACAGAAGGCATGACCTCTTCCGTAAGATTCACTCATACCTCCCTACTTGGCCCTATGGGTCATGGATAACCAGGATAGTCTGGACAATCTGATTATTTCTTCTTCGATACGGCTCAGGGCCACAGATTCGACCTCGAACTCCACCGGAATTGAACTTTGCAAGAGTCCCAAGAAAAGAATGACGGTATGAACCGGTACTGGACCTCGCTGGCGAATGATCGAGGCACTGGTGGCACTTCTGGGGCCAGGAAAAGCCATTGAAAGAATTTTGAGGTAGCTTACAACAGCTTCTGCACATTTCTATATCTTTCTACTCTTTGGAGAAATACTATGAGCAGAAAGACATGGTTGAGAATGTAAAAGGATGGCTTTCCATTGCGCTTTCACCCATGCCACTCATTTTTCAAGGTCCAATCGTTCCAATTCTATTTCGGGCACCGCTTGAGAATCGGAGTGCTTTGTTGCGGGTAATACTCAACAACCTTGATCTCTGGTTAGTTTCCACCACCAAGCGGTTTAAGCCGTAGTTGCCCCTCGGCATGGGTTCACTTCATGTAAACTGGGTTTGCATGAGATCAGAGTTTGGGGGATCCATCAGATCTATTCAGCTGTACAGCAATGGTTTTTCAATAAATAAAAAAATTTTCAAGAATGGAAGGCTCTGGAACTCTTAAGTTCTATGTAGTTAAGTTGAAGATGAGTTCCTCCCTCCCTGATGAGCCTAGACAGAAAGCATTTCATTTGTTTGTTGACGGTATATGCAATATGAAGAGCCATAACTTTGAGCTATCCACATCTTTGATCAACTCTTTTCAGTACACTCGGTCTAGACCAATCGCTTTGGTTATTTATTTGTTTTATGTCTGGCTCACTCCACAAATAAGAGAATGCAATACTCGAGAGGGGAGATGTAATTGAGACTCTACAGTATTATAGGGGAGCAATTTAAGGGTTTTCAGTCGTGACTTCACACCATGGTCGAGTTAGGTAGTCTTCAAATCTGTCCCCAAATGCTTACTTGGCCTGAGATTCTTAGCCCTGGGACCAAATTGACTCAATTGGCTTGACTCTACAATTCATTTCGTTTACCAAGAACGCAGTCAAATGTTCCTAAGGTGTGGCTAGAAATCGATTGCGTGGCGCACTCATAGCATCTTTTACTCATGCGTATAAGACTGAATAAGGAAGATTGTCCCACACAAGTTGTTCAGAGCACAATACCTTGATATCGACATGTTGGTTGGGTGTTTACACATGAGAGTATCTATTTCTATTTCAGTTCCCGAATTCAGTTAGTGTACTGTAGTAAATAAAAAATAAACAAGCAACTAAATAAATAAGACAATTCAGTACAAAGTGCCATACTATTTGTTGTTGTGAAAAAAAAGCTTTTGGAAATGAAGAAAAGGATAAAGCCCTGGCCGTTGGTCGGTCCCGCTTAAGGGATGCACCTCGTATTCGGCTACCATTCAGAATCGTAAGGGTGTATTGAATGAGATGTGTCCTATACAATGACTAGAGCCAGCCGATGTAAAAGTCAGTGCTCATATCATCTTAAATGAATCCGGTATCAATTATCCAACCCCGAAAAGTTGGAAGGTCTGGTTGGCCTGGGTGGATGTCGATCCAAGAATCGAACCCGTGACCATGCTCGTGCAGTAGTGCGCCACTTACCACTACACTACCACCGCAGCATTATGTGTTTTGCCGAAAAAACATTTTTAACCTCAATCTAAGTTCACAGAAATGAGAAATGGAAAGAAATTACGAGTAAAGAGTGATAAGTGAATAATGATCGGCACCATGTTACCATTTAACAACGAAAAGAAAAACACGTAGGGGAAACCCCATTGGAACGAGTTTTCGAGTGTCAAGAAATCAAATGACCAAGTTATCAATCATACGACGACGAAGATGTTGATGTGACGTATCGGAAACTACTTTACACCCTAAAAATAATCACAACAATAGAAATGTTCTCGGCAGATATCAAAAATCAAAAGATGAATCGCTGATAGAACATGTCGAATTAGTGGTATCAAAAAGAGAATTAGCGAAATAAATGCTAGATAATTATTTAATTAAAAGAGGTATTGAGCACCACAAAGGGGGGGGGGCTAGGGAGACGGGGGCTGAGAGGGGAAGGGGGAAGGAGGTAGAGAGAGAGTTTAGGGCATATTTGTTTCGCGATGCTTCAGGCGGGACCCTACTATAAACTATGAACTTATGAGGGTTCCCCTTCTCCGATTCTCAGTATGGTAAAGTAGAAAAACAGCATTATAGGATAAAGAGACTAGAGGTAAACTAGAGCTATCAGAAGCACAAAAGTAAACATAAACAAAAACAGAGGATTTTCGAGTCAGCAGCTAATCTTGTTTAATAAGCGATACGAAGCAATTCGTACACCGTGACCGCAGAAGACCCAACATAAGTATGCTACAGTAGCCAAAACAGAACAAGCTAATGACGAGTATTCAAACAACTCGATAAACAACCAGCATGCACACAGGATACAGGCACTATAACTTAGATTATTACCGGTATTGTGATCTTTGACTATTATTGATTCTGTTGTATTTATTACTCGTAAGTATCATAAGAAAAAAAAACAGACCGGATAACAGCTGAGCTACACTCATACCCATCAATCTCTCTGAATGAAATTTCAGCTGTAAAGTTAAGAAGCTTCTTAAGAACCGGAATTTCAAACTTTCTAAGACCACGACAGAATTTTGCTTCAAAGCTTACATGCACACAGCATAATTGTATCGGGTCTCAGGGACACATAGAGCTGGATTCCACTGAAAAATTCAAATTTAAACTCGGAAAAGAAACTGAATCAATCATCCACAGCAGTACAACTACTTTATTGGTGCGCTTTCTCAGCAAAGCTGAGAAAGCGCACCAATAAAGTAGTTGTACTGCTGTAGATTTTCTGACTCGGTATAGGATTTGATAGGGCAAGGAGATCCGCAAAAGATATGACGATAGGGCACAGTTCAAAACTTCAACTCTAGATAGTGTATAGCTTGAAAAAGGTACATAATGCCTATAGTTCTCAGAAATACCTCAGAGAGAAGCTTGTTCAAGTCAGTAGAAGCCATGAAAAGATCAGGTTCGGGCGAATTTATCAGTAGTGAGGAACGAGCAGACTCTGAGAAGCGGAAGCCAACTAAAATGACGGTACCGAAGAAAAAGTGCAAAAAAGCATAAAGTCGTAGAGAACTTCAAGAAACAGTTCATACTCGGGTAGTCAGCAACTTTTGTGTCAATCGGCTACAGTACTCCTATTCTCATACTCATAGACATATACGAAGAAGCGGCTAGAGACAAAGAGCAAGCAGTTACAATGGAGTACGGCTGTGCTAAAGCAAAGCAACGGTTTGACACCGTGAGACCAAGATTTGTATGGTCCTGGAATAAGCCCGACATGAATTCTACATAGGAACTTGGGCACAGGAACTCTACAATACTCGAGTAGTATGACTGGGAGAGGAATGATGAGCACTAGCAAATCGGTCATTTCAGAAATGTAGAACGAAGCTTGAAAATAACTGGACCTAATGACCCTGGTTCTGTAACAGCCTGATATCAAAATCAGTGAAGGACTTGGAAATAAGATGAAGACACAAACAGTAACTAAACACACTCGGGACACAAATTCGGAGATGTCATGGGAGGAAGAACTCCCATGACTAATAGTTCGATAAGTGATCAGTCCCATAGTGGTGTTGTTGATCGGTGGTTGCAAGTGTGATCTGGACCCGTTGCTACGTATGAAAAGCGGGCATTCCCTAACGTTTTCGCCGTTTGATCTTGTGATCACTGAACTTTGGTGATCATTGAGTGAGCGCGATCGGGGTGTGGGGGAAGGGGGAACTGGAAGAGATGGCGTTGGCTTGACGAGAGCATGGAGAGCGAAGCGCAACGAGACCGAATAATACAGCAACAGCAGCATTGCCACCACCCGCCGCTGTGTCCGCTCGTCTGCTGGGCGCATGACTTTTGGAGATCACTTGCTCTTGCTGATCGGTCCCCTATCGATTGATCAACACAGTCCCAGTAAATATGCATGTAATCCGATTGAAAAACGTGCAGCAAAACCATTGATATGCCTACCGTCAATTCAACACAGCCAAACCAACCAGAGATCACTCTCGGTGGTCTTTCCCCGCTACGTTTGGGCCATGGAAGCGTGCATACTTTCATGGGAAATCATATTCAAGTAGGAGTCCTTTGGAAGATTAGTAAGTAAGTTAAGGTTGTGATATAATACAGTAGCAACATTTGCTTATTAGTTGTACCGCACTACTGTACTACCAGCAACTCACCCCCCTTCCTTCCTTTCCCATACCTCTCCACCTCTCCACTTCGTCTCCCGACGATAACTATTTAGATTCAGAAAATAAGGAACAATGTATTTAAATGCGAATACCTGGCTTGTATTGAAGTGGAAATGTGTAAAATGATTTGGAAGTGGGAAATGATCACGTAGAGATCGTATCGTGGATCGACACTGACTGGCTCAACTGAGTTTTCTCTTTCCCTGGAGTCTGCTATACGGTGTAGAACTTGTCTAGGAACTTATAAAATCTGACTTGGACATAGGACAGTCTTCTCAAATCATAATTCAGCCCAAATACATATTCAAAGGCTGTGACGAACTGAATGAAATGCGAACGCATGTGGGCATCCCTAAGGGACACTTCGTCATTCAGTCCGTCTGAAGGGAGGATGGGTATCAGTGAAAGTACAATTCGTCAATGGCTCCCTGCCAGCTCGTTCTCAACTATTTATGGTTACGAGGTAGCGGACAGAATAAGAGCAGTTGCAGTAACCACCCAGGGATCGTAGATGGGATCACTTTCAACTTTTGAAACTCAAGAACTAACAGTTTTTATAAGGAACTTGTGGTCTTCATTGATCAGGACGAAAGTCGAAAGCATGGCTTATCCCAACAAATATTCATATTTCTGCTAATATTGTAGTATTCTCAATAGTACCTATTGAAAAATTCTGTTAAATATTTCAATTCATTATTTTTATGGTTGTTGACTAGGAAAAGCACTTTAATTCTGAAATGTTAGACGATGGCGTTAATCTAATCTCACTATGGACCTACTGTATCTTGCAAACTGGCCATCAGTTCTGGATCCTGAAGCTACTTGGGGCTACCCGGTAGTCACTGCAGAACTGCTGTCAACGCTGTTTACTACCGACCTTCCTCTTCTCAACAATACTAAAATTATGATTTGATTAGTAAAGAACAATTGAATGAGCATGCCAGCTGAACGTAACTGCAAGGCCGTCAAGTTGAAGGATTTTGTTGAGTAAAATATGAATGTTGTAGTACCCTTGTTGTTTTTGTTTTGCTTGATGAGTGATATGTGATCCTGTTGTCACTCCTAGGCAAACAAACATCTGAATGCTCGTCCGGCAAAACCCACTTATTAGAAATCAATCCCTGTTGGTACCAGTATCCAACTGGTCTGGGAACTGCTAAACTTGAAAAAAACCGTTAGTCTTTTTTTACATGATCATCGATTGCAAAAAATATCCGAAGACTGAATCCTTTGGATCTAATCAATCCCTTGCGTGGAATGCCCCTGCAATCGATTCCCTTTCAGAATTGTAGCGACTTTCAGGAACTGGTATGAAGCCTATGTACTTGTCACCTGCGGTTGTCATTCGATGTATAAATCAGGGCTTTTATAGTCCCAGACGCAGAAGGCTAGGTTGGACTGGGGTAGTAACTATTTGGGATTCGACCCAGATAGATACTGCGACTACACCAGTTCTGCCCACAATAAAATTTTGGTAGAGAGCATGACAGCAAAACTCCTTAATTCCAGGGATTGCGAGCGGATGGAAACACAGAGCGTGACCATAAGTTATGGTACTAAAGTCCCATACAATCCAGACAGCCTCACTTCGACGCGAGGCTCAGCCGGTAGGCGAGGTTCTTGATCCACTGCCTGTGTAAATAGTAATTGCCCGTTTCTGGTATGACAACCGCTCTCTACGTTACTCAACTACCAATTGAGCTGATCATTTTCTGGGAACACAATCCATTGTCCAAATTCTTCACAGTGCCGAACATCGAGTTCGAATCGTCCGAATTATTTGGGAAGAAAGGATTTCTTATACTGGAGTGCGATCCAAATTCGTCCAACTCTGGCCAATTCTTCTTCATTTACGAGGTGACTTAACGGAGTGATGAACAAAAATTTGACGAACTCTTGTTTTCAGATCAACATCATCACTTTGATTTGATTACGAGAAAAACTTTTGTTTCTCGGAGAATGGAGATTGTAAACGGGAAAGGCAATGGTCTCACCTTACCATCCTACCTGACGCCTGTCCGGCGAAAAAAACGAAAGCATCAAGGATTACTCCTTGAAAACAAGAACAGAATTAGAAAAGAAAGCGATGTCTTTCAATTTTTTATCATGAAAGGGCATTTTATGGGTACGACCTGATTTGGTGGGTTGCGAAAGGAGTTTATTAGAACGTCAAAGATTCCCTACTGGTTATACTGGCTGTATTCTGCAGCATTCTGCAGCAGTACTGCGAAATATAGGATGATGGTCTTTTAATACATCATAGAACAACCATAGAGAGAGGCGTTTACTTTTAATTCTATGGGATGCGCTTTCGTTCAATGATTCGAAAGCTCCTTAGGTGGTGTTTGCCACCTAGGGAGCATTGTTGGGTCAGTAGAGGAATGGCAAATCGCTCCTACTCCCCAACTCCGCTTATTTATTTATTTGTTGCTTGTTGATAGTATTATAGAGAAGAAATAGATGCGCTGCTTCATTATCTCATTACTAGTTCTAGTGTGGGTGAATTTACCTTTAAGGTTAGAGACGCCAATCTATCTCGTCTGTCGGATGCGCTCTGCATTCCACTTCCATTCGGAATCGTAGTGGCCTAATGAGTGCGTATGTGGCCTATACAATGACTTGCGGTGGCTAGGTGATGTATGAGTCAGCGCTTTTATCCTCACATCCGAGTCTGGAACCAATGAACCGATCCTGGAGGGATGGAAGGCTTAGTTGACCCAGGCAGGCATCGATACGGGATCCAAACCCTTGACCGTGCGGGTGAGATAGTGCGCCACTTGCCACTACACCACCTCCCCCCACCTCCATTTATTAGTGATAGTATATTAGTATAAGCATCCATGTTCGACTCTCCATAAATCTTGGCATAGTTTTGCAATAATTTTATAAGATTTTAATAAAACCTGATGCCAAGATGGTAAACAAGTTCTCATCAACTTACGTTTCGGCGTTATCGCCTTCTTCAGAGTTGGAAACCTAGAGATAATTTCTATCCATCCCTCATTCAACAATTTAGCTTCAGAAACCGGTTTCCTAGACCTAATGTTCCCAAATGGGCATGATAACCCTTAAAACGTTTAACCCACCTCCAACAACAACCGCAGCAACCGGTCTATATTAGTATAGCCTTACACCCTTAGACCGCGGCTACTCCATGCATTTATCCTGAAGGGTAAATACTACCTGTTTTTCAAGATAAGTGAGTTATAACCATAGACTACGTACCAGAGTATTTCATGGTCAACTGTTTTTTTATTCTCGACACCCCATGACTCTAACACGCCTCCATCGCTCAATTTCTAAGAAAATTAGAAAGTGCACAGCAGTAAGTAATGAATAATGGCAATTGACGAGACTTTTGTAGATTGGAATGACACATGTGGATTGTCTTCGGAGTTTGATCATTTGTATTGTGATCGTTTGATGATATCGACGTAAAGGTCTTCGATGGAAAACCCCTTTACACCTTACAACAAAAACATTACGACCAGACGTCTAAAATACATATTTCGAGGTCTCTTAATGTTTTGTAATCGTTTTGGGAATGAACAGTTCCAATGAAATTCCCACAGTGGGCGTAGTCGACAGAGACCATAAACACACACACATACACACACCCTCCTAGAATATATAGGATGAAGTCTTTTGGCTTGGATCATTCCCGTTCAGGGTGTGCGCCCTGCATTCGACTTCCGTTCAAAATAGCCCTGGCCTAGATGAATGCGTATGTGCGTATGTGTCCTGTGCAATGACTAGTGGTGGTCGTCGATGTGCATGTCAGTTATTTTATTTTTACGGATGGGTCCTGTACTAACTGATCGACTCAACAGGGATGAAAGCTTTGGTTGGACCGGGGCAGTACCAATCAGCCAGCCTTTTTGCGCCACTTGGTCCTACACCCCTTCCTTCGCCGAACACGCGGTGCATACAACTACGAACAGCATAGAATACCTGAGCTGAACAGCTTATTTTTGAATCGACTTGTGACTGCCGACAGAGACCATTGAATATCCTAAAACCATCAAGCGTCTTACAACTAACTGCTTGCTCGGTTCGGTTATCCGCTAGGTATAGTAATGTAACCCAGGGAAAAACTGGTTTCTCCACTCTGTTCCCCGAGTCGTTCAGCAGATTCGGAACATGGACTGTGATCAGCGTTCAAAACCACGTACTGCTTTATATATCTCATCTTAAACAACCGCTGCAACCAACTATCGTTCACTTGTCAGAGATGTCGGCGCAGTCATGAAAAGCGCCATTATCAACGATCGTGATCGTGAACATATCGTAGATCGGCTTATATTCTTCCCTGTGGGCTTTTCACTTTGGAGCTGTCACGAAGAGAGATACCTGAATAAGCTTATAAGCTTTCAAGCGCGCTCCATTGAAGTATCCAAGGGTGGTAATCAAAGAGGGACATGTGGTCTACACAGACAATCAGCAAACACTGTAACTGCTGCCCGGAACAAAGTTGTATGCCCAAGCTGTGAACTCGCAGTCGTCATAGCCTAGTTGTTCGAAAACAATATCAAGAATATTCTCCACACCGAAATGTCTTCTATAAAGTGCTCTAGACTCGAGATAACTTTATTTGCCAAAATCGTATATACAGTATAAACAGAACATCATTCAATATGTGAAATCTCTTATCTCCTATCAATTAAAAGCTTTGATTAGATATTGCAATGAGTACTACACCAACAATACCGACTCCTATGGCAAATGCCAGAAAGATGAGATTACTGCGACCCTGAAAATAGCGACGTTAAGAAATAGTCTACGTTTTGGGGCGCCAGAACTTCTCCCCGAATTCCCACGTCAAGCGGCAGTGGTCACGAGTCGGCTACCCTATCCTTCTGCTGGGGATTCGAAGCTACCCCTTCATAGGGCGCAACCGTGCGCGATCGGGTGCTGCGAACGCGACGTCGTTTTCGGGAAGAAGTTACCGGGATATCCCTATACCTTGACCGAACTTGTTTTCAATGAGATTGGGAATTTCTGTAGTCAAATTTCTCGTTCAAACGAATGCTATCGTGAATCAGAACAAGGCCCCGGTTCGAGTGCAGTGTTTGAAAAGGCTAGGCCCGAGTTCGTGTCTCAGATGGAGGCGATGCGTAATTTGGCGAGACCAGAGCCGGGGTTTGAGCGTTAAATGGCCGCAGCATAAATTTCACCACCAAAAAAGTTTTTATTTCTACATATGTGAAGCTACAGTTTAGTTCGAGACGTACCGTAATCGATTTGTATAGGAGAACATCGTAGAGAGCACTGATAATGGCCGGAAGCTGAAAAGTAAACATCCGATTGGGTCCAGCGATAAGATATGGCAAGTAGCTGTTTCAGGTAAAAATGCATATTTTTAATGGGAACATGTGGTTGCAAGCAATGGCCCGATATTTCGTGAGAGCTCCTAGCAATCTGGATAACTTCTGGAGCTCAGATTATTTTCATTTACCCCTTTGGATCACTGTGGACCAAGGAAATGAGGCAATAGAAAATCTTTTGCTGAATACGACTATCTTCCTTCAGGAAAAAGGTGATCCACGGTAAGGGTAACAGGGCCCAGGGAGGGTAAAGGTGGTGACCCACGTAAGAATGCAGAGTATCCTGAGAATTCGTGGCACGGTAGAGCGGAGGAATACGACCCTATTCCCCGATAAGGGATTTTCACAATCATTTGAGTGCAACAGTCATGTTCTTTACCCTACATTACATTGTTTACCCTAAATTGACATCCTCACATGAATTACAAATGACTTTCAATTCTAAAATACGTACTCTCGTTGTAATAGGGTAGGCTACAGTTTGTGACAGCCGATCACTGGACATAAACCAGAATGTCATTCCTGATGTCCATAGTATACCGTACCCAACAGAAGGTAATACCAGTTCGCGACCAACATACGCCTTTTCTCGACGAATTATGCAGTAGAGGACAAAGTAAATTGTTGAGAAGACAAATACAGTTGAATAGAATGACCAAATGTAGTCGAACACTGAAATCATTTGGGAATCAAAGATGACTTTGGGATTGACTCAATGATCTCTTCATAGCTCACCATTATAAGGGTCAGTGGATGGATTACGTTGCTTGAGTATAGCTATAGGTGCCATCATCAAGCCATGAAGTATGGCCAAACACATTGTCATGAAGAGATAACTAAAAAATAGTTGGAAGTTCAAAAATTATGTAAAATTTGGTTTTTTCTTCGGTGGTAGACTGGGCGGAGATAGCGGAGCACTAACTAGCGCACTTACAATGACATGGTTCAAGGATCGATACTCGCCAGAAAGAGGCGACTGTTATTTCACTTAATTGGTCAGTTAATTGGTACCAGACTCACACAGGAGGAAAAAAGCGCAGACTCCTACAATAGGAGGCCACCGTATGTTATTCTATAGACCATATACGCATCTAAACCATCCCTAAGATCCTAAATGGGAGTCGAATGCACGGCGCATCCCACAAACACTGTTGATCAACGCCAAAGAATCCATCCATCATTCCGAAGATAAGTCAACCTTATTATTCATTATGCACTGCCTGTACCTTGGGCAAAAAACGATATATTCAAAGTCGACCAAAATCACAAATCATGAAACGCCTGCTATTTATTTACCAGCCTTAACAATTTCCTTCAATCAGGCCCAGAGCCCACTTCTACACACCTCCGTTTCTTCCTTTCTGGGAACTTTTTTTCGACTACTATCTTGTTACCTGTGAAGAAAATGCGGGCCATCCATTCTGCCCCACCTACACTGACAGCGCTCCGCCCGCTATAAATATTCAGGCCGTTTCACAAAATTATCGGGCAGACCATTGACAACTTTGAGGTTCAGGGCCCTTATCCCCTTTTCGCTGAGCATGAGAAGTTGTAGAGGAAGTCTTCTGAGCTCGATCCATCATTATTAGATTTATTAGAATTTTCAATAAACTCACGGTACTTTTTGAAGTAACTCCTTTTTGTTAATGAATTCTTTGGAAGACTTTTTCTCTGACGAAGACTGAATAGTGAAGTTTTCATGAAAACTGTTCGATTCCAATGCAGTAGTTTCACTTGGAACTGATTGAGACATAGGCTCCTTTTCCTTTTCATCATGTTTGACGAAAATAAAGAGTACACCACTAAAATTCTGCTAGTAAATATATGTTCACATAATTGCTATGAGTGCTCATAAGGTAAGGCTTAAAAGCCATCAAGAAGGTCAGGTCCAACGGGATCCCGTTAGTGTAAGGAATGATTAGCACGGTGAGCAGATAGCACAAGTACGGTTCGAGTCCCGTCCGATTTTGATGTTTCGCCCACAATTACTCAACCTTGTGAAACTTTCGCATCGCGTACTGCGACCAAATAACAGCAGTTAACGAATATACCAAGTAGAAATAATTATTATAACTTTACCTTACTAGAACAATAATTATGCCAATATAGTTAATCAGGTTGTGTTTCACCTCTGTGGCCTCCAAAAACCCGAAAAGTCCAAAACGAGCCACCGACCAACCAACGATGATCTGCAATGGAGTTATTGATACAGGAAACAAGTAAAATACGATTGAAGGAAATTCCATCTTTACTAACTTGCATGGCTCCCCACACGAGAAATCCGATACCCATACCGAGACCGTTGACTACCGGAACACAGAACACATTTCCTGAACAGCTTTGAACATTCCTTTTGAATAAAACACCTCATAGGCATCTTTCATAGTCCACGACCGGTCCGCGCGACCAGTCGCGCGACCTGTCGTGGACTATGAAAGATGCCATACAGTATTAAAAGCTCGATGAAGTAAAATTTCAATAGCTTTTATCGGAATAGATAGCTTACACTGTTAGCTCTGGTAATAAGGATAATACTCGATCAGTAGGAACTTTGATTTACATTCCTTGGGAAGAACTGAAATTTCGAACTATTCTCACGCGCTTTCCTATTCTTTGGCGAAGGAGTGAGTGATTACTTCATCGAATAGGATACATCTTCCATTCAGAAGTTCCCCTTAGATTTCTAGGAATTTATTGTTGTCAACGTTTCGATGGATTACTACATATTTCACCCGTGTACGAGTCTTCACATAAGTTCAAGACTCGATAGTCTTTATGTCCTCCCATAGAGAGAAAACATTTGAAAACCGCTTCAGTTTTTAGTGGCCACCGAGTTCGCAGCTCATCATTCCACAGTGCTTTATTCTGCCAAAAGCGCTGAAGACGAATAACATAGCCAAGCCGGTGGGGGTGGTGTAGTGGTAGAAAGTATACAATCATGCACGCATAATCCAGGGATCGAATCCTCGCTCGATATACGCCAAGGCCAACGAAGTCTTCCCGCCCTTTGTAGTCGTTTGGTTGCCTCCCTTTGGGTGATAAAAGCAGTGACTTGTGCATGGACTAGTAACCACACTTCATTGTGTATGGAAAATACGCATTCAATGCGCCACTACAAATCTGAATTGAAGTCGAATGCGGGGTGTATCTCCCAAACGGGAATGATCAACGCTGAAGAATTCAAATTTTATTCTCTTGTGTCGTGAACCTGTTAAACTTTACTCGCTGAAACTCAGTCCAGAAACAGAGACAGGAAAGTTGGGTTAGGATACGCGATAGTCTCTTGAGAAGGCTCCAAATCATTTTTAATTTTTATAATTTGTGGTTATAGTCTCTATATGTACGAAGGGCGGAGGTGGTGTAGTGGCAAATAGCACCGTATCACACGCACGGTCGCGGGTTCCGATCGATATCAAGGTTAAGCCACCCATCCCTCTGGGGTCGGTTAATTAGTACGAGGATAGAAGCCTTTACTTGTGGCCATCGCAAGTCATTGTATAAGTAGAATTAATACGCCACTATGATTCTGAATGGAAGTTGAGTGCGTGGGCGCAACCGTCAGACGGGGTTGATTAACGCCAAAATCTTTATCCTTCATCCTTTATATGTACAAAATCTCACACTGAGGATAGTGGACTAATTTTTTCTTACCAGTCGCATACAGTACTCCACCAATGGCAGCAATCCATTGAAATTGTGGGAAGCCTCTGATAATGTTGATAAAAAAGCCAACGACGAGCACTACGCTACATTCTACCCATTGAACGAAGAAACCTGAATACAGAGAATTAGATCGTGCAAGAGTAATCAAAAAAAGGCTGAAAAGGATCTTTAGCCCGAAAAATGTCGATGTGACGGAACCCCGTACGCTCTTGTTCGAGCAAATCTTTGATCAACAGGATAAGCTGTGATACTGGCGTTCCAAAAGGTAAGTATAACTACTTGATATCGGAAAATAATTGAAAGATCCAGAAAACTAGGATAATTACAAATGTCGTCAGTTTATGACCACATTGATAGTCTTGTAGGTTCGAGAGCTAGCTGTTGACGACTGCAACAGTTATGTAAGGTACCAAAAACATGGCATCTACCCGAAACATGCTTTTGATTTTCTAAGACAGATATTCAGCCCATCAAAACACAAGATAGAAGTCGCACTTCATTACCGCGAAAAGCTCCTCTGCCAATATCATAGATGGCATAAGGCGGATGGTGAGATGTCTCCTGCTTAAGTGAGTTCAAAAAGTACGCACCCTCATAGGGCCTCCCAACTTTATAGAAATCCAATTTACTTTCGTATACGGTAGCCTTATCAACATGGCTAAATGATAAATAAAAAGAAGGACCACTATCGCGCATAGAAGTAAATCCGGTACCCTATTCCAAAGACTAGCCAGACTTAGCCTCAAAAGGAATATACCGGCACCCAAATCAATATGGGGCGACGACATTGAAGTTTGCTTCAGAAGGCCTCTACTACCTATTATTTACACAAACCAGGAACTCAATGTCTGTAACGATTTCAAGTGAAAGTCGTCTACGTGGCTCATTCCACATCACCGGTTCGGCTTAACTTGGCCCTTTTGACATCCCTGTACATTTTGGAACAGAATAAACAGAATAATTATAAATAATAAATATCTTGTCAAGCGAAAGCATTAGAGTAAAAAAAAAGATTTACCATCTTTGGTATCTTTTCGTTTCAGTGGAGTAAACATGGATCCGAATGAAGTACATGAGATCAATAATGCCAAATATCCTAAAGCCACAAATCCGGCTGAATGTTCCTCTGTCAGAGTGGAGTTTGAATTAGAGCCAAGCATCCTGGAACTTCTACATACATCGTTTACTTCTGCGAAATTTTACCAAAACAGCTAACAAGCCACGAAAAGTAGGGGAATGACTGGATAACTGAGAACGAAGGCAGTTGAGAATCTCGAAGAAACATAGAGCATGTTATTCCATGGAATTTTTCTAAAAGTAGCAAAGCACAAAGCGGTGAATGCCACTGTTTACCATCTCATCGGCGGTGATAAAACGGTGACCATCGCGTCAAGACCCTTTATCCTTAAACCCTTGGGTTGGCAATAGTTCATGTGATCGCAGCCACTGCGGCCCGTTTTCACCCGACGATGCAACAAGGTTGGCGCCCAGCCCAGTATAAACGAAGTGTCGTAACCGCTTGATACGAAAAACTTTGTCAAATGTGCGGGATAAACTCGTAGTAGGTCGATCAAGTACTATACCAACTGGTTTGGTTGGTTCTGCAGCTGTTTTGGAATTACAACGTAAACAGTGCTTTGTATATCGCTTTAACTCACAGTACTGTATAGCTTGAATATGGATCAGTGAGGAGAATGTTGACTTCATTCCCAAAGGCGTAATTTGTATAAAAGTAGGCCGTGCTATCAGGTTAGGGGGTGTATGGGTACATATGTGCGTCCGAGAAAGCTCGCGGCAGCTCTAGCGCCTATTATTGGGGCACAAACCTAAAGTAGAATAGTTTAGTAGGGTCAACCAATCATACTGATCTGCACTACTCCAAATTTGGTCCCCGATCACAAGCGCTAAATTCTTTCAAAGCGCCACGAACTTCTCCGCACAATTTGCCGTGCGCATCCTCGGACGCACATAAGTTCCGTCCCTCAGTTTGGGCTAACAGAACCGGGGTGGCAAGGGACATTCTGTACTTCCGAATTCGCTTCCTATTGTCCGACTGCTTCCCAGAAAACTTCGTTTCCTCTGCATCAAATTACTGGGTAAAAGAATCTCTGGAAGGCTAAAACCTTCGATGTTGATATGTGCGGTCACCAACCACCGTAAGTCATTCCGTAGGTCTCAAACGCCACTACAATCCGGGATGAGAACCCTGTGCTTGGCGCATTCCAAAAACGAGATTCATTACCACCAACAGTTTGTCCATTTATCATTGAAGTTACAAAGCTTCTCATTTCACTGGCACGCATACTGCTACCCCCTACCTCCCTGGTCTACCCGTTGACCGATGGCCTTAATAGAAGCGCTTTATTGCTGAACCTGGAGGATACGTCAATATGGCTCAGGTAATCCTTTCCGAGTAGTTCCCTATCTATCTAATGATATGAGCTCAGGAATGTGTCTTTTGAAAGAAGAAGGGAGTATTGAAGAACTTGAAGGCTTGGAATCCAGACCTCAGAAAGTGCTACCGACAGTGATGCCTTTCACGAGAGAAGAAGTCGAAAGGAGCGTCGAGTCAGTATAAAAGAGAAATCGAAATGAGCAACATTGGACTGGTTTACGCTTCTATTATATGGAGGTTACGAGAGGAACGAATCAGTGGCTTGTCACGCAGTGAATATTAAATCGTTGCCAACTGAATGAAAAAACGGCATCGCCGAGTAATAGCAACGGATTAATGAGCTGATATGCGGTCGCCAGTCAGAGTTCCCATTTTACTGATGCACTTTTAGGTCGTTGATTGCAGTAGCTTTTAATGATAGCATACATGTCATTAGTGCCATTTATGAAGCAATACTATGTACTTCGGCTAATTTGGCCTATACAAGGGTAACTTACAAATGTCAACCAAGAAAAAGACCGTATTCACAGCCTTCTGAATTGGCCTGAGGGTGAAATAAGTCTTCGGTGAATGTTTGCCTAAAAATTCAGCTTATGGACTGATCTATACCCGAAGCACAAAAACTCTACATGTGAGAGCGTACAGGCTACCACAACTCAGCCACGACTGTGGAATGAAGTCGAATGTGGTGTACATCTCTCGCCGACGCCAATAGATTTCCAGTCTCCCATTATGGTGCATTTTTGAACGACAGGGCGGAAGTGCATCGGTGGTGGAGGAAACGAGAAAGCTGGAATAAGAAAACACCACTCAAGTTCAACCACCTATGCCTAGCATAGATGTCTCTTAACGAGGTTGCTATGTGCTCCCGTAAATAATGTTGATCTTTGTATTCTGTCCACGAATAAGCTCGATTTACTTGATTACATGGGGTTACTAGCGACATCTGAGGAGTAATAGGTATTAGGAGTGTGCATTGATCTCCGCCGTTTTTTTTGCGTGCAAAAACATATTTATTACAAATTAAAACCAAATGTACATTAACCAATGTATTGCCCATCGTTAGCTGCAACTTTTGCCATCTTTCTAGTATCTTGTTGATTCCGCGTCTAAAAAGGTCTTCATATTTTGAGGGAATCCAGCCATCCACCTATGTTCGCACTTCTTCGGCATTCCGGAAGCGTGTACCTGCCAAACTGACTTGCATGGACCGGAATAAGTGGTAATCAGAAAGAGCGAGACCCGGAAAGTATGCAAGCTGAACAAGCTGTTCCCATCCAACAACTGCAACTTTTTTTAAAGAACATTCTTCGCAACATGGTCTCATGACATTTCCTTCCGATTAACGGCTGCTTGTAGGTGAGAGCATCCTACAGACTGTCAAATGGGTGTTCGTAGCGGTCAGCAGTAACAGTTTCGTTCGGGCTCAGCAGCTAATAGTACACAATACCCTTTTGATCCCACCACCAAATGCACACGCAGCATTACTTTTTGGCAGTGGACTTTCCGCTTTCGTTGCAAACTCTCTAGTGAAGAGAAACCAGTTCAGCAGGTTCGTTCAGATGGAGCTTGTCCTCCATAAATATCGAAAAGCATACGGTGGGCTTCACTGGCAGTTTTCTCAAAATCAAACAGCAGGAGAAGGGCTCCCGGGAGAACGGTTTATCACGTTCCATGACCAATCAGTCTGAGAGCAACGGGATTCTGTGGAAGCTCATCTGTCTGCCCTTACATAGGTGCACACACCTAATATAAACAAGGACTGGTTGATGGGTAGACCAGTGTTTCCGCCCTCATAGATAATCCCCTGACCTTATAATCCTTCCCTTCTGAAACTTTTGAAATTTTACACGGTGACCGTTTTTGTACCCTCAGAAAACTTTCCGATTACGTCAATGCATGTCAAGAAGCTAGTGCTCCCACACAAAAGAAACTGATGCTCATTATAAGAGTGCAGGTGAGAAAATTTCAGTAAAGCTCGCACCTATAGAAGGAGGAGGGACTGGCTCAATAATAGGTAAAGAGAGATTAGAATCACCCTGCATGTGGAAATGGGAGCTGAATATGTCACCGAAGTTCGAGTCAAAACAGAGTTTGTAGCAGTAATTCCGCTGACGTGGAAAAAAAACCTCCCCGAGAAAACGCTGCTGTACGACGCAACAGACGGAACAAACCGGTCCAGCTTAACTAAAGAAGAAGCTACTCATAAAAAGTCACCTAATATTGTTGAGCTTTGTTTGCTTTGTATTTTTGAATACTGATGTTGAGGCGGTACGCAACTGTATTGGTCAAAGTTCTCCTCCAAGACGAGAAGGCTGAATTGAACAAATTTTTTTCTAGTGACGATTTCTTCGGAGATTCCCCATTTCAGCGCTGAGGCACCAGGTAAACTTATAGTCGGCCCAGGCTTGACATCGTTCCCCTGATTGCATGAACAAATCTATGCCAAAATAAGGTGAACTAGGTAGTTCCTGCGTTCCTGATAGCTTTTTCAACGAACAAAGATCAGGAAAGCTGCCGCATACGCCGTGGAATCGAAGATCAGAAGGGACGGCCGAATAGTGTGATTCTACGTTTACTGTTGGACCAGAGCGATTGTCATTGGCTCCCTTTCCTTTGGTCCCAAATGAATACCAGACGACCGCTAGCTCGTCGGCTACATTTCTCCAGGATGAATAAAAGGGATGATTTGCCTTGTGTCCCTCAAGCAGGGAGAGACCTTACTACGCTGGTCCGTGACAGGGACGAGCAAGGACGTTACTACAGCCCGTTTCCTCAACCCTATCCTCTTTGCCTAGATACAGCGCGTCTCCAAGCGGTGTCTCAGCATGAGGACTCAGGCAACGCCAGCACCAGTCCGTCATGTCCTCGATGCGGCAAACGCGGTGTGCTACACATCGTTCCCTGCTCCAATTTCGTTTTATGAGATCTGTTTTTACTTTCATCAGCCTATTTCACTTGTCTTGTCTTCCCTTTATGAGCACAATGAATAGTCGAACAGAATAATAACATTCGCCCCTTTGCTCATCAACGAAATGCCACTGTGACACCAGCAGAAGTGACACTAAAAGGGCAATGGCCCACTACGAACAAGAACAGAGAAGTGAATAACCGAAAATCCGCACGAGTGAAGATAGCCTCAGAGAACGACTCAAGTAATAAGGTGGTTAAAAACCTGGTAGGAGGACACGCTAGTGAGGGTGGCCCGGATTTCCAAACATGCTTCTGTGGCGGAATAGGTCGAATCGCTAGCAAAATGAAGAAATAAGACCTAAACCTATGAGCCCGGAGTGAATGTGAAGTGTTAGTTCTGCTCCACTCACAATGCGCGGTAATTCTTCGCCAGTTGTCTCGCTGCGCGACGCGCCTCAATTATGTTCTGGTTAGTTGCCTCGCGCTACATGCTTTTTGAGACTATCACCCCACAAAGATCGCAAATACGCCTTCCAAACAGTTTTACGATCACAGACTTTGCAGAAGTGGTTTTTCTATTTTTACAAGCATTTTTCCTCAAAGTAAGCCATAAACATTTTAGTGCCTTCTTCAGGTGTCACAGTAGTGTTTTAATTAGGAAGAAGAGGGCGAACGTTAGTGCTTTGCCAGACTGTTTATTGTTCCCATAAAGTCGAATGAGGACAAGAAGAGGCCAATAGGCTGATGAGAGCAATAACGGACTTCAGAGAACAGAAGGAAAGCGAAGTAGGCATTGAAGCATGTCCTGATGTTTCAGTGACGTCGCATATTTCCAAAATCACTAACTTCTTGCGACCCGACCTCTTTTTTATCAAAAATTCCGCTCCAAATCAAAGTGTTTCCATGAAATGAAAGAACTAATGGAAATTGCATAGCCCTCTGTAAACTTTTTTTGACCTTTCGAGCACAAGGACCGCAACCGACAACGCATCCATTTCATAGGCTCAGCTCTTAGGCATGCTCGAGAGGAGCTTCATAAGAAAGTACAGTAAATGGCAAAGTCTATAATCATTCCGGGATGCGCCCCGCATTTGACCCCAACAGTTCCAGTTGCATTTTGTAGTGAGTATAGGGCCTGAACAACGAAATCAGCAGTAAGTCGGGGGAAGGAACTTACTTGCGTCCGAGGATGCTCGCAGCAATTTGAGCGGCGAAGTTAGTGACGATTTGTACGACTCTGACGACCATTTTCGGGGCACAAACGTGAAGTAGAGTAGTTCGGTAGGGTTGATCCTTCTAATCTATTCTACCTCAAATTTGGGCCGCGCCCCAATGATAGGCGCTAAAGTCGTTCAAATCGTCACAAACTTGTATGTACCCATACCCCAAGTCGATCTACATTTCAAGGGAGACGGGCGTTAGGAACGATTTTGGGTAATCGATTTGCCGCACGCGGCTGCCGCGGACACTCATTCGCCGTTATTACAGCTCTAGCATTCTTCATACAGCTCAATCGATATGCGATCATTATTTTATGCATAATTCTACTATTAGTACTTTTGTTCTTGTATTTCTTACCTAGCGCTGCATCCTGCTACATTCCTTCGCGCGCGACGCCCCTCTCACCGCGACGCGACCATTTCGTTCCTAATGCACCACACCCTACATTTCAAAACTTTTACCCTGCCAGACGAGATATTTTACCTTCTGTATCGAAATACAGAAGCTAAAACATAGAATTAGGAACCAAGTTATACTTGGAGCAAGTGTAGGCGCCCGTGTTCTAGTAGCTACTTGGACATGTGCTTATAATCTCTCAATCCATTCCCACTCACAGTTATAAAAGCGAATAAAAAAAACTCAATCGATATGTAAGGGAGTTAAAAACTTTTCAATAACCATTATGTAGCAAGTAGAAATGGAAGAAGCAGCATAAATTGGGTGGACCTATCGGTAGGGACATTTCAATAAACAATATAACCCTATAAGCTCTCTGATAAACTGCCACTAAACAGTACTATTTTGATACTCACAAGTCGAACAGATGTAATGACGTCAGCGATTAAACCAACTGAAAAAATCAGTCAGGAAATCAATTCAGATACCGAAAAATGCTAAAAATACAAATAAACAAGGAGGTACAAATCAAAAACAAAACTTGATAGCGGAAAAAAGAATCAGACGTTTTTGGGTAACCTTTTGAGAACAGCTTTTTCGGAACCAGAAAAAACTTTGGAGAATTTTGTATCAGGAAAATAAAATTATTCCTGATTTTTTGTAGCTTTCACTATAAGTGGGTTTCCTCTTTCTATTTAAGTAACTCATAATTTCACCCTCTTACCGGGCTGATGAGTGTCAGTACTGTGGTTAAGAGTCAACAGCATGACGAATAGTCAACAGTACAGTACTAGTACATACAGTTATAACTCTTTGAAGAGTTTTAGTTAATAGACTTACATGATGCCATTTGTTTACTGGACGTCTAAGAGTGTCAAGAGAGCAAACAAGCAAACAATACTTTGCAGAACGTCAGTAACTTTGCAGTTTAGTTTTCAGTTCCAGTCAGTTTCTTCAGTTGTCTCGCACAGCAGCAGTTTTCTCCAGTGATTTATCCCACATTGACGAAACTCCTGGTGTAGGGTCCACCCCAATACCAGTACCTACTACTGAGAGTAGAGCTTTCATCATTCGGATACTCTTTAAAGCACTTTGATCGCTATTTCATCTTGATCCTCCGTGAAGCGTGATCCTGATATTGTTTTTTTGCTCTTAGCAATTTCAAGACTAATCATCTTGTCTTCATGAGTTTTTTTTTCAAAGACAATAGCTCGTTTCCAAAAACTTCTTCAGTACTTCTGCCCTTCATGTCATCGTTGAGCTTTTTTTTTTCGGCGAATGACAGCGATATCGTAGTCGTAGTGATAGGACGAGTGGTGAGATAACTAAGAAAGCTCTTGTCTTACCAGGGAGGGGTAGTCTACTTATCTTGGAACTTTGAATTCAGACCCACATAAATCGATAGAGTTCTGAATGCTGTTCACGAAAATGGAAATTGAAACTGCAAAATGGTTCTCCTTATAAAGTTATGGGAGCTCGAATTTTGCTCGACAGTAGTATCAATTGGGAATGCGAACTCGTCGCTTTCATATCAAACGCCCACGTGACCTAGTGGTAGTGGTCTCGCTTCGTGGGCGTAAAATGAGGGGTCCCTCCCATCATTGTCCGCACTTTTGCAATATGTTTTTTCATTTTATCAAAGGCTCTCTAAACGTTTTCTGACATTTCTTTAGACAATTGATACTACTGTCGAGCAAAATTCGAGCCCCCATAACTTTTCAAGAAGAATCAGTTTGCAGTTTTAATTTCCATTTTCGTAAACAGCATTCAAAACCCTATCGATTCTGTGTCTGAATTCAAAGTTCCAAGATAAGTAGACTACCCCTCCCTGGTTAGAGCTGGAGAGCACAAAGGCCAACTCGTTGGTTGCAAGCAAACTTTGTTTGACGAGATCCGTAACAAGAGATTCGTTTGGGACTATTGAATATATGTGTGTTAGTAGAAGGCGAGGATGCGGGAAGATTTCCCCACAATATACAAAGAAAGAATACCTGTCTCTGTAAGCAATTTAGCTCAGACCAGCTTGGAAAGATAAAAATGCTGGCATCAGAACAATGTATAAACCGAGTCAGCATCCAAATAGCTCGACGTCTCTAATGAGAACTTGACGTAATGGCCTATCCGTAGTGGAGAAATGGAAAAGTTATATTTGTTCGATGTTTCCGACTATGGGCACAAGTCATCAAATATCAAAGACAAGAGAAAATAAAAAACGGCAAAAAGAAATAAAAGAACTATTGAGCGAACATAAGCTTGCTCAAAGAGCTTCCAAAATTTTTCTTCCCTTTATAAAAAAAATTCCGGTTTCAAAACAAAGTAGTGTAAGCCGAAGAAAACTTTAGAGAATAAGACCGTTCCTTCGCTAAACGATGAGTGAATGGGGATGGCTTTCCTGCGCCAAGGTACTTTCAGATGATAAATGATTCCTGAGTAAGCAATTTTCCCGGGGAGGGTGAAAAAGTTAAATCACCAGGGTGTTGCGCGAACAAGTAATTTCCTTCATAGGATTGTCTAAATTCCAGTAACTAATTTTAAAATTATTATCAAATTGTAATAACATATAATCACATGGATTTACCCATAACTGTCTCTAACTTCTTGCCGAAGTCAATAGCCCTTAAAAATTTCATTTTGCTCACGTTCGACTTGCTTCACCTCAATATTGCTATGATTTGAAAGCGATAACCAGTTTTAGCAACCTGCTTCGTGAAAATTTCAATACTTTAGTGCATTATGACTCATCAAACTATGAGGAAAAAGAACAAGGAGGAAAAGTGAGTTGAGTTCGAGTAGAGCGATTAGAAATGAAAAGTGCAATCGTTGTTTAAAAGACAGCTTTTTTCAACAGAAAACAAATAATAATAATAACAGAAATAAAATAAAAGTTATTCAGTCAATATAGATTCTTAAATTATCAGTTAAATTATTAATATAAATCAATATACCCTAAAATTCCATAGATAAGAGCGGGTGAACCTACCGGTGAAAAATGAATTGAAAAAAATCGAAATTGAATTTAGTCACTCCTCTAACTTGATGGATGGATAAATTAAACTTCGAAGAAGAAGTTAAGAAGAAGCGCTGCCCCTCAACTCTAAACCCCGCCCACTTAATAAACAATTCATATAGAAAAACAGCGATTTTTACGAATCGCCAGTGACTACATTCAATTTCGATTTTTTCCAATTCATTTTTCACCGGTAGGTTCACCCGCTCTTATCTATGGAATTTTAGGGTAAATATTATATAATAACATAATAAATCAACAAAATAAATAAAATAAATATTACAAAAAAGCCATAGCTATAGCCATTTCTAGCTTGTTGTGGCTAACTTTACAAAGTTCAATTGCCAAACAGTTGGTAACGTGGTCACCGATCCACTAAAAAAGGAAATGTAATGGGTAAAATGAATAACCAATTCAATAGAGATGACTCCTAGAGAGCTGCCGTATGATATGTTATGGGATAGTTCAAACTGACTCATTAGAAATGACTGGGCCGCACTGATCTAAGTCCTTTGGCTGGAAGCGGTATCACCCCTTCTGTAGCAACTGCTCCAGGAGCAGAGCACAGAAAAAGGGTGTGGCGGCGAAAATGACTTAAAATTCAAGGTCTTAGGCCCAATATATCAAATTATAATATTACCAGTCAATACACTAATATCACAATATTTCCTACTTAGATCACAATAAACCATAATACCACAAAACATCGCGTATTATAGATATAGAGTGAAAATGCAGTAGATGGGAGAATGGTACTAGGACAAGAACTTGGGGAAGGGAGGAAAGGGGAGCGGGTCGGAGTACCGTGCTCACCTATGCGTTCACACGTTTCCACGCGTTTCAACGCGGTCTCCCGTCCTTGTGTGCCCTGTCAACAAGATACTGTTTTGTTTCAGTTCCTCTTCCATCCTAGTTTTCTCCCATATAGGTTCCCTCCACTTGTTGAGCTTAGGCGAAGAGGGTCATCCCGATTATGAGGAAACGTTCCTAGGCACTCCTACAAGCTCATAAATCCAAGGCCCTATCTTGCTCTGCACTATAGTACTTGGTATTAGGGACACAGCCCGGTGCCAATCCCTCCCCCCCCCCCCCCCCTCCCTTCTCCACTGTTCGCCATTCGGGTACAAAATCTACTCCTTACCGAAAAGTTCTGTCCGTTCACTCTCCCCATCCCACTCCCCCACCCATCCAACTAAATTTTCACACATGGTATAGTTAGAACAATACTAATAAGTAGAATAATTAAGGAAATGCTCTTTGGGCATTATACTCTTACCCCGACATCTATTGACATAAGAGTTACCGAAAAAATCTGTCCGTACTCATAACATCAATTACCTCTGCGGATGTACACTTTTACTCGACTTAAGCTCAACTTTCTATTTTTGCTAAAACAAAGTTGATCAAGTTGAGCTAGCGATTTCCAGCACATAGAAAATCGTTCTGCACCACAATAATTCCTGGTCTCATACTGATTTTAGGACTCGTCAAAAAATTGCAGAACTGAGCTGAGGACTTTTGCCACATTCCCATGCCTCCTTCCTCTTTACTTGCGAGCCTTTTATCGGCTCTTATCAGTTGTTATCAAGTCATGTCACCCAACAACCGCGTTAATGTCTTTTTTTCTTCTCATCTTTCACACACAGACACATACATACACACATACACACACGCTCACACACACACACACACCCACACACACATATATATATATACATACATACATACATACATACATACAGACACAAGCAGCGACAACGAATTACTATACCAAAACAAGTACTATCGTTGAAGGTGTCTAAAGTACTTATTCGTTGTTGAGGAAGGAGATGGGTGGAAGGCGGGGGCGAATGGGGAGCAGGGAAGCGACGGCTAAGCGGTATGGGCTGAAATTCATGTAGATGGCTTCCAATGCGAGTGCAAGCAGATTTGGGAAGCTAGTAACGGTTACTAAAGTAGATACGACAGTTAAGATGCTTTAAAAAACCTCAGAGCAACACTTCTCTCCTCAAATCTGATCAATTAGAGTTTCTTCATACGCTTATCGTGGCCAGTGATGTGGGTCAGAGGGCGTACTCGCGGTCTGGTTCGCTAGCTATATCACGACGCTCAGCTAAAATGGCGTCGAAGGTGAAGTTATGCTGTTGATACTCATCATAACAACTCTGGCATTTTGCCAAACAATAAAAGGACCATTTATGTTCAGTCAAAATGATGCCTTTTTTTAACATACACTTCACATTTTGAAAATCAAATGAAGATTTCTGAGCAAGGTAAAAAAAAAGAAAAAGGGAGAAGCAGAAAACTGAAAAATCGTGGGGAATCTCTTGCGTCAGAGGGGCAACAACAAACTCAATCGATTGCCTAATGGAATTTCAGATCTGATAAGGCTACTGGTACAACCACGTGAGCTAGTCGGGTGCGGTGACCCATCGTGGAGGAGGGCAGGGCAAGAGCTTTCGGAGACTTGCTCCTGAACCTCAAGTCGCAACCACAACTAGTAATCATGCTCTCACCGAATGACATTTGTATGATACTTGCTTATTTCACTACATTGATGGAGGTCTATGATTCATTCCGCGTCTACGTCCTAATTAGGGATTAGACAGACGTCACTGGGTCCTTATCTAAACCTGTTCGATTTTTAAGAACTTCGTAAGAACCCCATCAATCTGACATGTAACGTGACCACAAAAAAGTAAAACAACAACATCATCAAAGGAAGACAAGAAGGTCACCGTAAACTGAGTTGATATTTATAAAATTTCGCTCTTCCCGAAACATTAACGAAATGTCCAACCAAATAGGCCTTCAGATCATTAACGGATTCACAGGGAGAATCTAGTTTTACGGCAGTTAAATTGAAAAAAGTTCTTATTTACGCATCACGATTCAATCACGTAGTAAACAATAATGGAACAGTAATCCGGGATTAAGCGGGGGAAAACCAGCCCCCATTGCGATTGAAGAACAGAGTTCTTGACGGTAGGAAAGCTTTCCCTGTATCTTCAATACTTTCACTCCGAAAAAATTGCCTATAACCCGTTATAGGCCTACCAGATGAAAAGAAACGTCACAGCAAAATGTTATCATCACATAGTAACCGGTTGCATGGTTACTAGGTAGAGTTATGTTTTTGTTTTCATAGCAGAAATTGTTGATAAGACGACCATTGACAGAACCGACGCATTAGGTAGCAAAAATAGCCTGTAAATTGACAAGCCCCTGAAAATAGTGGGAGAAATGAAGTACGTCATGTTGACGTCCTACTACCAAAGAGGATGGCATAGAATCGATCTATACTGAAAAATTTATTGATTGGCCAAGAGCCCATAGATAGGAAGTAGTAGGAAAACAACCTCGAAACACTCCGTAGTAGTGGTATCGGAAGATAAAGCGGCGATGTTACTTTTACCTCATTCACCTGCCTGCGGAAAGATCTTTGCAGAGCCTCCTCCCCTATACTATCACTATTTATAAAAACTCAAAACTTTCTTCAATTTATTTTTTTTGCCAACATTTTTATTTTCAAAGGTTTTCTCATTTTTTTTCGTTCGTGCAAGGTATACCTATGACTTGAAGATGCAAGTTGAAAGAATGGAGGGGCTCACCAATTACGTCTGTCAGAAATGTTAGGAATTAAATGGGAGTGGTTCGAATCACTATGGACGATAAAGAACATAAATAAATAAATAAAAAATAAAGAATGAAAATGACTGGAGTAAGGTACGGAGTGGGAAGCGGTCACGCCCTTGGTGTCTAGTCTAGAACATCTCTGAACACCTGCGATCTGTCATGGAGCCCCCTCTTCGCATTCCAATCCCCGTAAAGTTTACACACCATGAAGCCGCCATCTCCCTACCCAACGCTTTCGCTTTTTATCAGAACGTTTAGCAGGAGTAAGCGTATGATGGGGCGTAACAGTGATAAGTTAAGCTGTGATTATTGGTAAGTGGATTAAATGTTGAAGATCAACTGACTTTGCGTCACTTAAAAACGATATACTGGTACCAAAATTGTACGGAAGGTAATAATTGGACTACTTTGAACCCAAGTTGTTAATTTACTTGATGTTGGGTCCTTTTACAAGTTGGTTAGCATTTGATAGCGATTATGAATAAAGATGAAACGATGCCTTCACTGGACCTCAGGTAGACTTGTGGACTTTACAGAATTAGGACGAAATATTTTGAGCCAAAACCTCCTTTGGAGTCAGGCCAAACAGCGAGTCCATTCTTCAGGCTCAGTGACTATCAGGCATCAGGCAGAAACCAGGAGTCTTTGATGGAAAGCAGTGAAATCGTCGAAGTCTATGACAGGGTAGAAGGGAACGGGGTAAATCGAAAATTCAATGACCCCAAAATGGACGTGTAGAATTCGAACGACATTGATTTTTCAGCAATGGCCGTCCTCGGCCTTGTTTTTCATTAGCGCTCCATGGCTATTAATTCTTGGTCTGATCGCGAAGAGTAGACAAACAATCGGCGAATTTCTTTTTTTTATTCTATCGTCGACACCTTTGAGCTCTATCTATACAGGGGAAAGGGAAAACGAGATCTGATTCTGTAATATTTAGCATCCCAGTTTTTTGACTGCATTCTCAATTCTCATTTCGTAAGAGCATTGCCTGAGAAATATTCAGAGATGGAATTCCTTTAGTGATTCAGTTGGCGAACACATACCCAGTAATGAGTCAGCACAGAACTTTGTCGGGAGAAAAATTTATACATATATTCCATGCGTACAAGGGTAAAAGGGCGTTTGTCGGTTTGTTACCTTAGCTGCTGTTTCTTTTTGAACCCACTTAGTGATTCTGATTCCGATTCGGGGCTGTACGCTTTTTGTAAAGCCAGAAGTTCATAGAGAACAAAAAGGTTGCAGGGATTTGGTACCAAAGTAACTGTGGGAGGAAACGTTTAACAAGTTACCAAACGTAGAAAAGAAGGCTTTCGTGATTCTGAGAGCTAGAAAGGCATGGCTTATCCCGACCAATTGTGTATCACCTTAGTGATTAGGTAGTCCTGAGCGCAAGATGCCCCTGTGAGTTCTATAGCTCTTTCTGTATTGTGGGACTGGGAGTGCTCATGGAGCTTTCTCTACCTGTCAGGTCTGGAGCGCGACTCAAGAGCGAGACTTGGACCAAAGTAGGAGTAGGACGGGGAGCCCATGGCTGCTACCTCACCACAAACATACAAAGCGCTCGACCTCCAAATGCTGTCCAGGTCATGAAAAAGAGCACTTCCCGATAGAATTAGACATTTACAATTACAATGTCACAAAATACTTTTTGAAAATATGAAAAATGAAAATAAAGTAATCAATAGCAATAACGTGACCACGATAAGGGATGAAATGAGTACCTATTCATTTCTTATCGTGGTCATACTGAATCGATTTTATAGACCATTCAGAGAGGCCTCAGTTCTAAAGACACATCTTATCAAAGTAATTAAAAGCAATTGTTTACATCGTTATAGTTCAGATTAGAGATATGATGGTGTCAGGAAAAAAGATCTCGCGAGAGAATGGTTTCGGACACCAGTGAGTTTGACAGAATCTGAAAGTTCATTAGCAGAAATTTGAGGTTGTAAACATCACATTGACTCTCGAAAGCGCGAAGCGGATCCTCACTCCTAAACCTCCTGAGCCTTCTACATGGCTCTTACGACAAGAAATGTTAATCTCAGACATGGAACATTCAAATTGTGTAGGAGTGCAGGCGGCGGAGTGCATGGAAAGGGTGATGTTGGATGACAGGACTGGACTCCGCCTACGAGAGGCGGGGCGTGCGCGAATATTGTTACTTCGAACACGGGGTGGTTAAATCTGTAAGGAGTAAGTTTGCGCAGTCAAAAGAAAAAAAGAAGGAGTTAAACCAATTCACCTAAACACATATGAGTTAGTAGGACAGGCGAGGCGTTCATAAAGTGTTGGGCGTGAGTATGTATTTGGCCAGAAATGTTTACCGTCTGTTCTCCTGCGCCAGAGCGTCAAAATTTAGAAGGGACGTGTGTGGGCTACAGGCTAACGTTACACGGAATGGAGGAGAATTTGGCATAAACTGGCGGTCAAACAGGTTCAGAAAAATGAAACCGGTGCTGAGGTCAAATAGGTGCAAAGGCATCAAGCTTTCCCATATGTAGGTCGGAAGCACAAGTAATAGCTGCAATCAGGAGTCGATTCAGATGAATGATACAGTTTGATATTAAAGCTTGACTAGAAATAGTCCACAATACAAACGTTCTTCATGCTGCATAAGAAGAACTGCTAAAGCGCTCGAAAACTGGTCCTTTTTCCTTTATAGGAACAAAGTCATATACTACCGTATGGGTGAGTTGGGCCAGGGAATAGACGTTTTGGGATTCCCTGATAAGTATTGGGCAGTTCTGTTTCTCATATTTGTGAGCAGCATTCCAGACTAATGAACTGTGTAGAACCCCTTCCAAAATGAAATGGGAAATCAGATCCATCCCACTCTCACTCTGTTCTTTCACTTACTACGAAAGGGAATGATGTCAAGAAAAACTAAACCAATGAACGAACCTCCGAATTTGACTGAATGCTCACATCGGGCAGATCTCATTAGACATTCTTCATTCAAGAATTACCTACTGTTAACCGCAGATAGGACTACACTCACTCACTACAACTCATTTTATAGACTCCGCCCACCAACCCTATTTTGAGTGGAAGACAAATGCGGTGCGCATACTAAAACTGCGAAGATTTCGCGTATTTTATAACCCTGGCTCTGACTCCCCTCAGCTTTAGTAAAAAAAAGGCTGTCTAGAATTGTAGATTTTTGTTTACACGAATTTTGGTTCGTCAAATACTAGCAACATATAGAGAATATTTGACCCTGAGATATGGAAGACTTAGTTGGCTTTTCAGGCGGATACCGATTCAAGATAAGAACCCGCGACGATACGTGTGTGATAGGGCACCACCTTCCACTACTGAGTAATCAAATAAATTCTATCGAGAGAAACAATATAACTCAGAAAGATAATTTATTCGGTCCACAGAATGGGTTGACGTGAAGGTCTGCGCTTTTATCTGTCATCTATATCTGTTGCCAGTCATGCTGTAAAGGCGAACGACATTCGGTGTACTCCCCTTTGCAAACTCCCAGGTATCACGTTACAAACAAGAGCTCCTGCTCAGTCTTTGAGGGAGATAAGCAAATTCAAAAAAAAAACACATCCATCAAATTTAGAAATCATTTTTCAAATAGTTTTGTAAGAGCTCGCATTGGGTGGTCTACTCAACCTTCTACTGATTCTCTTGACACTTGGGAATTTTCTGTGAAATACCAAGAAATTAGCTGTGAAATAGGATGCGCGAACTATATCTAATTGGATGAGAATTTCAAAACCAAAACGTTGGAGCGGACTTTCTTGATATAGGAAAAAAGATACCAATGTTTTGAGTAGTTCAGACTTACAGCTCGAGCCTTTTGGGAATAATTTTTCATCTGCAACTAGTTTCAAGAGTTAAGGGTAACCAAGTATGACAATCTACTGATTCCACACTGGTTCTATTCAATGACGGGCGATGATTCGCTCCGAATCGTTTGATGAATATAAAGAAGCAAGGAAAGATGACTGATCTAGAAGGCGTAATTGAAACATGAGATGTATTGACAGCCTGACAGTAGCCGAAATGACTGGCTAGTGTCGCCGACTTACAAAAACTGATTGCCTATGAACAGCTGACTATTACAATAGAAATTATTTGCATCATCTCGCTCTACATGACAATGATATCACACGGCAGATCGTAGATGATAAATGTGAGAACCAAGAAATGGGCTCATTTCGATCATTTGGATTTTTTTTTTGATTTTTGATCACAATTCTCAATGATAGAATGGCATGACGCATAGTCCGATGACTAGAGGCGTGCCGGACAACCACATAGGTTCATGATATCGAGTACGTGCTATTCGGCCTACTTGCGAATTCTTCTTTGTTCAGTATGGTTTTCGGTAAAGGACTGATACACTGAGGTCATAGCTTCGATATAGTGCTGTAATTGAGTTTGAAAAGTTTTCAAATTCATTTTTAAAATTCAAAAGAGCGTTAAACCGGCCAGAACTTCGATTTATTTCATTTTCCCAAAGGAGAGCAACAGGAAAAGTTGGGGAAAACATTGATCTTTCATCTAAGCGGTTGATCGGAACGAACTTTCTTTTGCTTTGACTGACTCAGAGCCTGAGCCTGGTAAGAAGTCAAAGCACATGTGACAACTACGATGACCATCTTCTGCGGTTCCTAAAATAGAGCTCATACGAATAAATGGTGGCCGTAGATCTTGTACTCAACTAAATCGTCATATGGCGTGGCAGGACACTATCACTCTGATGGGGAGAAAAAGGAGGATTATGAAGCTAAAGATCTGGTGGCGAAGTCCGTTCCTCCAAGGGGTGCCACTGGAAACTGCCCACTCTGTGGGCTGAGCTGACCTCGGACATTCGAATGCAGGCGACAGGCCCCGTGACAGACCGGCCTACGAACACCCCAGTCACATCAAAAATGAATAAGAAGATGAAGCTAAAGATCTGCAAATGACAGAATAGACGATGGTCCGTGGAATTTTGTAATCCGGCATGTAACGAAGAAAAGGGAGAATGTAAAAAAAGTGTCAAAATCGTCTACGTTGGGGAAGGCGCCTCTATAACAAATGCAGTCAGATCTCATCCATACCAGGTGGACCTTCCCTCAGTGAAACTTTCTAGAGTGATCTCATCATTAACAATGTAATCAACTGGGCGATCTGGGTGAATCTGAAGTTTCGGTCGGCCGAAAGCTTACCTGTGGTGTCATCTTCATTTTTGCACTTGGAAACAACGGAATTTGAAACTTTGAAATTTCTAACAGGGACAACTTTAACGATCAAAAATGCTTAATTGCGTAAATATTGTAATTGGCAGGGAGGGAGGAGATGGAAACCGAAGTGTGAACGATCGTCAAATTTCTGAGACTATTCCCTTGGGGCGCAATGTAAGCACTACCTACTATTTACTTGGCCATAAATCATATTTCGAGCCACGATCGAGGCTAAAACTCGAAGAACACGACTAAAAACTGCTCCAAAACTTTCCTTTGAAAATCAGAGAGTGGCATTGGAAGTGATGCTTTTATGGGTGGGCTTGTGCTCTTCCCTGGAATGGACTTGCATCAGATCCGTGACTTAAAGCGTACAGTACACCCCTCAAAGAACGATGCTCTTTTTATCTTGGCGATCTCAGTGATGACGTACGTCTTTCGTTCGTTGCGAACAAATTCTACAGTATCCGTTATCGAAAGCTGTTGACACGAAAAAGCAAAAGAGGAATTGTTTCTGCTACTGGGGAAACCATTCACTGTAATTTATCAAAAAATAAGCCGGATACTTTGAGTACGACATTTTTACCCCTTTCCTCCAAGCGATACGAGAGAGCAGATTCATTGGTTCCCTGGAGCCTATTTATGTCATGGCAGAGAATGCTTTAAAAATGAAAGCTCGTTGTAGTGAATTATGAGCTTACAAAAGTTGCGAGTATACCGTAGAGTTTAAAAATCATACAGCAGAACCCTTTACTGAACCGAACGACAGCTCTGACCTTCCAAATGTCGGGCATTCATCTGTCATATAAAAAACCAAACCATTTTTTTGCAGAGTTTGATAGTACCTATCTTTGCTCGCAGGGGTTGCTCGATGTGGACCTTATTGTAGCATGAATTTTCCAAACTTCCTATCTCATTCAGTGCCGGGAACAGGTTGGAATCTCTTGCCTGCACGTCTGACCAAGTGCCTCCTCTCTCCGAGAGTTCCCAAGGTGACTACCGAAAAAGTCCTAAAATTCCTTACACTTTAGAGTTACAATCCTCAAAAGCCAACTCAATGGTCCGAAACAGTGACTCATTTGACTGGTGTGAGGAACTTCCCTCGATGGAGTTCCACTGTCAGGTGTCAATGACTACTGTTGGGTCAGCCAGTCAACAGTAGCTCAATTCGAAATAATCGTGTGATTTGAGTTCATCAAAAAGAGTAATCAAAAATCCCCCCCTCGTAGGCTGAAATGTTTGATTGTTTCGTGATCATTTATGTTTTCGGATGTTAATCTTGTCACATTGTGTCGAGTCTTTCCATGACTTTATAGGGCGCCTGATAGGACCTGCTTTGAGGTCCCACCAGGATGTACTGTTTAGAGTTCTATAGCATAGCAAGGAGCGAGAGAACATGCCACGTGGCAAGCTACACCGAAATCTACTTTGTTACCAATCAATCTTTGCCGTCATCGTCGTTCGTATTGTAGTCCAGAACGCCTTCCTTCGTCTACCATAGCCTATAGTTCCTGCCTGTCTCTGACTCCATCTACCTCCTGAATGCCTGTTCAACAGACGTCACTGCCGACAATATGCCTTTCAGCTTATAGGGACGACAATCAAGCCGCAACTCTGTGAGCGATGAGGACGTGGGAGCCGACCCTCCATGTTCAACAGCCGACCCTACAAGTTCAACAGAGTAGAATTCTCGGAAGCTTAGGAAGTGACTCCATGCAGGAACGGTGTGCGTTGGCAGGCTTATAGGAGCTGGCGTAGTTCCCATCGTATTCTCCTTTGTTATCATCTTTCCGATTCATTGCTCTAGCTTCAAACATAGTCACGTTAAGGAATATAGTGCTCATGTACATATTATACATACATATTAACCCATTGGCGACCGCGCCTTTTTAGCGTGTCTGGCGTGTGAGACCGAGCGCGCTTTTCGCGGACTGCTGCTGTGGCCCGCTGGAGGGCCTCACGGTCCTAGGAAAAAGTGAATTTTTTCGTAAGCATTTCCAACCGACGAAAAAGTTTTTTTAAATGTGGCATGTAAAGGTTATAAGTCATACACACTATTTAGAGCTACGTTATGGCATCTGATGTTGATTGTTCAAAGGGAGTGAGAGTTTTTACCAAATCAATTCCAAATGCGACTTTGTCTAGACACGAGGAAGCAGACAATATGAGAGTGACATGTTTCGAATCATGGAATACCTCAGCAAAGTCCCTTTACATCCTTTTTACATAAATTTGGTCACATTTGGTTTTGCTCCTTTACCAATGCCCTCAGAAGTAACTTTGTTTTCTGTTATTACTAAAGTCAGAAGTAAACGTTTCACGCACCACTGCGCGTCAAGATTCCATAGTAGGTCATAAACCTGCTCGATACTTGAAGGGGTCAAAAAAATCGAAAATGAATGTTATACATGGAAAATAAATCTGTGGCCCGTATACGTGCCACGCGGTCGTCAATGGGTTAATGCTTTTATTCCATTTCTGCATAGAGATTTGTATGACTTTTGGTGAGTTATGAGGAATCTGTATGTCCTTTCGTCAAAGGACCTTTTTACCGGGCAGGGAACCTGAGCGATATGAAGCTAGAGCTGCTTAATCTAATTTCTTCCAGTAACTACTGGCGAGCACGGCATAAGCCCTGGCATGTGATCACTCCGGTCGCTTTCCACATTCGGTACCTGTGATTCTTTACCGCCGAGCAAAGTATTCGGTAGCTGATGTAGTAAACATGAATTCTCACTAGGTTTCGGTGATCTTCGTTTGAGTTTGAATCAGAGTTCGCGATCGGACACGTTTTGCTGAGTGTTAATCGGCACATTCATCCATTCAGGTTATGGTGGCTTGCAATTCAGCTCCACTAAAGTCCAAAAAGCAAACCGAAAAAGACTCCACGACCATCGTGTTCAGATAGACTCATAAAGCAGAGGGGCTGGGGCCACTATCCCACGACAAATAAGATTCCACTATCCCAAACTGGAACAATGGCGCCAGTGTACACACTGCAGCCCTATCGCAAACGCTCTCGCTCGGAACTCATCTGTGCTTTTTTCAATTACAGTTCCAGTTACCATTGTTATGCCTACCAGTACATCAGATAAGGGCTCTGTAGTTTGTCATTTGAATTCGATATGTAGTGTATGATACCACTAGAATCCACCATCTTTTTTGTTTCAAAGTTCAAAGTCTAGAAATATCGGAGGGATCAGTTCGCTTTGGTTCGCTTCGGTCAGGTTCAGGCTTTCTGGAATTCTGGAAGTAGAGGAGTAGACGAGTCACTGCAGTGAAACCCTTACGAAGTTGCGAGAACAAAGCGGATCATCGCAACATAATTCTTTATTAGTTTCATGGGGGTGAGAGGACATACGTTTGCCTCTTAGGTTGTAAGAATAAGAAAGCGAGGATACACTTCTCGATGTTCCTGTTAACCAGGTGAGGAGATGTATTAAAAGTCATCTCACAAACGGACAGATGACGAAGGATCTGGATGGAAAAACGAGGGCGACGATAAGGATCTTGTTCAGCAACTGACTTGCCACGATGCAAAGCAACAATGATATGCGATACGTTGTTCCATAGATGATCCCTTTATAGACAGTATCCAGCCCAGATTGCTGGCATTGGTAGCGAGCTGGCGTAACGTTTTGCGAGCCGCGGTCAAAAAAAACTGGCAAACTAGACAAAGAAAGTTGACAAATGGTCGCGTTTCCTTGTTGAAGATGTCATTGAACTGTATTCTGCTTGTCTATCTCTATTGTCTTCCCTCTCTAGTTGAGGAAGCTACACTGTGTCTCGAAATCTTCAGCAGTGCGTGACTTAGTAAAAGAATCTCGTTAATGGGTTCTTGTTATCTCACTTTCTCACCACTGCCGAGTTCCCCAGTCTACACTCTCATAGGTGGCAGAAATGATTATATTACCCTTCAACCGTGACTAACATTTTTACCTAACTCTTGCTACTGCTCATGCGCGTAATTTATTTGAGTTTCCAAAGGTATTAACGATTTCAAAGTCGAACAAAGTCTGCGTCTGATGGGTGATTTGCGGGTGCAGACTTGCTCAATGCCTTTGGATCGCGATTTGGCAATAGCATGAACAGTGAGCTTTAGGATTAGACGAGGAATGAAGAATCAGCCTGCTTACAAGGGGAGTGGGCTAATACTCTGAACCACAGGACTGTCTTCGGGAAGTCCGGCATTCTCATGGTTTTTTTACTCAAGCTACCTCTTCAGCACAAGGAAACGTCACTTTAATAAGGATTTTCGATGTGGGATAGTCACGACTTCTATGAAGATAAGACAGTTGAAACATGAGCAGCAAAAATTGTTTCGTCTAGCAAGCTCGCAGTGGAAGTTGAAAGGAAGTTTGACATAAGCATTGTCGAGTTTCTGAACAATTAGTTGGGAACCCACAAAATGAATACTATTACTTGATGTGTTAGCAAGACGAAGCTGAAGACTTTCCAGAATAAGTTTCTCCATCCTTCAGAGCTCAGAGGATAACCATGGAAGAACTGGTTAGAGTTACATTCAATTCAAAGAATTTAGGACAGAAGAGTAGGTTGGTTCCTCAACTGACAAGATTGAGACAAGCGATTCAGCGCCTGACCATAACATTGAGTGCCACTGTCAGCTGATTCCCCATAACTATCATATCAGATGACAAACCTTGAATGATAAATGTAGGGTTGGTGTTGTTCATTTGATTTTTGGTCGTATTTACTGATATGTATGAACTGGTAGGACCGAGCCTTTGGGAATTAGTATTGGTGCCAGCAGAACTTCTGAAAACCAAATGAGCATTTCATGCTCTCCAACTCATGCTAACAATTTCAAATCCATATACCGTGACCAAAGACTGGTCTAGGTGAGTCCAAGATAGCTTGTGAAAAACTTCGAGTGATATACCTTTGCTTGCACACAAATCTCCTATGAAAACAAGGATGGCGTTAATTCGTACCTGAATGGTCAAGTATTTCGACTGAAAGGATAGGTTTTCAACAAGAACTCAGAAGCTACAACAGATAAATTACAGTCTTAACGTCAGCTCATTTGTTAACATTTGGCTACCATGGAAATGGTTTGATAGAGAAGACACTTGAGTATGATTCGCAGTGCAAAATCATAACCAAGGTTTCTAGGACATGGTTCACGCACCTATAAGCCATGACGGTTTAGATGAATCCTCGTTTGAAGGAGCAAAGCTTTGAAAAAGTGCCAACAGAGAGGAAATTGAAGAGTACCTAGGTCAGGGGCCTTATAAGGGGAGTTGATGAAGAGAGGAAACTATATAAAAAGCTGAACTCGGTCCGGCTCGTTTTTCCTCTAGTTTTTCTACAGTCGACGAACACGTTGCCGATAGTTTAGCCACTTTAAAAGGGGAAGACAGAATGCTATGACCAAATTACACACCTACAATTTTCTTGCCTCTTCAAACGAACCTTGGAAATGGAAGATCCGCATCTGTAACTGGCTTATAGAAGGAAATTGAAGAGAGTTGTGGTCAAAGGTCTAATGGTGAGCGGAGATCGTCATTACGAAGAACGTAATTCAAATATTTGTGACGAAGCGGAAATTCGTTACGAATTGTTCTACATAGTAGTTCGAATGAGCAAAAGTCAAATGCCTTTATCAGAAGTCGTCAACTTCAATTTTATGTTATTATGTTATCACGTAATTTATTCACACTAACCACGCATACTGTTTTCAAAACCATGGCACTTCAACTATAACCTTGATAACCAACTTATTCGAGACATTCGAGGACGATAGACTTTGACCGCTAAGGAGCCATCAGAGAATAAGTTGCAATACAAAACTCGTATCAATCATGAGCGTTACGCTGTTTGAGTCGAATCCCTCAGCTGTGGCCAGCCAGTTGGTGCAATCTGTCACAAGAGCTTTCACACCAGCACTAGCATGCAGAAATCCTCTTCACTGTCAAAACGCACCTTCAGAGCAGAGCTGCATGCTAGTGCCCTTCTGCAGCCATTGCTTAATTAAAAATCTAAGATGCATGAAGGATAAAGGATAAGGTTTTCGGCGTTAATCAATCCCGTCTGAGGGATGCGTCCCCGCGCTCGACTTCCATTCAGAATCGAAGTGGCGTAATGAGTGCGTGTGTGGCCTATACAATGACTTGCGGTGGCCAACCGATGTACAAGTCAGTGCTTTTATCCTCCCAGACGAGTCTGGTACCAATTCACCGACCCCGGAGGGATGGAAGGCTTGGTTGGCCTGGGCGAGCATCGATCCGGGATTCGTACCCCTGACCGTGCGTGTGATATAGTGCGCCACTTGCCACTACACCACCTCCGCCCCTAAGATGCATTAGAAAATAATTTTCTGCCTGGACAGATGTTATACAAGAACATTGCGTCCGAGAGCGAGCTCTCCGGAATACTGCTTCCAGTCTACCACAATTTGCCGCTTTCAGTCATTTATCTTTTTCATTCAGGAAAGTCACTATCATTTATTTATTTGTTTATTTAGTTATTTATTTATTTAATTTATACACGAGATGCGCTACAGAGCAAATAAAGGAATCGAATTGGTAACCAACTGAATCAGCAAAAAAGGCACAGTAAGAAATACCAATTCCTCAAGATTGAAAACATAATATAAATAACGTATATGTAATGATATACAATCTAAACAATACAGTACATATATACCTACACATATATATAGATATACACATACACACATATATACAATAAAAATGGCCCAAACTTCTTGGAGATTGTCATAGAACATCATAAATAAATAAAACATCATAAATCATATTATTATCATGAAACAGAATCCTCAATCCCTCACCCTTCGAATGAGCATTAGTTGAAAATATTCACAACCACAACCGCTAACTCCTTCCTTATTCGTATGTTCAATTGTGCTGCATCGTTCTTTATTTCCGTTCATTGTTTATTCTTTTTTAGCGTTTTCTTATTTAGCGAATGAAAAAAATAAGTAGTGCCAAGTAGCGCACTTCCACAAACGTGTGGTCTAGTTTTGAATTTTGAATCTATACACCTGAGGCAGCCGAGCCTTCCACCCTTTCTGGGTTGGTTAACTGATACTAGACTCAGCTCGGAGTGTAAAAGCACTGTTTTCTTGGAGCGATTGGCCTCTTGAAGTCATTGTATGTACACTGCGGTGCACAAAAGATGGCACCCTATAAAAAACTTAAATTTCGAGAGGAGAAGAAATTTCTAGTTCTTCTGCCGCAGGCATGTTATGTGTCGAGGAGGTCCAATAATTTTGGCGCGATAATCGAAAGATGGCAGTGCCTTTGAAAAATCCTGGCGGGCAATTTTGATTATTTGGCAGTGCACAATAGATTGGACGACTTGAGGTAATTGACTTACTCGGCTTTTTCTTCCCTGTATCTTTAAATTGCACATGCTTACATGTTGCTTGTTAAGCATGCGCAGGTATACGCGACTTAAGAACGAAGACCGATTCCAATTGGCGCCTTACGTCACCTTGGAAAAAGTTATCTTCAAATTTCTGGAGATTTCAACATTCCTAAGAGCATAGTTGCGAGTGTCGTGGCCAGGACGAAAATCAACTCTTTATGAACGCGACAAGCGTTGTTTGATCAATATAGCATCAAACTCTACGAGAACTGCGAGGGTGCTAGCTGCAGACTGTGGAATTTCGGCTCCAGAACGGAGAAGGTACCAGAATAGACTACGTCTCTGCAAGACTTCGATTCGAGCTGCGCGCAGTACTTTATCCTATCCTCAGTCCAATAACATCCCGTTACTGTCAGGGCTCGCATGGAGACCGGGCCTAAACCCTATCGAAAATACCTGGGGTGTATTAGTACGTAAGATCTATGCAAATGGTAAAGTGTATGACAATGTTAATTCGTTCAGAAGAGCCATAACTATGAAGTGGGAGAGTCCGTAGCCTGTTTTTCTGAAGAAGCTCTGCGATTCGATGCCTGATCGAGTCTTCGAACCTATTCGGAAGAAGGGAAGCTGCACTCATGATTAGATCATCTTGCAGTGGAAAACGGATTGATCGGATTTCTGGTGTTGTTTTTGGTTGACTATGCATATCGTCCAATCTAATGTGCACCGGCTTAAAAGGTGGAAAATTGTTGCCAAGAACTCGAAAGAAGTTGTGTAGTCAAATAGTTACCACAAAAAATAATCTTCTCTCCATTCTAATCATATATTGTCAGCAGAAGCATGAAACTTTGGCCTCTCTCTAAAACTAGTTTTTCTATGAGGTACGACCTATTGTGCACCACTTATATGCATGCAAAACGCTCCTGCAATTTTATGGAAGTCTAATGCGGGCAAGGTGGGATTGATGAACGCCTGCAGGCCCGATCCTTTACACTTTAGCCTTCCCTCGAATGACTTTCCGTGATAGAAATCATACTAATCTCTGTATAATCCCATCAACAACTTCACGCACTGTGCGAGGTAAACTAAACACTTCACCAACACTGTCCAAAACTAAATCCGCCCGATTGGATTTTGCCCTGAGTAAAGGTGGAGGTTTTATGTCTCAGGGCCACATTGGCTGTGTTCAGACTTTGTGTCGTCGCATTGCCCATGAACATCATCCGTTGACGTCAGCAATGTACGAATGTAATGACCCTGCTTTAATAATACTTTTCATGTCTCCCTAGCTCTTCATCTTGGACGATTGGACTTGCAACAAACCTACAAACTCGCTTATTCTGGATTGCAAATAAGACTGTTTTTACGAAACGATACTGTCAGAATCAGAATTTGAACAAAGGCTAATTCCAAATCGTGCAAATCTTCAACCTTCTCAGCCGATTCTCGGTTTTGCTCTCAAAAATATTTCATCCAACGTCCAAACGGAGCAGTGCATACACAGATCTGGACGAATTCCGCGAAAACCTTTTGTTTACAGATCAGATTTCATAGCCCTTTTGGTGCCTGTGAAAGCGTCGAACAGTCCCAATGGCAGAGACTTCCTTTTTTTCTATTGACTGAGGTGATACTATCCTAGATACACTGCTATTGATTTATTTGCCTCCTGACTTGTGTTTACTACTACCAATCACAATTTGTTCACTTATGACTGCATGTGGGCCGATAGGTCTGAATGTCTGAGTCAAGCTCTAAATTAGGGGTAATGATGGGAACTATATGATAATGAATAATATTTTCAAATCGGAGTCAACCACAAGCCTTTGTTTTCGAATACATAATTGAATGGGTATTTATGGGTTACCTTTCTTCCTCATAGGGTTCCCGTTTCGGAACGTAGGAAAGGTATGATGAGAAACTCGCTTGAATGCTATTAATATAAACCGATAAATGTTTTTTTAACGTCCACTGCCACTGACTGGATGATCGTATCCAATCCATTTCGACTGGCCCAGGTTCAAAGTAGGATTAGAGTGAGAGTTCAGCGGCCTGACAAAGCGCTGGACTGGCGATCCAGTCGTCCAGGCATTATGTGCATACCCTGGAGAACTTGAGAGAAATTACTTTTGGAAAGTATATTTTCGAAAAAATATTTTTAAGAAGCTATTTGTCATCTCACCGCATTTTTGAGCAGAACAGATTGATTATCTTTTTCCTTCAAACACTGAAATAGATGTGGTTCAAAGAATGAATTATTGCAATACACTTTTATTTTGGTGTTGCTAATCACTATCCATTTTTTACAGGCATAAATTACAAGCAATTTATAGGCATTAAATTGTGATATGTGATAGAGGTGGCCCAGCTGCTATCGAGCGCATTAGGCGGTCTTCTCGTCATATCATCTCAGTGCTAATGCTCAAAGATCACAAAGTCGTGCTCCGTCTACTCCAATCACTGCTTTCTGCAACGCCAGTCACTCATATTTTTGTCTTCGTAAACATTCATATTAAACCCCGTTATCTGGGCCTGCCATTAGCAAAATCTGAAGTCTCTCAAAAGAGTCTTGGTTTTCATTGGGAATTATTGGCTCTATCTTCCCATTCAATCGAAAAAACCACTATCTCACTTTCTTCTACCCCGAGAGTTCGGATAAAACCTTGAATCCCCACCAACACGGGGCCATCCATCAAGATTTCGTAGGCACTGATGCCATGCTCAGAGACAAATATAAGCTACGAGAAGGTGCTGCACTGCATATACTTACCCGATTGCTCCTGCATAGATTGTTCAAGAGTGCTGCTGGGTGTTTGAACAGATCATCCTCTTTTACAGGGTTTTTCTTAGAGATTCAGACACACAATGGAACCCTACGAACAAGCTTCAGATGAATCCATAAGACCTTCGCAAAAACGATTAAGATGGCCGCGGAATGAACTGATCATAAGCTTCCGTGGGACTTGTAGGAATGTTCCTTCTTCTTCTGTTTTTTTTCTCGACAACTTAGTAGACTTGCCATTTTGCCGCGAATATCCCAGATGTTTGATGTGCTGAGATTCTTTGCAGCCGTTCTGAAGCCTTGTTAACGATGAGGGTATGTTCAGAAGTATGAAAAAATTGATGATTTTTTCAAAGGTGCTACGTTCAAATAAGCGGGAGGTCCCCTCAATGAGAGACAAAAAAATTTGTTGGGCATAGAGTGAATGTATTGCAGAGTTCTTTGGGTGCAGAAAGTACCTACCGTGAATCTCCAGTATACCGATTTTTCCAGAAATTTGTGAAATTTTGTGGAAATTCTATGTATGGACATTCCCAAGGCACTATACTATACTCATGACTCTCCAACATCCTCTCGTGCTCGTTTAACCAAATAATGTGCCTACCCATATTCCACACATATGTACATCCTATCAGTCCGAACCCCGTCACTCCACTGCTGAAACCATTCGAAGCTTGCGTTAAGCATTTGACCTTGGGGCCCCCTTGTAGACCATTCTTTGCGCACCTCATTTCAGCACTTCACAGCTGAAATAAGATTAACCTCCACCTGGCCAACCAAGGGCGACAGCATAAAATCTGGTGATATGTCATGTACCCTTTGCATACAAAATGCATACGAGTGATAGGTTCGCTTTTATAGTGTTTCCATGGAAACTTCAAGAAAATTTAAGGAGAAATCTAGTCTACTGTGAGCTTTCCGCCGCATACCTTACGCAAAACCTACCACTGCAATGAGGTGGACCGACAAAGCTGTTCTAACAGTGTTTCTATGTGGAATCTCGGTTTATTTTATCCGTGATGTTAATTTTCCTCTGCTCTTGATCCTCAGAACATTGAACTCTGCTCCTTCTTCGAGCTCTAGTTCTAATGTCGGTTTTCTAGGAAATTTTCGACGATGTCGACGATAACGAAGCGTGAAAAACCACCTCGTATGTTTCTTTTCATATTCTATAGCAAGCATAATTAGCTCTCACCATTATATGCTAAGTCGAGATGTTTTATAACAGCCACGTAGCCTGTTAGATCTGCTCTTCTGCAAAACCTTATCTTCTCATAATACATATCATTAAAATACCTAGGTAGATATAGTGTTTCCTTGCTAAAGAAGACAGCTTCATCAACTTTTTTTAACAAATCTCTTTCCTCCCATTTCTTATGTGAGGAACAAAATGGGAATAATGACCCTTGACGTTTTTTGTTCGCCCGTAAAGTACGACTACGGGCTCGAGACCTGTCCGCTTTTGTCTACTACTCGCCACTCTTCTCGAGACTGTTTCTAACAGTATGGCTCAATTTCATATATCGTCGACTAATGGATAGTCACCGTTTGAAGTGCCTATTGAAAAATATGGAAGCAGCAGCCGGTTCCTAAAATGACAAAACTTCCGTTCTGCTTATCAAACGTGACAGAAACTGATAAGCTGGAATTTTTCTGGTCAAAATCAAAAGTCGTTGCGAGAAATTAGAGTGTTGTACAAAGGCGATAAGCTCTCCTCGCTTATTGAACCTATCCTACAGGCTTTGCTCTTCAAAGATCTATGACAACGGCAAAATTAGTGTAGCTAGAACAGATTCCTAGTGATTCTGGTGATTTTTAGCCTTGATCGGAGGTGTTGCAAGGGTGTACTATCATACCTGGTGGCGGATTGGAAACCCGGGTCGATATCCGTCTAGGTGAACAAAGAATTCCACCATCCTTCAGAGTCGGTTAATTGTTACCAGACTCGTCGGAGAGGATAAAAGCACTGACTTGTTCATCGGCTGGTTACGCGGGTCATTGTATAGGCCACATACGGATTCAATACGCCACTACAATTCTGAACGGAAGTCAAATGCAGGGCACATCCGAAAGGGAGATGGATTGACGCCGAAAACTTTGTTCTTCATCCATCCATCTATTTCTTTCAATTTCGATCAAATTCATGAGTTCCCTTTTGAGAGGAAACGTATCGGTTAGTGTTACAGTAGATCCCTCCATTGTACACCCCGAACATGTTTTTATTCACATTCATTGAGTTCCTACGTGGAAATTGGATGGGTGAGTCTTTCCCAGGAGAAAATCGCTTTTTTCGTCAAGGTGTAAGAAGATGAAAGAGATAAGCTGTAAGAAGAATGAATCATTACAAGAAGTCATCTAGTTGAGTGCTTCATATGAAAAAGCTTCTTGTAGACACAAAGAGGGCTCAAGCTATCACATACTCTCACCAGGGAGCAGCTTGTACTGAAATGGCATGGCATTACGGTTATCCAGATCAGCCGTTATATATCAGAGAAGCAAATACGAGCTAGTAGGGAGAACAAATTTCACAACGGATCAGTTTAATGTACTGGGGATACGTAAAAGCACCATCTATACATATATAGGCACGTTTTGCTGAGCAAAAGCGCGGTATCATAAGTAACCGAGTGAGTAAATACATATATATGTACATGTATATATGTACAACAGTTTGCTCATTTCAGCACTCTTTCATCCTTATTCCCGACGTTTCTACTTTCTGATGCTTCTCGCAATTGGATTTTGTTGCACGACTTACATGCGAATACATTTGGCCATTACTATGACGTGTATGGTCAATTCGACAGCCATAGCTATCACGGAAGATGAGATATATCATCCGGAACATTCAAATTTCACCATAGACGTCAAGATGGACACTGAGAAGGTGAGCACATTCTTACAGCCCTCAAAAGTATAGGAAGTTGTGAGAGGTCAAGCTCGACAAAGCTGTGCTTGACCTTTCTGTGGAATGGGGAAGATGTATGCTTAAGGTCATTCCAAGTTTCTATTTAATTTGTATTTCAAGCACAGGTTTTTTTGGGGACGAAAAATAGGGGAATTGTACTGTGTTCAGATGCACAGAGAATAAGCTTATTAAGTAAGTGGATTTTGGTTATGGTGCTTTTCTATGTACACCATCTTTTCATCAAAGCTCATTTAATGAGAGCAGAACCTAAATAATCAATATACCTGAATAAGAATTTTCTGAAACCTTCATGGTGTATCTGGTGTTCAACACTCCTCCCTACCACTGCTTCACCCATCCCGCATTGCTCCTAACTTCTCTCATCACTGACAAGGGCAGCATTTTTGCCAGTCCCGATCATGGAAAGTTGAAGAGCTAGAAGACCTTAACCTCGTTGGAGCTGGGACTCGACCACTAGGCACTGAGGCTACTGGCTAGAGCTCAATTGGGCAACTAACTTGCACGACTCCTAGAGCCGTTCATCATGTCAACCTTTTCCACGGCTCTCCTTTTTCTAAATAACCTTATCAAGTCTTTTGAAGTCTAGAATTCGGTGTTCCCCATATGTAGATCCAATTTCGAGATATAACAGTAATTAACAGTATTACAGAAAAACGCAACATTATTGGATCCTCAATGTGAACGACAGGCTGATGACGGCCATCCGATCGTTGTCGACTACGGAGTACGTGTCGTATGAATGAACTAATCTTTTTTTTTATTTTTAATTGTTATTTTTATGGAAAAAACGGACTGGGAACGATTCCTTTATGTACACATTTTGCAGGGCACCCTGTTGTGGTCGCATCGAACACAGAACATCATCTTTTCCGGCACCTTCTGGGGTGCTCTACTAGTCATTGGCCCGTCGATGCTCATCTGGCATCGCTGCTCACCTCGCCTCATACTCTTGATTGCAATGGTCTCATACGTCGTGGTTACTTTTGCCACACCGTTTTTAGCCCTTCATTTTGGCCCTATCGCAGTATTTTCTGCAAGGGTCATCATGGGATTTGGAGAGGTGGGCACTGCTCTGAGAGTTATTCTTTCTGCCGAGGATCCACAGCTGCGAGGGCAAATTTCGGAGCGAGTCCCACATCCCGAGAATTTTGTTCAGTTTGTGATTTCTTCAGGGATTCGTCGTGCCATCTTTCAATGCTTTGATTTCGAATTGGTTCCCAGTTGAGGAGAGGAGTACCGCTCTCGCAGTGTATACGACCGGCAATCAACTAGCCGGTACTGGAGTGTTTTTTGTTCGGAAATTAATTTATTTTCATGAACAACTTAGGTAAAGAAAAAAACTCTAGAGGTTCAGAATCCCAGCTAATGATCCTATATGTCTAGGAGCTATCGGCAATCCCCTTGCAGCTGCTCTATGTGCTTCGCCATTCGGGTGGCCAGGTGTCTTCTACTCCATTGGTCAGTTTCATTTGAACAGTTCATCAGTATTATTAAAATGAAAGTCATAAGAATCACGTCGCTTTGAAGTTTCTAACACTGTTAAGTCTTATTTTACTCCCTTTTATTTTTTATTTCCTGTTTTTCCAATATCACACTGAGTTTATGAATTCTCCTGTCGCCAGAAGCCTTCAATGGATGGTTCTTTATGAAAAGAAATGAATGAGCGTTTTCTTTCCTGCAGCTGGTTCCATACGGTTTCATTCGGCATTCGATTTCTGTTCAGAATCGCATTCGATTGCGTATTAAGCTTATCCTATGAATCAGAGGCCGCGCAATGTGCTTTTATCTCACACAAACCTAGTACATGTTGACGGATATATGAGTAGAAAGATCAGATCTGTTCAATCAAGTACTGATCGAGAATTCGGATCCTCATCTAGTGCCGAACACCTCGCAAAAAATGGCGCCTGCCTTTCCTGGATCAGAATGAGCCAGTAGTCCACTCAGGTTGGCCCCACTATTACTGAGACCGTGACGCGCTGTGAACCACTTGGGACATTTTCCTTATATCTCCTTCTCCTAAAATGGCCCCCTCATAAATTCTAATGCTTTTCGAGCTCTATATATAACCAAAGCCTTTTATAAAATCCCTACAGATAGCAAAAAAACCCCACATTTATTTCTGCACTCCTCATTTGAGCTTTGATTTCTGTTCTTCGAGTTTTACTCGTGATTTTTAGCCATTTTCGGAAGTTTATGGTGTGTGCTATGGGTGTTTACTTCAACGGATCATCCTAGAACCTGCAAACGGATATCACAGAAAGAGCATGAATATCTCACAACGAATATTGTGCACAGTAACAATCGAAAATCAGTAAGTAATCCAGTTAATCTGATCGCACACTACGCACTTTTGCTATTTGTTTATGCCTGTCGGTAAGGAAATTCGAGGCAGGCATATAAAGTTACAATGATCAGCTCAAAGTTGTATTCCAGTAATATTAGAGACGAAATGGCTAGGTTGGTCGGCCTACCACCCCTCAACCAACCTTGGAGTAATGAGAACTTGAAGGCTCAGGCGGGCCTCAATCCTGAGTGAGGTTCCCTGAAAGTAAGGATGGGAGCGGTACCAGAAGGGATTGCCCGACTTTCGCCTGACAGCATCGCACCAGCACTTATGGATGAAAACTTGTTCGGTAATTATCATGAAATTCGTGCCCACTGAGCGGCAGCAGAGTCTTTCAGAGGAAGGCTGGTTCCCAATGGAATTTCGAAACATAGAAAGAACTTGAGGGGGAGGATAGGGAAGGGTCTTTACATCAATAGAAAAATTTCCACTGGTGGCCAATGTCGTGTGAGTTGACAGTTGGGTTTTTAGTAGCTGTTTGAACCTCAGGCAAGTGATTATAGGTATCTGTTTTCAGTTTTTCGCAAAAGTAATGTCCTACTTTAGTCTCTTGGACGGATCCGATAACCAGATAGTTCAATATTTTCAGAAGCCGAGCTCAGTTCCTTATACACGAATGTTCACTTCGCCACCATTCCTAGCACAACTGTTATGTTTCTACACAACAAATCTCACTATGACATTCTATCACTTCTATATGCCTTCATTTTTGAAGGACGTTCTTTACTTGGGCGTTATCGCTGTGAGTTTCTGATTATCGAAATCAAAACTTCCACTCATGTTTCGGTTATTTATTAGAGGCCCCTGGTTCCAACTTGATTTCTAGACCCACCACCCAAAATCGAAGCCCTTATCTTCATGGGACCAGGAACCGCTACATTTGGATGAGATTCAGAGGCTTTTGTGATATAAGAAGACTGCAATTCGAAAATGCCGGCCATAAGCTGGAATACTTTTCGAGGCACCCAAGCCAGCCACTCTGCTACCGCATTTATTTTTGATTGTTAAAACTTCGAGCATAAAAGATCAGTTAAACATTTCTTCTACCTTTCCTTGGCCGATTTTGGTCACTGTGCACCCTCAACTGTACAGTGTAAGCCTGTGGGGTTTCCTACAGTAGTGGAACGAATGAGAATAGGAGGTCTAGAAAAGGTTTGCCCCAAACCAAGTCCCTAGACGAAAGCTTTTTATTACTGAGGCTCCTTATGATCCATCAGAAACATTACCTTAATTTAATGGCGGTAAAGTGAAACCCATTCAGAATGGCACTTTTTCGTCATTACCAAACGTGGTGAACCTCGTCTGCAAGATTTCATGGGGTATTCTGATGGATCGACTGAAGTCGAAGAAGCTCATAACACCAACGTTCGCTGTTCGTATTTCACAGAGCGTCGGTGGGTTTTTCTCCACTTCTTGTCAAAAGTGCTAGTTATCTAGCAGTGGATATAGAATAGGAATTACTGTAATTTACCATTTCATTCTGACACTACTTTGACATAAACACCTTTCATTTTAAATTTTACTTCATGGTTTTTCTCTTCCAAAAGACCATTCTCTTTATCACATTTTCTCGATTTTAATGCTCTACAAAGCTAACTGTGAAATCTTCAGCAAGTTTCGGCAGTGCTCTGGCTTTTTTAATGGTAGCAATGTTCGTCGATTGCTCGACACCAATGTTGGCACTCGTTTTGTTTTCCTTCATGTGAGTTTATAGTTCTTGATTCCTAAATAAAAACACGCGGACCCTCACACTGTCATTCTAACTAAGTTGTGGATTGTGAATCGTTTTTGAATTCCGTTTCTTAGTTTATCTCATGTCAAAAAAAGCGGCTAAGTACTCAAGCATCATCGTTTTTAGAGCCTTTTTTATTTTATCATTTCAGGTATGGGAGCATGGGTGGCTTTTCCAGCGGATTTTATACATCATTACTATCACTGGCTCCACGATATACTAGTACAATGTCAGCTATATCGTTGTTCGTAGGAGTAATTGCACGACTGTCTATACCTCCATTGGTTGGATTTATCAAAACGACGGTACGCCTTTCCCTATTTCTCCCTTGGGTAGATTTTATTTTTCTAACCGAGTGTTGGACTTATTGCTGGACAGGGAGAGACCTGAAAAGAACTTAATGGTGAACAGGTACTAAAGTTTAAACCTTCTTTTTGACGGCATTGGGGTAAGAGGAAGGGAAGGAGAGACGGGGAGGGGATAAGAGGGAAGGGTGCATATTTACTCGTGCCCTCAGAATTGCAAAAGTACTAGAATACCTTTTCTTTCCATCCTAACCAAGTGGCTGAGCAACCCCCCCCCCTTTTCAACGAAGCTCTACTGGGTATGGTCTAGAGTGTGTGCCGGATCACCCTGCTATCAGGCTCTGAGCGAAGATTATCTTTAAAAGGGCCAATCGCGCCATCGCAAACTGAATCACTCTCCCTTTTCAGGGTACCCTGACAGAATGGTATATCCTCTTCTGTACTATTGCTGTTACCAATGTTTTCGCAGGAGCAGTATTTCTACTTTTTGGTTCAGGTGTGAATATTCGTTATTATTGTTACCATCCATGCTCCCATACCTGAAATGATAAAATAAAAGAAGCTGAGTTACCACGCATTTTCATCAGATCAGACACATCAGACATGATTTCCTCTGCAAGGAAATGGTTAATGCTTAATGTGATTCGTAACAAATGTCAGACTATTAGGTCAAATTGTCACCTTGAAATAGTTTCCTTTGAACACATTCCTTTTTAAGTTCCCTAATTTAGCTTCAGAGTAGAAGAATTTCCAATTAACTTTTCATACAAAGAATATAAGAGTAATTTCTGATTAATTGCGACGGCGGTGAAATGCCCAAGTTGCGCATCATCGCATGCATGAGCCTGGGATTGGATGAAATTTTTGCAAACTCAAACCAATCCATTCTTCTAGCACCCGTGGGGGTGCATCACAAAACAGACTTTCCCGCCTACAGACTTCCCCGTTTATCCTTTAAAATGACCTTCAGGATATGATTCGCTATTGTTGCATGGATGAAAATCAGCATCGGTCCCCATAGTCAAAAACTTTGCCCACAATTAACCACAACTAAGTCCCCTTGGTCTAAAAGTTTCAGGATTCCATTATATTTACGTGACTTGCCACGGTCCGACTTTCAACTTCTTCTGCAAGAGGCAACGTCAACCGTTGCGATAAGAATCATTGAAGAATGCCAAGTGGGAATAGTAAATTTCCTGCTGGAAAAGCAGCGAAAAGTCCTTAAATTTAAAGCTTTACTTTCCCATGCCTCGATCCATTTTCAGGAGACGTTCAAGAATGGGGCCAAGATGATGTGAAAGAAAAGGAAAAGCCTGTGGAAAAGGTCGACGAAGTCGTTCTCGTCAAAAGCAGAAGGACCGATTCAATCTGTGTTGAATATGAATAGTTGAAGATAGTGTCCACAAACGTGACGATAACTACATATGAACTGTTAGTTTTTAGTATTACGGTAGCGCTAAACGGGTATACCCGAATACCTGGTTTCCTCTTCCAATTCATTTTTACCATTTCCTACCCTTTTTCTACTAGTTGTTGTTGACTCTTCGTTATTGTTGAATTGAATTAATATGTCAAGCGGGTTGTCTACGTGAACATTGCTTCATCAGGGGAATGATGAAAGGGTTTCGGATCAATTCGTTGCCTAGCCAGCCATCGGGTATGGCAGCACTGTGAGCAGTGTTCATGTAGAGAAGACGACGGAGGGTGGAGATAAAACGGGTATGTGGCATCACATGCGTCCGAGGATGCGCGTGGCAAATTGCGCGGCGAAGTTCGCAACTATTTGAACGGCTTAACCGCTTATCATTAGGGCCCAAACAGATTAGAAAGACCATCTGACCCTAACAAACTACTCAACTTCGAGTTTGTGCTCCGAAAAATGGTGTCAGAGTCGTACAAATCGCCACGAAGTTCGCCGCGCGAGTTGTCGCGCGCGTCCTCGGACGCACGTAGTACCTGTCCCCCAGACAAAACGCCCGAGAGCTGGATACTGTAGGCGTACGCATCTCTACCATTCCCTATGCAGGGCACAAACTCCGTCGTTCATCTCAAAGCTTTTTTGGATCATGAAGATTTTTTACTAGAATGAATTGTTTTTCAGTGTCATTGAATATGTCATGTAGTACTTGTAATTTCGATAGTGCTTAAGATAACAATTGTGAATAAATTGATGATCGTGTGCATGGCGTGTTCCATGAACGAGATTGACCGGCAGCAAGCCCTTCTTCTGTTTCTAATTAATGCTATGCTATAAGAGAGGGGCACTGCCATATTATTGGATTATCAGTACTATAGGGGGAAATCTACGGATTTCCTTCACTGAGGGTTCTCTCTCACTGAAGGATCCCCAGCCGGTTAGTGACGAGGCTACGTAGGGTGTCCCCAGGTGGCGGATAGGGGAATTAATCGCCGACCAAAAGTCACCGGTACTTGTCCAAAGACGCAGGTGGATTCAGGGATGGACTCCTTGATTCTGCTGTGCTGGGTCGATATACCCTCTGTTCCTCGCACGCGATCCACGCATACGTGTGTGGAGAATCTGTGGGTGCAGTTGGTATCCTGCCCATCGACTCGGCCAAAAGCTTGCATTCGAGTGACGAACAAGTCACACTGGGAAGTATCTGGGAGGCAATTCGGGGCCGCCTCCAAAAACAAAGCCCCTTGTCCACTTCGGGATAGCCTGGCAAGCCCCCGGAGTAAATAGCCCCCACGTCAGAGCCTGGCAAGCTGCACGTTGGGTATCTTCACGCCAAAAACAGTAATAGTAATGGGCCTCATTCCCCTGAACCTGAGGGAGCCCCCAATACGGCAGCGTTGGGTAGGACCGCTCGGGAGAGGCTGCTAAAATCTCAGGGGCAAAACAGGCTGCCCAAAAGGAGAAGGACTAAGATGGCGATCTGTACTTTCAACGCACGGACGCTTACATCGGAAGCGTGTATAGAAGACCTGTTGATGCAAGCTAGGAAGATCAAGTACGACGTCATCGGACTGACCGAGACGAGAAGGCATCGCCCGCTGCACGCTGTATTTGAGACTGGAGAAGAACTGTTCCTTGGAACATGCGACAGTAGAGGCATCGGCGGCGTAGGTGTCCTCGTCAACACGCACTTGGCCATGAACATCGATTCGTACGAAAGCTTAACAACCCGAATCGGACGTTTGCGATTAAGAAGATGTGGCTCAACCCCAGCTCTAACCATCTTCGTTGCTTACGCACCAACATCGAGCTACGAAGAAGAGGAGTTGGAAGCGTATTATATGCATCTGGAGAGGCTCTACAGAGAAGACCACACTTTCTTCAAGGTCATCGTCGGTGATTTTAACGCCAAGATTGGCCCCAGAAGAACGGCTGAAGAGCTTCACATCGGGACTCACGAAGTGGAATGGAATGAGCAGGGTGAAAGGCTGTCCGAGTTTATCATGACGACCCACACCATCCATGGTAACTCGCAGTTCCAGAAGCCCTCTCATCTAAGATGGACATGGGAGTCACCTGGTGGACAGTTCCATAATGAAATAGACCACATCATCTTCAATCGGAGATTTTGCCTGACCGACGTCGCTGTTGTTCCGAAATTCTATACGGGATCGGACCATCGTCTCCTCCGCGCTAGATTCTCCTTCTCAGAGCGTGGAGAGAGAGCTGTGAAGTTTAGGAAACGAAGCCCCAAGACCTCCATCAACTGGGACCACTTCGCTTCCCTTGCGAGTAAGTGGGAGGATTCCGTTATCGACAACATCGATGATGAGTACTACCGGCTCGTCGAACATCTTCACGATAGCGCTAGAAAAGCTGAGAGTCCACAAGTAGCCAAGAGACGACTCTCTTCGAAGACTCTCGAGCTGATACGCCAGCGTGGAATCGCGCGAGCTACAAGCAATTATCAACAAACGTCCGAACTTACGAAGCAATGCAGAGAAGCGATAAAGGAAGATCTGAAAGAGAGAAGAGCAGCAGTCATGGACGAAGCCGCCGAGGCCGGAAGGAGCATTCGCAAAGCCCGACGGAGCTTCGCCAACTACAAGACCAAGATGACCTCCCTTCGTCGTCCTGACGGAACCGTTACTGCATCCCGGAGGGCAATGGAGAAGGTCATCTACGACTTCTACTCTGATCTCTTCGACAGCCACGTCTACCTGCCTACTCACCATCTCAGGCAAGACGAATATATCGCTCCTTCGGTTCTCCCTTCCGAAATACGACATGCCATCAAGTCGATGAAGAACTGTACAGCGCCCGGTCCCGATAGGATCAAACCAGAACATCTGAAGAGTATACCACAAGTCATCATCAAAACTCTAGCTAGGCTCTTCACACGGAATGCAAAGTGCCCACGTCGTGGAAAACTAGCAAGACTGTGTTGCTGTACAAGAAGGGACCGTAATCTACAAGCTTTTCACTCGTGTCATCCTAAACAGGATTGGCAGAATATTAGATGAAGGACAGCCATGCGAGCAAGCAGGGTTTCGGAGAGGGTTCAGTACAATCGATCATATCCACACCCTAACAAGGCTCATTGAAGTATCGCGTGAGTCCAAAATGCCGCTATGTCTTACGTTTATCGACTTGAAGAAAGCCTTTGACATCGTTGAGACAGAAGCGGTAATTGAAGCCCTGGGCAACCAGGGTGTTCCTACGCAATATATAAGGATGCTTCGTGAGCTCTACGACAGCTTCACGACCAGGATTTCACCATTCTATAAGGAAGTCATTGTCAACATGAAAAGAGGTGTTCGGCAAGGCGATACTATTTCGCCCAAACTTTTCAGTGCCGCCCTCGAGAATATCATGCGTCATTTGGAATGGGAAGACTTGGGAGTGAAGGTCGACGGCCGCTTCCTTCATCACCTCCGCTTTGCAGACGACATCGTGCTTATAACACCGAACATCGAGCAGGCGGAACGAATGCTGGCCGAGTTTGATAGTGCTTGTGGAAATATCGGCTTGAGGCTGAACCTAACAAAGACGATGTTCATGAGAAACGGATTGGTACCTGATGCTCCTTTCACGTCAAACGGAACGAATATCTCCGAATGCTCTAGCTATGTGTATCTATTTCGGGAAGTCAACATGATGAACGACCTAGCTTCAGAGCTGTGCAGAAGGAAACGCGCCGCGTGGGGAGCATTTAAGAATATCAAGGGAGCAGTGAAGAAGACAAAGAACATCCGGCTCCTTGCTCACCTTTTCGACACTGCTGTCCTTCGTGCTTTGACGTACGCCTCGGAGACCTGGACTCTGCGAAAGCAGGATGAGCATGCTGTCAGCGTTATTCAACGCGCTTTGGAAAGGACGATGCTCGGAATTTCCTTATACACACAAGTGCAGAAGGGAATCCGGAGTTCCGAGCTCCGTCACCGAACGGAGATCAGGGATGCCGTTGATTACGCCAAGAAATCGAAAATCAGGTGGGCCGGACACGTTATGCGATATAGTGATGACCGTTGGACCAGGGCGGTTACTGACTGAATCCCTCGGGACATCAAACGAACTCCAGGAAGGCCGCCAACGAGATGGTCAGACTTCTTCACGAAAGCTCTGAACGAAAGGAATGTTGAACCTCGTGTCCCTGAAGCGAGAACGATTCACTGGACCACTCTGGCTCGTGACAGGGACGAATGGAGACGTTACTGGCGCCCGCTCGAGAAAGTCAATGATCAACGGGACGACAGGTGATACAGATGATAGGGGGAAATGGGCGAAAAAGTAGAAATCTCGGATCAGCCATTCCTTATTATTTCAACAACGACTTTTCCATGGAATTGCATTACTTTAATGAAACGTGATCCAGATTTTTATACCGAGGGCAAAATCGTTCCCAGCTGAATTCTCGGCATACCGATAAAAACAAAAAACCCCAATCTATAAGCCGCACTCTAGTGGGACCAATTACTCGCTCTGTCTGAGTCCACAAACAGTCATTTGATACAAGGGTCATCTGATTCTGAAAAGGCGGACAAAGACTATTACGTGCGACTGGCTTTTGCGCACCGAATTATCTCGGATAATCCTGTCAGGATCCTTTGTAGTCTTTAACTTGAAGAGTAAGGTCCCGAAACGATCAACCAACCGGTTTCGATGCGTATGCTTAGTCGTATCAGTGGGAGTTGATTTCTTCGATGGGAACACCATTAAATAGACATAAAACAAAGGTGCTACATGACGTTACGACTGAATAACAACAGTATCAGTAAGAGTTACATTGCGTCTAATTAAAGCCAAATTGTCTCATAGTCCATCCCGGTTGAATTTTTCTCATATTGAGCCTCTTTCTTCAGAATTATGGTCTAGGAGATGCTCTTGTTCCTTCCATCATCTGATACTGATCGACCACTGACAAGCCACATTTCTGAACACTTCGTTCAAAAAAAAAAAAGCCGAAGCGAGCCTCCGAAAAAAGCTAAATTGCCGTGAGGTCACTTACCCTACCGATACAGCAGCCCGTTCTCCCAACAAAAATGTAAATGGTATAGGACGTTATCATTTTCATCAACGAATAGTACATAGGAAATGGGATAATATGAAAGGTTTTACTCTGTGGCGAGAGTAGGCGTGGGTCGAATCCCTCCGCATCCTTTTGATGACAATAGTTTTGCTATCTTTTGATCCAAATGGCTGTCTGTGCGGAGGCAGTTTCTTCGCATATTATCTGCTTTATATGTATAGAAAAATATCGCCTTATCACACCTTGTTTATGATTTGTTTTTGTTTATTCAATGCTGTTTTTTTACGACGCTATGTGAATATTAAATTATGACCAAAACTTTGGACCTCTCAAGGCTTCGAGTCCATAGTCAATTTCTTAGTTTCTGGCCAATTCTTAATGCACTGACAAATCTGAACAGCATCTAATATGTGGGACTGGGTGGAGGGTAACTTAATATCTAATAAATTCACTAGTAATAATAAAATCGAAACTAGAAAAAACAGCAACAAGGTTCACTCTCGCCAGTGTAGTTTAACCCATTGCGTACCGCGGTGTTTTGCGCTAGCTGCCGCATGTGCGGGGCATTTCCTTCAAAATCGACGCGGGCGACGTGGTTCACGGCATACAGCACTCAGCCACACAGAGCGCTTGTTTGAGCGAATCGCAAAGTATGGGCTGCTCGAATTTTATCAAAACTCTGGAGTGATTTTGGACGAAAATGCGGGCGCGATGAGGCAGAGGGGCGTGCTTCACCATGTGCAGCACGCGGTACGCAATGGGTTAAACGAGAAAATTGCTCGTATACACGATTTCTCCATTAGTATAGTGTTTTTACATCGGACAACTCGTCCTCACCAATCCACTTTCGAGCAGCTGCTAGCGTTTATCACATTTGTACAGCCGTTCACAAAACATTAGCCAGCTCCCCATTACGTATCCTCCACAAAAAAATAACCGTATTATTAGTTCACCATTTCCCCGTATACTTTGCATTCGCTATCCCATTCACAATACTGAAACACTACGCTCGGCAGTGCTGTGAGCAGTACACAACGGCTACCCTATCCTTGCACTGAGAGTTCAAGCCATTCCCTTCAAAGCGCGCGATCGGATACGGCGGACGCGACGCCGTTTCCGGGGAGAAGTTGCCGGACCCGTTTGCGTTTTCATGCTCTCGACAAGCGTTTTACAATGGCCGTGACCTGCTGGTGATGAATCAATACCTATAATATGAATGGGACGCGGGCACTGGCCACCGCTTGGCCGCGATCAATCAATACCCACAATTTGTTTGTGAAGCAGACAAGAAAGGCCGGCTATGGAACAATGCAAACTCTGAGCGAAAACAAAGGGCTTGGAGGTACAATCTCTAACCGAGTACCAGACTGAGCCAGAACCATCCCCATAACCTAATGTACTTGTTGTTTTATGGCACTATGTAGCTAAGGAGAAAAGAAAGTATACGCCCTTTCAAACTGATATAGCGTTCAGTGAAGTCTGTTCTGAAATAGCATTAGAAGTATCCCTCCGGTTGGTAATTTACAGAATCCATCAAATAAAAAAGCCAACACTTAGAGTGAAGACATCAGTTCCCATCATAAGTTCAGGATCCAGACGAGAGCAGGGGGCCAATCCCCCTCCCCATGACCCACTTTGCAGTTTACTTAATTTGAATTATTTCTTTAAAAAAAATTTCCCTTCGCAAACCGACAGCAAACAACTCCCAGGCCAAGGGACAGAATCAATCAGCTTTTCAAGCACCCTTCCATATTTGAACATTTTTTGGTCTAAAGTAAACAAAAGTTTATTTCCGTGGCTGAGCAGGAAGGAACATTTTACTAATTAAGTGAAATGGCGGATTGATCACCGTGACCGTATCCACTGGATACAACAAATTTACTTTAATGTCGGGGAATAGCAACACAAATAATCAAAAACACAAAGCATAACCTGAGAGGGGGTTGGCATTCTGAAACTTCAAAAAAGTCACGATACCCTAGCGGATTAACTGAACTACCTACATACGACAGCATGGGATTATCCTGTTCACTCTTTTAGACCATTCGGGTGACCTTTTGGGAAGGGACATTTGATAATCAAAAAAGGAGCTCGATTCAGCCATTTCACAAAATGATATTAAAGGATCACAACACTCACGTACGGATGGTCCCGGCACGGAGGTGTCGCGTTGTGGTCGAAACGCGCCTTGCAGCCGCACCGCGTCGGCAACCAACTGTTGTGTGATCGAACGATCGATGTGCGCCCTTTTTGCAGCCGGGGTGTGTTTGGTTGCTATTTAACAACGCATTGATTTTATTGATTCACCTGCTTTCTTCAATTTGTCCATGTCTAACTATCATTCAATGTGAACGTTTTTATGCTTGGGGTTCCGGGTAACTGATACGCCGACGCGGGTAAATCACTGTGCACATTTGTGTTTTAAATGTGGTCCTGCGTGTGTGGGCTTGCTAACATCAGCCTTTTCACTTACTCCTTCCTTTATATGATCTCTACCCTAGCAGTTACCCCTTTCTTTACACGAAATTTGACATCGTTGTGTCCCGTGGTACTTTGGGATTGTTGCATGCTACTTTATCGCTCTTTTTGAGTTTCGCTAACTATTTCAGTGTTATCTTTACTAACGTCATTGATTAAAAGCCTTACTTGATGAGAAGAATAAGCGTTTTGCACGAAGAGGATCACTTGAAGGTTATGTATGTAATCTGTGCTGCATTGATTTATATGGGCCTAAAAAAGCCAGGGCTCATGTGGCAGCTGAACTTATTCTCACACAAACCTCGACGAATATCTGGCGGTCAAAAGGGTTGCTAAACCTTTATCGAAAGGAATGACCTAAGCATTGTACTAGAAAATCCTAAAAGCAGCTGTAGGCCTTATTTTGGCTGCTCCTCGTGAAGCAATCTATTTGAGTTGCATTAGTTCTTTCCCTCTGTATATTTTCCAATCTAGCAACATTTCCAATGGAATGTCTTACAAAGTAGGGTGCAGTGTACACGGATTATCGACTTATTCAGTGACCTTGGCAATTATTGGCGCGCACTGTCTGCAAATATGTCCAGGTAAGGTGAGGTCGACTTGTACATTAACAAATACCGCGAATGCTTACCAAACCGGGTATCTGACACGGGAAAGGGTGTGCCGGAAGGGAGAAAAGATTGGGCAAATTACGCTTATCTTGTCAATTGATATAACTATATTTTTTTCTAGTTTCCTCAGTGATCTCTTTGAAATCTGATTTCGCGTTGAACTCTCTGCTCTTTCATCTTCCAAGCAACACGCCCCTTTCAGTACACAAGGTCTCGCTCTCCAGTTTCTAGCACTTGACTAGAAGACTTTTCTTTCACTAGAAGTGGGGCTTTCCCTGGTCTAATGACGTCCCGCGTTGTTTTGTTACAGACTTCTAGATACTTGTAATTAGTGCTAAACTTAAGCCAGATTCTGCTTACATCACAAAAAGTACAACCTTATGGTCTTCCTTTTGAACGTCCCAGCATAAAGGGAATTTGCTTGCGAAATTTTATTGGTTAATAGTGGATTTTATTTCATAGATCGAACGTGGTTGATTGGTTGTGGGCTTAGTCCTGCCAAGACTATCTGCATTCAACATCTGACATCTGCACGTTTGTTTAGGTGCTGTTAGGCAGAAAAAAAAAATACAGAGAGACTTGGACTCTCTGGTTTTCGTGGTACTTTCTTCTCAATGTCCTTCAAGATTGCTGGGAGTAACCTTTCTTGTAGTATTAAGATTATGTTTCGTGGATCTCAGCAATATGATGTTGGTATTAATAGGTTATATCGGGCCATTCACGAAGTGAAGTTATTGTTCTTTGTGCAAGTTGAAGCATTTCGCAGTATAGCTGGAGCACTTCCATGCATACGTAGGTTTAAGTCAGATGCTTATGGGACCAACTTTTGAAATATCCAAAAAGAATATATATTGTGGTAAAGTCATTCAAGACTGTTACGATCAGTATCTCTGAGGTTATCCCTCATGGGAGCAAAGTATGGGTTGCAGGGAGTTATATCAAAAAATTTTTAATGAGGTTCAATTACAATTTATGTACGTTGTTAACGGAAAATACAGGAATCCGAAAAGAAATTTTATAGGTTCGCTGAAACCGTTCGCAGTGATCAGTGGCATGAGTAGATGCATTCACCTGCTATTTGGTAGTTTAGGAATAGGATTTCATCACTAACCCAGTTGGTTTCTCTTAAATGCTCGTCGGAAAATATTTTGCCTTTAGAACAGTGACTCATGGCAGTTGTGCACCCGATCATAGGTCATAAGAAGCCGTCGAAGTGGATTTACATTTCTTTGCCAAAAACTTGTTAAAGACTTCTTTTATAATTTTTGTAGGCTTTGTAGCATCTCGTGGTGTTGGTTTAGGTCTCTAATGTTTTACTTCAATTGAGGTTTATTAGTAATGGAAATGTTGTTAGTGCGACCGCTTTCCGCTGTGAATTGAAAGTTATTAGATAGTTTAGGAGAAAAACGATTTTTCTCATCTGCTTTGTAAGTACTAAAGTTAGTGTGCCCGTTTTCTGGTGCTGAAGTTGAATGAGGTCGTTGTCACCAAATTTTGCTTCAGCTTTTCGGTGCAGGCAACATTAGGAGATGACTTTTGCAGTTCTTCCGCTAAGTCAAGGTTTTGTGATAGTGACTGAAATAGCCGGTCTCGAACATGATCGGGTAGATTATTGAGAGCAACTGATCATTTTCAAGGAGCGAACTCTGGAACGTGCGACATGGCTATTACTTTCTTGATTTCCTGATATCCGATTATAGGTTTTCAAGTGAGATGGTTTATTGCTTCCATTTAAAGCTGTCGCGTACGTGGGCGGGATTCGATTTAATCTTATGAGGAGCATTAGGTTGTTTTTCTATTAAATCCAGCTCAAAGACTGACTCTAGATTTGTCTCGAGTTCTTTTCCTCTTAGTCATCACCGATCGAAGGTGCACTGGTTTTGAATTTCGAAGTGTGGCAGAATGTCAGGGGTTATCGATTCGGTGGACCGCAGAATGACACCAGTGTTGTTCTTAAGTTGGTTCATCTTGCGCTATCTCCTACCTTTTTGAGGATTTTCTACAAGGTTGCCCTACAAAGTCATGTGAGACAAGTTTTTAGTGATGATTCTTCTGCAGGTTTTGCACTTACTTGCGTTGTTGTATCGATCTGTTGCTAGAGTGTGCTTCAAAGCTCCGCACAGGCACCACTTGCTTCATGTGGGCAGCTGCCTGTTGTGAATTCTCCGCATCATAGGAATGGTGTCCTATATAGTTGAAGTAGATTAGAAGACAGCATCCCTTGTATCGCATGGATTTACAATTTTTGACCCAATCCTATGGGTCTGCTCGATGTGAACACCGTCTCGTAATATCGAACAAACACACACAAGTATTGCGTGTGTGAGGTTTCAAAGCACATGCAATAGCACGTGTGAGGAATCGTGCTATTGCATTTAATGGCAGTTTCCATAAAGCATTAAGTTCAATGAATTCCGGTAATGGTTCTATGTGCTTTCATTTGACGTTTCGGGACGAAAAATGGGATGCTAAATTGGAAATGGGTCCCCAAACATCTATTTTCAAGCGAACTTGCACTTCAGGGTGCATGATTCCCGGTCTTTTAATGGGACTTTCATATTAAATTTTCTTCTTCATTAATGATACCGAGTTTCCTTTCATCTTAATGAGACAATTTTCTCACTGTATATTCCTGCTATTAATCCCCCGTGAAGTTAGAATTTAATTTCCTTCGTAACTTCATTGGATCAGGAACCCTTTTTGCTTTTGTATCTATCTTTCTTGATTCGATTCAGACAAATACGCTCACATTATTACGGAAATGATATTGCTCGTTCATTGTTCACGATGCAATAGTGTAAGTACACTTCGCAAATCTCTTCAAATAATTCTTCGAAATTTCAGAGCAGCTAGCGCTGGCGATGTACTGACACCATCAAGTGCGTGCTAGACGTCTTAAGCATATTTCTGTGATATTTTGTCGAGTTGGGAGTGAAACACATCTTCCCATCGACATCGATCTCATCTGCCTATCTAGTAAATAGGTCAGTTTGCTGCATACAGTTTTCTTTCCTGGACATTAGTGGTAGCTCGTTCAAATTTTATTTTGGATTTTAGGTCAGTATAACCGTACCTCGTATCGTGCTCACATTTTTGCGCCTTTGTTTGTCTCCCTGCCCTCTTTCACATCGTCATAATGGCCGCTGGGATTGATCAGCAACAACAACAGGTTATGAGTATGTTAGGTGAGTTTTTGTTTTAGCAGCTTTTTATGCCACTTTTGGTGGCCGTGCCTAGTGACTAATCGCGATCGTCGATGATTCTCGTATTCCCCGATTCTAATGTTGACGACCCGCCGCTGTACAACGCTTTCACAATCAATTTCGCTTTGGTCAGCTAGATATTTCAGATAGTTTCTCATTCAACGAGCCCGTTAACATGCTCGGTGCTGGTGGCGGAGCTGGTGGCAATGCACCACAACCACAGCAATACATGCCGGGTATATTGGGTGGCCATATTCCTGGAATGCCAGGCTCCTTCATGGGCGGTCCTCCTTATCCTCATCATGCGCAGCAACAACCTCCGTTACAGGTTTGTTAATACTTTTTCGTGATTGTTTTGACTCTTGATCCTGGAAGGCAGTGATCTCAAGATACGCTATATGATGTTATTTGATGGGTTTTCAAATTCATGTGATTTGTTTTGCGTAATTTATGCAGCATGAAAGAGTATCAGTCCCGTAAATCATTTTACTAAATTGAAAAAGGGCGAGGCGAAGCTGTTGAGTTGCAGCGATTGCAGCATCATCGGATAAATCCCTCCTTTCTCTATTACATTCCGTGTACAAACCTACGTTTCCTTTTCTCCACGACATCTCTCACGTCTTATCAATTCTTGGCAGATAATCTTTTTTGTTATCGTGGGTTCTTAAGGAGTATGAATGGGATGAAGAGGGCAATCTTCTCACACCCTGCCCAAGGCTATTTAAGAGCATGTTTTTCAGGATATGTTTTCTGCTGCTCAGACAACCACGCCAATGCTACCTGGCTCGGGTGTGCTATCTTATTCAGATGCTCCTTCACGTCAGGGAGGAAGCTTGGCCCCTGGGGCACCTATTGGTGTACCTCCAGGTCAAACAGATACATCTCAGGGCTCTCGCTCTCGCGCTGGAGGACAAGAACAGTCCAGCGGAAGCGAACTGCCGCCGTAAGTTTTTGGCGTTACTTCTTTGTGGGTGGCCGTTGCTGTTGCAAGTCACTGCTCCTTTCAGGCCCGAAATATTAAATCACATACTTTCAGCACATGTTTGTTGCAGGCTTTCCGGTGGCGCACATTTCGAATGCCCACGTCGACCAAACCACGGTCTCGAAGGACGTTCCATTCTGCTGCGAGCAAACCATTTTGCAGTGCGCATGCCAGGCGGTACCATACAGCATTATCATGTTGATGTATCACCAGACAAATGTCCACGAAGAGTGAATCGGTCAGTATTTCTTAGAATCATCTGTTTCCTTTTTTTTATTCTGGTGAGAACCCGTTGGACATTAACATTATTTCAGAGAGATTATTTGCTGCATGATCCGCTCTTTTGGCAAGTACTTCAGTACAAGTAGACCGGTTTATGATGGAAAGAGGAATATGTACACCCGGGAACCGTTGCCGATTGGACGAGAAAAGATGGAGTTTGAGGTACGCGTGAATGGCCTCAAATTTATTTGAGCGTCAATACACCCATTGTAGCTGCCTTTATATTGCTACTCGTATAAGGGTCTCACCCGCAGTGATCCGCTCTTTTATTTAGTGCAGGGAGCTTTTCGAATAAGTTCCTGTATTTTGCTTTCTCGTTTTTTTCTCAATGGTTTGGTTTAGTATTATATGCTTCACTTCAGGTGACTCTTCCTGGTGACTCGGCAGTGGAACGTCAGTTTACTGTTACTGTGAAGTGGGCAGGCCAAGTATCGTTGTCAACATTAGAGGATGCAATGGAGGGGCGCATACGTCAAGTACCATTCGAAGCCGTACAGGCTATGGATGTTATTTTAAGACATCTTCCCAGTCTTAAGTTAGTCGCAAGCCCTTTTATCATATCCATCTCCTTGACTTGCTCTTTATTTTATTTTCCCCAACCGTTGCCAGATTTGATCATCCGATAAACGTTAATTTCACATAGGTACACACCTGTGGGGAGGTCGTTCTTCTCACCACCGGCTCACCCTCATCAGCCACCTCAACAACATGGACAGTACCACATGGAAAGTAAATTGGGTGGTGGACGTGAAGTTTGGTTTGGATTCCATCAATCAGTTCGACCGTCGCAGTGGAAAATGATGCTTAACATTGATGGTAAGGCATAGCAATAACAGTGCTTTCACTGAATTCATCTAGTTGTGCTTCTGGATAGTGCGTCTCTCTCTTCAGTGTCTGCAACGGCATTCTATCGATCCATGCCCGTCATAGAGTTCGTCGCAGAAGTTTTGGAGCTTCCCGTGCAGGTGCTATTTCTTTTTCTGAACATGCTTTTTGAATGTTCAAATGTGCAAAAATGGCAATGTTCTGGTAATATATACGTGAACTCAGCTATACGTGTAAAAATGTATTTTTATTAATTACAGTCTTTCCTATATTGCTCATTTACTGTTGTGGAAGTTGACGTCAATATCAAACATATTGTTTAGGCTCTTACTGAACGGCGTGCTTTGTCCGATGCGCAGCGTGTGAAGTTCACGAAGGAGATTCGCGGTCTGAAAATTGAAATCACTCATTGTGGGCAAATGCGCCGTAAGTATCGCGTTTGCAATGTGACAAGAAGACCTGCACAAACGCAAACGTATGTAATTAATCTGCTTTTGTTTACTTTCTGTCAATCTTATTTGGAGAACTACTTGAGTGTTTGTCTTTGTCTTCCTCCACTCTTGATCTACAGATTTATTCATTCCTTTAGCTTTGAATAGAGTTTTGTCCTGGTATTCTAATTTTTTGAGCGTAATTTCACTCTCTGACAGGCTGAGTCTGCTTACGTTTCCGATTTAATTTGGAACACCACGGACTTATCAAAGTTTTGAAAGCCTGCTATTTGTTTATTTTTTCTGCAGCTTCCCACTACAATTGGAGACAGGTCAGACCATTGAATGCACAGTGGCGAAGTACTTCTATGACAAATATCGCATTCAGCTGAAGTATCCACATCTTCCATGCCTTCAGGTGAGGTGAAAGCACAGATTGATTTTTTTAACTGTATTGTATACTGCTTCGTAGGTTGGACAAGAACAGAAGCATACTTATTTGCCACCAGAAGTATGTCACGTAGTGCCAGGGCAACGATGCATCAAGAAATTAACTGATACACAAACGTCGACCATGATCAAGGTGAGGGAATTCACTTTTCTTTTACACATCAAAATTCTATCGGGTGTTGTAGGCAACGGCTCGCTCTGCTCCTGAAAGAGAGCGTGAAATTGCAAGTCTTGTAAGAAAAGCCGAGTTTTCGGCGGATCCATTCGCCCATGAGTTTGGTATTGCTATCAACTCGGCTATGACCGAAGTGAAAGGCCGTGTCCTGTCTGCGCCAAAGTTGCAGTATGGCGGTCGTAACAAAGCGACAGCTCTGCCTAATCAGGGAGTATGGGATATGCGTGGAAAGCAGTTCCACACTGGAATTGATGTGAAGGTGCGTACAAGTTAAGGAATGATTAGGTAGAAGTGCTCGGTGAATGTAGTGTTCTTAATTTTGAAGGTGTGGGCAATTGCCTGTTTTGCGCAACAACAACACGTCAAGGAGAACGATCTGCGTAATTTCACAGCTCAGCTACAACGTATATCCAACGATGCGGGTATGCCAATTGTTGGTCAGCCTTGCTTCTGCAAGTAAGTTTGCTCGCATCCTTAGCTTTTTGAATTAAAAACACCGTTCGTACAATCCTCTTTCCAATCTTATAATACTAGTGTTTGAGAATCGTGAGTTGAGACACGAACCAATTTTTCAAAGCGGGTTTTAAGTACCCTTGGAAACGCGGGTATTTCAGGTATGCCATGGGAGTCGATCAAGTTGAGCCGATGTTCAAATACTTGAAGCAAACTTTCTCGGGAATTCAACTTGTAGTTGTTATTCTGCCCGGCAAAACACCCGTCTATGGTAACGTTATAAACTTTAGCTTCCTCTGCCATCAGGAGTCCCTATTTATTGCATTTTTAGCTGAAGTAAAGCGTGTAGGCGATACCGTGCTTGGAATCGCAACACAATGCGTCCAAGCTAAAAACGTGATCAAAACTACACCACAGACTCTGTCGAACTTGTGCCTGAAGATGAACGTGAAGTTGGGTGGTGTGAACAGCATTTTGCTTCCGGCCGTTCGCCCGCGGATTTTCAACGAACCTGGTAAGATTTCGACTTTTCATTTTACTTTGGTTGCTGAAAATTATCATTCGACTTGCTTTTAACCTGCTTTTCAGTGATATTCTTCGGCTGTGATATCACACATCCACCAGCCGGAGACTCACGCAAGCCGTCTATCGCGGCCGTTGTAGCCAGCATGGATGCACATCCGAGCAGGTAACGGTGTTACACTACACAAATGTAGTTTGTACGTACGCTCATTACAGTGTGTTTTAACTCTTGCGTTTCTGTTTTACAGCACCTTTACACAGCATTGCCAATAAACTTGTAAAACGGGTGCAATAATTCCATTTCAGATACGCCGCCACGGTTCGAGTGCAACAGCACCGTCAAGAAATCATTTCGGACTTGACGTACATGGTTCGAGAGCTGCTTGTACAATTCTATCGTAACACACGTTTCAAACCCAGGCGCATCGTTGTCTACAGAGACGGCGTTTCGGAAGGACAATTTTATTACGTATGCTCTATCGCATTGTTTGAATCATCACTATTCCCTTACTCATGCTGCAACTTTTACGTTATAGGTTCTGCAGTACGAGTTGCGTGCAATGCGTGAGGCCTGTATGATGCTCGAAAGCGGCTATCAGCCGGGAATGACATTCATCGCGGTTCAAAAACGACATCACACACGTCTATTTGCTGTAGATAAGAAGGTAAAGTCGCGGTTACGAAAATCTGTCAGTCACTGATCCTAGTGCCCGTTTTTAAGGACCAAGTTGGCAAAGCTTTCAATATTCCACCGGGTACAACTGTTGATGTCGGCATTACTCATCCTACGGAGTTTGATTTTTACCTCTGCTCACATGCGGGTATTCAAGGAACATCTCGTCCATCGCACTATCATGTGCTATGGGATGATAACCAGCTTACTGCTGACGAGCTTCAGCAGCTTACGTATCAGGTTTGCTCAGTCGTTTCGTATTTGTAGGGGAGGAAGTGTGGAATGTGGTCTCCGTTGGTTTTATTCAGGTAAGTGTCTGTTTAGATGTGCCACACATATGTGCGATGTACACGTTCGGTTTCGATACCAGCACCCGCCTATTATGCCCATCTGGTAGCTTTCCGAGCTCGGTATCATCTTGTAGACAGGGAACACGACTCAGGAGAAGGCAGTCAGCCATCGGGAACCTCAGAAGACACTACACTTTCCAACATGGCCAGAGCCGTACAGGTACGGTTTCTCGAATTTTGTGTGTCACCTTTTCGAGTCGGAATCTAGATGAATGGTGTTTTGTTTCAGGTGCATCCTGATGCAAATAACGTGATGTATTTTGCGTAAATGTGTCTGTCCGGTATTCAGCTTGACATCGCTGCGTATGTCCGCCGCGTGCCTTTGCGGTCGACCGCCGTCCATCGCTTCGCTCTGCGCGCCCACACGGCGGCCTAGGCCCTCACCGTTATGGTCGCCGCGTCCCGTGCAGCGATGCCCAGCTCAAATACCGGTTTACACTTTTTGCGCTTGCTATTTCTACGTTTTGAGCATCGTATCTTCAGCTCAACAGTATCAGTATCGATCTTCTGGATTTAGTCATAGTCATCAATATCATCATCTCTTTTCTATATGTTGTGATTTTTATATGTGAACGTTGTCATTGTTTTAGCTTCGTATACCTCTTCAACTTGAATTGCCAATTTCTCCGTCCTATGGTAAATCCAACGTATCCAAAAGTAATTCTCTTGTGTAGTAGTCAAGGACATTACGTCCACCGCTCCCAAGAATGCGCTTTCATTGTTTTATAATGTAGTGTGTATGTGTGTGTGTGTGTCAACGAAACGTGTGTGTAGTTGCGGTGGTGCTTTATCTACGCACTGCCCGTCTTTCGGCGCTATCCAGGCCCAGATATGTGTTCGTTATGCGTACCTACTGCCTTCTTCGTGTATTCCCCTACTACCATACACCATAGTTGCCGTTATCTCTTTGCATTCTCTTTCACTCCGTATATGTTTGAGTTCGTTCTTATTATGGATCATACCGCGCGCTTTATTTTCTCGAGCCTATAATTGAGAGATTCGTCCAAGCTGGACAATACTGGCCTTGTTTTGACCATTATGTATCGCTTTGTAGTATTGCTAATTTTGTCGCACTAGAAGCCACTAAAAATGGTAGACTACTTTTGGCAAAGATCCAAGTGCAATGAAATAAGCGGTGCTTTCATTTTTTTTTTGTCTTGCAAAAATGTGCACATTTCTGAATCTGGTTTTAGCGCATCCGTATTGTAGTCAATTGCCCCGCGTTCACTATCATTTTCATCTCGCGCTATCAATTATTGTTTCCAAAATCTGATACTACTGCATTACAACATTATTGGTATTTAGTTTTTCGTATAACCTTGTCGTCGTATTGATTTTCTTGTTTGAGAACTTTTTTGGCGTTGGTTTAGTCGGTTCATTGTATGTGATTTTCGAATATTCATTTGCTAGGGACTTATGAGACAGACTGTTGTCGGATCTTACGTGTCGAGTTTTCAACTCTTCTTGTCACTCTTTCGTGCCGTGGGTGTTGTTGAACTCGATTATCGCCGGTCTTTTTAAAAGAAAAAGAGTGCTACGAACTCAAATCATTCATAGATCACAAAGCGCACTTGTCTTCCCCCACCCAATCTCTTTCGTGCTGTTATCTTTAGGGTTAAGTACGTACGTGAACTGATGCAGTTTATAAGTTTGCAAGTTATCAATGATGATCCATATTTTCTCGAGAAAAAAAGTGCTACTATTTACTATGTCTGTTTATGTTTGAATTTTTTGGAAATAGTATTTCATCGTCATTGCGGTGTCCTATCGTCGGCTATTGATCCATCATACTTCATTCACATCCATAATTCATCCTTCCACAATCAATCTTTCTGCTATTATTTTTTTCTCATTATCCTACGTCATCGATAGACATCGTAATTGATTTTGCCATGGCAGGCTTCATGTACGCCCATGTGTTTTTTCTTTTTCTCTATGGTCACCATTGCCTCGTTGTTATGTTCGTAGCTGGCAACAGGGCACTAATCATCTGTGAGTTGCCAAGTTAATTTTTAGACGTGCTGATACTGTTTTAGCAATAAACGTTCACTCATCAGTGTTTCGTACGATTTATGAGTACGGAATTCGTGGGTTATGCGCTTGGAGTGTTTCGGAAGGAAGATTTATTTCCCCTCCTTAGAGAGGAACCAGATGGGAAAGTTTTCAAGCACAGAAGTAGTTCTTAGTTATGTACCGGGTTCAGCTAAAATTTCCTGTCAGTTATTGCAAGGTAAACAGAGTATGACCTCCAGTGAAGGTATGCGATTGGATGACATTGGACGTCCGACAATGGCTTGCCAATCGTTGAGGGTGAGAGCTTAAAATTCACGGTGGGAACCTCAAAGGAGGCATTCCCAATGCGTTTAGGACGAGGAACTGCAACTTTACATTTCATCGAAACTGTCGAGCTCAGAAGTAAGCACTTCGTATCTCGTCTTACTTGTGCGTGGGTACCCGCTTTCCCCAAAACTTCACCATTACCAACTTGAGAGCGAGTCGGGTTGGTCCTTTTTTGATATTTACGGGACTAAGCTATAGGATGAAACCTTAGAGTCTTAAGGCGTAAACAAATCCCGTCTGAGGGATGCGCCCCGCATTCGACTCCCATTTAGAATCTAGAATTTAGAATCGTAGCGGTGTATTGAATGCGTCTGTGTCCAATACAATGACTTGCAGTGCCCAGCCGATGTACGAGTCAGTGTTTTTTACTATGATTAATGGCTGTAGTAGCGAAGGGAAACCAAAATCTTCTTTTCTTGTGTGAGGAAATCATGGAAGGAGGAGATATGCAATAAAATAGCCTCTGAGTGGTTTGGCTCACTGCGATACGGCTCAGATCGATCCATCGGATCCTTGACCCCATTCTTGGGCGTGTTGACATTTTGAATAAGGAAATCGACGGAATGCAGTCTTTTCAAAAGTTATTGTAAAATAGGGACCTAACCCCCTTCCCAATTTCTAAGGTTAGGAATCGAAAATCATTAATTTATTACGTTTTCACCATCTTCTTCTAATCAGGCTTGCCTTATTGGGAATTTCCAGTTGGGAGGTACATTCAAATCCTTCTGAAACTGCTTAGCTACACTTGCTACACCTGGGACTTTTTCCAAAATGGCGGAGCATGATCCAACGAATCAATCTTTACTGGACTATGAACTTGTATTGAAAGAGTGGGATTTTTTGCAAGCAGTCAACTCTAATGTTGCACAGATTGTTCTTTAGAAAAGACAGCTGTTATTGAATATTTGACTTACAAAAAGAACATCGGCTGTTTCTGTGAAAGCGTTTTGGTCGCTTTAACTCATCGTCAAAATGGCAGGTGATTTTTTGCTCGGCTTTGAATACCCGAACGGGCTGCCCTGTTGGAACGAAGGCACTGCCGATACAATTAATTTGATTGCCTCGCATTTTTTCTCGGAAAAGAAATCTCCTTTGTTTAAACTTTCTCCGTCATCCGATGAGAGTGATTTAGGCGGAAGATGATTATCTGGCACCTCATTACCGGGTATGCTACTTCGTAAAGGCTGTTCCAGTGAGAAGCTTTTCTTCAGAACCTCAGAGCGGCTTTATTCTTATCTCCCACAGAGGTGTAAAAATGGAGGCCCTTATAAGTATGATATTGCTTTTATTGCAAATTACTGCAATTATACATCCTTGTCAATCCAAATTAGTTAATTTGACTCATAATTTTCTCTTCTTAGAAGGAAATCAGATCTATTAAAACCACAGCTTTCATTTTATGGGACTGACAATAGACGGGGGATAATCGTGTGACTTCATTACCGATATGCTACGACTATATAAGCTGTTCTGGTAAGAAGCTTTTCGTTAAGATTCCGAATCGGTTTAGCCCTTGTCTTCTAGGAGGCGTAAAAATGGAGACCCTCGCAAGAATGATCTTGATCTTAAAGGATAAAGGATAAAGTTTTTGGCGTTAATCAATCCCGTCTGAGGATAAGCCCCCGCACTCGACTTCCATTCAGAATCGTAGTGGCGTGAGTGAGTGCGTATGTGGCCTATACAATGACTTGCAGCGGCCAGCCGATGTACAAGTTAACCTACCCGGAGGGATGGAAGGCTTGGTTGGCTTAGGCGGGCATCGACCCGGGATTCGAACCCTGACCGTGGTGTGAGGTAGTGCGCCATTTGCCACTACACCACCTCCGCCCTAACTTGATCTTACTGCAAATTAATGCATTAGTAATCCCAGTCGATCCACTTTGGTCGACTGTACCAGTCATTTCTTCTGTCTGTGAAAGGAATCTATGTTGGTTAAACTTATGCCGTCCTGGCTCGTTGGACTGGTATAGGCAGAGATAGTCGTGTTGCTTCATTACCGATATGCTTCGAAGTCGGGTTGCTTCATTACCGATATGCTTCGACGTATAGTTGTTGTGGTAAGCAGTTTTCGTCAGGATCGAAAAGGGGCTTCAAGCCATGCTAAGTCCTCAAGAGGGGGGGGGGAGGAGGGCAGATAAAACAGCTACTGCTCAATTCAGAGCTTTCCCTGAAACGATCCAGGAAAGCACCCAGACAACAAAAAAGGCCTATCCATTAAGCTGCTTCCTGCTTGGTAAAAGAAAGCTGGTTTGCGTATCATTCAACTTTTTCAAACCGTTTTTTCACAATCATGTATTAGGTTGTTCGGAAAGGAATGCGCGTTTGAGTTCAAAAAATTTTTTATTATAAAAACGAAAATAAACAAGATCAATTCAAAAGATATTTTCCATTACTATCGATGACTTGTATGGATTCATCTTCTGAAGAACTCGGCCGGCTGCAACTCAAAGTAGTTGGACACCCTGAGTTGGACTTTTTCGCGGTTTTTGAATTTTCTCTCGGCCAAGTAGTGCTGCATTGACCGGAACAGATGGTCATCGGATGGAGTCAGGTCTAAGCTGTTAGGCGGATGAAGCAGGAATTCCCAACCCCTATTCCTCAATTTTTTTCCAAGGTGGTTTTCGCAACATGTGGACGAGCGTTGCCGAGGAGGAATTTTGTCGACCTCGTTTCGACACCTTGATGACGCAGTGCTTGATCCACGCGGTCCAATTGATCTTCGTATATGTCCGCCGTAACCGTTTGACCCGAATTCAGGACTTCAAACTACACTCAACCTTGGCTGTTCCACCATACACAGAGCTTCACCTTTCTACCGTGTATATCCGGTTTCGGAGTCGGTTTTGGAGTGTCACCGGCATCTAACCACTGTCTTTTTCGTGTTGCGAAATTGAGGCACATCCATTTCCTGTCTGATGTAATAATAGAGTTGAAAAAACCGCTGTTCTTGGAGCGATGAAGAAGAATTTTGGCCATCGCCACTCGTGTTGCCTGGTTTGCGTCGCTCAGCTGGTGCGGTACCCATTTTCCGCACCTGTTCGTTATGCAAACTGCCAGCAAATGCTCATGGATGGTAGGGTTTCAGTAGCCAACATGTGTTGCCAGTTTTCGGGTGATTTGGTGTGAACCCAATTTAATGACGGTCTTCAACACTTGGTTATCGACGAATTGAGGCCGACTTCAGTGATCTTCGCCCTCCAAGCTTTCATTACCGTTCTTGGATCGCTGATGCCATCGTGGACACTGGCTTTCTGACAGGGCTTCTTCGCTGTATACTTCAGATGTGGCACGATGAGATTCAGCATCCGATTTTCCTTGTTTGAAGTTGTACCACATGCAAGCCCGCAAAAGGCATTTTTGGTCAAGCACCTTTCAATCTTTTTTTCTGAGAAAAAACAAAGTAAACATAGAAAAAGTATATCAAGAGATGCGCAATAAAAAGCTCTTCCGAATAGACAGAACTGTTCTAGAAAATCTTCTATAGTAGGGAAGAAATGAATGAACAAAGTTAGCGCGCATTCCTTTCCGAACAACCTAATATATATCAGGTTTCTAAGGTTCAGTCCTTGGGTATACTGGAATTTCCTCACGATCAAACCGAAAATTTGAGGATTTACTCAGAGAGCCTTCTATGAATGTCTGAGATTTTAGTAATCCGAAACCTCTAGAGGATAACAAACGGGTATGCATCTGAAACCCTTCAACTCAACAGTAAAGAACACCTGTAGTGACGATTCATCAATTCTGCGGCGGCGATGAAAAGCTGATCGGCGCCGTTGTAGTGGCGGAGTGTCGCAGCCGTCGGTAACAGGCACGACTTGGCGCGAGAGCGCATTTTTTGCCGTAAATTCGGGTTTTTCCGTTGATTGTACGCGCTGTGAGACGCCGCGTGAACGGGTATTTTTGTAGCCAACGAAGGGACAAAGCGATGAAACGCTCAGCTGTATGGGTTATACAAAGCTAATTCAATGATTAGGTCAGGAATCAATGACCGAAAAAACCTTCAGAACTAATCAATATGTTGTGGGACATGTTGCTTAGGTTCAGGACCAGGTAAAGTCATGAGAACACCTTTTTGGTAAATACAATGACTAAATATGACAGCTCATGTCCATGAAGGTACTTTTATCTTACTGTTTGGAATTCTGCACTGTCCAACCTCCTTCTGAGTTGTGGAAGGCTTGGCTGTCTCGGGCGAGATTTGAGCCAAGGTCAGGCTCAAGCATGGCATCTGCAGCCCGAACGGTGCCACCCAATTCCTCGAGTCAAGGGCATAGACTCGAAGGAAATGGGGCATATTCCCTGTCTTACTGTACGAGTTTAGCGTCGAATCAATTAGACTGCAAAGGATTACGTCAGAAATAATCAATTTGACGAAATGGATCAGAAAATTATGCATTTGCCAAAATAAGTGTTTTTTTTTTTTTCGTTTTGTGTTCGACAATAGAAATGTTTGGGAACTCCCACAACAGAAGAGCACCATTTCTACAGTTATTGCTTTGATGGTCTTCTGAAGTTTAATACCAAATAAGTAGATAAATAAATAAACATAAGTAAACAGGCAAGCAGTAAATATTTGATCAATTTGAAACAGGAACTGAATGGCGAAGAGACTAGAGGTTCATCAAATCGTCTTATTGAAAAGAGTATTTTTGATGTAATCTGCTACGATCCAATTGATTTGATGCTAATCTGCTTTGGAAAGCCAGGAAACTTGTCCGTGAGGATCGTCGATGTCCAGTCGTCGTGCAATGCGATGATCCTTTTGGGATAACTCGGTCAATTTCAACCAATGTTTGAGTCGAAGTTTGGAGTTAAAAGAAAGGATCAGTAAAATTGGCGACATTGCTCAAGGTTGCATCAGATGAATAGTGATATCCAGTGATTTTTCGATGATTTGGCTTTTATTAGAGATGACTTTTTCCCCGGAATGATTTTTTCCTCTGCAAAACTTGCAGTCTAATCAACAGAGCCCATTTTTGGTATAAACATCGAAAACTCTGTTCTGCCACGGTTGGAATGAAATTTCCAAAAGCACTTTGCTCCGGATCTTTTCTTAGCGCTTAATATCCCCGTATCGCCGCTAGGATAAGCTCTCTTGATGTCTGACTTCGATAGATGGAAATAAAAACAGTCTCGCCGTCAAAATAGAGGGAATTTCGGGAACTTAGAGATTGCCGAAGTGAGCGTAGACGACAGGACTGAGGATCAAATCGTGGTGAAGAGCATACTGACGATAGACAACTTCGTTGAACTTTTACCTCTTTGCTGGCTTATTCCTTGTCGCAGTCTAGAAGTCGAGGATACTTATGTTTATCCCCACAACTGTCTTTCATACTCCAGTTCAGGCAACAATTGAAGTTAATTACGTGGGCAAGTTATTTAAAACACACAAAGTTAGCTTATCTGGGTGTACTGGAGTATATTCGCTCTAGTCCACCACTAACATAAGTACAGTGAGTAAGGTTTACCTGACACTTAGCTGCTGACCCCTTTTAGGAAAATGAAAATTCGATTGCTGCATCTTTCAGCCTGTTATTGTGCAGACGACGCGAGTCAATGACGTATTTCGTTGTCCTCACTCCTGAGGGGAAGTCGAATTCAGCATTAATACGCTCTTCTTCGGGCGCATCCCGAAGAAGAATGTATCAATCTTCAGTGCTTCGTTAGGTTATGTACCCTGCCTTCAGTGGGCCATTTGAACACGCTTCTAAACAATGAAAATTCAGATTTCGGACTTGTACTGCTTTGCTAGGTAATGTCTTTCTGCAGGTTATTTCAAATCCAGAGCGGCTGACCTGCGATGTTGGCTAAACGGCCTCCAACTGTTCCTGATAGGCTATGGTAGCTTTCCATCAAGTGTCTGAGAGACGAGTCCCATTAAAGTAATGTGTAGGTTAAATACCAAGGAAGGCATAGGTGCAGGCTCCATTTTCTCCGGGTGTGGCCATTCTGTTCGTTACTCGGCGTCATTGTAGGCAAAACTAGTTCCTCAAACTTTGCCCCTATCTCCTGCAAGTAAATTAGATGAGGCGTGTGAGTCCTCTTTTTGTGGTATTGTTCAAGGTTAGTTTTTACGTATGAACTTCTGGCAAATAGCGGGTTTACAGAGTAAATTTGTTGTTTCCGAAGCGGACCTACAAGTAAATAAGGTACGTAAAAATTATGAGCACAGCGTAGCTAGCAGAACGAAATAACGAGCAGAGGCCAGAATAAAAAGTAAAATTTATGGAACTAGTCAATACTTTTCAAAATTAGCTTAGCACATCACTTTCATTCGGAACCGCTAGAACGCATGCATGGCCTATACCGGCTTAGAAGTGACCAACTGATATATAAATTAAGCTTTAGTCTCCCAGGCAACCTTGATACCAATAAGTCGGCTTTTGATGAAAAAATTTTGGCTAGTATTAAGCGGTGCTAGTTCAGAATCTGATCCGTTAACTTTAGTACGTCTTCTGGCGGCGCTTCCTGACACTATACTACACATGCCTCGGTTTTATGTTGATTGTCTTCAATTCAATTAATTTTTAAACTAGTGATGAAATTCTTTTATTAGCCAGATAGATTCATGGTACAGATGGTTTAAAAATAGTCGACCTTCGAGTAGCAGCTATTTGACTTTTGTTTGACGGCAGTTCACTTACAGTTGAGCTCTGTACCCTTCCCAATTGGAGCACGTTGAGAAAGGCTCTCCTGAAACATTGGTACATTGTAGGTATTTCCGATCGTAATTTTTTTCTCCTTGACGAAAATCAGTTGCTCGTAGAACTAAATTGATTTACTCAATGGGACATCTGAGGAGTACTGGATAGGTGAGAGGGTTCGTTCTTTCTTCTGTAGAGATCTTCTATTTTGCGAGCAGGTACCATTTCCGCCATCTATTTCAACGCCCTGTCCTAGGCGACCCCTTCCACACCTACATTTGCTTTCCCAGGCAGTCTCCCATTTCTACTGTTTCTTCTCAATTGAAAGTAACTGGTTCATTGGCACACGTCCATCAAGTTTAGTCCTGTGACTTTTCAAGGGAAATTTCACAAAAAGAGGAAAAAAAATTCATTATTGTACCTGTATTCAGGTGCTCTCCATAGGTAAATAAAGAAATTCGTAGATGCATTGATAATGACCAACCAACCGAGTTGTTGATTAATTTCTTTCACCACCTCTGTGGGGAGTGGACAGAGCTAAAACAGTAAAGTATAAACAGAGTGCTGTCTCCTCTTTGAAAGATGTCAACTCTTGCAAACATTACTGAAATACTGTTAAATTCGTCTTTACTTCGACAGTATTTCATATGCATGAAATAGAATGTGGGAGGTAATGCGGTAGTACCAAGTAGCGCTGCTGCTACTGTATGAATACGGGATCAATTCCGGATCGACATGTATTCTACCCATTCAAGTCTCCTATCCCTTTAGCATCTTTTCACTTCAAACTGTTACCACAGAACAGATCAAGCCCAATACCAACGGTCACCGTTTTTGCGTTTTCATACCATCCTTGGTGTGGTGCCAGGAAGGCTCCCTACCACGCTCAAAGTCCCCTGATCGAATCCCAAACTGTTCAGTCCTGCTCTGAGTTCGATCAAGTGACTTTCTATCCTCCCTTCGAGTGCTAGCCAATTCCTCTGGAAGAACCAAATAACTGATATAACACATCGGCAAATCACCCTAATAGATCATCCAATTGCGCATTTGAAGGCCACTTCTCGTTCTGAATAGAAAACTCATTTTTCTTCGCCTGTCACATTCCGATCCACGAACGGCTTTCAAAAGTGTGCGTCGGAATTGATCTTCCCTTGAATTCGATTCCTATCCTATGTTGCAGGGAAACCCAAACCAGCTTCTGTGCGACAGCCTTATATTTTTGGAGATAGCTTTGAGCGGATGTCACCTGACTACCATTCAAAATAGGATTAATCAATGCCAATCGCTTAACTTCCTTTTTTTTGAACATTTTACAGATACTGTAGGGATCCATATCTGCTGAGCGATATACTCACCAGCGTGACAATCAAGCCAACAATGGTGACAAACCAACACGATATATATACACCCATAACAATGGATAAAGAATTCAGAAGACGCCGTATTCGGTCAATGCTTTGCTGATGGTTTGAAACAGCTGGAAATGATGGTTTAAAGAGGAACTGAGTCGTAATAAGTTCTAAAAATTGAAAGAACTGAAGCAAGAATTCTATTATTGAGAGTATTCTGAGCAGGAATTTCTCGAAATTTTTTCTATGTCGAAGTTCCAAAAAGAAGTGGCAAAGTTTATTTCATCTTTTCAAAATTTCAGAGCATTTTGTGACAGAAAAGAGGCTTGTTCTTCAATAGCTCTCACTGCATTCCGAAGCCACGTAGGCTCTTATCAAAAATGAATTCGGAAAAAAAGACTTCAAAATTCACATTCAGTCAAAGTTTAATTGAATTTTACATTTTCTCCTTAATTGAGTCATTCAGCCTGTAAATGGAAACCCATGAAACCAAAATAGCGCTTCATAGCCAGCAATCGATGCTCCCCTAAATGGCCGTTGTAAGCAAGACTTCAATGTCGAACTTTCCAAATAAAAGATAAGATCAGAAAATTATTTCGAGACATTTTTATAAAAGAATATTCAATATTACCATTCAGTTTACGGCACTTAGCATGAGCTGCACCATATACGGAAATCACCATAAGACTGATAACAAAGTTGGAGCCAACCCAGACAAATCTTGATCGCCCATTGTAAGCAGTTGGTGGAAGACATACAGGGACTGGCTGATCTGCAAATCAACACATAGAGCCATTTGCAATAAGCTCCTCCGGGGTTGTCCGAGGGTTTCACTATTGATCAAAACGCTCTCAAAATTCAGATTATCAAAAATTCCTACAAAAAGACTCGATTTGCCTAAAAATAGTTCTGAAAGATTTGCTCCGCTAGTGGCTTCTAAAAAAGGTATTAAACTAGGCTCGTGAAGGATGGTTTCGCAGCTCAAATCCTAATCCTAGCGCTTCTACTACATCTGATCTGATGCCACTCCTCCCAGAAAATCTCTGATAACACCTTTTTCTTTTTCTGCAAACTTGCCGACACTTTGATCCAAACAGGCAACAATCCTACTCAGAGAGTTGTTTATAAATAATATTTGTATCAGTCTTTGCAAAAAGCACCTGTTGCATCAACATAGCCGTACAGCGTCATAAATGCTGCAAATAACAATATCACCACCATCAGTGACACATAGATTTTCTTCGGTAACCGAGAATACCTGCAAACTTGCAAAATTTTCATGGGTCCCCTTTAATTTTTTCAGTAAATCAAATTTAATGTGGGCAACAGTACATGTGTTGAATGTAAACAAACAAAAAAACCATATACCGGTTCAGTAAGATATAAAAAAATTACTTTTGCTTTTCAAGTCCTGCTAATTAACAGCCTATTCGGAAGCTTATGTCTCCACTTCATGAAAATTAGAAGAGAACGCAAGGGGCTGGGGATGAGAGGTAGGAGGGGAGAGTGAGAAAAAACTCGTCTTACAAAACAATTGGATGGTAGTCGTCTGAGTGGAGGCCGATTGATAGAGTAACTGCAGGAAGCAATTCTCCACCGTCGATATCTGTTGATCCGCAGATATCAAGTCTCGAGAATGAGGTAGGTGCTAGGAGACTGGTAATCCTCGACCCGATTCGAGAAACGAAGTTTAATCATGGCTTATTTCGACGAGTCCGAACAATAAAGACCGTCTCATTTGTTATGTTCATCCTTCATGAATGGGAACCAAGTAATTAGGAGGGTTATATTGTCTAGAATGCAAATAATGGTGAAAGTCCCTATACTCAGAAGAAATCATACTTTATATAATCCGCTAAATGTGGGAGTGTGTGTGAGGGGGAGGGGTGGGAGGGGTTTATATGTCAGGGTGTGCGTTTCGGTATGTCTGTGTGTATGTTGTATCTTTCGGAGTATGTGTCGGTGAGTTTACTTCAGCGTAAGCGATGAGTTCATGCACCCGATGTTATATATGTAGTCTCCGCGTTATAGAAGGAATACTTTCGAAGCTTTCAAAAAAGTTGTGATTAGAAATAAATCACTCATTTTGAAAAGCGGAAGAAATATTCAGGAGAGCATTACAACTTCGAAAAAGGAGGCAACCAGGATTCGAGTGGTAATGTATACAAAAAAAAAGAGCTCATGGTTAGAAGGTCGGGAACCAGAATGGGTCACACGTTCAAGTACGTACCTGATTGGAAGCGAAACAGCCAATAGACGGTCAACTCCCAGTACCAGACCCATACCGGCCTGTACATTCAAAGTGAACAATCCGTAGATACTGTAGATGTAGCAATCAATATTTGGTCGAAGATACCATTTTTGTAGCATCAAAATGCGCAGTTGAACCTGAATGCAATTTGCATCTCTGGAGTGAAAGGTAACACCCAGAACTTTTCGAAAAAAATGCCTGCTTACAATTTTGGATCCCTGAATGAGTTTGCGATAATTATTCTTATCATGTAAACTTCTTTTTTCAAATTCTGTCCTGTGTGCTGACCGAATAGTTTACTTTAGGAATTCTAGTTATCCATATAAAAAATTTGATTCGCCTTTAATTCGATCTCCCTCGTTGAATATTCAAGGTTCGAAGCCTCGAGGCGAATGTGATGTGATTTTGATCAAACTTCCTAGCAAACTCCTTTATTGTTAGTCAGATAATCGGCATTTGACTCGTTTGAGAGACTAGTTATTCTGCCTTTTTTGAGAGTACATGATGCAAGAGGTACCAGCATGAACCTAGTCTTCAGCGCACAGCCCCTATTGTCTCCTAACCTAAATGTACTTATCTGACGCTCCAAAAACGGGTGTGCTTTGATCCTATCGTCGTTGTAGTGAGGCCACGCTGCACAAGTGTTATACTTCGCGGCAAACTGGCGCTTTGCGATTGCGTCACTATCCCTTTGGAAGGTCCTTTGACTGCGTGCTAGGGGCGGATGCTCGAAGGTACTTTAGGAAGCACTTTCAAAAATCGAGAAATGAGAGAAATAATATATGGGTACATATACACATTGAGTGAATGTTTCAGAGCACCACAACCCAGTTTTCACCTTGAAATCCCGCTAGGGTTGTGTTGCTGTTTGCTCACGACAACAGATACAAAGTCTTAGAGAAAGACCTCGTTGCCATGTTATCCACTCGGATTGGTCAAGTTGGAGCAAATCTGCCTGTAGAACAAGCAGAGCAAAAGTAGAATCAGATGTGTTGAGTACATTATCCAGGCAGAAAGTAGGGTTCAGTGTAGGAATCAGTAGGGTGATGAGTCATAGAAGAACGCCGAATGGAAACTCGCCGAATGCTGCAGCACCAATGAATTCGATAGTTATTCAAAAGTCCGCGCGCTTGACAAGATTTGAACCGCAAAACCATCGCAAGGTGGTGTGCCTCGCTTGGTGTGATCTAGTCTCGCCGGCGAGAGAATCGAGCCTCCCCCCCCCCCCCTCTCCCTCCAATTATGAAAGCCAGTCCTTGCAAGGAGAATCGGTTTTTTATTCACACCAGCTTGAGTTTTTTTTTTTCGTAATTAAAAATTTCTCCTGAAATTGCTATAGCTACTGGTAATTCATGCTACCAATAAAAAAACAAATTAATAAGCCTACTCACTGCATACAATTTGTTAACTGAGATTAGAAAGGTATTACTGAACGATAAGTCGACTCACCAGATAGATACAAATGAAGAAATCAGAGATGGCAAGTATACAGATCAGAACATTGCAGCGATTTCTCAGTGATCGTGACATGATTGTTGCCAAAATCACCATTCCATTGCCAAGTACACCAACCATGGAAAGGGCCAATGTAGCAATCACCATAGGCATCGGTACCAGATCGGCGGGTGGTGTAATGGTCACATTTTGTGGCATTTATGCTTATCTAGAAGAAACTGATGTAAATCGTGGGAGTGACTGACAGAAAAATCACGAAGTCTGAACGGTCGATCTAATTCGGCAATAGTTGATATGAAAGTGTTTAATTTTGAATAAATGTGAGTTCAGACTGGAGATGGTCAAGAGTTGCCTTCCAGGTCACCTCTTTGAAACAAGATAACCCCGCTACCGTTAAAGGTCACTTGACAAAACATTGATGTTAGTCTTGGCTTGAACAGCTTGAACAGAACAAACTTTGTTATCTTCAAAATAAAAAAAAAACAGAACAGGATGAAAATTTCTTATCATTCAGAGTCGACAAGTATGCAGAACCGAAAAAAATGGGCTGCTGGTGAGGGTCTCTACCAAATTGACATCAGCAGCAGAGATTCATTACCTACTTATTATGATCCTCTTCATGCGACTTTGACTACTTAATAAAATTTATTTGTGACAAAATCAGTAGCCCTCGGAGTTGCTCAAATGGACTTAACTGTAGAATGCCATTGTTTGTTCCGAGTACCCGACGCCCACATAGCTGGTCTACCTTTTATTTCACGGAAATGACACCCATAATTGTCCTGGCAACGCTTAACGAACATTCAGAAAATAATTACCTACAACGAGCTTTTTGAAGTAGTTTTCTTATTGCCTCGTCAAGCGCTGCAATGAAGGAATCATGAAAGCTTTTAGTTTTTCTGAGAGGATCACTTAAAATTCTTCCTCGAACTTACCGTCCCCAATCACTTAGGCCAACTACTATCGAGTTTACACCCACTTACTATCACTCGTAAGATGCAGAGCAGAGCACTAACCAGTACTTCGAGGAACCTCTATATAATCTCGGACACAATGAATAGAGTGTTCCATTAATATGAATTGCTATGGGATTAAGGTTTAATGCCAACTGTGCTGGGGTGGCGGAACCTCTCTCCCAGTTCCGCGGTGACTGCCATATCCTTCCACTAGAAAGTCAAACTTCTCCCTCTATAGCGCGCGATCGAGGGCGGCGCGCGCGACACGCCCTTCCGGGAGGAGATACCAGACTCATTGTCTGTTGATTGAGTCTCGGACTGCGTGTGATTGTGGTGGGCATAGCACGCAATGTTGATCTCGTGGTGGTAACCTAGAAAGTACTAGGTTATCTGGAAAGTGCCTGCCGGAAATTAATTAAGATGGGAATTTCACAGAAGCCTAAATTTATTTCAAGGTTTTCTGGAAGCTTCCCTTGAAATGATCCATGGAAGGACACTACTCACTTTTATGAGCGAAGTATACAAAGAGATTTCATGATATGACAGTCGGTCTACAGACCAATTTTCATACTCGACCGTTTTGTTCCAGACTGTGACGAGGTGTTCATTGCAGCGCTTGACAGGGGCTCCAAATCAAAGCCAAATGCTAATGCACAAGGTTCAATGGATTTCAGCAGCGGAGTAGCCGAATTGGAACTTGTAAAGAAGCCAGTACGCGTTGAATATGGATAGATATTTCGTTTATTATATGGCTAATTAAACAAGAAGGATTAATCGGATATATTATACTAATACACATGGGTAATTCTTGTATGGAGGATCTCACGGAATCTTTCAGAAGATCTCAGGAGAAACCTGGCCTTTAGGAACTCTTTGGCCCATTCCTTCCGCACGATCTTATAACAGCATATGCCAGTCCTTGTTCGTGTTACTGGCAAAGATAGCCGTAAAGGAAAAAGAAGTAAAAATTATTGTTTTGCCGAAAAATTCAGACATACTGATGTAGTTGGCTCTACAAAAGGGATGTTATTGACATGCGGGTACAAAATGAAATGTTGTCCAGCTTCAATTTTAAAAACTAAATAGAATGAACTCATTGCAAATGAACTTACTGCAATTTGGTAACAGTAAAATTGGCAGAAAATCCCTGGTCATTAGCTGCTGTCTGCTGCTCTAATTAAAGTATTCGTCCGTCCGTACAAATTAGAGTTATCAATTCATTTGCGGATAATACCTTCGAAGATTAAGTAGCTCTCAGATTCGAGAACATTCAAGTCTACTCGTCCCCTGGGACATCCTGCTGCTACTGAAACTTGAGTTCAGAAAGATTAAAAAAATTGCGCCATTCTCAATGGCTTCGCTGAAACCACCCTACTCAAAGGAATCCTCAATCGGACGTCTCGAAGACTTAGAGTCCTTTGGCGTTGATCAATCCCATATGATCAGACAGAGAGGTAGAGAGGTAGGTGAGTCGGAAAAGGGAAGTATGGTAGTGCAGTAAACAAGAGTAGATAAAATAGTGCTCGATTTTTCCTCAATGGTAAATTGACAATGAATTTTCTCAGCTCCTAAGGCTGACCGAGAGTATTCTAGCAGTGGAGAAAATATAGAAGCTATATATGCTATGTATAAGACAGGTGGAAAGTAGGAAGCAGACACAGAAAAACTATTTCACTCAAGGTGTTTTGATTGGAGGATAAGTCATGAGCTGAAAGGAAATGAGGAACTCTACAGTTTTCGGAATCCAGCATACTAAATAACAGTTTATACTGGAGGTATCTTTCAAAAACCTCACACCAATCATGATTTATACCCCGCCTTTCTTAGAAGCCTTCATAGAAATATGTAAAAGAGCTTTACTCACTTGTATGCGCACATCATATGAAGAGGTTCATCATGTATTATAGCAATCGGTTGACAGGATCGAGGTTTATCTTCGACCTTTTTGTTTCAAGTTGTGAGATTTCAAGTTGACGGGTGTGCCTCCTACCGCTCAGATGGGGCTTCAAATCCAAATGCTTGACATACGTTCCAATGGCTTTCAGCAGCGGAGTGGCCGGATTCAAACTCTTAAAGTAGTACTTGTTGATTTTTGGTAAACAGTTTGACGACCATATGGGTGAGTACACAAAAAGAAGGTAGCCGACATTATGATTTGTACTTGTATGGGTAGTGTGCTTATGTATATAGAAACCTCAGTAAAGCCTTCAAAAAATCTCAGGAAAAATATTGACATTAATGCTTTTCATCGCCATAATCATGCCAGTACTTCGAAATGTATTAACATTTCAGTAGCTTTATTATTTAATTTACTTTACTTTGAAATTGACGTTTAGTTCGCAGAATTTTTACGAAAAAAGTATCACTTAATCTAATCAAAGGCTACTCAAAAGCTTCAAAGATGATAGCAAAAAAGTAGAAGAAGTCCTAGGATCTCCAATAATCACTCGGGGGAGGCTGAATAATTTCTGAGCGTCGAGCTCGCAGCCGAGCAGGTGTAAAAGGGTACCGAGAAAAGTAGGCGGACTCGTAAATAGAGTTAAATTTACTTTGATAAGCAGTTACAAACACTTTTACATATCTATGCAAGTAATAATTATAATCTATACTGTACGCCAGGTATTCGGTAAACATGATATCATAACAAAGAACCAGATGAAAAACCAGAATGTGGCCCATTCATGAAGGGTTCTGTCAAAACTCAATTGCTTACCGTCTGTTCTTTACCTGCCCAATAATTATCACGTAGAGCTTGTCATTAATGAGTGAACACCGGGTAATACGTGCTGTTGTGTGCTACGATAGGGAACACGTCTGGAAGTAAACATCATAGATCAGGGCGCAAAGGCAGACTTGTGCAAATGAGCAAGCTCAGCTTTATTTTCGAAGTCCACTGCTTGTCGTAGAGGCTTCTAATTTGATGATTTCCTGAAAAAAACATGCTTGAAGGTTTAGTTTCTCTGACAGCTACCGATTTTTCAAGCCGGGGCGATAGAACAGTGAAAACGGACCTTGAATCTTGAACTGCTAGTCCTTGGATGATTAGGATGGTCAAACGTTGGGTGAAGTCTACTCAGATTAGTTGGAAACCTGATATTTTTTCCTGGGAGAAGCTGTACTTGTCTACTTAAAGGAGGTTTGGAAAAATTGGAAATTAAAAAGTCATGTGATTTTTAAGCGTCTTGGAAACTTATCCAACGTAGAGTAGGTGCTGAACTTGGGGAGGGGGGTCAAATTAGTGAAGTATCGACACGGTAGGGCACCCAGATCGCAGTGAATTCACTGAAATAGGTAGCAAACCCAGAAAACCAAGAAAAAGCGGACGATTTGCATATGGATCTGAAGGGAAAGAAGAATTCTCTCAAGTGTTGAGGTCATTCATTTAGAATAGCGCTTGGTTCATCAGCCAGAGTGAAGAACTGTAGAAATGAGTGATGTCCGTCAAAAGTTCAGATCTCCAATAATGGCGGGTTTTCGGAGTAGAAGGGAGGGTATAAAAGGGGGACGTAAACGAACAGCATCGGTCTCCAGTAGATATGTCTCTAAAGTGAGTCGTCTTAGTTCTCCTTCCTTCATCTCAACTCTGAAACTGTTGCCTTTCCAGCTCCCTCTTGTTTTTCGTGGTCGTGTTTCGTGTTGCTGCTTTCCCTGTTGAACAGGGTGATGGGAGCGGTTTGGACTGCCGATGTCCATGCCCTGAAGAGGTGACGACCACTTCGCCGGCTCCTGTTCCTGCTTACCAACCCGTTCGTGCAGGTGGTGTTTTCACTGACAGTCAGTTCTTCTCGGCTTGTTGTCATCGACTATTCCTTCAGTATCCTCATGCTGTTGCTGCTGTACCGAAGTCTACGAAGACCCCACTACCACTACTACGACCACGACGACCACTACCACCACTACCACTACGGAAGCACCTACGACAGGTTAGCTGAAGGGGACTTGGGCTGTTCAGAGAATACGAGGGACCACTCCTTTCAGAAGAACCATGTGGATGTGGATGCTGTTGTTGCTGTTGTGAAGAAGAGCCCACTACTACGACTACGACCACGACTACAACGACGACGACAACAACCACTGAGCCTCCAACCACCATGCAGGCTCCCCCACGACCGTGCTCTTGCTGCTGTGGAGGAAGAGGAGGCTGCTGCAGGCCTGCAGTGCAACCGTACTTGGAGGCACCACAGAATCTGGCAGAGGTACAGAAGACTTTCGCATAGGTGAAAACAGCTGCATATCGCGGTCTGATTCTCTTTCAGGGAGAACTCGTTTGTCCTGATGGATGGAGTCGTTACCAAGATTCATGCTACTATGTGGAGAATGCAAAAATGAGTTATGGTCAAGCCGAAAGAGCATGTAATGAGAAAGGAGCTACCCTTTTCGTGGCTGACTCCGTTGAAGAATTTGTAAGTTACTGACAGTTATTAACTGATCACAACAAATGACTATTCCTTTCCAGAACGAATTAATGAGAGAGACCCCGAACTTCTTCTGGAGCTGGATTGGTCTTGGCCAAGCACGGACTGACTCGTACCCGCAATGGCAAGTCGCAGGTCCTGATGGGTGAGTTAGTCGGAGTGCTTGAGGATCTGTCTTGACCTAGTACGGTCTGCGGGATTCCAGGTCACCGATGAGATGCGCCGTTGCTAGCGACGACTTCGGAGTGCCAGCATGGGGAGGCTATGAAGGATTGGATCCTGCGCAGTTGTGAGTTCTTCTGAATCTGTTAGCAGAAGTACTCTCTTGTTACACGGTAGTACAGTACTCTCTGAAGTACTGTACTACCGTATAACAGTTGTATCCTATTGTGCTGGATTGACGAGCACTATTTCCAGGAAATGGCTGATCATGCCGTTCTCATCCGTTCCCAATGGATGGTCATCCGTCAGTACATGTGTTGGCCACTACAATGTCGAAACCTATTCGAGCACATACCTGTACTTCTACCCATGTGGTTCGCTCTTCCACTCTATTTGTGAGCGAAACTCGACTCTTAGCAGTTTGATGTGAATTCCTTTGAAAATTCCGGGTGATGTATATATCGAAAGAGTCCGTTAGAGGCTCGTTAAATAGTCTATTTATATTTATATTATAGGAAATTTATATTGTATAGGTCGATGGAGTAGTTTGTACATTATTAGACAATCGTATTAGACTATTACTGTCGATCGAATAGATGCTCGATAAAGGTTTGAATTTTTGTTGTGTCTTCAACAGAGTAGCTTTCCTCTCAAATGTGCGAAAAGTCTTGGAAATCAGATATTCAAAAGGAAGGGAGCTCTTCTTGGGAGCAACCGGACGGTCTGGGTGGTCGTGCTTTTATGTCAGACTTTGGTATAGTCTTACTTAATAGTCTTTTTGGTTGAAGGATGGCTCCGAATGCTGCTGAAAATCAGTCTAAAAACCAGTCGTAGAAACAAAAAATACGAAATAAAAATAATTCAGGTGAAGTTTCCTCGTTTCGTTTGAGTTCGAGATGAGGGGCAGGCTGGCATAGGATCAACTAGAAAATGGTGTCGTCGAACGAAATGTTAGCAACGTAAAAGGGCTCCATGGGCCAGAGCTCAAGGCTTCGTGGGAGCGGATTTCAACCAAAGAACGTGTCGATGACATTCTTTTGCTATAAATCCTCACGAGATCGTGGGAAATTGCCCACCTGATTAGGTTATGCAGTGGTTCTGCTGCATCTCATATGATTAGAAAGACGAAGAACCTTCCGTAGTAACATGAACAATCCAAACTAGGTCGAAGACATTTCCTTTCCGGGATATGGTAGTTGGGTTGAGTTGTTCGACAATTTTTTTCCGAACCCCGCCCATTTTTCACAGGCGTTTTTCTCTGGAACGTTGCAATTTCCACTAGGAGAGTATAGATGATATTCGGAGGTGCCCTACAGCAGTACACCAAGAATCTATTTGATTGGACGCTCAAATCTAAAAATTGGACCACCACGATTGAATAAAAGAATGCATTTAAGGTATTAACGTAGAAGAACGAAAAAAAAAGAACAGTAAGTGTTCATGGACAATGAATATTAGTATATGACTATGTAAAAACAGTAGATTATTTATAAGATATGGAAAATAGGGGCAGAAGTGAAGGCGAAGCTTAACTGCACCCCTCCACCAGGTGAGCCACTGTCTCTACTGATCTCGGCAGCTCATCACTGATTTCGAAATAGGGTCCCTGGACTTGAGCCCAACAAACATGCCTGATGTTTTCCTGGCCTCCGTTGGATATGCAAGTTGTTTGAGAGAGTGGAACCCAAATCTAATTTGGACGACCACAACCGCTGTTTTCGCAGAGCTAGGTCACCTTATTTCGTAAACAGAATGACATGAGAAGCATTCTTCAGTCGGAATAGCAGTATACCATGATTTGGTAAGTAGAATTCAGTCATTTTTTCTTCTCAATCAGGTTGGGTAACTATTAGCCAAGAGATGTATGGTCGGTTATCAAAGGCGGATATCGTTCTACTACGCAGAGATCAAAACTCGGGTCGATGCCAAAGTAAGTAGCTGACTTTTAGTGATAGATGGCCCGCTTTACACGAGGTGGCATCAATCACCCACGTCTAGTTCCGGCAGCAGACTGAAGCTAACTAAGAAATGCCTTAAATAGTAGCCGGAGGTGCGCTTCGATGCTGTAGTCATTTGCCGCGCATCGGCGCGCGCGGCGCGTCAGATCGTCATCGCAAATACGCGGGTATTTGAATGCAGTTTGGGACACACCATTGAGAAGTCGGTGAAAATGTAGTTGAAGGGGGGGGGGGGACAGCACTCTTATGAAGCAATGGGTGCTAGAGCGTAGAGAAGGAAAAGTAGACGACTTCGCGAGCCCGTAATGGAGCTAATTGGCATTTTATAGCTTTTTTTGTGTTATAAATTAGTTTTTTTACCAACGCCTGAGAGGGTAAGGAGCTCCTGGGTGGGTAAGCCAACTGAATGTTCAATCCTTATCCCTCTTCAGCTTTCTGCACGAGATAATCGTCATACCCACCCCGGAGCTTCTGAAGTTTAGGTAGAAATAATATTCCTCCGGCTATAGACAATCTCTATGCACCAATAAGGTTGGCTACCCGTTACAGCCCTTCTACGCGCTCTGGTCCTCATTGAACCAAAAGAGCGCTGCCCATCTCCCCACCTACACTTTCACCGGGAGATTGATGAAATTCGCTCGTAGAAGAGGCAAAGTGAAAGTAGACCCTTAAACGGTTCAAGCGTGCTCATTCCGAGATCGCAACGGGCTGCGACGTGACCTAGTCTCATCGATTATGGAGTCGGGGAGGGGTGGGGAAGGGAACTCGCCCAATTTTGGGTGGACACGTCAAATTGAGCGGCGAAATTCGCGACGATTCGAACAGCTCTGGCGCCAATTAATGGAGCATAAACCTGGAGTAATGTAGATTGGAAGGGTCAAGTTACTATAACTTACTTAAACCTGGAGTCGAAGGTTCCCCAAAAGCAGGTATCGAAGTCGGGAGAGATTGAGACTCAACAAACAAATCTCAAAAAAAACTTTACCATGGACTGTGTGAAAGCACAATGCAGAATACCCGTTTCCTTCTCTAGCTGCGTAATTATCGCTAGTCCATTATCTAATTGGAAAACTGCATAGTTGAGGAAATTGTGGAAGCAAAAAGAATGAATGTTACTCGCTCAAAGAGTACTATAGCAGAATATGAATGGAATGATTAGTCAGGCACAGCCCCGGGTTTGGCCATGCCGAATGGTAGGTTAGGTATAAAAAAATAAAAAAATAAGCAAATGTAATAAGAACCGGAAATGGAAAAAAAAGTTTGAAACCGTCCCATTTGTTCTGCATATCACAACATAGTTGATACTACCTTGCCTATCTAACTGCCACAAAACGGTTTTCTTTTCCTACAGGAAATCGAGCAGGAAAGGTTCCTCTACAAACTTCATGGAAGTTAAAAATTTTCGTAAAGAAAGTCATGGGAACCATCTACAGAGTCGATAAGTTGTGGTTGATTCAATCTTCGTCATAGAGCGCATTTATTCATGAGCTGCTCCAGTCTATAGAGCGAGGAAGCGAGGCAGACGGGTATAGAGGAGGAACTATTCAGTACCGCCCTCGGTAAAGAATTCCCCTCATGATGACTAATGATAATTGCCCATTTCACTGAATTATTTCCTTATGTTTTTCCTGATCTCCAGACAAAACTGAATCAACAATTTTCATAATAGACTCTCCTACGCATTCATATGGATAAACTTTTCGTCCAAATGTTCGATCAGTAACATTTTGTTTTCTCAGCTGCTTATCCTCATATCCTGAAGAAATGCCAGTTTTCACGTCACTCAATCAACTGATTTCTATTATTAGGTTGGAAGGAAAGTCCTGCAATACAATGAAGGTCTTTTTTAAATCATTTCTAAAATTTCCGAGGCCAATCAATTTTCGGAAATATATTTACCAAAGAGGTCAACAACCCTCTATTATCCTTCGAGTAAATCACTGATGCCTTTTCTCGAGGAGTGAGGAAGCTGTGACTCAAAGAAGTAATTGACTGCCGTTCTCAGATCACATTAAGTTACGAATTTTTTTTTCAACATTGGGATGCTCGAGAAGGCGGAGCGCATGGTAGTTAAAAGGGAGTAAAAGGCACTTGGGGAGTACGACTGATGAACAACCTGGAACCAATTCGAATCGTAGAACTTTTGACGCGTGTCTAAAGCGAAATTGCGACGTGCGTTGACCCTCTGTAGGGACCTGATTTACGGTTTTGATCGTCCCTCTCTATCCCCGTTGGCCAAATTTCGGGGTTCATAGGAGTAACCGATAGCTGTGTCCATCTAGTCTGCGATTAGCAACTCATAGTGGATGGATCCCTTCAACCTCCACTGAATGAAGGGACGATGCTTGCTTTACTTCGAAGGCTAGTATCTCCTACAGTGAAGCAATCCAATCGATTGTTAACCGTTGATCGGTGAGCAGTGCCAGCATTAAATAGGTTGCTGATAATTTGAGATGCTACACCCGCGTTTTCCCCTTGACGTGCTTAGTAGAAGGTGATGGTACGAATCGAGTGTTGTCCATTTATTGACCGTAATGCTGCTAAAGCCCACACGCGTGCCCTTATTTACTCATGTGTTGATTACCTGAGGAATGTCCTACAAGTTTATCACTCTTGCTACCGTGTTCACATTGTTGATACAAATTGCTGACGCTCCAAATTTTTTGTTGCAGGACTTTCCTTCCGACCTAATAGAATGAGTAGAAGATCCTATGAGTCTGGATAATATCAGAGAAAATTCCTGAAAAAATTGTGGAACTTTTGGCATTACATAAAAGTCACCCTCTTCTGAGAAAAAACCGCAAAAGGAGCCAAGCCACTGAAAAATGTCCAGGGGGCAACAACTAGACACATTGTCGAAAAATAGCTTCATTTTATCTGACAGAGACTAAGTAGGTGACAACAAACACGCAAAGTAGGCATATGTTTTTCTATTACCATGTTTAGCCCTTTCACCTATTGCGTACTGTAGTGTTTTTGTATGGCTGACGGTGTGCCCGGCGCCTTCTTCAGAATCAAGGCGGTGATCTGATTCACGTTCGCCGCGAGCAGCCACATAGTGCGATTTCTGAAAAAAATCGCAAAGTATGAGCTGTTCGGACTTTATTGAAATTCTAGAGTAATTTTGGATCAAAAACGCGGGCATCAGAGGCAAAATGGCGTGCTGCACATGGTGCAGCACGCGGTACGGGTATGTGACATTATGTGCGGCCGAGGATGCACGCGGCAAATTGCGCGGCGAAGTTCGTAACGATTTAAAAAACTTTAGCCTGTCATTGAGGCCCAAATTTGAAGTAGAGTACATTAAAAGGATCATCTGACCCTACTAAACTACGCTATTTCGAGTTTGTGTCCCGAAAATCGGCGTCAGAATCGTGCGAGTCGCCAGAACTTTGCTGCAAAATCTGCTGCGCACGTTCTCGGACGCACGCGGTGCCCGTCCCCTTGCCCAAAGACGCAAGTGGATTTGGTAAATGGACTTTCTGTATCTCCTTAGCTGATTCGATTATTCTTCTGTTCCTCTGGAAGCGTACTCATGCGGACGCATGGTGAGACAACGGGGCTGCTTTTAGCCTGCCTGCCTACTACGCCAAAGTTTAGTGTGATCGAAAAATTTAGAAGCTTTCTCGAAACTTTTTCAGGAAATGAGCAGATGATGTTGTTTGAGAACAAAAACAATTAAACATCACCGAATTCACTCCTACATTTAATTGTTGAACGTATTCAGTACGGGATAACCTTTGGAACCCCTGAAGCACAGCATGACGACACTTTCTGCTTGGATGACTAGCTTTATATGGAACTCGAGGAAAGGTCTCAGGTAAGCTGACGCAATCAGGTGCATATTCGAACAGATGAGGAACTAAAATATACGAACTACTGTCGGATTCATGATGATGACATTTCTTAGAGCTAGTCAGAAAGAAACTCAACAAAAAGGACTGTCACACATGTTTTTATAGATAAGATGACATCAATGGCAACAGTGGCTCTTATTGGTGATGTTCAGAAGATCCAGAGGATCCCAGCGGAAGTTTTATTGGGCAATATGAATAAAAATACATTGGTTCTTACTTCTACTTCTTCGCATGGTGTAAGCCTCTAGTTACAATTCATGGAGAAAAGGACAAAAAGCTAACTCGCCAAGTGGATAGGATGACCCAGAACAAAAAGTGCTCTCCTAGAATGGCTGCTCGAAAGGATACTCCGCTACCCTATCAATCTTGATAAGATGAAAAAAAGATGAAAAAAAGTAATAGAACAAGGCCCCGCGTCCCTATTTCATGGACGTCTCCGACGCTCCGTTTCATCGACTTTTTTTGAATTGTTTTCATAAGGCAGATTTAATTAAAAGTTACGGAATCAAAAAAGTTGAAATTCTTTGGAAAGTTCATTGTGAAATTAAAATATAAAATAAAAAGTAAAAATACTTTTATTATTATCACAAAATATGAAGGTAATAAAAATAAATGAAATGTTGATATTGAGATATGGCAAAGCCTCTTTCCATTAATGAGCGCTACAGCGCAGAGAGGAAGGGATAGCCAAGTTTGCGAGGCCGTGATTGTGCCCAGGAACTCAGGTTTCAGGAGGATGGTCAGAGAGACGGGATAGGTGTTTTGGAGTTCAAATCTAGGCCCATCATAACTATTTGTTCGAAGTGATCATCTCAATCACCCATGTGCTTTCCTACCAGCGATGTTGTCCTCCCCTCCTCCACCACCCCTCCCACCTCCCCGTCCACCAACAACATTTTCGCTACGGTTTTGATTTATTGCGTCGCAGGGGAACTTTCTGAACATCAATGAGAATTTTGAAAATTAAGTTCAGTTCGTGAAACAACATTTATTATCGGTTCCCGGTGTGGAACTTAGTCCAGAGCCTTAAATTTCAATCCGCTCCTCGTTGATCAAGTAATGGTGATAGGCGTGAAAGAAGAAGAAAAAAAGGAAACGACGTGTCGAGAATTCTTCTGTTTTTTCTAAAGTCGATGAACGAAACGACTTCGGTATTTCATAGATGGATGACGAGAAGACGTGAAAAACTGGTAATCAATGTCGTTTCTCCTTTGGAATAATAAAAGTCCAAGTTTTAAACTTCGGTTTTTTTAGCAGTTTTTGATTTATCAGCTCACGGTTCCTCAGATACTCCTGAGTAGTTCTATTAGATTACGATTGTGTTGGAAGATGTAGTAATTGAGCGTGCTGTGGGTCTTGTGTGAATGTTCTGTATGAGGTTCTGGCTTTTCCACTCGGGAACGATCGCGGTACAAAACAAATTGCTATGGAATTTACCAAGGTGACTTGTAGACGTTCTGAGACCCAACGGGCCCTCACATAAACAAGTCATTCAGAATATTTCGAGTTTTCAGTTAGGCCATCGAAAACAAGGCACAAGCCGCGCCAATGTAATCCAGGAATATCGTCAGGATCTGGAGACCCAATCGGTCCCTAGAGACCAACGTACCGGAGTCGCGGTAGACATTCCAAACAGTAATTAGAGCACAGTTGCGCAATACTCTAGAATGACGGGTATTTGACAGTATCCTGTGAGATAATATAACTAAAATCCTGAAAAATAATAAGCAACTCGGACCAAAATTACTTTATTCAATTTCTTCCAAAATCTTTTGACGGGGATTTCATGAAACTACAGTGACGACAGCTGCCTTTAGGGCCCCGTGCTCCTCTTGGGCCAGGCAAGCCCTGCTGGCCGTCATTTCCAGGCAATCCGTGAAGACCTTTGTCTCCTGGCGGACCGGGTGGACCAGGAAGGCCTGAAATTTGTTCCATTAGCGTTGCAGATCGGAGCTCCAGACTTCATGGAATAGCAGGTAATTTGTTGACAGCTGCGGACTCAATGTTTCCGCCATTTTAAGAGAACGGAGAAGAAAGCTCCGAATAGAGCCCATTTTCTGATACAATATGATATTTGTCGGCACAAAAGTCCTCGTTATCGTCCGTAAAGGGCTCGTCTTTCGTAGGCGTTCAAAGACCTCATTTGCCTTTCTGTTATTACGTTCCCTACGTACGTTTTCACGAGAAATCTGCTCAAAATAGGGACGAAAACTCACCAGGTTGGCCTGGCCTTCCAGGAGGACCTGGAAGCCCATCAGGTCCAGGTACGCCACGAGGTCCAGCAGGGCCCATAGGTACATGAACATCCTAGAAAAGTATATCGAGAGATGCGCCTAAACTGCATTTATTCGGATCTGATATTTACTATTTTGCGCTTTCACGATCAGTTACCACAAAGCACTCACCAAATACTCTCCAGGTCGCCCAGGTTCTCCAGGCGCTCCTGGTTCTCCATCCATTCCTGGTCTACCCTGTGGTCCAGGACTGCCTGGTTGTCCAGGACGTCCATGTAATCCAGGCATCCCATCAGGACCCGGAGGACCTCGTGGACCTTTGGGGCCGACATCTCCTGGTGGTCCACGAGGTCCCGGTGGACATTCCATACAGTAATCAAAACGACCATCCTCAGGGGGATCGAAGCCGTCCTGAAAACTGTTGAATCTCGTTGTTAAAAAAATAGAGGCATTTCAAAGGTTTCACTCAGCTATGTACCTTGCCTGGCGGGCCTGGCTCGCCATCTTTCCCGTCTTTTCCAGGTTTTCCCGGTGGCCCAGGTGGGCCTGCACTTCCACTATTACATGGGCAGTATATATGAGAGGAGTCTGCAAAAGTGTTCAACAGTTGAGTGGAACAAAATGGACAAAATACAGTTCTCTAGCGTTCGAATTCATTAAGTGGCTCGGTAGCGGGTGAATTGGTCTGTTCTATCGAAACCTCTACTTGCGGGAGTTGGCCTAGAACAATCGCTGGCACGATTTTATCACACGCGACGAGAAGCTCGCTCCCACGACAATTTCTAGGAAGAAACCTATCTTGTTGGAGATTACTCTGCCTTCCAAAAGTGCTGCTCACCGTTCTCGGAAAACTAGCTCTCAGACCATGTAGGCCAATATGAAGTCAGTGTTTAAACTGATCTCTCGCTATGCTGAATACCAAGCAATCAGTTTCGATTTGGACCCCTCCCTGCAGAAGTAGCAGGACCTATTTTGCCCCATGGCTGCCTAAGTATTTGCTCGTTTTGGTAATTATAACAGAAAACATCGAATCAATCTTACATCTTTCAGCGATACTCCTTCTTCTCAAACTATGTCGAGGATGTATATCGAGCATCTCGTACAATTCATGAAGACTATCGACCCGCTGTTTACAGTAGGCAGCCTGAAAAATTTGTCAATCAATAATTGGAAGGACACCTTAATAAAGGAAACTTTTGAAAAACATTTTTGATCGAACCTCGTCCTGAACGTGACTATGGATATATTGCAAGTAGCTGTAAAGCGTTGGAATGACCAGGGCACTTGAGATTGCAGCAAAAGCACTGTAATATGATACTATACAATTTGTAATGTTGTAACTCGAAGAAACCAAAAGCTCAGGAAAAAAAAGAATAAAGAAGCTGCAGTGTGCATGGCGCAGACTGTTTTCAAGTGCTTGGCGTGCAACTGACTTTGCTTTTTCAGAAACTACTGACTCAGTTGGTAAGAGCTTCAACAGGAGGTTTCCGTTTACAGCAGACTGGGATCGAACTTACCCAAGAAAATCAGGCCCTTGAGCCAAAGTCGATCGGCTGCGTAAGTATTATGGAAATGCTAATTCGATTCAAATGCGTTGACAATTCAACGTAAAAGCTGAATACGTGGCGCACACTGAAGAACCTAACGGGGCTGGACATCGTGCTATCTTTCTTAAAAAAATAACTCTCACCAAAGTCCTACGCCAAACATTGCAGCTCGTCTGAGAGCTTTTGCTTGTTCTTCCATGACTCGTTGTTGAATGAAGCTCATTCTGAATTGCGGACTGAAATGCGTAGAACTGAGATCATGTCTAAAAATCGCGATGAACCCATGATCCACTAGTAAACCAGATAGATGGTAAAAAAGGTGACCCAGGGCGGGACCCCTCGTGCATATGGGCCCTTGCTTCCGTGGGAATCGATTGACTTGATCAATAGGCACCATTGGTCTTGAAGAAGTTAGTAATTGGTCCGAAAGCCTTTTCAGAATTGCTCAACCATAAGAGATATATTTCATAGTCGAAAGTTGCGTCCAGAGTTGCCTAAGCAAACATACCGCAACGCCGCCCTAGCCCGTTGTATCCCACATCTGCTCATCTGCGCCCTCTCATAGAGATAGTTCTCAGGGGCTTCAGCAGTAAGGGCTTTTTAAGGTAACCTTACATTATTACCTATTAATATTTTTAAATATTGATTAGTACTAATCATTTCTACTGTTATTGTTATAAATGTACTTCAGTCTTATCTTTCATTGCATAGAAGTAAGCCCCACACGACCTGATCATTCAGTGAACACTCTCTCGGTGAGAGGGTTCAGGTGAGGAAGTTATCGATTTCGGCGTGCAGCAAATGTGGCGGGCGCAGCGTGCCCAGCGTTCATTTTGACATATACATTTACTTGGGTTCCGTTGCTAGTTTTTATTGTTGTTGTCGTTATTATTGTTGTTTACTGTTAACAAAGGCACAATGTCACATCAACACTTCGGCGGCTCAAACGCTCGATACAAGGAAGGGGCAAAAAGGACCCCGGTGAGTAGTAGCGATATTGCAAAGTATTTAAAACGTAGAGGAGAGGTGGGAGCTTGTTATGGAGAAAATGTGACATGTCATGTTCCCAAACTGGTTAGGGAGGATGAAGGTGTTCAAGAAAAGGCAAAAGAAACCGCTAGGGTTTTGGTCTCTCATTTACCAACCTCGTATGGTGCTAAGTGGGTTGGAGGGGGGGGGGGGGGGGCATGCGGCGTGGCACCCTGCGGGTCTCCAGCGAGATATTAGTGGGCCTGAGTCTGGGAAGGGATGGTAAGGTTGTACTGATGTGTTTCGTGATTCAGAACAAACTAAGTCTTGGCACATGTTGATATGCTTTCATATTATGAATACTCTTCTTCTAAACCGATGACACCTATTTTTTAGGAAGAGGAAGGGCTCCGGGTGGGTGCGATGGTTATCTCGTGCAAAAAGCTGAGATGAGATAAAAGTTGAACGTCTAATTGGCTCACCCACCCCGGACCCCCTCCCCCCTCTTTCCAAAATTAGGTGAAAAATACACAGCTATGACATAAAAAAACTATGGGGTAACGGAACTTCTCCCCTATCACGGCATTCTCCCTTGCGGCATGCGGCAAATTTCACTGCAATTACCGTACTCACCCCTCCTGCCGCTAATCGATAGGACGTGAAATTTTTCCTTGACTGGCTTGCTTTTTCATTGGATTTTATCGTTTTTTCTTCTGTTTCTTTTTAGTTTTCATGTTTATTAGACTTGATTAATTAAAATGACTCCTCCTATATAAACGACGAACAGGATCGCCTTGGAATTGAAGAGAGCGGCCGGCCAATTCGAATGTTTAAAGGACCCCCTACCTCACAAATTGCTCGCTCCAATCTTCCATCGCAATCCTGCGATAGGCAGCGGGTGCGGCGTGTGCGACGCCGTGTTAGGGGAGAAGTTCCCGGACCCAAAACTATGAAACGTCCATAAACACCGTTTCGGGCTGGACTTCTCTTCCTTCTCTACTATCTCGCTGGAGAGAGCGCCACACAACAAAGTGCCGCGCCGCCGCGTGGCCCCCCTCCCCAACCCACTTAGCACCAAGAACAATATTCTTTCGATAAAAAGCATCTCTATGGTCAAGTGAAGTCGGCTATTCTTCCTTCTCTAGCCGTCACTGATTTGAAAAGACGCTGGCCCCCCAAACTACATTTTCACCTAATTATTGTTTATTGTTTACAAAGGCACAATGTCATTTCCCACTTCGACGACTCAAATGCTCGGTACGTATGGAAAAGAGCAAAAAGAACCATAGTCGTAATGTAAAGTGAAAAGTAGAGGGACTGGGGCTTGTAGTAGAGAGGTGTGACCTGCCATGTTCTCGGACGGTTTAGGGTAGTCGGAGAAATACAAAAGGCGCAAATAAATCTACAGTTCTGTAGTTAGTTCTGGTTCTTTCCTTCAGAACCGCGTACCTAGCTTTTCCACGGTTGAGCAACTTCTTCTGTTCAAACGAAAGCTCCGTTATTCACTTTTCCCCCACTATCTTCTTTCAGGTGCGGGTACATTTTCCCGATAATCGCGTCGCACTCGCCGCACCCGTCGCGAATCGCATACATGCGATGGTTGGTTGGAGCGGGCAATGTGTCATTCAGATACACGATGGATAGCTGGATATTGGTTCGTTTGTTACAAACAACCTAGGTCTCCCTGAAGCATTCTTGATCATTCACTAGACCGAAATAGGGAAAGGAAGCAGAAAAATTATCAAAATAAACCATAAAAGCAAAACAGGCAACGAAAAAAGAAAAAAATCATCGATCAGCTGGGAAGCCTTCAAAGTACAGTAACTGCAACAGTGGACAAGTAAGGACACCTGATGCTACTTATCTACCCTACTTCGTATTTGTGCCCCATTGATAGGCTCTAGAGTCGTTTAGATCACCACGGATTTTGCTGAACAGTTTGCCGTGTCGAGGACTGGGTTGATGTTCCGTCCCCCTCTTCCCTTCCCTCCCTCCATGCCTCCCCTCTCACTGTAGAAAAGTGTATTCGATTTGCGTTTTTTTTCTCTACCGGTGTGAAATGGGTGAAATCGTAAACAACGTCGTTGATAAAGTTGGCTGAGCATTTATGAGGATCTTACATTTTTTTCTGTAATCCATCATCTTCTCCGGACTTATTTTCTCGATTCTGTCGATAGATTTATTAGCAGCGAATCTAGCTGTTGACAACATATCGAAGAGATCTTGGCTCTTTCGAAGTGTTCTCAAAATGCAGCGGATTTTTTTGTGTAGTGTACACAGCATTAGCCATTAGCCAGGATAGTTGCGTTTTCTTGCCGTATTACACGTAGACGGCTTGGTGAAAAGAAGGTAGATGTTTATGATAGGTACACTCCAGGCGTGGCATCCACACGCTCTCGGAAGCCTAGTTGAATTCAGAAGGAGAGACTTACGAGTCCATATGGGCTTTGCAGGTTCGGAGTATACAGACTACGTAGACAAAAATTTTGGCTCAGAAAAATCATTACTGAACATTCAAACCAAAGCGGTGTAAGAGATTTCGGCCAATGTGGGTCGAATCTTCTGCCATGGGTGTTTTGCAGTTCCCATTAAAAGCTGTGATCAACTTTAAACCGGTATGGGTTAACAGCGGATCCCTCAGTGTTCGACTTGACAGCTTATTTGTTTTTGTTTATTTGCTTTTTGAGCCGAAATTGGTGTAAGTTTTTATGCTTGAGCCATCTTAACATCTTTCAAGGAGTTGAAAGCTAGTAACTGGCTAGACGAAGTGGTGGTGCTGTTCGTTCTAATCAGGTGGCACCGAAAGATTGAGCACGGAATCCGACAATCAGTAATACCATTAAACGATTCTAGGATTACGGTAAGTAGGTTTTTTACTGAGGTCTTTACCTTGGTAGATCTTAGAGTTTCGAGGGGAGCGGGTGGAGAGGGAGAGTTGGGATTGGGGACTGGAAAGATCAGGGTCAGTATCGATGAGAGACTTCGTAATAAGCTGTTCTTACGACTAGAGTCACTCTTTGATTTTGGTATTGTTACTGTAGACTTTACTACTTTCAACAGGATAATTTGGTGAGTAGCTGATCAATCCCAGAGACTGCCCGGATACCCTTGTGGCCACCTATCGACTTCTGCTGTAGTGAGGGAAGGATTTTTGGCAACAATCATTCACTACCTTCAAAAACAGGTAATTTATGAAAGAATTTCTTCTTCTTCTCTTTTCTTCTCTCTCGGCTCATATCTTCTCAAAGAAAGTGCAGAATTTTCAACGCACTAAAGGCGCATTCCTAAAAACACTCGAAGCGAAAAAAGTAGCCAAGCGGGTCCGCAGGTTTTGCACTGGGATTCTCCTGTTGGTGACGACTACAGTGTCTTCCCTGCGGATTTTTGACAGCTTAGCGTCACCTGGCCTACTGAGGTTATCCAGTCGAGACTGCTCAACTCTCCATTCCTGATCCCCATCGAACTTTCCCCAACTACGCTCGCTGGTATACTTCACAAAGCCTATTGATGGGTAATATAAACAGGGAAATGAGTGAAGCTTGTTATAATGAGGCAGCACGATGAAGGTATGACGAATAATGTAAGGAATACTTAGCATCACTATAATCATCTGGGTATTACTGCAGAATTGGTTTTGTTTAGGAAGCTCGGGCGCCTAAGGAAAGTTAATTTTCGAAGCTGGAAGTTGTTGAATTGGGATTCAGTTGGATTTGGATTCAAAGGTTCTGAACATCAAACAAAACTTTTTTTTCTCAGGCCATGGATGGAGTACCCATTGAAGCCTACTCCCATCCCTTTTCCTCGATGGCTTTTGACAAAAGCTTCTCATCACAAACCGCACTGACAGAATCGTCAGTGTAGGTAGAAAAGTATGGGATATCGGAGGATCCGACAGTCTGGGGCAACTTATTTAGTAGCGAGTCTACCTGCTTTTCGCAACCGCTAAAGAATAAGTGCAATAGATCTCAGACGGAGAGAGCGAAGAATTGAACTCCTAACAACTAGTCCTAAATTTTGAAAGGATCTTTCACTGTTCCCGTTTCATTAATCCCTTGAATATGTCACGCAAGTCCCTATATTTTCAATTGGTGTCGAATTTTCAGGTGTCATACACTGTAGCCTAGAATCTTGGTGAATCTGGAGTTTTATAAGGTCAAGATGGTTATGAGGGTTATGAGTCCGTGTTTGACAATGTTATTGATTCCATTAAATAATCTCATTCTGGATGGAGAGAAAGAATTCGTCATTTGCTTGCAAAACAATTTTTGATCCCGTCTCAGTTTCTATCCTTTCTGCTCATCCCTTTTCACCCCGTTCCTTAAATTTCATTCCTTAAGCATTTCTCAAGTCATTTGTCTACATTATTTACGACGACTATCAAAGAAATAATATAATTTGGTCATAAATCGTTAATTGATAAGCTGATCACGATGGACGAAATAAGAAACATACCTTGTCGGGGATGGTGAAGGAAACGAGGAGTACTGTTTCAGTTGAGAAGCTGTTCTCTCAGCGCTTTTATGTTGACAAGTTTTTCATTCCCATCATTCATTGTGTGCCTAAACGATCCGATACTCAATTTCCTTCCAAACCCTTTTTGCTTCTCAAAACGGAAGTTTCATGGACTCTGCGTTCAACGTCAAAAGCGCTAGGGGATAAATCTTGTCGAAGATTCATCCCCTAGCACCCTCGAGTGCTCTAAGTGAGTATGCATATCTCGAGATCTATTGGTATCAATGATTATTGGCTTGTGATGCCTCCATTCGTTCGACAGTTTGAAGAAACGACGGAAAAGGGAAAGCATGAAACTGATAAGACGAGAGGGCATCTTGCGTTTCTTTAAAGGCCGACACGTTTACGCCAACCAGAAGGATAAAGTCTTCAGCGCTAGTCGAACTGAGCCTTGGTATGCGCCCCGACATTCGACTTATTTTTAAAATCGTTAGACGGGATTGAATGTGTATGTGGCCCGAACAACCTGAACAGCAGATTGCTGTGGACAGCCGATGTACAAGTTAATACATCGTCCTCCCAGACGAGTCTCTGCCATCTGATCGATATTGTAGGACTTGGATGGCTGGGCGAATATGGACCCAGGATCCGAACTCCAGACCATGCATCTGTGATAGTGCGCCTCTTGCCACTACACTACCTTCACCGATGTCATTTATATGATCGAATACAACATCTCGTGTTTCGAATAGCTGGTTCCGCATCCTTTTGTATCTTGTTTATATAATCATCCTTGACTTTACGTCAACCACGCCTTGCACGACACTGAAAGACTGATACGTCCGTGTTCAAATTGCAGTGCACGTAATATGCATGGCGTATCAACAAGTACTAGTTCGAACAATTGATAACTCAGAAACTTAGTACAACAGATACTCGAAGCAAAATTTTTCCTTAATACAACAGTTTTATGATTGAAAAATTAATAAGACTCATTAATTTCGACGCAAAGCCAAAAACATCAAATTTTTTCAAAATTATATTTTTGCAAATTATATCAACCCACTTCTAGTATATAAATATAACAGCTAATCTGCGATTCCTCATTCGCCGTGCCAGTAATTCTTGCGGATGCGCCATGCGTGTGACGGTATGTGATTCCTTAGTTTACAGCATGAATTAGCTTAAGCTCTTATTTACTTTTTAACATGCTTCTGCTTTCTCTACGAATTAATTCACCATTCAAGATCCCTTGAGTTCTGATATTCTCTATTTCACTCTCTTCAATAATTGAGTATCACCATCCTCAAAGGTACTTTTGAGGCCTAAACGGGTAAACCTACGCCTAAACGGGGAACCTACCCTAAACACTCATTCGGCGAATCTAATCTTTGGGAATTGTGATTGCCTTTTTTTCCGATTAAACTTCTATGTAGCTATGAGGCGAATTTTCTGTGCAAAAATCTTCATATAATGGATCTCTGATGCCAATCGCATGAGGCAGAGGAGGCTGAAAAACATTATAATGGATCTCAAATGTGTAGGAAAAGTCTTTTTTCCCCCGCACTTCAAAGATGACATTTTCATCGAAGTCTTCACCAGATCAAATCTATTTCTGTCATCATAAGTGGCAATGATTAATGATATGAGTGTTCCGAAATTTTCATTCTCCTCACTCTTTGGGGCGTGGTTCTGGGCTTTCGTGAAGAAGGCGCTGTGTAATCCACGGTCACTACGCCAGTGCCTCCACTACCCTCATGGACGTCGCCGTACTCAGGTAAATAGGGTGAATTATTTAATAGCCCTAATCCACCAGAGAAAACTTTCATGGTTGTGGAGGGTCTCCTTACTGGGGGCGCTCCAAATTAGACTCTATCATTGGGTGGAGAAGCATCCCTGCCCTGGTCAAGTTTTCCGAACGCCCTAATCATTCCTTCGTAGGCGATACGAGCCGAAGTTCCTTTTAGATTAATAGGGTCAACTACAAAGGCATCATCGCGCGGAGTTTGGACCAACATCTGGCTGACAGGGTCCTGCTTTGTGCAACTAATGCTGAAAAAAGCCAACTGTCCTGCCGCGAAAACGCCGCTTTTCACAACAAATCTCTGAACCCTGTGACCGATCTGATTTGGCGGAGTTATTTCAGGTACCTACAGCCAGCTAAAGCTGGTCACGATGAGGATCAGCTATTTGAAAACCGTATATGGATACCGGATATTGATCTGGGCTATAGGTTGGCTGCCGTATTAGATGATGGTCTCAATGATGTATTAGTGGGATTTCGTGACGAGCAAGGATTCTTCGAGAAGGTTTTTTTTTACTATTTCTTTTTTCGAAATTCTCTCTCTCCTAGTGTCCCGAGTTGTGAGACGACCAGAGGCAGTTGTATCTTTCTCGCCTCCAAGTGTCTACTACTTTTTGTGCTATCGTTCTCATCCATTAATTATCTCTTGCTTGTACAACATCCCAAGTTAACGATCAGTTGCTGTAATAACATGATCCTCTCTGAAGCCCCTCAAGAGAATCGTAAGAAAAGTATTCTTATCTGGTATCGCTGAACTCTAGTAGTCACAGAATCCGAGAAAGAGAGAAGAGCATAGGACTACTGGATTGATTGATTGATCCAGCTTCTTTGATTCGTCCATCACTCCACTCCTACTTGTTATCTCACTGAGGTTTGAATGCATTGAATGCATCAGAGAGGATCATCAGATACCTATGAAACGCTCCCAAGAGCCAGCCGAAAAATGGTTCAGTGGTTCTACCTTTCCAGAAGAGTCTGGTAACTCTTAATCAATTCCCGATTTCTTAATTGGGCTAGGCTGTCTCTTACCAGGCTTACCTACATTCGATTACTTCTGAGTTATTGAAATGATATCAGAGAGAGTGCATTGGTCATTAGGCCGCTATTACTAGCGTATTAGGGGCCTACTAGTATAAGAAGTTTCTCAAATGCATGGCGCATCTCCGGTAATTTACTTGCTCACTGCATGTTCCCAATCATACAATCATCACTCGCAAAGTCTTTGGGGAATATAACCAACACAAAGATGTACTAGATTGGAGGGTTGCTTTTTCTAGTAAGCTTTCTGAAGTAATTTCCACTCTTTCTTTTAGGAAATATCAAAAAGTACTTTTGTAGGGGATAGAACATCCTGAAGGCTTGCACAGTAAAAGATAAAGGACTGTCTTGTTCTTCTTGTCGATAACCGGCTCCTCTGGCGATCGATCTAGGACTCAATCCCTGCACCACGCCTGTAGGTGTGCGCTACTCTGCACTACACCACCTCCGCCTTGAGTGCTTGGCGCATTGCTATCGCGCAAGTCCAGGTTCGAGTCCCACCTAAGATTTGAATTTTTTACTCAATTTTTTTTTCTGAAATTTTGCCCAGTCACCCTTGTGGAATTTTCGTTTGACGTGCAGTGACGAAATAACAGCAATCAACAAAATATCAAGTTATTCGCAGGAAAAATTAAATTTGAGAAAACGAGTCTTTAGGTTTTCTCGCTATTAATGTAGAGGAACAGGGCCTTAAAGTTCGACCAATAGTCCATATCCATGATACAACTTTACAAAAGCAAGGGGTGGGATCGACACGCCTCCACTCCTTCAAAAAGATTTTTGTGACCAAAAAAGACTAGTTGAGCAATGAACCTTTTCTGTTTCTAACATGTATATTCATCAGTCTGTTAGCTTACAAAACTCAATTTAAGTGGAAATATTGTTTAATGTTTCCATTTAAATTGTGTTCCATTAGCTTTTGATGAGAACTTCATAAGGCTTCCTCAGCTGAAGGGAGATGGGCGTGTGCGTTGGTCAGGGTCAGTAGCTTCATTGAAGTTCAACCTTTTCGACTAGCTCGTTGCAGCTATTTCAAGACAAAGTGATTAAAAATGTATCTATTTGATTGTCGGTCGATGTGGGCACCTTTTATAATCACCCACAGATGATAGCTCAGGGAACAAGAACATCTCTAACAGTAAGAGCATAATATTACCAATGAAAAGCTATAATATAAGAAACATTCGTATAGAAATCGATAATGGGAACATTCTGACACATATTTATTAGGGTCTGCTTTGTCTACCTACACAGAGAGGCGCAACGGCATTGTCTCTCTACGCAGACTGACAGAACCCTCGGAATTCCGCATCCCTCGTAACCCCGAAAAAATATATTAGTCATTGTTTTTTTTTGAGTTTCTAGAGGGTCGTTAAGATTACGATGAATGACCCAAGACAGCTCAAAGAGGGAAAGGATACAGGAAAAAGCTGAGTGGATGTCTTTCGGCCACCAATTTGTGGGCCAGCAACTGACCATTTCCTCATTTGAGTAGTCGTTATGGTGCTTTGCTGCCTTTGAAGTTGAACTCGAGGTGTAGGAGAAGCCATTTAATGGGTAAAAAGGCAAACTTCTTAAGGTTCGTTGAGCTTTGAAGTGCTGGCATGAATCAACTTTTTCTTCAAAAATAAACGGTGTTCATATACGTTTTTGATTCTCATAGCAGCCAAGGTGGGCGTGGGTGGAGTAATGCCAATCGCGCACTAGTCCACGCAAGGTCCGAGGAACGGGTCCCCGACTAATCAAGCCTTCCAGTACTCCGAGCAGGTAAATAGTTGAAGGTTCATCTGGCAAGATGAAATAATGAATTGTACATCGACTAGTCACCGAGACTTACGTATAGGCCACACACTCATTTAAACGCCACTATTAACCGGAAAGAAAGTTGAATGCGGGGCGCGATCCAAAATAGGGTTTTCCTTTTCCCTGATAACAGAAGTGAATGAATTAATGAGAAAGTGCTTCTTTTCTTCTACACAATCCTACTGATTAAATAATTCGAACTTGGCAGGGGATACTTGATCGGTCTATGCAAGTTCCGATCCACAGTGGAGGCCCTGATGAGTTTTGTGGTGGAATATTCTACCAAGGAGTGATTCCGACTTCTTGAACGACAATGGATGGGTAATTAGATGGTTAGTCATTCTGGAATGCTGATTAAGTGAAGTCCAAATTCCTACCAGATTTCTTCATGCATGTTCTGAGCGGACGAATTCGCTTGAAATGTGTTGCCGGCAAAGATCCGAACATTTACTGAGAAAACCCATTCTTCTGAAAAACCGTAATGATAGGAGTAACGAGATCTTTCTACTGGAACCACTGTCGAAACACGAGAGGAAGTGGAACGCATTTGGATAAAGGAGAAAAGGATAAAGTCTGCGGGCGTTAATCAATCCTTTCTGAAAGTTGCGCATAGCATTCAACTTCTATTCAAGATTGCAGTAGCGCATTGAAGCGTGTGCGGCCTATACAACGACTTGTAGTGGTCAGCCGATGCACAAGTCAGTGCTTTTATCCTCCCAGACAAGTCTGGTACCAAGTCTGCCGCTATACCATTTACCGACCCCAGAGGAATGGAAGACTTGGTTGACCTAGACGAATTTCGTTACTGGACTCGAACTCGTGGCCATGTGTGTGTGTGATAGTGGACCCCTTGCCGCTACACCACACACATTAGAAACTTTGCGAACGGGCGACAATCTCGCGCGCTATCTGTCCAGTATGCTTGGATATACATCTTTTCGAGATGCAGGAAGACTTTTTGTTCCTATCTGTGATCAAGCTGCATCTACATCCCTAGGACCTCATTCTGAGCTCTTGGGGAGGTTGGAAACCTTCCATGGTTAGCTGTTTTTCAAGAGTTCCACTCCACATACGCTAAGCTATCTTTCATATCGTTGTATCGATTCTTACTGCTCTAAACTACTGCCTAGTCATAGGTTTAATGAGTCACTTGTAATTTTACTTTTCCTAGAAACATTTTGAACAAGGGTGCTTTTGTTTCAGCATTAATATTCTTTCGCAGTACTTAACGACAGTTGAAAATAATTTATGGACTAACTTGCCAGCTGTCTTTTACTGGTAGCGAATAAATCGGGTTTGCTGATGCTTATTAATCATCAACGCACTGCTCAAACTGCGTGGATACTCGAGCCGGAAGGAACGACAGTTGTCGTCTGGAAAATCACTACACCATGAAGCAGAGGTGAAATGTGTGATGGTGTAATCTGCTGGAACGTGATGCCGCTAATTTAGTCCTTCCAACGGGGTTCCTAATTTAGATACTCTTTGCATTGCGCATTTTCGTACGCAAAAGATAGAAAGGGACGAAGTTTCCTACGTAGTGCTAAATATTATACGAATACCGGAGGATCTACGGTATAAAGGACTAAGTTTCGCGGCGTTAATCAATCCCGTCTGAGGGATGCGCCCCACATTCGGCTTCCACCCAGAATCGTAGTGGTGTAATGAATGCACAAGTTGCCTATAGAATACTTACGGTGGCAAGCTGATATACAAGTCTGAGCCTTTATCGTCACAACGAGTCTGGTACCAAGTAACACTCTCCGGAGTTGCTCGATACGGGATTTGAACTCATGACCATGCGTGTGTGATAGTGCGCCACTCGACACTATACCACCTACACCCTTACGGAATAACAAGAAAATATTAATGGAAGAACTTGGTCATCAGAAAGATGAGAACAGCATTACTAAGGAAATACAAGGACAGAACTGATTCCTGCTTCTTTTGAAGAACTTTCACGGCTTTCGAACGGAGCCACTTACACCTTTGCTATTCCTATTTGCAGGATTGGGTTAATTTGCTCCCTCTGCTTCCTCGAGATAGGAAAAATAACTTAGCAGTCGATTGCGATCGATGAGCCTTACAGGGAGGCGCTCCCGATCTCACATCCTCCATACAAAAAAATTCTCAACTTCAGCGATAATGGCAGATTTCTGGAACTCTCCATACTCTCTGACGTGACGAGATGACTAGTTGTAATTTCGTCTGAGAGCATAGAGAGTTTCAGGTGTTTGCCTGGCAGTCGCACATTCGATGGAGGGATGAGGTGTTGGCCCGACGATGTCTTTTCTGAGATGCAACACTTGTTCAGTTTTCGTTCGTAGTTGTAATGACACTTCAATGGATGATAGGCGATAGCATCTGTTAATCATGAGCTTCATGTTCTCTCATGTGTTCTATGAGAGATATGAGACCACTGGTGATCGACGGCGTAAAATAGCTTGACAATTTCCGTCGGCAGTAGCTCCAATATCACAGCCTACGCCCTCCGCACTCATGACCACGATCACTAGAGCCACACGAAATCACTAGGCATGAGAACACCCGACACCGTTTTTGAGGTTTTGGCCAGCTCCGAAATTTGTTGGAACCATCACTAAAATAGAGGGGGAGTTAATCGGTCACAGTTTGTGAATCATTTTGGGATGCGCCTAGCATTCTACCACCATGCAGAACCATGAAAGTAAAGAGTACGAGTAAAGAGGTGTAAAAAGCCGGCTCAGGATCTCATAAACGGGGTCGTAGTGCAGAGGGCTTAAGGTGATGCTAGAACCACTGCTGGAACAAACGGAGATTCATCAGTGCTCCTGATGGCTTCTGCTTGATATTACTTGCTTAAGGCGCTTACATCTCAAAACTAATCCATTAAAGAGAAGCCCAAGCATTAGCACATGCCGCTCGAATCGGAAAGCACATAGCATTTTGGGTAGATGATAATTCTTAGATCGCCCACCCTCCACATTAGCTGGAAGTTGTAAAACGACGACATACATATGCCACTTGTCGAAAGCACTTATCAACTTATCCCGACCTTTTATATTTTTCCCCATTAGACAACTAATCGGGAAAGGGCTTTCTGTGAAAAGAGGAAATGGATTATTAGTAGAGGTTCATAATCCGCTCTATTGTCAGAAGCTTGCACTTTAGTAAGCGCCATCCATTTTTGACTCCAGAAATTGGTGGAGTAGGGCCGATCTCATACCGCCGCATGGATGGTCTAGAATCTCATAATTCACCTGCACGGAGCAACCCTCCACAAGCTTTTTCTTATCATTGAGTCGATTGATCGGTGGCAATTATGAGAGCAAAAATGAAAATAGCAACACTATACTACGAGTGTTGGTTTCTGCATGTCACTCACTGCATATGCCAATCATCCGGAGAACCAAAATACAGATGATGCACGGAACAATAAAATTTTCATGGCCGCTGAAGCCATGCCCTTCTGAGAATAGGGAGAAGCGTGAATATTGCCTCTCGAACTTTCTCTCATTCATGAAGGCGCCTGAATCAAACGGTCAAATGGTTTCCACGATCTGACAGAAAGGTGTGAATGAGCGCCGCGATTGTGCGGAGAGCCCCAAATTAGTAAGCCACCTTCATTTTTCCGAAACTGTCTCAATCTTGGGATCAGACTTGAAGACCCCACAGTCCCTATCAGGAATTGGTATGAAATGAACAAGCGTAACGTTGTAGTTACGAAGGCTATCTTGTTGAGAGGACGCAGAACGTTTTTTCCCCACTCCGCTTTAGAGTTCCCGGGGGATACACCGCGTTCAGTATCGCAGTTTGTCATTTTGCCGAAACCGGCAGTCGCACTCGTGACGACCGGTGCCAGCAATTGTGTTAGGACCCTTCATCTTTGACCGCTGGACTCGGCACTGTGCCAAGCGGCGCTACTTGGTTTCGGCGAGATGACCACAACAAATGTTTCTATCCCCTATGTTCTCTCCCGAGTCTCATTGTAACCTCCGATGGCAGGCATTCTTAGCCAAACTTTCTCTGATTGGTCATCGAGTAATCAATACCACATCTAACCGAATGAAAACTTTTGAATTTTATGTTGTGAATTGTAAGTTCCCATTTCTCTGTACCTTCCTCGTAGTTATTTTGTCTACTTACCATTTTATCATTGAGTATCAGGTGAGCATGCTTGGAAGATATATGCCTTTTCAGAAACGGCTTCCTTTACAGAAGCGAGTACCCCGTGTGGAATGCGAAACGCCGACGCTAAACTCGCTCGCCTCCGATCTCTGTCATCTCACCGAACCGAACGCAGCCACCGTACTCGACTCGTTGGCACGACGATATCAGCAAAATGTCATTCATGTGGGTGATTCTATCATTCATCGTCTAATCATTTCCTGTCAGAACTAATTCTGACAGCAACAAGTGGCAGGTGGGATCGTTAGTGCGGGGCCTCGACCGAGGCCCAATGAATATTGGTGGTAGTGAACAGACCTCTAAATCTCATCCACCATTTCAATTGAGGCGGCCCACTGTTCTACTGTACCCAGTGCTTCTTCTCATACAACTGGCTAGAATTCCAATCTCTTCTTTTTCAGGTTTTTCAGCTTCTTTTACCTCACAGCTGTCTACTCATCTTGCACTACCTTTTTCCATATCTCCCACCTGTGTAATGACCGCTAGTCATGCGGAGGGTTCGGATGTTCGGGTGTGCAAATGCAACCAAAGTGAAACACCCAAGTGTATTACTGCAGAGTTCCACGCTGTTGCCACCACCAACGTGGGAGGCGGTGGCGATGGCATTCTATTTCTCGTCTGTCGGAATGGACAGCAAAACCCTGCTGCTTCACTGCAAACCACGGGCGAACAGCCGTCAAAAGTGTGTGATACTGACATTTTTCGTTCATTGTTAGAGCAGAAGAAGATGAACGCAGCATCGCCGACACCACACGATTGTCATCTTCCGATCAAAGTCTACCAAAGCGCTGACGGGAAAATCAGGGATCTAGTCAACTGCCATGAGAAAGCTTGGAGAGCAAAAAACCTTTTTTCGTTCGCTTCTTGCATTCTCACGGCAGTTGACCAATTCAAAGACGCTCTGTTGAAGGATAGATGTAAACGTATATCTCATTTTGAGTTAAAAGTAAAACTTTTGGTGTCTCTGGGAATCGAAAACCGATTCATGCCCTTCGAGCATCATGCTTATGCCCTGCACTGCCTGAAATGAATAGAAGAAAAATGCCAAGTTGACCAAACGACTATTGTTTCAGCCATTACTTGAGCCCCGTTTAATGAATACAGCGATCTCCCACATTGGATGGGATGGGATCCCGTTAGCATACAGTCGTTATGCAGGCATCCCATCCATTGCACCACCATAGTGCTTGAAAAAGTGAACTGACAAAAAGTTCCATGTTTTAGACATACTGTGGGCTGTTCTGTGTGGTACTAAATCCATGGCGTACGCTACCAATCTACACAACGGACGTAATGTCCACTTATCGTACGGGAGTTGGTGACAGCTATCCTCACGTCTATACGGTGGCTCAAAGCGCATACGACGGCATCCTGAGAGGTGAGCGTGAGGGGAATTTATGGTGATTATCATTCCCATACTAGCAACTTTGGCTTCCCAGTCCTTTTCGTAGACAATTACGCTCTGTTCAAACCAAGTCACTCTTTTCAGGTGGCCGCAACCAGTCCATTCTCATCACGTGAGTTATTACAGAAAAGCTGAAAGCAATGCTATGTTTTTGAATTTTAAATATCATAATTTTGAAAACTATATTTTTTAACTGTCACTGACTCATACCTTGACTTATTTAGATTTATTTATTGACCACCTTTTAATGGAAATTAAAAATTGAAATTGCTGTAAGTTTTTGAAAACATCGATTGATATTCAGGGGAGAATCTGGAGCTGGCAAAACGGAAAATACGAAGAAAATCATCGAATACATATTGGAATGCTGTGGTTGCACACCGAAGGAGCAATCACAAGAGCCGAGCAACGGGAAACTACAGAATGGATACATAAGCCATGGCAGTACCGTAGGTAGAGATGTGATCTCTGCAGGAGTGCTGCTGGAAGCCTTCGGAAACGCCCGAACGACCCACAATAATAACAGCTCGCGATTTGTGAGTAACCAGTTCATTAAGCAGGCTGAAAGGTTTCATTTCGACAGTTTTCTGAATTAGATAAGGGGTTATGCCCGTTCTGCTTATCCAGGAAGTGGACCAGGGTACCGTCTGTAAGTGGGGATTCCTCAATGCCGATAGTTCTAAATGATACCATGGTGGTCGTGAGAATAAACACCATACGCGACCGTGGGGATGTAGCACCTAAGCCGAACATGGAAAACACACCTAAGCCGAAGTTCAAGTGTGTTCAGAGGGTGTGTTCAGGGTAGAGAGGTATCATTGTTTTACCAAAGCTACTGGGACTGGATTTTCAGTGAGATGATGGTGGCTAGATAAAGCACATCACTTGCCAACATATCTTTAGCTAGAAACATTATTAAAATTCTTTCCACCAAGACCTTTCAAATTGAAGGCAATAAGTGATTTTAGGGAAAATTCATAAGGATCGAATTCAACGAACATGGAAAGCTACAATCAGCTCAGATCGAATGCTGTGAGTTCTTTCATTCCACTTTAATCGTTCAGCTATAGAAAATGAGTAAAACTACTTGCCCTTGTCTGTGGGGAGCTCCCCTGCTAGTAGTTACATGGGAAGATGTCTGAGGGTTAGATAGCCTGCTGTTGAGCACCGTTCTCTCCCTCTCTTCGACAGAGCTTCTGGTAATGATGCTACATTAACCAAGTAATGCTACCACTGGACAACTGAACACCTCATTGCTCCGATTAGGTGATCCAGCTAATTTTTTACACGAGTATTTCCAGATCTTTTGGAAAAGTCGCGTGTCGTCAATCAGGATGCTGGCAATCGAAATTTCCATGTCTTCTATCAACTCCTATCAAAAGCGTTTCCTGATGAAATGCGCCAGAAGCTGCTGCTTACTCAAACACCTGACCGTTACAAATTCCTCAATCAAGGAAATGTTTGTGTTGATAAGGAGATCGATGATGTCGCAAATGGCTTACTTACTGATGTATGAGTTTAGGACTTGGTTTCACTGAGATCCTCTAACCGTCGGCATTTTTAGCAAGCCATGGACCGTCTGGGTATTACCGTAGACGAGAAATTTGAAGTGTACAGTGCCATAGCGGCCTGTCTTTTGATTGGCGAAATCAAGTTCGGAGAACGTAGTGGTCTGGACATGAGTTACGTCGATGGAAAAGCTGGTAGGCATCTTCATCCATTATTATTTTTATTTTTCAATTTTTTTGTCATTTCGTAGTCCTACTATATGCGCATTTGGACGAGTGGGCACGTTTGTGTTAGGTTTTGGATCTCAAGAGGCTTAACCCTGAATTGTACTCAGTCGTTTGAAGGTCTATATTGTAGAACCTCTGACTTTCGATGGTGCTGTCATCCTTCTAAATGACGTCCAATCGTTCCAGAAGTCGACGCGGTGACATCGTTGCTCGGATTGAAGTCGTCTCGTCTCGTAGAAGCGCTTACGCAGCCAAGTATACGAGTGGGTGATAAGGTGATCAGGAAGAATCAAAACATGCAAAAGGTATAAATTGATTGATGTGGGAAAGGGAATGACATCGAAATAGTCTTACCGATTCTAGTCAATATTCTCCGCAGCCGCACTTGCAAAAGTTCTATACGAGAGGATATTCAAATGGCTATTGGGCAAGTGCAACGAAGCTATTAGTGCCAATACCAGCATGTGTAAGTTACTTGGAAATACTGCTTATAAGGTCTCAATTCAATTTGGAGTTCTCCATGCATCCAGTGTTCATTGCAAGTTGCAAAGGTATTTGAATGGGTATTCGACAATGGAAAGCAAGTGACTCCACAATACAAAGAAATGAATCAAAGCGACAAAGCTGCTGGAGACTTTTTTTGACATAAAGCCTACTCAGTGATAGTTATTGCCCATCCAGTGTTTGCTTGCCTCGAAAACAACACAGTTTTTTTTCTGTTCATAAAAAACTGTCTAGCCGGAATGACTTTCAATGCCATCAATCATTAGCAGAAGTAGCGGCAACTGTTACCCCTGGTGCTATTGCTGCTTAACAAAGGCGATATTTTGAGATACTCCCATTGATTTATAACTTGGAACAAATTTGGAGTAAAAGACTTCACAGACGCTTTTGTTCTGCAGAATTCAAAACTCGAAAAAGAGATTCTCAAAATACGCAACACTTTTTCACTTTGTTCTCTCAATTCAAAGGAGAAGGGGGTGTAGGGAGTTCATTTTCCATGAGCGTTCCTTTTATGAACCGCTTGGTTATTGAGGTGTTCGTCGAAGCGGATGTGAAAGTTGTAAAATCATAAGGGAGACCCTCAGAATGAGTGAAAAAGAATGAGTTGAAAAAGGTGCAGAAGATTTCGTGGCTCTCGATTTGAGCCAAGTACACGGCGTATTTCGATAGTTGACAGAGCAAATAAAGACAATGAAGAAAATTCATTTTCAAAAATTAGTGCCCCAAAGAACTGAGAGAAACAAAAATAAATAGGTTGAAAAAAGATAACTTTCAAAGGTAGTTGAAAAGATCGCGCATGTGAGATCGGAGTAATGGTGAACGCTTTATGGAGGGGATGGATAATGAAACGACTAAAAGTACTAGATGTGATAGAGCTGTTTAGAAGGCCAACTATTTGCCCGATATTCATTCAAATGCCAGGCGATACATCTGGAATCCAAATGCATGGCGCGTTCCTTACGTATTTTTGGTTACTGGTTGCTTTACTCAACAACTTTGTATTGAACGCTATAGAGGTGAAATCGGACCATTGATTTCGCGTATTTGATTATACTCTGTCCAGGATGGGAGAAACCCCTAATAGCTCACTTTTTGGCGAATTCGCTTTCTCCTGTTTCTTGAAGGATGAAAATGCTTTGTGAGACCACCCGATCAAACATCTTACACCCCACCAGACCCCGATATCAATTCAGTCATCACACAATTCCATACCATATAGGACCTCTTGAGATTCGAACCTCCAGCTAACCTCCCTGTTTTCAGTAGCCGAATCGATCATGAGCTCTTTCATTGGAGTGCTGGATATCGCTGGTTTTGAAATCGTACAGGTAAGTCAGTTGTTCTATTTTTTATTCAGAGGAAGTTTGATACAGGACCAGGCCTAACATATTTATCGATCGCTGATTGACGCCAATCTTGTCGTACCGATTTTCAGAAAAACTCATTCGAGCAGTTGTGTATAAACTACACGAATGAGAAGCTGCAAGCGTTTTTCAATCACTTTATGTTCGTACGGGAACAAAGTGAATATTTGGAGGAGGGTATTCAATGGATACAAAGCGATTTCGCGCTCGACTTGCAGCCAACTATCGACATTATTGAGAAGGTGAGAAAGTCAGCGTCAATGAAGCTTTGGCCACGATAGAGGATTCCATGCCCAATTACGGTCACGGGTCATGAAAGTATCACGGTTAGGATAATAGAGTAGGAAGTGATCACTTCAGGTAGGATCCACTGGAGAGAGAGCTTTCAGGGGTATTGTATAGCTCAAGCCAGAGCAAATTGCTCAGCAACATTGACGAAGACGTAACCAAATAACAGGAGAAATATGTTCGTTCGTGCCTCAGAGAGGCATTGGTTAGCACAAGAGCTCAATGGAGAAGTCTCTATGACCTGGCACCTTCCTGATTTTCTGGGTTCTTGAGCAGTTCGGATGCGGCCAGTAGCCGATGGTAATCCTAGCCTACTGCTCAATGGTTACCATTGAACAGTAGGCTAGGATTACCTGGCTCCATAATCGGATATAGCTAACTATTACATCAAATTGATCATCCTTGAAGACAGACGTTTCGAAGAGTGTCCACAAGCATTACTTTTTCAGCCACTTGGTTTGCTTTCACTGTTGGAAGAAGAATGCGTTGTTCCCAATGGTTCCGATCAGTCACTTCTGCAAAAGCTCTGCACTACGCTGGAAAAATCCCCTCAATTTAGGAAAGCAAAGCAATCTCAAAGGTACTTGGATCCTTTTTTCTTAATGGGCTTTGATACTGAAAACTGCTCAACTGAGAACTGACAAATGACAAGATAAAGAGGAGTTTGGAAGAGGTAGAAACTTTGGGAATGGCACCTACCGAAGGGGGCCGTTGTCCCAGGAGAAAACTACTTCACTGAATTGCTAAATTTGGCAGTATATCCTGTATAACAGAAGAATCAAGATATTCTTTCGTTTATTAAGGCTTCGCAATGAATCGTCAAGGGCCATTTTTGGAGGTGAAATAAGAGTAAGCAGCAGGAATTCGTAAAACATTCAAGGCCCATGAGGATCAACTTATGCTTTGCGACTGCCATGCTGAGACCGATCGACGGTCATATGGTCGCAAATTAGGATTTTTACTGTCTTTGAAGCTCTTGGGACGTTCATAAATCTTGCGAAAATACCTAGATTCCTTCAGTATTACTCCATTGACGATGTTTGTTTGAAATAAATAAACTAATATATAACATGCATACGGACCACGATGAATAGAAATGCTACAAAGTCGTTGGTAGACATGTGATCGAATAAGTGTCAAACATGCAAAGAAGCAAAAAATCGTGGTGGCACCCAACAATGGGTGTCGTTGTTGCATGCGCTGCTCATAGTGGCACCCACCGGTGGGTGGCTGGGTGCTATAGTCGTCAAAGTGTTAAGGGACCTACCAGAGTCAAACTTCCATCTATCCATATACCTTCTGATATTTGAAACCTCGCTATTTATTTTCTCGCTATTCAGATGTCAATCTGTGAGACATTTCACCATCAAACATTATGCGGGTAGTGTCGACTACAATATCGACTCATGGGTGGAAAAGAATCGTGACGTCGTCGAGAATGCTATACTAGAGGTGATGGGGGAATCAACGAAGCCTTTTGTGAAGAACCTATTTCCTCCAGGTAAGATCCACTACTTTTAATTTGGATCTTATCTGATAAAAACTGTCCTGTCCGAATCATATTTTCAAAAATCACACATAGAGACGGTGAGCCAAAGTTTGGGTGGCATTTTGCGATCCTATCCAGAATGACAATCGAGAGGTTTAGAACATAGTTCCTCATGTTTCTAAGAGCTGACCGCAAAGCTCAGAATGGCTTCATTTTTGTCATTGTCTTTTGCTAGCACCCAAACCCTACTTTTTCTTTTTAAGACACATGAAACCTCCTCTGAGTGGAGCCTCATGCACGCATTTCAGTCTCCCTTCTCGTCCTTACAGCACGTGAGGACGATTGCGTCCTCTTCTGAGAAATTGCCAAGCGATTGATTCCTTTTTGACTTTCATACTAGGATCTTTTGAGAATGATTTATTTATGGGTGAATAACAGAATTAGGACCTACCTGGTTATACCAAAACAAATAACAACTATTGTAATATTGTTTACGTATTGTCAACGCTTTCTACTGGCTCACGTCCATCATGTCTGAGAAGGAGTAGGTGCCAGCCAAGCAATCAAGAGTTTACGACGCTTGTTAATGAACGTTTACTAGTAGGAATGTTTATCACTTTACGACCAGCTTTAGTCGTTGACCATGATTTGTGGTCTGACAGGTGCTATATCCATCGGACACCTCTGAATCCGCTGTCTGGACTTTACTGCAAGTAGCCAGTTGCCTTTTGGGGTTCCGCAGTTTATAGTATGTTATCCGAACCTGTCTTGGTTCATTTGTTAAAGTCATCTCCACTTATTTCTTTCTCTGTTCTCTCTTGTTTTCTGTATCATCATATACTACCTTTTCACTTTTTTCTCTCATTCTCATTTGTCTACATAAGTAATGTTTCAGTCTCAACGGATCTGACTCGATCTCGCCGTGGTACGCTTTGTCAGTCGACGGTTACCTTCCTCTACAAGGTCAGATAAGTCCATGCGCTCCTATTTATTTTGCGACACCATGCTATGAATAGTAGACAAACGTTTGAAAGGCTTGAGCGTTTCCTGAGGAACACAACTGACTCAAATTGGTCGCAACATTCATAATCCATTTGAAAATGATAACTGCAACATCGAGAAATTAATCGTGCTATTTCGGCCTTAAAAGAAAACAGAGTCCCAGGAGATCGACAAGAACAGTAGCGGATATTGCAAGTGGCAGTGGGAGAAGTTTGTGTTCTACAGTAGGGAAATGTACACACTAAGCCCCTGCAGATGCCAGAAGCTTTGAGAAAGATAGGCATGAACAAATGACATTTTCTGCATGTGCAAGTTTTCATATGGAATTCAATTACCATGAAGGTGTAAACATGCGAGTGCACAAGTAACCATTTTAATAATTTGGGAATCGGGGCTTGTACGAGATTAGGACCACGGATGTGGTGTGGGAGAAGTTTGCTTCCCTCTGTCGATATGGGTCAGAGTTCTGGATGATCAGCTGTTTGAAGTATCACCATAATGCTCCATCATGAATTGCCTTTACAACGCCCTTAAAACCCGTCCACTTTTGGGTGTGGTATGTAATTGAGACATCATAGGGCCTTTACTGTGCCCTACCTGCATAGACCGTGCTTCAACTCGGAAACGGCGCTGGTGCTATTCTTAGAAATGAGGGATTTGGCCCTCTGGGAAGTTTCTGGGACCAGTTAAGTTGTTCGGTAATTGTCGAAGCTATGAAATGGTACCCGTCCTGTGTTCAGATTTGTAATGTGAACTGCAAACATGCAGTCTGTGAAGAGGTATACGAGAGTATTCGGCTTTTTTACCTTTATATCATTTCAGAATCAACTAAGCAGCCTTCTAGAAACGTTATCATCGTCATCAGCTCATTTCATTCGATGTGTCGTGCCGAACTATGAACGTGTGCCCAACAAAGTTGACGGACCCCTCGTACTTAGTCAGTTGAGGTATATGCTCTGAATTTTCTCGAAGTAAATGAAAACACGAGCATGCTGTTCTGAATGGGCAACTGTAGAAATCATCTCGACAGTTCAACGTTTTTCAATGACTGAGATCTAATTATCCTCACCGTAGGTAGCAGACAACAGCATGAAACGCGTGCAGTCGCGACGCGACGATTCAATGGATAATAATCCTGTCGATAGCAAAAGCTGTCTTCACGCGCACCTTGAACCATCAATCACAAATACTGAATTTCTCAAACGAGCTTTCACGAAATCTCTAGGTGTAACGGCGTTTTGGAAGGAATACGAATCTGTCGTGAAGGCTATCCGTCACGTCTTTCATTTGCGGAATTTGTACAGAGATATCGTATGTTCGCCAAGGAAGCTCCTCAAAATGGTACGGTCGAATACAATTTTGTTTTTATTGATATTGATCGCTTGTTTTTATCCTACAACCTTTATGGGAAGAAGAAATTCTTAGGTCGTGGTGCGGATGAGATCTGTGTGGCAGCTGGCGTTGATCCTCTTCGTTATCAAATTGGCAAAACAAAAATCTTCTGTAAAATAGGAGTGGTATCAGAGGTAAGTGATGGTCTGATAAAATACCGATTTTTATACAGATCAATAAATGCGGTTTCTATCCTTCAGCTAGAGGCTAAGAGAAGAGATTACGTCAACAATATTATCACCAACATACAAGCACGTATTCGTTGGATTCACATGCAGAGAGATTGTCAAATAAGGAAGAAGCGATTGTAAGTTGGTACAAGGTTCCAAGCAATTCTCTTGAAGCATCAGAACAATCTGAACTTTTTTCCTTTTTTTCATTATTTTTTCTTATTCAGAGCGGCTACCCGTACAATACAGAACAATGTGCGCAAGTTTGCTGAACTTGCTGACTGGCCATGGTACCGAGTGTTTAACCTTGTTCGGCCGCTCATACCTAAGGTAAGTGGAGCCTTAAGATCTTCGAGGTATCCACCGAATGGAGCAGAAACGAAATGTGTTCTTAGGAGAGAGACAAGGAACGAATCCAAGAATTGGAGTTGGAAAATGAAAAGCTACGTTCTGAAAACGAAGAGCTACGTCATGAACTGCTTAAGGCATCTGCGGTAAAGGAAAAAGATCTTTTGATCGAATTCTCTTGAACAGTTTTATAGCTTAATTTCAATAATTTTCGTTTAGAGTTGTGATGTTCTTAAAATGAAAGTTGAAGAAGCCGAGCAGGCAGTTGAGGAGGCTCATCGGGTTACCGAAAGGGTATGGTGATTCCTTTGCTTGCGTGGAAAAGCCAATCTCTTTTTTCACAAGAGGAACTTAGGAGATATCATTCGTTTTCTTGTTTTCTTGCTTGACTGTTTGTCAGACACCTTGTGTGAAACAACTTTGGAAAATATGTTATTTCTTACCGTTAACTACACCATCTGGTGACCGGAAGAGCTTAACGAGAACGAACCTTTCCGGATTCTGGGTTAGTAGAATGGCAACGCTGGAACCTAAAGAAATCGGTTGGATGGTACATTCAATAGTGGTGAGTCGGACCGATTTCGACTCGACAGTAGATAGCAACCGTTTCGGACAACGTAGGGAGTGACAGGTCGGAATCATTTCCTCGATTTGGTAAGCGGAGTTCTGCTTTATTTCGGAAGCCTGGGAGATCTGGCATCTGGCGTGCAAGGTGCTCGATTTCTGGGTTGACTCTACGTCTCAGTAACACCCCTCCTAATAAACACGGGAAAACGTTCTCGTTCAAGCTCAGATTCAATAAATCTGAAAAGCGTCTATACTTCAGAGAATGAACAGCTTGATGACCTACTACATTTAGGAAATCGCAGAGAAAAACAAAGAAATCAAAAGAGTTCGTTATGAAATGCAGCAAAACGAGGATGTATTTGATTTGCTGGAGAAAAAATACGATGAGCAACATCAGAAGGTTATGGTAAGTGGGAAATCCTAGTTGGATTCAGCCATGTTCAAGGCTTCAATGTTACTCACTCATTCAAATGCAATACTCTTGATCAACCATAAACAGTTCTGAACCGTGGTTTTGTCAGGGGAAACCCGACTGGAGACACAAATTTTTTCCATAATTCGAAATATCAATGTTTTTTAAAGAGGATGAACGAATCATTGCGTGAGTACGAGCGGAAACTGGACCAAGTAGATATGGAAAAGGAAGAGCTACAGAAGGATCTGAAAAAGGTAATCGTTTTTGAAGCTGGTTGAGGTGTTGAACCTTCTAATACTGCTTGAACCGCGTTCTATAGACATATTTCCAGCTACGCGATATGTTTGAAAAGGAAAAGATGCTGAGAGAGACAAAAGAAAAGGAATGTGAACGATTCGAGACGCAAGTAGCTGAGTTGAATGCCCGTTTAACAAAATTGATGGATGAGCTGGATCAAGCGAAAGAGAAGTTGCTAAGGTGTCGTCACCCCTGTTAGAACCATGGATTCAATCCTAATAGAATTCTTTTTACAGATCAGAATCTGAAATCGAAGAGGAGAAGTCGCGGGCTCAACGACAAATGAACGCTGTTTCTGAACTTCAGAAGACCATCTCTGATCTGAATGTAATATTTTCGACTTTGGGAAAGTTTTATCACAAAAGCGTTGCGTAATGGATGCCATCCAGACCTGATCCAATACTTTGCCTTTAAAACATCCACCACCAAACCCTATATCTACCCCTATTTTGGCTTATATGACGTTCTTGTAATAGGAAATATAGTTTCGAAAGTTCTTCCTCTTCTTGTTTCCCAGCTTCACCTCTCTAAGATGATGGATTGGGAGTTGCGGTTAGGGTGAAAGCCAATCCGTCCAACGCGATGCGATTACTACTTAGTTTTTAGTTTTCTCGGTTTCTTAGTTGAAGGCACAGTTCACGATAATTGTGGATAACCCAGATTATGATGGAAAATGGAAGACAAGATCGAAAACAGGGCGATGAAGGTGAAGACCCTGCGTGGGTCGGTGTTTCCAAAATGAAAAAAGTTTCGGAAAATCGGTAAAAATGGGGCTGGATGAGGATGAGATCAGAAAAATGAAGAAAAGTGGGACGTTCGGACGAACTGTATAATGTGTCTCACTGCGTACGTGTGGGTCCTGGTGCGAATAACGAACACTTATAAGCATATGTAAACAAAAAACCATAGTAACAGCAAAAGTAGCTCACATTTTTCAGTCTCTAGGAGTAGGGAATTAAATAAAGGAACGTGGCAGCAAAAAGAATAACAAAGGAAAAAAATGGGAGAAAAACATCGCCTCATCACTCGGCTATCAGCTGATTGTGGTGGGTCCTAGAACGAATAGTATGGTCAATTGTCCCGACATGCCGTTCCGCTCATTTAGTGGCAAGGTTTGCTTTTTTGATGTATTGCGCCAGTCTTCCGATATAATGTGAACTGAAAAAATGAGAAATAATTCAATATTAGGGTTTCAAGTTTTTTTTTCTGAAAAATCGATTAACCACGTATATTTCAGACTCGATTGGCCAGTCATGATGCGGTGCTGTTAGAAGAGAGGAACCTTCGTCGGAAAATGGAACGAGATCATGATCAAACTAAAGAGGACTATTCACATATTCAGGCTTCATTAAAAAAATGGCAACAGAAACATGACGTTTTGGTGAGTAGTAGTGCATAAGTAAGCCAAGAAAGAATTAGGTAGTTTTGAAGTTCCATTCATGGGGTTGATGATGGGAGGGGGACGCACGATTCGTGCGATTCTGGGTGCGCACGGCAAATTGCGCGGCGGGATTCGTGACGATTCGAACGACTCTGACACCTACTATTGGAGCACAAACTTGAAGTAGAGTAGATTAGTAGGATCAGATGACCATACCCAACTATTCTACTTCGAGTTTGTGCCCCAATAATAATCGTCAGGGTCACCGAATTTCGCCGCGTGCACCCAGAATCGCACGAATCGGCACACACCCATGATGGGAAGAGGGCTGAGATTTGTAAAGTATGTTCGACTTCATTATAATATTCACCCTCTAATAGCACTGTATACAAGCATGAAGATTTCTTCACTAAAGCACCTGATATGATCATTAGAATTCTCACTTTACTTCTGGTAATACCTTGAAAACCCCAAGTCTCTGTAGTTTTCAAAGCAGTTACTAAAAAATTCTGTACAGAAAGAAGAATGCCGACGCAAAGACCAGGAAATCAGCCGTTTGGAGAAGAAACTTGAAGACAAGGAAGTGGTTATGGCCGATTGTTTACGTGAGCTGAAGGAACAGCATAAGACACGAGTTACCGAATTGGAAGAACGTATTGCTGACATGAAGAGGAAAATCATGAAGTTGGTGATGTTTACAGCATTGAAGTGAAACAATTATTCTCGATTTCTCCTTCGTTGAGTTATATTCAAGATCATTGGTGATGAATGTGCTTTCACAGCTTACTCGTTTGGATTAATTTTCGGCGCCTGGGAGGCAGGTATGTGGGCGTTTACCGCGAGAAACAGTTTATGAGGACCGCTGTCGTGGCTCAGAGACCCATTTGAGTTTCTATAGCCCTCTTTGATTGAATTTCTTGAAACTTTAGGCTGGAATCCGAGAACAACCTGCAGAAGATGAAGCTGGAGACACCTATTGAACGCGAGTCATCGGTTGATTCAGATTACGGTTAGTGCGATCGGCTTTATGTGACTTTTCAGCTCAAGAGATTTCCGTTTCCGTCACCCAGGTATGGTTTTGAGTCCCTGGCTCCATAGGAAGATGCGATTTGAATCAATAGTTATGATTAGGTGATAGAAGCCGTGCACTTTGGAGAGCTTTCAAGTTTTCCTCTTGGTAATCTTCATGGTTATGATTGTTGTGTAGTGACAGACGTTGTTTCCTTACGCATCGTCTGATCAAGAAATCCTAGATTGGATCACGATACATATAGAGATTATCAAGGCCTAAAGCTTCTGACCATACCTAATTCAGTCACCACCTTCAACTGTGGTTTGTACGCCTTGCAAAGGGGGGGGGGGGGAACTTTACTTTGACTTTTACTCACAAGGAAGCGTAGCTCCTCCAAGAGTGATAATCCTAGCGATCTGAAAACGTGTGAGTCGAGGTGACCATTGAATATTGCAGCTCGTGATTAAGTAGTCAATTAGTAAAACAAAAGTCTGGACTAATGATTTTATGTGATCCCTCTTGTAAACGCTAGAGCCAAAATCTCAAATTTATTTCAAGGACGCAGTAGCTCGAGTCGCATATCCAGCCAATATGGCCGGCAATACTCGCTGATGTCGCTGAGCTCCTTCACATCAGTGAGAACATTGAACCATCGAAGGATGACGGGAGATTCCGATATGAGCAGTTCATTGCATTCTCCGCGGTGAGTTCCCGAAGCTCTCCAATTCCCTCTCACCAGCACCCTACTGACCCCTTGTAACAGATCTCAGATCAAAACAGTTCTTTTTAAATTTTCTTCATCATTTTCTTTCTTCTAGTACCCTACCTTGGTCATAGTACGCATGAATAGATAGTTAAATGTAAGTGAATAGTGAAATTGAAAAAATACAAGTGCGGAGGAGCAGGAGATAAGACTGATACTGCCTTTTGCTAAAAATTTCTGGCACCCATGGCATGCTTTTGCCGTAACAAGTTACCCTGTATGAATCAGCTCATGATTCCTCAAACCTTCCGTGGAATATTTACAGACGACGAGGAGACTCCCAGTATGACTTTTCGAGCTGCAGCCTGTCGCGTGCACCATCTACGAGCAATGTGATTGAAAAAGACAGAAAAATAAGCGAACTCGAAAGACAACTCAGAGAGGTAAGGAGCGAGCTAAACTGGTTCCACTCATGGGAGTAGGTAAGAAACCTGCTGACAGGGAAAATAATTCATTTGATGGGGACGGATACGGATAAATTCTGATTTCTAGGATAGGGGGCAGTAATTGATCAAGGCATGGGTGACGGTAAGGTTATTTTGACTGTTAGTTCTTTCCTGGAGAGTTAGTGACCTCATAAGGCCCATCGAGAGGGAGTATGAACCGATTGTGACCAGGAGTTCAAATCAGATCAATCAATGAAGTCGATTTATACATACTTTTACTTACAGTCGCATACCGAGCAACAACTAATGAAGAGGGAAATAGAGGTTTACAAGGGAAGCCTGTCATCAATTGAAATGGTAAGTGCAGCCTCGCTGATGAAGTTACTAGTCAACACCTCGAATGAATCTTGAAATGTTCTACTTACAGGAAAAGGAGTCTCTTTTACGTCAAAATATTAACGCAAATGCTTCATTGGAAGAGTTACGTCGTCAGTTGGCCGCCGCCGAGTCGGCTGCTGACGGCCTCTCGGAGAGACTTCGTCGCGCGCAGGCTGATGCAGAAAGTTGGAAACGAAAGCACGAGGAGGCAGTTCAGGAAGCGAAGAACGACATTTTGCATGAAAGGTACGGTCAGTAAAGCTAACTAACCAAATGATGACAAGGCGTAGTTTTCACTTTGGCCTTTGGTGCCCGAAATATCTAGAAGTAAGAGGAACAATTGCTCTTCTTCTTAGTTCCTGGCCAATCACCCTTCTGCTTCTTCCTGAGCAATTTCCGGCTTTCGGTTTTCGTTCTATGCTTGATAACGTGGGACCCTTTTCCTTCAAACGTGAAAGTATTAGGCCTAAAAGAAATGACACAGGTGATGCCTTGTCTAGGAAACGTGCAGCAGAGAAGATCGCAGCATGTCAGCATGAATACGCTTTGAGAAGTGCCAGAAGAGGGACCGACGACTCGGAACGTGATCGTCTTCGTGATGAATTATCACGAGTACAAGTGGAATTGGACAGAGCGGTGACGACGATTCGCCAACTCGAAGGAAATGTTCAGTCACAGGCAAGTATCAGTGTCCATCGGAAATTAAAGTTTCATTCAGAAAACTGGTGTTCTTAGATGTGTCTGATGAGGTCACCCACACATTCTATACCTTTTGTGGAGCAGCTGTTTTGGAAAGTTCGGACAGGGAGTTGTCTATTACCATCAATGTGCCTTCAGCAGTTACATAGTGGGACTAGCTGTATTTTGAAGGATACTCACGGGAGAGGGGAGGGGTGCTGGTCCATTTCAGGAATAGAAGTTGCACTTAACTGGTATTTTTGAACCCCTCAGTGAGAATGACCAATACAGTACCTTCTAAAACAGTCCTACGCTTCATTTCATGAGGGTTTATTTGGGTTTTTGGAAAAGTGGAATTAGCACACTAGGACGTAGGGCCTTATTTTGGAGCATTCAGTCAGTGAACAATCAGCAATGAAGAGCAGGTGTAAAAATAAGACGAGAAATGTATTTCTGAAATAATGCTTGACAGGAGGCTTTGGGCGGAACATTAGAAGCTCAGTACCGTACTGCATTGATGGAATTGGAAACGGCTCGAGACGAAAACTGTGCATTGAAGGCAAAGATACGTCGACAATACAAACAGATAGAACTACTGACACGTGAGTATTCATCGATTGACTAGGGGCGTACTGCTCGCAGGGCGCGCCGCACTCGCCTCATCCGCTCGCGCGCAATCGCGCACTGTAGACGGTAGGTTCGAACTTCCATTGGAAGATTATGGTAATTGTCGGCAACTGCTGCTTTCTATGGAAATTTCCAGAATAATCTAGGAAGAAACTAAATAATTGTGAATACATTGCAACCAACCTAATGTCCAAAAGGGGAATTGTTAAAGTGAATTAAAAATTGATTAGGAGTTTACAGAACAGGACGAAACGAACAGCGCTTTGAATACGTTTGAAAACAAACTTGAAAGAATGGATCAGAAAGAACACATCTGAAGATCGAAGCCAATGGAAGATCAGTCTACCTGCTACAAGCATGAATCTTACAGTAAATGGCAAACGCGCAAGTACTGATGGTGTTCGTTTCGTTGCTTGAGTTCATTTATGTTAGTTAACGAGAAATATAACTGGTAGTTTTTACACAAATACACTTATTATTTTTTGGTTTCGGGCTCTCATACGAGTTTCCGAACGTAAAATTTATCTCAATCCTCGCTCGCTCGCTCATTTCATTTGCATGTATTCGGTGTTTTCATACTGGTTGAATAAATGTTACTCAATTTATCCCAGTGATGTGTCACGTAACTAGATTTATTCATTCACTCGGGAAGACTACCTGGTTTTATACCATTCTAGGAAAAATAGAGAAGTTATTAGGTTGAGTGAAAAGTTTTGATCGACTCTTCGTCCCTTTCTAGATTTTTTCGTAGGACCGCTCGGAAGGCATTCGTAACGGGTTATGGTAGACCGATCCCTAACCTGTATTTTTAGGGGGATTTATGAGCATCCCCTTGTAAGAGCTTCGCAAAAATGACTTCCACCTTCAACTGCCGTCCGAAGTTGTCTGAGAGCTATGGTCTATCACCAATCACTGTAAGAGCATAATCCACCGACGGCTGTCGCAAATATCTGTGGTGCATCCAGAAAAGTCATCCTATCTTCTGGATGCACAACAGATTTTTGCACCACTGGTGCCTCATGACGAAACACCTCCGAGACTAGCAGAGAAGTGGACTATGTCCGAGGATGTTTTATTGTTTATTGTTTATTGTTTATTGTTTAGTACGTCACTCGACATGCCGTCAAAAACATAAACAACGACAAAAACTCAAACTGAAGAACTAATTACCATAACAAGTCAAAAATGTGGATATCTATAAAGGATACCTAACCACCATCTAGTCATTCTGGTGTACCTAAAACTGAGCATTACGAACTAGCAACAATGGTTTAGAAACCTTGAGTGTAGCGCAAGACGAGAGCTGGAGAACTGACACAGGGGTAAATTATAGAATAATAATCCAGTGACAGTAAGTGTGTAAACTAAGTATCGTAAAGGCACAACCATAAGCAGTTGGCGCAGTTAGCCTCGAAGCAAGAAGCACCTGCTCGGAGTGGGACCCCACATCAGCCGGCTATGATGCCCTTCGCCACAACCGGGGTCATAGGGACCACGCCAAAACTTCGAGACACGGGTTTACCGGCCACCCACGTGGAATTGGCAAGCCGGGGTAGCACTGAACCAGATACTACTCGCAAGCAAAGCATATAACACCAACTGTGAATGGAGGGTCCTTAAGTTGTGTAGTGACCAAATGATTTGATACACCTCCGGTCCTCACAAGCTTAGTCGTCTTGCAAACACAAGAGTATAAGCACAAATAGGCACAAATAAAACTGAATACACACGCATAGAATAGGACACAGTAATTGTAATGGAGCGGTTGAACCATTGACAATCGAGAAGCCCGACATATATAAGAGCAGCGCCATCGATTCCACATGCGAGGAAAAGCATTTCGTGACACTGACATTTTACTGTGTCGTCTGTGGACATTCTCTGGGGATGCTCTACTTTGCATAACTTACTAAGGGCTCCACCGTGACCGCCGAGATTCACGCTTCTCAGCTACAGAGTTTGGCCGACGTTGTTCGAAGGAAGCGTCTGCAGCGCGGAAATGTACGACAGCGCTCAACCGCATGTTGCGAAATTGTTTTGTCAGTAAATCGCCGAACTTGCATAGGCAGTGCTGCCCCATTCTACTTATTCGCCAGGTCTCGCTCCGTCTGATTACCATTTCTTTCTTGCTCTGAAACATCACCTTCGCAATAGGAATTTTGATGATTGCCCTGCACTCAAAAATGAGATCTCCAGCTTTTTTCGAATCGCGGCCGCCACCGTTTTAGGCTTCAGGATTCAAGAAACTGCCGGATCGCTAGACGTATGTTTAGGACAACGATAGAGACTATATTACTAATTGAGATCCTCTTTCAATGGAAATAAAAGTTTTCAAAGTGAAGATTGAAAAACCGATCAAAACTTTTTACTCAATCTAATACAACATACCGGCCGCCAGCATGCACACAGACCCGGCGTCAAACCCTGAATTGGTCAGCCCAGCCTCATCCCTGAAGCCCTTTTTAGGGCACTACACTTGTCAGGAAGGATTGAACTGTTTGCTGGTTGAGTTCCGTTTCTTTCTATAGGCCGAATAAGACCGTACACACATTCAAACACCTCCGAATGTGGATGAAAAAAGAAAGACGTCTTTCTTCTCTTTTTCTTTTCTTTTCTTCTAAATCTTTTTTCTTTTCATTCCACATTGAAGCCGTCATTGGAATTCTTTTTCATTTCAAAAAACATTCAGCTTTTATTTTGGCTTTTTCCACTTCTGCTGGAGAGGTTGTCAGAAGGTCCTGATGCTTTAAATAGTGAAGAGTGGTGCAAAAAGTGCTCGGCGAGTCTTTTTGAAAGGAAAAAAAACTTGAAATGTAAGAGATGCTGCTCCCGAAATTCGTGTCCAAAAATAGCTGCAGTGGCAGTGCTTGGTCACGGAGGGTAATCTTCAATGCGATCTCTCATCAGCTATTGTCAGTAGACAAACAGTAGAAGTAAACGAATATTCGAGCATGTTTACTTCACAGAACATCACAAATAGAAAATGAACCAGAGAGTTTTCAACAGTTCAAAAAGAAAGCTGTATCTAAACAACGCAAATAAATCGGCGAAGGAATCATTCAGGTTGAAAAGAGACCAACTCCTAAAAATAACTTTTTTAAAGGGTGCTAGTAAAAGAAGATAGAAGTAGAAGAACAGGTTGTCGTATTCATCATCAATGTGTGCAAACTCCGTATAGGAAAAAACTCCGTTCAGACGCATTTATTTGAGGAGGTAAGAAGGAGACAAGATGTCGACTGGATCGGGAAGAGATCGCATTCAGGACACAATTCACCCCCATTAACTCTTCCGCTCAAAAGTCGAGCCACATTTTCTCAAAGTTGTCTCCTGGGCGATTTCGACTGGCAATTCACACGGCCCTTTAAATTTGTTTCGTCCGTAAAACATGGGTAGTGTTTCCGCTAGATTCGGAACGGTTCGAAGTCCGCTACAAATCACTTTTCCTTACTAAATATGCTGAAAAGTGATCCCCAGAGATAGATCGTCCCAAGGTGAGAAGTCGTTTCGAACCGTTGAGCCGTTGGCATGCAATGACCATCCGGACCAAATCCCTGACTGAATATTCTGATTCAACAGATCGAACACTATTTGCAGAGACAATTTCTAGTCTAATCCGGGTAAAATTCGAAAGAAGCACGGCTCATTTTCTGAAGAATAGGGTCATAAAGGGTGAATTGTGCTCATTTTAGACACATATAGAATGATTTGCCGGTTTGTAGACTTTCAAAAGGCGGTAACTTCGCATAACTTCCCATGCTAACAAGTTATCGGCAAAGATTTGATAGGCGCTCACCTACTCTGAAAATCTCTCATGGAGTAGGCCATCAAGCTACACTACCAGTTTTTTCATCGAAGGATTTGCTGGTTACTCAAAATCAAGTGAAATTACCATTGCATAGTGCTCAATATGAATAGAAATAAGGTCGAGCTAACCGAATAATCTCAACTACAATGGTTGATAGCTCTTGCAGACCCGAGCAATGGATGGAAAGGAAATAGTCAATTAGTGTCTACTTGAACACTCTAGGCTCGATAGAGAATCGATATTTGATTTCTTTCTTTCCGTTGTAGAACCAGAACAAAGTTTGGTCTGGGGCGATATCCACAAGGACAAATCCTCCATTCGAAAAACCAAGTTGCGATATCGGATTCCACCATGAAGAGGGGTACCTGGAATATGAAAACTCACCAAGAAATGGAAGTCTCTGCAATCCCAAGAATGTGAAAGCAGCTATTTTTCTCTCATAGACAGGGGTCAAGCGGCGCCGATACTTCGATAAACTTGGCGAGGGATGGAGCTCTGGTAGATAGTTAGGTAAGGAAATACCTGAACTCCTTACAACTCCCCTCCTCCGCACCCCTCCCCCCTCTCCCAAACCTCTCCCCGTCCCTCGGATATTAAGTCCACATTAAACACCACGATGATTTTATATGGGATTCAGCCACGGTATGCAACTTTAAAACGAGATTAGTTGACCCTCAAACCTTTGTTTTTCGGTGGAGGCACTTGTAGGCTTATATCGAGGAATGATTTGGGATCTCACTAGTTTTATAAAGCTTCTTGATCAGAAGTTGAGTTTTTACCGAAATTTGAGGCTCCTCCCTGTAAGCGTGTCTATATTTGCCTTCGATCGATCACTTCGTGATGCCGCTCCAGAAAGCACGTAGTGAATTTCATGGCCACCAACTCCAGGATACACAATATGCTGAATTTTCGAAAATAATTATTGCTTTCGTTTGTGACGTCACAAACTCGACCACAAGGTTGCTCAGATCTTTACAAAGCCAAATAAAAAAAACGAATAAAAACAGATGAAAGTCTAGCCAATCATGCCCAGAAATAGGCGATTCTGTGCGGCCACGGGTTCAGCACATTTTAAGTTAGATTTTTTGAAATTTGAGCAGTTAAGGCAATATTGCTATGCTCTACCGTGCCATGCAGGCTTGTGTAATTGGATCACTTCATTCCTCCTTTTTGATTCGAAAGAAATCGTCCCTTCTAAGAATCTGGTAGTGTTTGGTACATAAGTGATGTACCTGTAAGGTGTGATCATGACCAGCAAAATAAGCCGAGACATTGGTCGCCTTTAGTAAAGGATCTAGCCTCTCTTGAAGACATCGTGTAGGACCGTGTGACGAAGCCGAATGAATGGGATAGTGACCGGCAACGAACAGATAATCGGCCCTGAAAGACGTGTACATCGGCTGGTAACCTGGAAGGGGGACACCCTGAAGGAGCACCCTAAAAGATTACTTCTTAAGTTTTTTCTCCACCCTGCATAAGAGTTGGGCGTTGAACACCTACGTAGGGATCTGAAGTACTCACCGGCTCGAGTTCAAATTCTTCGCAATCCACTTCCATTGCTTTTCAGCTTTCTCCACGTCACTAGGTCCCTGAAACGATGTTGATGTTGTTTCTGAACATTTGGGCAGAGCCAAATTGACTGTTTTAATCAAAAAGAAAATGAAAAAACGAAAACTCGAATCGAAAAAACGGAACCGTTTGCGATTGTTCAGGCGGGTTTTCCACTCGATAACTCTCAGTCAATTTTTTCCAAGCTCACTGCTTTTTTTTAAATTTTTTTTTTCGATGTGTCTCCCGTATGTAGCTCACCTCCGGATCATGTGACCGATTCCAAAGCATATCGAAAAAGCCTCCATTCTGGATGTCAGCTGTATTTCCACAAAGTACGATCGTGTCCAACATAAGTACGTCTATTGTGGTATTTTTTATGTGGAATGACAGCTTATAGTACAAGTCGGGAAAATTCCTGAAATTTCAAAGCCATTCATGCTTTATAATTGATATTGAGCTCGGAAAATCGTTTTATGCTGTCATTTACTTAATTCCTGCGATAATACTCAAAAGAAATCTCAAAATTGATATTTCTTGTAGAAACTATCAGAATTAACTCAAAAGTGTTTAATGGGTTCCTACTACTTGACTTAGAAATAAAAATAAAATCTAGCCAGAGAGCTTAGAATAAGTAGGCAACCATAATGAACTAATATACATTTTTGTGAGAGTCATGGTCGCGGCGTATACCAAATTAAACCCCTCCATTGATTTACCACGATCAGAAAATTTGGGAATCTTACGGTAGAACCTACCATTTCCTACTGTATCTTGAGTAAGCAACTTGAGCACTGACATTACCAAAGTGATCATGGTTACCAGCTATCAGATACCATGGCACTCTCAATGCATCCGTATTGTAGATGTCTTCGAAAGAAGTCTAAATCAGACGATTTTTCGTGAAGTCAGAGGCTCGTGTTTGATATCCCTTATGCAATACTTCGGAGTTGACTAAAAAAACTTTGAACACAAAAGACTGCTCACCTGAAACCGTGAGTCGTACTCATTTGAGACACCCGTGAAGTAAATATTGTCGCCAACACTCAGCACATACTTCACGTTTTTTTCGATAGCTACGTCAGTCATCGCTTTAGCAACTTTCTTCTGTGCGTATGTAACATATGGATAAATTGGCAGCCCTAAAATAATTCTTTTGTAGAATTCTTCTTTTTAACTCCTATTTACAAAGTAATTCTTGAATGGAATTCTTCCAAAAGGTATCTGAGCTGTTGGTGATTCTTCAACTTCAGAAGGGAATCGAACCAGAACCTGTCTTCTATGGGCATCACGCTCTGACAGTATTGCGCTATTGTAAGGTATTATTCTTTTTTTGATCATATTTGCCTTTTCTTTAAGAGTCCTAGCATCGATATTGGTGATATCTGGCGAAAACCGTGTAGGGGATGCGAATAGACGTAGTGATCCCAGATGTGGTTCCTTATTTCTTATATCCACCACATCGAATAGAGATTTCTATGTTCCCAGATTTATATGTCGCTAAATAGCGATGACGGATAGTGGGCAATATGCCCCACTTAACCATTTATATGCAGTGCCTTCAATCTATGTACAGGTTGAATACACACAGGTTAAACACACATTCAAACCCCTCAGCTGTTTTGAGTGGAAGTCGAATGAGGGGAGCATTACAAAAAGGATTAGAAAGGTTTTATCAAAGCCAACAATTGCACTTCCCAGATTAGATCCTTGGGAGCAATGTCCAAAACGAACATGAGGAAATTGAAATTAGAGAAGGAATGTTTACGTATGTTAGGTAAGGCTGAGAAGAGCAGGTGCAGTGACAAACGGTGCACGCTATTGCACACATATACAGGTATCGGATACCGGATCGGTTGACCCGTTTCGGTCAATCAAGCCTCCATCCCTCCTGGTATGTTATTTGGTGCCAAACTGGTACGGCAGTACGACAGCACTGACTTGAATCCCAACAGCAAGTCATTGTACAGGACACGTACGCGTTCAATGCGCCATAACGATTCTGAACGGAAGTCAAAGTCAAGTCAAAGGTCCGTTTAAATTTGGGTTTTCTGACGCTGATGAAGTTTTTTCTTCCTTATTTGTTCTTGAGACTGTCTAGTTTAGGCAAATGAAGAAAAGAACTCTATACCTCCTGTATCTCCAACGAGCAAAATACGTAGTGCATCACCCGAAGGTTCTTCAGTAATGACCTTACGTACAGGTTCACCGTCTAGCTCGACATAATTTGCTAAAACAAAACGATTACGGTGAACTATAAAAAATAATACCGTGAAATCGCCCCCCCCCCTCTCCCAGTCCCCTCTTCCTAATCGTGTTTTGCGTACGAGCCTAACTGCTAAGTATATAGGAATACAGCAGCATAGGAAGTCTCAGAGTGATAGTGAACCGTGGATGAAACTTTGCCCTCGAATGAAACTTAAAACCGCAGTTATGTTTCCCAGAGGCTGTGCTCCCTGTCCCTTACACTAATAAGCACCTTTCGTCGTAGCCTTCTGAAAAGTTAGGTCAAAACCTCAACTCAAAGTAGCACTGGGATCAAGTTTTACTTCGAAAAAATGACAATCAAAAAACTTCAAAGTAGAGCTGACACACTTACATGTGATTGTGCCGACGAGGACCACTGCCAACATGGCAAGGGTTACAAGAGCTATGTAACTACGGTGCATCTCCTTTACCTATCTGAAAAAAATTGTAAAAATAAATTTGATGATGACAACAAACCAAACCGCTCACAATAGTGACATATGGATCGGCAGCAACAAAAAATAAGCGGAAAAATGTGAATGCGATAAAATGAATAGCAAAACATGTTCTTTGGGGAAATGCTAAAGCGCAAGCGCAATATTTATGGACTTTTTCAAACAGCGTTTGGAAAGCTTCCTTGTAAGCCTTCGGAATTGATTTAAGCAGTAGGGTTTGAATTTGGGGCTTCCCGAGGTGACTTTCGTTTGATTCGCAAGAACTAGGACCATTTGATTCGTAGAGAAAAAAGCTCATGTAGCCACGGAATGTGTTGGGGATAATAGAGAGTGAAGGATAAAGTCATCGGCTCAAGTCATTTTCGTGTAACATGTGGGCCCCCGCATTCTTCCCCTTTCAGAGTGACTCGCAGTGACTTGTTGAATGGGTAATTGGTCTATACAAACTTGTGCTGGCTTGCCGATGTATAATTTAGTGCTTTTGCCCTCCTAAACGAGTTGGAACCAACTAACCGATCTACCGATCTGGGAGATGGAAGGCTTGGTTGACCTGGGCAAACATCGAATTGGGATTTGAACCCGTAGCCATACGTGTGTGAAAAAGCGCCACTTGCCACTACACCACCTCCGCCAACAATGATGATAAATAAAAATAATGATAATATCGGCAAATGTAATAAAAGAAATCATTATTATTAGTTCATCAGAACGTCAAGAGAAACCATACTTATCCTACAAGCTCGAGGCAGAATCAAATATGGTTGAATAACGAACACCTCTTTCTCGTGGTGTATTAAGAGGTTGGGAACAAGGGATTGGTCCCGTGAGGAATGACCATGCATTCGATACCGTATCAGGGCGTAGATTATGCCGGAATAACGCGTCGGCTGACGTCGCATCTCTGGTTATCTTAATCTTATTGTAGGGCAGCTATTGGTATGTATGAAAGGATATTTATTTATCATATTATATAACATATTTCGCCCTTATGATAGATCTAGAAAAATATATAGAACAGCATAGTATAAAACCGGGAGCAAGTGGGCTTCCTAAAACCACCGGTACTGATCTTAAACTTCATTGATATTGTCAGGAATTAAAATTCAATATAAGAAAGATTTCTGGACCGTAGCACTCAGTGATACAGTTCTAAGCAGTTTCACACGGGGCTGGTAACATAGGCCCTTCAGGAATTTCGAATCGAGCTGAATCAAGCCCTACGTATATTTGCACAACCACCTAGAATTCGGGCAGAGTTGGTATTATTCCATGTGACCCCCTACCACATACAGGGGTCAGTGATCGAATCTCGAATATATGCCACTCAGGTCGAACAAGCTTTTCATCCCTTCGAGGGCGATTGATTGAAACAGACCGGCCAGGTGGGGGGATAAATACGAAATACGGATAATGAATTGTTCATCGGCTGCTCCCCCCACCCCTCAATCTATTGTATGTATAAGTCAAACACGCGATCAAACGCCGCTACATTAGTCAATGTGTAGGCGTATTCCAGTGAGTGTTAGTGTCCGAAGATGTCAAAGAGTTCAGTGTGAACAAAGCGACATGATTCACAGTAACGATAACGAACTGGAAGGACTCTAGAAAAGGAAGAAACACCATGACTGCAGCGCCTTAAGAACCATCCCTTTGGAGACCTTTAAGATGACATTAAAGCAAGAAACATGACTGATGAGCGGGTATATGAGTAATATGTGTCATTTGGGAGCTAATATTTATTATTTCAGTAAGATGAGTCATCACCCTATCAAAATTCAGTGATGATTTTCATTCAGCAACAGCGATTCTTTGAATTCATAACCGATTTGGGCTGGGTTCCCTGATAAAAATCATTTACCCCAGAAACTGCCTAGCTGCAACGGATCAACCCAGTTCATCTCTAGGAGAAAGAAAATTAATATTACGGGGGAGGGGGGTAATTGATCATTAAAGCATGTATAAATGAAGACTAGAGCGTCCTATATCGAACGAATGATAGTGATTTTCGATTTTCTCTTCCAAAAATGCCTTATATGAATAAATCTCGATATTTGAAGTTTTTTTTAATCCCTTATTTGTTTCCTAATTGTGACCTCATCGAATTAGTTTACATAGGCAGCACTGTTATCCATTATGAAGTTCATAGGGAACTATCTGCTGCTCTCACCTGAGTAAATAGTTCCATTGAACCTAGCAGAGCACTTGCACAAATTTTTGCCTTTGTAAAGATAAGGAGAGTGTTCACCGAAATTTGTAAAGTAGCCCGGACTTCTTACGGATTTTCTGGAATCTTCCATTAAAATACTATAAAAGACACTACCGACTTGTATGCGCATTTCATATCAGCAGACTTCGCAATCGGTTGACGAGATGGAGGCTCATCTTCGACCTTTCTAAACCGGGCTTTGAGGAGTTGTGTTTCGAGTTGGGCATAGAACAGCTCAAAAAGGGGCTCCAAGGGAAGATGCTATGCACAGGTCCAGCGGAGCGGCTGGAACCAAACCAGAAGAGAAGTACATGTCGAATATGGGTAGACAGCGGTCATTATGTGGTTTAAAAGTAGAAGCCGATTAGGCTCTGCGAATAGGAGTGGGCTTGGCCTAGGGGACATAAATAAAAACCCCACGAAAGCGAAACTTTTGGCAGATACAGCCTAATACTGGAAATTATTATTTATTTAATATTATTATTTTTAAGAAGCCATTTCTGACATTAAAAAACAGCAATTTTCAAAAGGTGGCCGGTTCTAGCGAAAGTATGCTGTGAGTTATACTATCGCCAGATTTGAACTAAGCCATGCAATCTTCCAAATTTGGAGTCCCTCACTAATTTTTGCCCTATTCTTAAAATATAGCTACAAATCACAAATACTATTAAAATAAAGATCATCTATAAATACAGCAGTCACGCTGAGGCTCGTGGAAGCGCGTATGTTGAAATCATTTGTTTATTCATACGTTCTGTGACGTCGCGGGTACTATTCGAAGATCTGTTTACTGTTTAGTACAGGGAATGTACTGATCGTGATGGATGAAGGCATAGGGAGTAAATCATGTGAGGACAAAAAGCGATCGGGTAAAAAATATGGTAACAAAATGTTAGATATTGAATTGAATTGGAAAAAAGAAATAGTACACAATCAATAACTAGTCAATAACTAATCAATAATTAGCGGACAAACCAATAAAGCAAACTCATATAATAAGACAGAGGAGAGAGATCAAATGAAACAGCTGTACTGTAAAGAGTTGAACAGAAGTTTATGTATCTCAAAAAGAACCGAATTGTTTGTTTGAGCGTACGAGTATTAAAAATTTGCGTAAAAGTCGATAGTAATGACCTTCAAAGTAAATATTTAACTGGTTACACCGATCAGTCTGATCAACGGTATCAACGAACTCGGACTTGTGGTTCGTGCTACGATGCGCCCGACTCAACAATGACGTCGTATTGTATACATTACGATTGTTTGGTAACACAAGCGGACGACCCATCAACGACGAGACTAATCAAATGTGAAAAAAGTGATCAAGGAGCAATAAAGTACTACATTCGAATACCATTGGCTATAGCCAGTTACCAACCGGTAGTATTGACGATATCACCATCGTCGCTCATCGCCACATCGGATATATTGGCTGTTAATCGATTGATTTTCAGCGATTAAGTCTCCCAGCGCAATCATTAGCAGGGGATTAATACAAATAATGATACGGAAGAAAGACCTTGGCCTTGATCAGTCCAGTCTGTGGGCTACGCCCACGCATTCGACTTCCATTTAGAATCGTAGTGGCACTTGAAATGCGTATGAGACCTATTCAATGAATTGCCAGCCAATATCCAGCGCTTCTGCACTCCCAGATGAGTCGGGTAACAATTTACGACCCCGGAGGGATGGAAGGCTTGGCTGGCTGAGACGAGTATCGAGCTGGGATTCGATCCCTGGAATGTATCTGTGTGATAATACACTACACTCCACTGCCCTACCTCCACCCGCCGCATTGCAAATAAACAAACCAATTACAAATAATAATAAATTAATCAAATTATGTTTTTCCGCTTATTCTATTTTATATTTCTTCTATATAACTTGCTTTTGATGATTTTTATTTGATTTATATGCAATATTAATAGGTTTCATTCATTTACACATTTATTTTGATACAGAGAATACATCAGAACAAAACAATTCATGGACTCCTTTTTTATTCAATACACTTTTCAGCTTTTATACACATATTTTATATTGTATTGATTTATTTATGGTAACCGTTGTAATGAAAGTTCAATTTTTGTTGTTTATATTGGGTTGTCCGAAAAGTTCCCGCCGATTTTTGATACCCCGGATTTATCAACCGTTGTGCAAAAGATCAAAGACCCAACCTGATAAAGTTATATGTATTCTGAAAGGGTAGATCCTCCTCTATATTCCTATTAAGACTCTGTCAACATATGTCGAAGTATTTCTGTACAGGACCCGTATGAAAATGGAGAACGACTGCGCGCATTTTCGGCATCTGGAGTATTTCTTCTACCGCAAGGCCTAGAATGCGGCTCAAGCCGCATGAAAGATATATGACGTTTGAGTAGACCACGCCCTACAGGAACGTACAGTGCATGACTAGTTCGCGAAACCCAAATGGAGTGAATTTGCCTTCGAAGACCGGCACCCTTTGGAAGACTATCATCAGTTTAAACGATCAACTCAAAATGTTAACTGAAGCAAATCGGCACATCACTGCTTGTGAAGTAGGACGAGGGCCTAATGTTTCGAAATTAACCATCCATGGTCATCTGCAGACGCTTGGTTTTGTAAAGCGCCTTGATGTTTAGATATCTCGCGAAAGGAGCGAGCGCAATGCGATGGACCGCGCCTCCATGTGCGACTCGTTGCTCGAACGAAATAAAAATGAGCCTTTTCTGGAACGCATGAGCACGAGGGACGAAAATCGGACTGTGTACAGCAATGAGAAGCGGGAGCGATCGTGTAGCCCCTCAGTGAGCCGTCACAAACCGCTGCAGAAGTCAAAATCCAGGTGCGGATGACTATGCCGAGGTGCTGATGGGATTTCAGGGAAATCACTTACCGTGAGCTGTTGTCGCACAATCAAAAGATAACCTAGGAAAGGTACTATAGTTAGCTAGAAAATATCGAGGCAGCGATAAACCAAAAGCGACAAGAAGTGGCAATTGTGAGGGCGTAATGTTCTAACAGGGTACCTCCGGACCACACGTATTTTTGGCCACTCGTCACAAGTTGCTGAAGCTTGGGTGGGATGTCTTACCACACCCCCCATATAGCCCAGACATAGCACCATCAGAATACCACTTGTTTAGGTTTCTGCAAAATTCCTTGAATGGAAATCGTTCAATCCGCTGAAGGACTGCAAAAAGCACCTGAGAGGGTTTTTCGATTTTAACTCTGAAACTTTCCATGGAAGAGGGGAACTGGAATCTACAGGAAGATGACGAAGCCTTACTGAACAGAATGGAGGATATATTGCTCAATCAAAGGATTTCTTCTTCTAGGAATTTTCATTCAAAGATGAATCAAAAATCGGCGGGAACTTTTCGGACAACCCAATACATCATTTTCGGAAATAGTCGTGCAAGTAATGTAAATAAGAAAAGGGAAGAAAAAGTAAAAAATCGTGATAGAAGTAACCATTTTTCAAAGCAAGATGAAAGCTTTCTAGGGTTTTTAGATGTTCAGAGGTATCCGAGGGGATTGTTTCGAGAGCTTCATTTCAGCCATCATTAATATATTTATGTTCATAACGAGAAATTATTTGCTGTTTTTACATATTTTCAATCACATTTCAATTATTTTGATTCGAAGGGCATTGCAAAGCGAATGTAAGTATAAATGAAGCGAATGCGATCAATAGCGAGATTTAATATGATGTATTTCAATAGATAGAATGAGTCATAATTTCCTTTTCAAGGGCGTGAAGAGCAATGAATACCATCACCTTCTTTGTCACAAACTGAGTCAGCTGAAAAACCGACAGGTGCAAGGATGAACAAAAGGATGAGAATCGGCCGGCTCGATTTGGGACCATTCTTCATGAAACGTCCATCATACATATGGAAAATCCGTATGAATAAAATCTTGCGAAACTCATACGAAGTCTCGAATATCCACTTAGGATACTTTTCTATTGAATTTCAATTTGTTTCCTGGTAAGCAAGCAAACAGTAAACAATCAGTGATATCATCCGTACGAACTTTCTTTCAAACGTACATATATTGCATTTCTGATCTATCCTATTTAGTCAGAGGCTGACTCATCCATCGAATCCGCCGAACTGGGTAAAATAGTAGATTCCCTTCCTAAGCAATGCCTTGGATTGAATACTTTGAAAGCGTCGGTAATCACATCGAACACCTGAAAATGATAATTCCCAATATTATATGCCAATCACTTTTCTTACCTCAAAACCCTCATCCCGTGTCACTTGAGGGATCCATCCATTTCCGTTGGGGTCTGATCCATGTCTTGAGTTATTTTTAGGAATTTTTTCCAAAGCTGCAGGGAGGTCAGCCACAAGATCGTTGGTATTTTGCTTTTTTCTTTTATTTAGCTTGCCTTATTCTTGTTGTACTCTTCGACATGTTCCTAAAAGTCAGTTTTTTTGTCTTGCGAGTCTATCTTCTTCATGAGTGACCTCTAATGAAAACTGATGCTTGCCATGTCAACTATTTATTTGAAGGAATACTGAAGTCTGATTCCCCCTGAGCTACCCTAGAGGATAGCAGGGATTGATTGGTATGGATCTAGGATCTGGAATCGGCACTTCCTAGCTTCATATGCCACATCAACTAGCAGACCCCACCCTGGAAAATCCAAAAGCAAAAATAGTGCTGGCAAGTTCAAGGAAATGTGCCTTTTTTCGAATATAAAATTTTCTTTTATAAATAATAGCTGTTCTACTTACCAGTTAGGCGACCGCGTTCTCATGCTGTTGGTTTGACCTCTCCTCTGATTCCCTGGGCATATGCCCCCTTTTTTTGGGGGGGGGGGGGGGGGGGGGGGAGAGGGGAGGGGGGGGAAACGGGCCATTTCAAAATTTACAGTTTACAGCGGGTAATAAAAATAACTTGAGGCTGTTAAATGAAGTAACGACTGCAAAAATTTAAAACTCCAAAAAAACACAATCTTTTCCGATCACTAGACATTTAGAAACTTGGGACTTGACATAGTGTGATACTGATCCTCTTAAAAGCAACATATGCCCTGAACTTTAATGCCTTAACATGGTCAAATACTTAAATAAGTAATTAAGCAAATAAGGTCTGGCTCTGATCTGCTCCTTTTGGGATGCGCCCCGTGTTCGGCTGTCATTCAGGATAGTAGTGGTGTTTTGAATGTGTATGTACATTTACTAGACTGTAATTTTCAGCCGTTGTGTAAGTCAGTGCTTTTATGCCCCCAAATGGATATAGTACCAATCGAGTGACCCCGAAAGGATGGATGGCTTGGCCAAGGCGGATATCGATCTGGGATTCGAACCCTTGACCATGCGCGTGTGCTAGTGCACCTCTTGCCAGTACACCACTGATGGTGAGACCGAATCTCTGACCGATATCTCCCCAGGCCAATAAGTATTCAAGGAATGCAGAATACGATACTTCGACAGCTCATTGTATTCCAAACCATACCTTCCTCTAGTAGCTTTTCTTTCACTGTAAGATCGATATCATTTCTGAATAATTTCATAAACTTCTTATAACCATTTTAAAAATCCCCAAGTCTCCCATGTGCTGAGTAACATAATTAGCCCTGATTTGTCTAGAAAGACAAAACTTGCCCGAGCTTGGCAAATGTTAGTATCATTCCAGAATGTATCCATACTCTTTTTTCAAAGACGACCTGTGATCGAGTGCATGGCGTATTCCCATGAAATTGAACAAGGTCAATCATTTCATGCCTTAACTATGTTTCAAAGGAAACGTTAAGCCATATAATACAAATCTTTCGTGGAAAAAGCATAGTATGAGGTGAAAGCCCCTGTTCCCTTCATTGGGAACACGTGGCGAGTTGGGAACCAACGCTAGCAAGCAGTGAGTCATCGCGGAATGTTCAGCGAAAAAGAGAATCGATAACGTTTTCGACAGCGCCACTCGGCTGATCTCCCAGTCAGACGAGCTATCGAGTAGGGCTTTCGAGAGGATCCGGAGAGCTTATGCCATGGTGCCCAAAAACCCCACGATCTTTTCTGCTTCATTTCTTTCCAAGCAACCAGCTGAACAGCCACCTGGAAGTGCACGGGCGGGCGCCGCAGCGTTTCGCAACGATGACGGGCTGTTGTGTAACTCGCCCCCGTTATAAGAGTTATTGATGGGTGAATCCAGCCAGTCAACGTTCTTCAGTACCCATTCGCAGGCCAATATGGGTTCTTCCCACTGGGAAATCGACTCAACCGCTTGGTGTGACTCTTTTTACGCAGACTATTCCAACAACGATGAAGATCCTTATTTGTAAGTGTTTTTCTTTTTATTTTGAGGTTTAGATTATGCAATTATTTTCTCATTTTTCTATTTCTATTCAGTTGAAAAATCGACTTTGCGCCTTATTTTGACTGGTCCTCTCGATTCTCCCCGAATATTTGATTTGAAATTGAGATTGCTATTGAAATCATGGTGGCTGTTTCTCTTATTTCTCAGCTAAACTCATTCTTAACCCTGTTGAGCGTTCACACGGGTATTGGAAAGCCCCAAAACCCAGTTTCCACAGCATGATTCGAATAGTCGTTTTTATGGATGAAAATGTGGGCCTATAAAAGTGGTAGTGGATGGGTAAGATATGCAGGATTGTCAGATCTCAAAAGACTCCTCACTTTGGCTCACTGTTAGGCAAGAAGTGGGCCGCTGATGTAGGTAACCAATGCAAAACATCCCTCACCATATCTAAGCCGTCCTTTCATGGACTTTGGTGGCTATTGGAATGGCGCACAGGTAATGGAAACTCGGTGGGACTCCGCAGATACTAGATGACTCGTTCTTCAAGAATCCCTAAAATCCCCATCTGGTGCAAGGGAAACTCCAAGTTGTGGACAACGGGAATTTTGGCCTCCTTTTCTGAACGACGAGTATGCTTCAGTCGCAGTGACCACCCACTATGGTGGACGAAACCAGGTTGTGCTGAAGGCAAACGGTCTAGGAGGAAGAGGCTCGGCTCAACGGTGGTTCCTGGAGCTGCACTTTCGTGCATCATGAAAACTGTTGAGGACCCGGCCAATGTTCTCAGCAAGGTATTCTCTACTTTTCGTAAGGTTCTCGATCTCATCGGGAATTTGCTATTTTAGAAAGGTAAAGATCGTTTGCTCTCCAAAGTACCTGTGCTCTGCGCAGACAATTTCGTGCCTGATGTGATGTATTCTTTGGAGAAGAGAAACCGATGGAAAGAGGTGGGTCCACTCGTTATTTCACTGAGTTCAACCGACATAGCTGATATCATTTCAGGCTAACCCTGCGAACATTCTCGACGGTGTCGACAATGACGAGGTTTCGGCTCAAGTTGTCGTGGCGAAAACATCCTTTCCAGGTATACTATTCTGTTGCGGAGAGCATTGCCGTATTGTTTTTCATTTTTTCACCGTAATATCAATTGTGGTTTGATGATGAGAGAAAAAAGGGAAAAACATGTCCTATCCGATTCAATTCATGATGCTTTTCAGCAAATTACTTCAAAGACAGAACTGTTTTTGGCGTTCATGAACTCAATGGTGATGGTGAGATGGTCTCGAAAACTGCCGGAGGACAAGGCGCAAGTGTGAGTGTACAAACCCCTTCTTATTGTTCCTATGGGCAGTATCATGTTCATCTGTGATCAACTCCTACCCGAATCTTTCATTTTCTTGCGAAATGGAAGATGTGGGTCTCGCGGGAAAGCTCTTGATGCAATTCAACGTGCCAATTCAGCTTTCCTCTCTTACATCCCCTCAACGTCCGAAGCATCGACAACGTCGTCGCAATCAGCGTAGCAATGTCATCGAGGAGGACCAAAAGAGCGAGGTTGAAGCAGTCACATCTGGAAAAGCACAAATACGTTATTTAATCATGCACGAAAAGCCGGGCTACTACGGTCGACATGTTCGAGGAAGTTCGTTTTTAACGGTTTCATGTGTTTATTGCTTCTTCCCCAACCCTCTAAGGTACAATAGGCCCAAAAGTAGAAAAGTCGCCGGTTATGAAAGTTCATCAGAATTGTCAGCAGGAAAAGGTACCCTAGAGAACACAAAACCTGTAACTATTAGGTTGGAAGGAAAGTCCTGCAACACAGTGAAGGTCTTTTTTAAATCATTTCTAAAATTTCCGAGGCCAATCAATTTTCGGAAATACATTTACCAAAGAGGTCAACAACCTTCTATTACGTTTTGAGTAAATCACTGATGTCTTTTATCCAGGAGTGAGGAAGCTGGGACCCAAAGAAGTAATTGACTGCCGTTTTCAGATCACATTAAGTTACGAATTTTTTTTCAACAACGGTATGCTCAAGAAGGCGGAGCGCATGGTAGGTAAAAGGGGCAACACTTAGGGAGCACGACTGATGAACAACCTGGAACCAATTGGAATTGTAGAATTTTTGACGCGTGTTCAAAGCGAAATTTCGACGTGCGTTGACCCTCTGTAGGGACCTGATTTATGGTTTTGATCGTCGTTCTCGAACCCTGTTAGCCTAATTTCGGGGTTCATAGAGGTAACCGATAGCTGTGTCCATCTAGTCTGCGTTTAATAACTCATAATGGATGGATCCCTATAACCTCCATTGAATTAAGGGACGATGCTTGCGTAACTTCGAAGGCTAGTATCTCCTCCAGCGAAGCGATCCAACCGATTGTTGACCGTTGATCGGTGAGCAGTGCCAGCATTGAATGAGTTGCTGATAATTTGAATCGCTACATCCGCGTTCTTCCCTTGGCGTGCTTAGTAGAAGGTGATGGTACGATTCGGGTGTTGTCCATTCATTGGCCGTAATGCTGCTAAAGCCCACACGCGTGCTCTTATTTACTCATGTGTTGATTACCTGAGGAATGCCCTACAAGGTTATCACTCTTGCTACCGTGTTCACACTGTTGATACAAATTGCTGACGCTTTGTTGCAGGACTTTCCTTCCAACCTAATAATAAGGGACTGTCCACTAAAATGCGTGTACGATTTTTCGTGGAAGTTGAAGGAATGGCGCATCCTGTTAAAAGGACTATTCCGCTATATGTACTTACCCAATGTCCTATTGCTCCTTTTCTTTTCCCTACCTTAGCCTCTGAGTTCCCTGTCTTGGATGATGTATTCCTCACCCCATTTCAGATGCCGATCGTACTTTATGGAAAACTAGTCGTGCCAGGCGCCTCTCCTTAAGCGACTCTGAGCTCACAATAAGTGAGGTCGAGGAAAGTGAGCAGATTGACGATGACGAGTATGAACAGAAGAGAGATAAAAAGTAAGTATTAGTTTCGTAGCTTCTGCCCAGTTAGTTGGATCAGATACGGTCGTCCTCTTGCACTGTACGTTAATGATGCCATCTGTTTTAGGTTCAATCTTGGTGATTTTATGACGGACACAGCAGTGAGACGTCCCAGAGGAGTTAAAAACTGGAATCTCTCTATGAGCTATGAGATGATAGTGCGTTCTCTATCGCTGTAACAGCCCATTTCTGAAAAACTCTCGACATAAGCATGTGAATGGGACTTGATATTTCTATCCGCACCTTTTTAGGATCTTCCGGAGAGTGATAAGGCGAGACCTTTCGATCTTGTAGATATTACTTCTATTCCGAAAGGGTTCTTTGAGTTCCTTTATATTGACACGACTAATTGGAAAGATTTTAATTTTGTTCAGCAGGTTCGTATTTTTTCTTCATTTTCACAGCCATAGCGATTTATGTATGTCCTTTGTTGTCGTGTTGTAGGTGGAGGATCTGAAAAGGAAACGCTATAAGGTACGTTGGTTGGACCGAAACCAGCAAAGGGTTGCAATCGATGCTACAAACGCTGTCGAGAAATCCGGCAGCTACGACGGAGAACCGACTATCTTCGTGATAATCGAGAGATGTTTCAAAAACAACAAACCAGTATCCTTTCTGAAGTGAGTCCTGTTAGCATCAGCGATCTATAGCAGACTGGGAATAAGAAAAATGTGTCCAAGACTAAAAGGCTCATATTGCAGGATTCATCTCAACTCTTCTATGTCGTCAAAGAAAAACTTGGATTGGTTGACGTTTAAATATTTGACCAAGGGTAACTGGTCTGATATCGAGAGTGCCGTTGAAAGAATTGTCCGTTTTCCACAGATACACAGAGAGTGGTAAGTGTCCATATTTATTTCAAGGATCATTGGTGAATGCTATGGTCTTGAAGTTTCCAGGTTCGAAGAGCGGCTGGACGATACGTTGCAAGTGGCACACAGTAACGGGCACCTTCTAATGTTCAATCCCAAACAGTTCATCGGCAAGGTTTGTTCTTTTTCTTGTCACTTCAGAGTAAAATATCTAAAATAATCAGGCAGGCATGTAAGGCATGATGTAAGGATGTTTCTCAGGGTACTCACTCCCCTCTGTGCTTCAATAAGGTATTACATAGTTGCAAGATCACTTACACGATCGCCGGTATTCGGACGAGATAACATTAATTGTAGTAGAAATAAATTCATAGATTCACCTTCGGTATTTTTGGACAATTTATTCAAAGGATAGTTCACGATAAAAATAGTTCCTATGATTCTCCCTAGGATGAACCGGTAACCCCAAAGAATAGCACAAGCGATGCTGTCGAGGAACGGCCTAGATAGAGCTTAATAAGAGACCCGAAATTGGCCAAGCAGACGTGCACAGCCAAGGCGGACGAGTTCTCACGGCGGCGACAGACGCACATGTTGCACGCGTCTAGCCGCAAGCTGTGCGCAATGGCACACACAATTAGACAGCTCGTCCGAATACCCCTTCCATGCAACTTTTGTCGCCACTTCTTGTACAACCCCTAATCTAATCGAAGCCTTATATTTCTCTTAAACAGACGATTTTCGCGTTTTCTTCTCCACTTTCGCACTATTCTGGATTATCACTTCCATTATTCGTCTTACCATTAGACGGGAAATCCCAGTTTTATAGTGAACTTTGCCTTACAGTGGTCGAATTTAGAAAATTCAACATTCAACACCGGAAGAGAGAATCGTTTGTATTACAAGCCCATGGGTTGTTAGTCAATTTTCCTTAATTCAGACTCATCGAATCAGTCATAAGCATATGGAGAGCATGTTACGGGAACAGGTAGATGCTGACTCGTTTGAAAACCTCAGCATGGAAGAACTGAACGGCGACTTTCACAATGAAACTAACTTTCCGAGTAGCTGCTCAACCTTCGATACACTACCTTCCATCCCATTGGGAGTGGTAGGTCACCTTTGGTCACTTCGGGGTCTTCATGGTGTAAGGACAATAAAATGCTTGCAGAAATGTTGTGATTGTGGCAGCAACCGCACCAATTACTTGTACGAGATGGACGATTGTTGGATGTGTAGGCAGTGTGTAGCACAGCTGGCTGTCCGTCAAATTCGTGCTGGTTGTGTACCAGTGAACCTCCCGGTAAGATATTTTGACTTGTTATTCCCTTGAATGCTGGAAAAGGTGTGATGGTGTCTGGTGGTGGGTGTGCAGATGTACAGATGTGGAACACAGAGGTGATGGCGTGAGGTCAAAAGTCCTGCTCACAACTCATCACTCTATCATGCTTAGCCGATCTAACCTTATTATCCATCAGATATAACTTTGTTCCGCAGTGTAGCGGCTCGGTATGGTGCACAGAAAGCATAGGTGCAGGTTCAAAGGCCAACGCTTTGTTCATATGCTTAACTTAGCAGCTTCTTTATAAATACTACTGATATCATTGAGCCGAGCCCCCTGTCCCTCATATCCCCATTACGGTTGGGAAGACAACTAGGCAGTCACCTGTGCGCCGATGTACCCAACTGTTTATACTGACTTTTCAATTATGCATAAGTTTGCCTTCTTTTTCAGTTCGCTGTCTCTTCTAATACAACGTGCTATGATGTTTTGCCTTCGATTCTTCCTCTGCCGTTATTCAACTTCTATACAAAGGTCCGTTTGGGTAAATGGCACCATAAAGCTAGCCATCTTAAATCGTTCTTACAGTATGCTGCCAAAGAGCTCATCAAACAGTCTATGGGTAATATTGTGCTCGATGAATGCCCTGGATGTAGGCAAGCTGTCGAAATCTTCCGACCGAATGGTACTTAATGCTCATTAACGAATCTCTTACTGTTTACAGTGAACGATTTTTGTTTGTTTAGAGTACAACTGCGCCGAGTGTGAATGTGGGATTGTATGGTGCACGCAGTGCAAGAAGGAACCTCATTGGCCTATGACCTGTGAAACGGCAGCTGAATGGAGGACTCGATGGAAATGTCGAAGTGAGTGCTTGAGGGATTTCACTTGGATTCAAAAAAATCTGCATTCGGGAAGTGTAAGAAAATTCGATTTCACTAACTTGACTAAATTGTGTTCTATCCTTATTTTCATTTACGTAAATCTTGAACCCGTTACTTCCTTTGATCAGAAAAAGTTATTTCTAATTATTACATGTGAATATTGCGATTCCAGAACTCAGCGAAGACAGCCGATCTCGTCGTCTAAGAGAAATCGTATGCTCTTGTCTAGGGCCTCCAATTGTGGTAAGTTTTTTGAGGGCTTTGTTGAGGTTAAGGGCGGAGGTGGTTTCGTGGCTAGTGTCGTACTATCACGAGCACATGCATGGTCACAGGTTCAAATCCAGGATTGACATCCATCTAAGGCTTCCATCCCTCGGGGACCAGACTCTTGGTAGATAAAAGCACTCGAACATTGGCCGGGCAACGCAGGTCGTTGTAAGGCCACATGCGCATCCAATACGCTACTACGACTCTGAATGGAAGTCGAATGCGGGGCGCATCCCTCGGACGGAATCGATGAACGCCTATAGACTTTGTCCATCATCCTTTTGCTGCTTTAAAAGGCATAATCATAGTTAAGCCTAACAGCCCATTCACCATATTCCGTACAAAAGGATAACCCCTGGTCTAATAATGTCTACTAGTAATTATGATCAATTTTAGTTCGACGAATCTGCAGAATATGCAGAGTGCGAAAACTGCCAAACTGCGTTCAATCCACAACACATGTATCAAGTTCCTTATCGTGGTCGTCGATACCGTTATGGGAAAGTATGTTACTTGAAGATTCTGTGGTAAACCGTAATCTTACTGATTATGGTGCTTTCAGTTTCCTGCTGTCAAGGACTCCATACTTCCCGATATTCATGTTCCCCGTATTAAAAACGAGATCGTAGAGGTATGGACTTTGGAAATTGAAGTGAATGAACCTAAATTATCAACTTTCTTCTTCAGATATGTGAGAAAGCTCGTGCTCTGCGTTTTGGAGTTGCACATGTAAGCGAAATGGAAAGAGCCTGTCGAAGTCTTGAGAACACTGGCCCCTATGTAAGCGGTTGTCGTGATAGAGTGCTAACGGTAAGACCTGTCAGCGTTTTTAACCTCGTCCATCTTTGCTGTTTTTTAATTTACTTCCAGTTAATAGTTTGGTAAATAAGTCTTGCTGGAATCCCCGATTTTCAAATCAGAGGTGTGAATTTGAGTGTTTGCTGCTAATTGAATCACTGGGCAACGAGAAGATGTTTTGGCTCAAACGGCATTTGATTTACATGAAGTAATCCTTGGGCAGAGGTGGTGTAGTGGTAAGTGGTGCAGTGTCACACACGCATGGTCACATTTTACAACCCGGGCTTGGTATCCGCCTAATCCAGCCAGGCCTCCCATCCCCCCGGGGTCGGTCAAATGGCACCAAACTCGTCTGGAAAAATAAAAGCAAAGACTTGTTCATGACCTGGCCACCGCAGCACTGTATGGGCCACATACGCATTTAATAATCCACCACGATTCTGAGTGAAGTGGAATGAGGGATGCATCACTTACACGGGATTGATTAACGCCCAATAACTTCATCCTTTATTCTTTTCTATGAAATATTCCTTGAGATTGGGATGCCCAAGGAAAATGAAACATCGAACTGTGGCACTTCTCAACCAAACACATTGGAATAGTAACATGCCCTAAAGAACCCTTCTTCTGTTCCGTACACGAACATTATCCTAGGAATTCTATGGTTCGTACATAGTGCGGCCATAGAATCCCTAGGATAATGTTCTTGTGCACTTTTTCTTAGGAATCACGAAGACCATTATCCTTCCGATTTTCCCTGAACCATGTAAACAATCGTTTTTCATTAAAAAATAGAGGGTGAATATCCTTGATTCAAGGCCTTGTACATCATCGAGTACGGAACAGCATGGGTTCATATGCAGAAATCTCTTCCTGATCGTGTAGCATTGAAAGCCAAGCTCGCACAGCTCATCCGGCAATACGAAGAACTGCTCAATGCCAGCAATTTTCAGTGGTCAGTAGGGCTCTATTTCGTTGCTATTCAGTAAAACCTGAAGTTACTTGCTTGCATGAAGTCTTAAGCCTCGGTATTTCAGGCCAAATTTCTCCAAATCCCTTCAATCACTAGACGATTCGACTCAGAAAATGATTGATTTGATCAAGAAGAATTTGCAGATGTGTAGTACTTGATGTATTTATTTATTTATTATACCTATACATATCCAGGTGTCTTCCTCTATTTCGGAAGTACTTTCTTTTGACTGTGATCCAAAAGTTACTGAGAACTTGTTAAGGTCAGGTATTTTTGATGGTAATTACGAGACTACTGGCTACAGCCGATTTGCTTGCTTCGTACTAACAGTCCTACCATTGCTTGAAAATACTTACTGCCTTAAGGCCTAGTCCTACGCCTTCGTACCAAAAGGACTGCTTAGAACAGACCGCAAGAGATAGGCCGCCCAAAAGTAGAGAGCACTTTTAGTGGGATACAGCCCTTAGCAAATGATAGGATTCCTAGTAATATCCACTGACAGACAGGAAAGCCAAGGTGCCAAAGTCGGGAGCTGAGTAGCAACCGATCAAGAAGTGCTGCTTTGAAATTAGAAAATAAGCAGAGTTCCTTCCTTGTGGTGGTTTTGGGTTTACCACAAGGGTGGGAACTAGTAAGTGAACTAGAGGTCCGATGAGGCGGTGCCTTTTGCTGTCGTTTTTTTCCGTTTTCTAGGGTTAGATCATTCTATTTTTCTCTCAAATAAACTTCTATTGTTGAGTGAATTTTTGTCATCTCTGATCGCATCTGATCTCGAGCTCATTAGGGGCAAGATCCGTCACTTGTAGAGGATCATTTCGTGATATACATATAGCAAGCACTGAATTGTACCCCAGCCAGATAGAAGTCGAGTAGGTGGGTGGGCATATACAGAAAAAGGATGGATCGAAAGTAAACCTATAGAAAGAGAATTGAGTCAGAAGACTCTTGCCACTTGTTTTGCATTTCGTTTCAAACCCCAATATTAGCACTAGACCATCAAGAAGGCGGGGTCTCGGCAGTGTAGTCTTGGATAGGGAACACGGACCATAGGTGGCACAGTTACGGGTTCGATTCCCGTCCGAAGTGGAAGTTTTTGTATGACCCGCTAACCTGCTCGACTCAGATCCTTGTTCTCTATTCGGATCTTTGTTTGTTTTAGTTTATTTATTCAGTACAATCAATTTTATCACCCGCCATAATGACACCATCATCAAATGTGTGGCCCAATAAAGTTTGTATGAAGCAGGGAACAGCGCTGGAAAGCAGTGAATCACCCCTCGCAAGTCTTCAATACAGAAAGGAATCGATAAGGTGTCCCACAACGCCACCCAGCTGATTTCCCAGAGATACAAACTGTTCATCTAGTTTTCCCAGAGAATCTGAATAGGTTACTCTCAGCTACCCAAAATGCCCAAACCTTTTCTGCCCTACCCTTTTCATTTCGCGAACTTGCAAACAACCGACTGGACTCCCAGTCACCTGGCAACGCATGGAGGGTGGCGGTGTTTCGCAAGGATGACAGGCTGTTGTGCAACGCGCCCCAAGAGTTGAGACGGGGTGACATCAACCAGTCAACACTTTCCAGTACCTATTCGCAGGGAGGCGCTCATGGTTTCTCCCAACTGGGAAAGCGACTCTTCTTCCACTTACTGGGAAAGTGACTCAGCCCCTTACTATGACTCTAGATATACACTCTACTTCAGCGATGATGAAGATCCTTATTTGTAAGTGTTTTTCTTTTTATTCATTATTCTTATAATCATTTTCATTATTTTTCGAATTGTTTAGAATCGTTCCCACCTGACCTCCCTCTCTTCCTCCTCCCTCCACTTCGAGTGATTCTCTGAGTTTGTTTTGAATGCCCTTTCCTTCAAAATTCAGATTTTTTTGAAATAATGGTGGCTGTTTCTTCTATTTCTACTCTACACTACTCATAATCTATTGAAGGTCCATACGGGTGTTAGAAGAGTCCTCTCCATTTCTTCGGTGTCGTTCAAATAGTTGTTCCAAAGGCACAGTTCGCGATAATTTTGGGGTACCGTTTTTTGGTCGGAAAGCGGAAGTATAGGTTGGGAATAGTTCATCAGTAGTGAGAAAAAGCAAAAAATTGCTGATTTCGAGAGAAATAAGGCTCTAAAAAACGTGGAAATAGAGTTGGGCGAGATAACCGTGAAGGGAATAAAATGGAAGAGGTATTCAGACGAGATTTCAGTTGTTTGCAATCGCGCAAAGAACTGACTACATCAAACCAGAACTGTAAAGAACTGCCTTCCACTGTCGCTATGGGTCATGACAAGTTGCTTGAGCCTCCTACATGGGCTCACCGAAACTGTGAAAGTTCCGTGAAATTCGTCCGGGGATACACACGGTGCCATCTTTGAGTAACGCCCTATGCAGGCCGTTTTCCGATCTGACAGCGCCACATATTGTATACGTGGGGGCCAGAAACTTATCCAAGGGAGATATTTCATAAGCCATTTTTATCGTGAACTGCGTATTTAACTATTATACGAATGAAAATATGGGACGATAAAAAATGGTAGTGAATGGAGAAGATCGGAATGTCAAATCTCAACAGTCTTTCCTTTTGGCTCGCTGTTGGGTGTTGTGGGCTAAAACATATCTGAAAATTCTCCTCTCAAGATTGTCAACTCTTCCTGGCAAATGATCTTATCTTGGCTTGCCTTTCATGAGCAGTTAGCAGCCATCACAGGGTATTGGCGCTCGGTGAGTCTTTAGAGATACTGGAAATGACTCATTCTTCGAGATGCCCCAGAACCCCTTCTGGCTTAAGAGGAATTCCAAATTTTTAAAAATGTTCGGTTTAAAGAAGGATTGAGTGCACTTTCCGAACGAGTAGCTTCAGTCGCAGTGACCACCCACTATGGTGGACGAAACCAGGCTGTGCTGATGGCAAACGGTCTAAGAAGAAGCGCCTCGGCTCAACTGTAGTCCCTGGAGCTGCCCTTTCCTCCATCATGAAAACTGTTGAGGACCCGGCCAATGTTCTCAGCAAGGTAGTACTCATTTCCTGAAGTTTCTTGGTCTCATTTGGAATTTGCTCTTTTAGAAAGGTAGAGATCGTCTGCTCTCCAATTGTACAGACCCTTTCATGCCTGGTGTGATTTATTCTATGGAGAAGAGAAATCGATGGAAAGAGGTAGATCTATCTATCCTTTCACTGGGCTCAACCGATATATGTAGTTGGTGGTTTTTCAGGCTAATCCTGCGAAACTTCTCGATAGTGCCGACAATGATGAAGTTTCAGCCCAAGTCGTCGAGATGAGGACACCATTCCCAGGTATAACCTATTCCGTCGTTGTATTTCTCCATTGCTTTTCATTTTTTCAATTGGTGGTGTGATGATCAGTGAAAAAGAACAGAAGACCAGTTACACGAGCCAATTTATGATGCTTTTCAGAAAACTACTGGAAATACAGGGCTGTGTTTGGTGTTCATGAACTCGACGGCAATGGAGAGATGGTCTCAAAAACTGCTGGAGGACAGGGCACAACGGTAAGCTCACCTTACCTTTTTTATTTTGAAAGTCTTCATTCGAGCATGTTCAACATTTATCCAAAATCTCTCATAAACGCTCATTTCATAGCGGAATTCCGAGCAGTTCCTCTGCTAGAGGCAATGCTTTTGGCTAGTCCAATGTATGATCTGTATGACCCATTACGGATGGAAGACGTGGCTTTTAAATTGGGAGGGATTTGTGAGAATGGGTGCCGATATTTACTTGAGTTATCAAGGTTCCAGTGCATTTTGAAACCGATAATGAGTCGCCCTCGCGAAGTATGGTACCCCATGGTGAAGGGAATCCACCAATCTATGGGACAAAGGGTTTGACCGCAGCCTTTTGGCACAGCGTCATGGCCTTTCACCGTGTGGTCATGTTGTGCTCAACCCGGTTCCGCTGTGGTAAAAAATAACGGCCCTGGAGCTTTCCACCTTGCAAAGCCGATCTGGCTTAACACTATTTATCTGGGATTTTCAGCACTCTTTCAGAAAAGTTTAATGATGCGATTACCATTCTATGTATTTCAGCTTTCCTGCATGACATCCCCTGGACGTCAAAAGCATCGGCGAAGTCGCCGCAAGCAAGGCTGCAATGTCTTCGAAGAGAGCGAAAAAAGCGATGCAGAAGAGGTTGCTCCTGGAAAGGCCCGAATACGTTATACTATCATGCACGAAAAGCCAGGATATTATGGGCAATATGTACGAAGAAGTTCGTTTCCCTTCACCTTTCACCACTTTTGTATGTATGACACATCGAATGGAAGTGAGGGAAGGGGGGGGGGGGGGGAGGAGCGTAGAAATAGAGAAGCATCAAATTGTTCACTGGTATATTAATAACTTGAAAGACGTACAGTTTTGAGAACACGTCTATGACCTATTCAATCGCTTCCCTTCAGGGATTCGTCAGCAAACTCCGCCCCCTTTTGTGTCGGCCACGCCCACCATTAGCAATCTTTTTCCTCTTCTTCCTCTTCTTCTCCGACTTCTAATCACCTTTTCCAGCTTTTCATGGCTTCTCAGAGCTGGTTATGCCGATTTGTAAAAACGATGTGAGCTACGAGGCACGCTCCGCCCACTGTGGGCGTTCCTCCGCCGGAGTAATTTATGCTGGAGACACCTTCGACATTGCTTCCCCTACATCAACTTTTCTCTGCTGGCTTTCTCCAACTCGAGTTATAAATGTTTTCATAAAGCATTGCATTTTTGGAAAACGCCGCGCCCATCGGGGATGGGTTTTTCCAGTTGGTCTAACTTACCAATGCACACCTCTAGCCACCTTTGCACACCAGTTTTGAAGACGTCTTGTGACTGAATTTGAAATCACGGTCCTTAGTACAGCTCATTTCGATGCACGCCACGCCCGTTGTGGGAGGGGCTCCGCCAAGCTGATGTGCGCTTTATACTTCTCAGAACATGGCCCAATCACCCCACGCTTTACACGGTCTCTCCAAGCAGATCTTAAGGAGCTAAGGAATTTCGTGGAAGACATACATAACGACAGACGATAGAGCGAAAGGCGAAGCGCATTATAGTAAGTAGGATCATGCTTGATCGAGTGTCTCCCGTCACTCCTTTCCTTTCCTCCCCCTAGGCCCTCGTGGTAGTGATCCGCCTTTCATCTTTTTGAATCGAATTTCTTATGATCGTTTTATTTAAGGAGGAAGTTTTGATACATGGAAAAGCGGTCGGTCCAGACGGATTTGCTACAGCGATCCTGAACTCAGTGAAGTCGAACAGAATGAACAGATTGAGGATGACGGGCATGAATCGAAGAGAGACAAGAAGTAAGTATGAGTTTCGTAGCGTTTGCCTAGTTGGTATTTATGATCGTTCTTGTTTTGAACGGTCGGTGATGCCAGCGGTTTGAGGTTCCATCTCGGTGATTTCCTGACGGAACCAAGGGTACGTCGTCAGAGAGGAGCGAAAAGTTCAAACCTCTCGTTGAGCTTTGAGAAGATAGTACGTTTTTTATTACTGTAGCAGCTGGCCCACATGAATTTGAATATAACGCCATATTTCTGCCTGGTCATTTTCAGGATCTCCCAGAGACCGATAAACTTAAGCCATTTGATCTCGTAGACATTCCCTCTACTGCAAAGGGATTCTTTGAATTCGGCTGTATCGACACGACTGACTGGACTGATTCTAGTTTTGTTGAGCAGGTCTGACTTGTACTCCTCAGTCATTTTTGCGGACATTGGGAATAATCTCAGGCAAAGTGGTTTTTCAGGTAGAGGCTCTAAGAACTAACGGATATGAAGTGCGTTGGTTGGACAGAAGTCATCAGCGAGTTTTAATTGACGCTACGAATGTTGTTGATCAACCTGAGAGCCATACTGGAGAGCCGACTGTCGTAGTGGTAATCGAGAGGTGCTTCAAAAACAACGTTCCAGGTCAACTTTTGAGGTTGGTGTTTGTTATATTGTAGGTAATGGGCAATTGTGGACGAGTTACACTGTGCGCCGACTAATGCTTTTTTGGAATTTTCTCATTTTGCAGAGTCCACCTGAACTCTTCATATCTGCCGAAGGAGAAGTTCGACTGGAAAATATTCAAGAAATACCTGACAAAGGGTAAAAAGCTGGGAATCGAGGACATCGTCGACAGAGCTGCTCGACTACCACAGATATCTAAACGACGGTACGTTATCGCATCGAATTCTGAGTGTATGTCATAAAAAGTCTGTATCGGTTTTTAGCTATGGAAAACGGCTGGATTATTCGTCGCAAATAGAACAGAGCAAAGAGCGACTTCCTATGTTCAATGTCAAAGAGTTCATAGGCTCGGTATGCTTCTTTCTTAACTTTCGATTGGGATTTCTCAAACTTCTCAGAATCAGGCCATTCCCTCGCAAACATTCTACTTTACTAGTTTCCTTTTCTAGAATAGTCAGATCGGAATCACTCCAGCCCTATCCCTCTCATTCCAACCCATTCCCGTCTCCTCTCTCTCTCCGACGCCTACACAGCATCTGAGTTAAGTATTACCGGATGAAAACTACAGAGCTTTTCGTCGTGAGTGGGACAGCCTTGCTATCGCTCTGCTTCAGAATAGTATGGGTGTTCTGAAACCCTTTTCATGTTTATAAGATAGCGACTGTCCTCGTTGATGTACCCGTTACTTCGGTTTACCTTACTAGGAACCCCCACACTGAGTCGAGAGGTTGGTGAGATTAGTTTTAGATGAGTTGTATATATTACATGCATACAATACGCCTTCAGTCGGGTTGGGGTTTGATCAGTAGCTTCCCCTCACCATCAGCGGTATGGCGTTCATTTTTGAGGAGGAGAGACAATTTACATTTGTCGTCGCGGAACCCAGGAAAACAATAGATGGAACATCATAAAATCTTGTTCAAGGTCCAGGGACAACCTCTGCAATTTTAGAAGTGTCGTAGCGCGTGATAGCTTAGTGAATTAAATATCTTCTACATATAGTGATCACCCAGCCCAATCTACTTAGGCCCCATTCCAACCCATCTCTTATTTAAGGTTCTACTCAATAGCTCTGCCGTGTTCACCACACTTTCCAAGGCGATGGATTTTGGGGTCCATAGTTTTTCCATTTCAGACGCATCGAATCAGTTATAAACATATGGAAAACATGTTGCGTGAACAGGTAGACACCGACACCTTTGAGATTCTCAGCATAGACGGAGAGGACGATGATATTCGTGATCGAACTGACATTCCAAGCAAATGCTCCATGGAGAGATCCCCCTCGATACCCTCAGGAGTGGTAAGTGATCTTTTTGACCATTTCGGAGCTTTCAACGATACGAAATTACGAAATGCTTGTAGAAATGTGATGATTGTGGCAATAATCGCATCAGTGATCTCTACGAAATGGAAGATTGTTGGCTGTGCAGACAGTGCGTTGCGCAACTGGCGATCCGTCAAATCCGTGCAGACTGTGTGCCGGTGAATCTTCCGGTGAGGAGCTACTCAACTTATTTCGATAATCAATTGCTAGAGGAAGTCTGGTGGTATCTTGGTAGTACAAAGGGTAAGTGTGCTTCCCAAAAAGCAAAGATAAGGGTGTGCAGGGTGTCTGATCGGATCTAAGCACCCTTTTATAGTTAATGTTCATACTCACACTTTTTTCTTTTCCAGTTCGTTACTCCTTCTAATATAACGGGCTATGATGTCTTGCCTTCGATCCTCCCACTGCCGCTGCTCAACTTCTATACAAAGGTCCGTTTGGGTGAGTGGTAATGAAAAGTTTGTCGACCTTGGACTGTCCGTTACAGTATGCTGCCACGAAGCTCATCAAGCAGTCTATGAGCAATATTGTACTAAGGGAATGTCCTGGATGTAAGCACGTTGTCGAGATCGTCATGCCGAATGGTATTTGTTATTTATCGAGAAATTGCACTTATTTACTGTAAACAACCTCTGTTTTTGTTTAGAGTATAACTTTGCCCGATGTGAGTGTGGGATCGTATGGTGCACAGTATGCAAGAAGGAACCACACTGGCCTATGACCTGCGAGACGGCAGCCGAATGGAGAAGGCGATGGAAATATCGTGGTAGGTTTTTGGAGAAGCCTTGACCTTGCCCTCCCCTTATAAAATAAACCCATTGGATGGGGTCAATACATGAAGTGCCTCCGTTTCCGATTGCAAAAGGAACTAGAACGCTCAGAAGTATTTCAAACTGGGAATGGTCTATGTCAAAAAACTGAACTTGCCAGTTAAAACCTTACGGTATTTTGCAGGGCTCAGAGACGATAAACGATCTATTCGCCTGAGAAAAATCTCATGTTGCTGTCTTGGGCCTCCAATTGTGGTAAGTTATTGATTGTTTGTATTATTTATATGGAATAATGTTGACTTCTTCTATATGAAAAGACCAGTCATGAAGAAGAAAGCAGGATGTTGATCTTTCTTGAAGGGGACATGCATTTTCCTGCTCGGAGCCTTCAGAAGCGCATTGTCAGTTTTCCAACGCTTATCGCGTCTATACTTCAATAACACTGCACGCGCGAAATCAATACCTATGTTAATGTTTGAACCCACATTGTTGATTGAACCCGCGCTTGCGCGATACACGGCTTGGACTTTACAAATATGTTCATACTCGGAAAGTCGGTTGATGAGACTGCATTGGCATCCTTAGTAAATGACCAGATTTTTCCTTTCAGTGCGCTTGAGATTCCGTCCTCCTGTAGTGTTTCGAAGAAGCATCCTAGTAATTGTGTTCTATTATCAGTCATTAGCAAGTTCTAGGGCGGAGGTGGTGTAGTGGCAAGTGGCGCACTATATCACACGCACGGTCAGGGGTTCGAATCTCGGATCGATGCCCGCCTGGGCCAACCAAGCCTTCCATCCCCCGGGGTCGGTTAATTGGTACCAGATCTGTCTGGGGGATAAAAACACTGACTTGTACATCGGCTGGCCACCGCAAGTCATTGTATAGGTCACATACGCACTCATTACGCCACTTCGATTCTGAATGGAAGTTGAGTGCGGGGGCGCATCCCTCGGACGGGATTGATTATCGCCAAAAACTTTATCCTTTTATCCTTTTTATCAAGTTCTACTCGGTAATTTATAGTTCGAAGAGCTCGAAGAGTACGTGGAATGCGAGAACTGCATGATTGCATTCAATCCACAATCCATGTATCGCCTCTCTTATCGAGGTTACCCATACCGGTGTGGGAAAGTGAGTCATGTGGAGGTTTTCTTGTCGTGTTTTATCTCACTGGTAACTAAGTGTTAAGGTGCCCGTTGTCAAAGACGTTTTCCTCCCTGGTTTCTATGTCCCTCCCATCAAGAATGAGGTGATAGAGGTATGAACGGTTACAGGCTCAGGAACGATTTTCATTTACTGTTCTTTTTTCAGATTTGTGAAAAGGCTCGCGACCTTCGTTTTGGAGTCACGGACATGGACGACTTAGATAGAGCGTGTCATGATATAAAACACACCGATCCTAATGTGAAGAGCTGTCGGAATATCATGCTCATGGTAAGATATGCCGATGTTCCTGCCCCCCATACACTCCTTTCGCTTTGTTTTTGATGATTCCAAAAAAATTTTCTTCACTTGCCCTTACGTCGAAGAGTGAGACAACGAGAAGATTTCGATGCCTAGGAATTAATTCACTAAATTAATCAATTAATTAACTAAGCTAACTAAAAACTACAATAGCTAGCCTTAATCACGCCGGGAAGGTAATAGGATCTGCCTCTGCAGGCTCTTGCGATCCCGGATCTTGGTTATACTTGGCCCTAGACAATAGAGAAAGGACCTCCATAGCCTAATTTTATTCTTCATTTGAGACAGAGGTAACCGGGTGGCTGTCTTGGTGCCATAGAAACTACTAGCGAATTCTTTCTGATTCCAGGCCTTATACATAATTGAATATGGTACCGCTTGGGTTCACATGGAGAAATCACTCTCTGATCGCGAAGCGTTGAAGTCGATGCTCACACAGCTCATCCGTCAACACGAAGAAGTGCTCAATGCTCCCAATTTTAAGAAGTAAGTAGCGTCTTCTTCTCTAGGTAGTCAAGCTTTCAGATTGTACTTTTCGGACGAAGTCGTAATTTTCCGTATTTCAGGTCAAGTTTATCCAAATCTCTTCAGTCATTAGACATTGTGGTACGAAAAACGGTTGACTTAATCAAGAAGAACTTGTAGTTGCGTTATACTATTATATTTTCATCACTTTTCCATAGTTGTGCCTGCTTGGAGTCTTTCCTCATTTTATAACGGTATCTTTTCTTGACTGTGGAATAACTTGACTCTTGTAATATGTATCTTTGACAGTTTTTACTCTTTTAGGGAATGATTTGAATTTTTTTAAATTTATCGAGGGATCTCACTGAACAACGAAGTAAATAGTATGGATTGAAGAGTTTTTCCACAAAGATATCATGAATTAAAAGTAAGGAAGGCAAAGCCCTACCAGCTTTAGCGGCTGTTCCAAGGGGGGCAAACGAAATTGACTCTGGCAGTTCTGCCTCTCGTGGAAATTGCTTGCAGTCCCACACCGTCTTCCAAGTAGGGTCACCGAAGGGGCGCCGTCGTACGGGAGGGTGTTTAAGCGATGAAGAAGCTATACTTAAAGGCACCTATTCACGAAAAAAAGTTATTGAGTTCTTACCTTATTAATACTCAGCGGCCCCCATGGGTTGTAGAAGGGTCCTTCTCACTCCCGCTATTTCGACGTCCAGGGCATAGTGGCGGGCCAGTTGTTGTCGTAATTCGCATCTCCGCCCCTCGACCGATGTCACCTTAGACGAGTGTCGAGACGACACAGTGTCATGTAATCGCGTCAGGACCCACCCTGAATTGCAAATTGGCAAATTGCCAGAGACGCAATGTGTTGTCTGCTATTGCATTGCGTCTCTGGCAATTTGCCAATTTGCAATTCAGGGTGGGTCCTGACGCGATTACATGACACTGTGTCGTCTCGACACTCGTCTAACGTGACACCGATCGTCTCTAACCGACGCTCTTTCAATGTGAAACTCGTCCAACCCCCTTTCCAGCTCTTTTTTTGGCCCTTTGTAATTCTTTTTGTTCATCGTTTTTTGCGCTTTTTTCGTTGTTATCGCTTCATTCTAGAGTAGTTCTATCGATTTCCGTCACTAAAGGGTACCCTAACGTTTTTGTGAATAGGTGCCTTTAAGTAGAAGAATGCAAAAGGGACCACGTGGTCGCGCTGTTAGCAAATGACAGGTGCGTATTAATGAGGGAATTGAAGTAGGAGCCTATTCCTACCCTTGTGCTTTGTAATCTTTTATAGTGACTCGGCGCAACGGCACAAATAAACCAAGGTTAAGTCACAAATCACTTCCCTTGAAAGCCTCCTCGCCCACAAACGTCCTGTTGTACTGCCATCAGGGCTGCATCATCTTTTGTTTATCACAAGGAGAGCAGGGGCGATTATGGTAGGTCCAAATGGGATTTCCCCTCATATCGTAGAGGTTTAGGTAAGGGAGAGCGGTTACCAAAGGATTTTCAAGAGGAATATGATTGCAAGAAAGAAAGCACAGGCATAGAGTTGCGAGTAGTACTATAACTTACGTAAAAATATCTATTAACAGGTTCAAGTAAAGAAGTATCCGGTGAGGTTAGGGTAACTTTTCAAGTCGGAAGGCGATTATAATGGGTAAATCATGAACGGCAGTTTATGTAAACGACAGTACTTTAATTTCAATACAGATTTTATCACAGAAGAAGGTTCCATCAACCTAGAAAAGACTTGTCAGCATCCAACTCGCCGGAAAGAATAGTGGCATCAAGAGAGAAGGATGTAAAATATGGGCTGATTGAAGACATTCGGTGCACTGAATGTTGTTTCTTGGTTATATTTACTGTTTACTCCATCTTATTTAAGCTAATTAGTAAAACGTAACCCATCATGAGGGTTTTGACTCATTTCATGGAGTGCCTTCACCAGTAATCGGTAGCTTTTCGAGATTATCATATACGAAAATTGCTTACCAATTCAGTTTTATAGAAAATTTGTACAGTACGCATGCCAGCGGGCATCTACCAGAAGCAATTCATCTCCCAGTAGCTTCTTGAAAACACTACCACTTGTAACATAGCTTTCATAGCTTTATTGCATCTTTAACACAACATTAATAACAGGAATACAGATCAAATGTACTTCAAACAGCAGTTTGTAAAACACTTTGTAAACAATGAGAATATTCAACAAACAATTTCAACTTACACGGGTATAGCACCCAGATGGGCTAACCGATTTATTAAAAATAAACGGGAAAGAAAAACGCTCAAGATTGTCATGACACACGTTAAGAGTAACACATAATTAAACTGAATGCGGAAATGGAAACCTATTTCAAATGAATAGCTTCCCCAGATCAGGATGCTCCAGCGTTCTTATCGAGTATAGGAAAAGGTGTTGCCCTGAGTGATATGCTAGAGCCATTTCCTACTGATAAGAATAGTGTCTGGTATTTGTATTGCTCCACTGGTTGAAAGAAAATTTCAACCAACGAAGGTCGGCGCGAAAGATGACCTAGTCTAGACTTAGTAACCGCAAAGGCAACTCCTGACCAACATCGCTCTTGCCATCTGGTAAAATAGCTTTCTTTGATATCTATATAGGAGTATAACCTTTCTAACCTACGAAGCGTTCGTTATAACGTTAACTTAGGTACCGTTCCACGAGCAGTTTCTACTAGGCGAACAATTTGAAAAACGAATTCTATGAAAACAATTTTAGACACCTATTGGTAGAAGAAGGCAGCAACCGAACGGGAAGTTTCGAATAAGAGAATTGCCTCGTTCAAGAGGTCCTTCCATAAGAGACTCATTGACGTAAATTCGGCATGAACGACCCGTGATGCCTATAATTTTCTCAAAACGAATAAGTCTTGAACGAATTCCCCACGACCTAGATCGAAGTGGCTCCGATCGAAGGAAGCTGGCAGAGGAGAATCGTCACGGAAAGTCGCTAACAATTCGTACCCTGAAAGTCGGCTTTCAGTTATGTTTTTTCGGATCTCTGCACCAAGGCGAACTGTGAAAGGTTAATTTGATCTATCTAAAAAAAAGTCGTCAGGATACCTGTCATAACCATAGCCAGTCGTAGTGGCCCATAAATTCGATGTAAGTTGAATACGACAGTATCTGACCCACGAGGCAAGCCAAGGAAGAATAAACCTAAAAATGGTCGGTCACCTGCTGATGAGAACTTCGATCCATTACAAGGAAATCCGGGAAAAAAGAACGTTCCCAATATTGCCGCATGATTTCGTTTTTTTTAACAATCATAATTTTCAGAGGAGAGCAGCCTGCATTCACACATAGGAGAGGTCCCTGTGTGATTCTAGCAATGTTCCTTCAGGCGATATTCTTGCTCTGTTTTCTTCGTTCCGCATTTTCGTAGTCAGATGTTTCATTCATAACCTCAGGCTTTGTCTTGAGGCTCCCTTACTTTTCTTACCTCTAGGCTTTCTCTTCTTCTTCTTCTTCTTTTTTTTTGTTGTTGTTGACATAAGAATTGCTTCAGAGTCCATGCCCTCATGTTGTATGGCACACCATTGGGTGTATTCAAATAAATAAATAAATAAATAATTTTTGAGATGAACATGCTGTCAGCTTCATTACATGCGCTCTGGAAAGGACGATGTTCGGGATTTCCCTACATACGCAAGTGCAGAAGGGAGACCAGAGTTCCTAGCACTGTCAAGTGACAACGATCAGGAATGCCGTTACCTATGCCAAGAAATAGACGATCAGGTGACCCGTTATGCGATATAGTGATTATGGCTAGACCAGGGCTGTTGCTGGCTAGATTCCTCGGGGCGCCAGGATGACCGCCAGCGCAATGGTTAAACTTCTTTACGAAAGTATGAACGAAAAAATGCTTCGCCTTGTCGTGCCCCTCGTGGACTACTTTGGCTCGCGACAGGGACGAATAGGAACGTTTCTGCACCCGCTAAAGAAGTTCGATAATACGCGGGACAGCAGGTGATACAGGTGAAAATTTTCACGATTCATCTTGCATGAGTAAGCATCCTTGGCATAACAAATAGTCAGTCTCAAGCTGACGCTCTATTCCTGCATACATCTGAGTCCCAATTTCCCTGACTGAATTTTTCCGTTTATATTGTCATTAGTTGCTTTTTAATACCTCTGGTATAAAATAGAGAAGTGAGAATCTTGGGGTTTCAAATACTTACCTCCTCTCTTCAACAAACAGGATGTCTTCCAAACTTCACGCAAGTCGCCAATCGGATCCATCGGATCGCCATATCTGAATAATCGAAAAAATTTATTTCCTTTCTCTATTCTTAGAGATTTCTACTTAATGGAATAGCTGCCCTGTTCAGATGACTGTCTTTGATTCAGTTATCGGTTTTTGCGAATTTGGATGAGTTCGATATCCGTGCAGAGCGCCGTGACCGGGATGGTGCTTCATGACCCACAATGGTTCTTAAAGGCACGGTTCACGATAAAAATGGTTGCTGAGTTCTCCCTTTAGGAATGCTCACTGGCCCCCATGGGGGTAGAATGGTTCCTCTCGCTTCCATAATCTCGACGGTCAGGGCATAGTGGAAGCTCTGATGCTATCTTGATTCGCTTTCCCGCCTCCCGATGGATGTCACGGCAGACGAGTGTCGAGGCAATAGATTGCGAATATTCGTTCGAGGACCCACACACTATCAGCTGATGGCCGAGTGATGATGCGATCAGTGTTTTTTCCCCATTCCTTTTCCCTCTGTTATTCTTTGTGCTCCCTTTTTTTAGTTTCCCATCTCAAAAGGCTGGAAAAAGTGAACCACTTTTGCTGTAACTAGGCTTTTTTGTTCACTTTTGCTTACAAGCGAATGAATTTTTGCTTACCGTGGTGAGATATTTGCACCAGGACCCACACGTACGCAATGACGCGCTGTGCGTAGCTTCATTCTTCTTTATTCTTCCGGTCTCATTCTCGTCCAGCCCCCTTCTTAACGATTTTTTGAAGCTTTTTCTCACTTCGGAAACACTGATTCACGCAGTTCCTTCGCCTTCGTCGCACTCTTTTCCATCTTCCATTTTTCCTCATAATCTGGGTTACCCAAAATTATCGTGAACTGTGCCTTTAAGGCCGGTTAGGATACTTTTGAGATATTAACAGACCGACCCAGTTACATCGTATATTATATGTCACTATTTAGGGATTAAAAAGGTACGTTCTGCCGAATATACATACTCTACACACACAGCGCATTCAACAGATTGAATAAATTCCATCCCTACCGCCCAAGTCCACTGTGTTCAATGGAGGAGAACGAAGCAGCGAAATCGAAGCTTTCTTGGTATCTGAAAAGAATTGCACCATAATGTGAGTAATGACATAGGGTGTTGGAGAACTCAACATCACCCACAATTTTCACTTCGAATTACTCACCTATACAACTTCTATTCGGGAATCGAATTGTAGTACTTCTTAACCAATTTATCAATTTATTTACTTCATTAGTTATTTTTCCAAAACACCTGTTTGCATGCGACAGCACAACATTACATACCACAGAGTCTTGCTGCAGCTGCTTCGAAGTTCGAAGCAATTTCCAACTTCACGGAGAGTTCAGGGAACCAGAAACCTATTCTCCTATACCCAACCAGCTCATTGATATCAGGGTTCTGTGGGACCATACGGAAACTGAGTTTCTAATTTTGAAAAAAAAAAACAAAATAAAAGCGAATTCTGAATTGGTTTAACAGCGATGTGCAAATGGAACTTGTCCTGAGACGCTTTGGCTTCAAGGGACGGCAACTGGACCTAACGATATTTTTCGATGCTCTTACTAATCACACAGCTCGTCGATCCAGGCCGTTTGCGATTAAGGAGAACTGATGAAAAATGAAAAGTAAAGAAAAAAATACATGAAAAACGAAATGGCTCACCTTCTCCAGTTTTTCGCAAACTCGATGGGATGCATATAACGAACTTTTTCGGTACCATTGATTTTCAGGCGCTGATATTCAACAGTAGTCACCTGGAATTGAATCTTACAATCAAAATGACGAAACCGATTATTTCTTGTTATTCTGGGTTATCACCAATTACAACAACTTCCCAAGGCAAGTGGAATATTAGGCAAAACGTTTCCACAGTTTTGGGTCAAGACTTTGGAGAGTAGAAGGAAATACTGAAAGATCAGTGAGGTATGTAAGGCCCGAAAGATTCTCAGTACCTCTAATTTGCCGGCTCGTTCTAGGCAGGTAAGGTGTGATAGAAAATGGGATTAAAATGTAAATATTGACAACTCAACTAATCTGGAAGTTAGGTAAAGTACTACTGTGATCGATGAAATACAAACAGTACCGTTTGAGCTCCATTCAGCAACGCGAACACCTCAACCCATGGCGTTTGTGATCCAATAACGAAGCCGACCTTGCCGTCTAATGGGTGAAGCATGAAGGCATGGTAAACAGCCACTGAATAATAAACAAGGAAATATTCTTCTAATCAAGTTGGGGGAAGGAAGCCCAACCCTAAAGTATAAACTCAAATTACCCAGACTTGTCGGCCTCTATGTACTTTCTATAGTCAATGCGTTTTTTCTCACTACCGAGGCCGGGGATACCGCTGGAAAGTAGCGCCTCCCATAACTTATCCGAATTTCTCCCAGAGAACTATCCTACATACCAAGCTACAAGTTCCCGCATGAAGGCATTAACTCGAAATGGGGTAGTGGTAGTGGGAGGTAGCTGTCTAGGCAGCATAGTCCTGTGTTCGAATCTCAATTTAGGTCATCCCTTGCACATAACACTCCACACTTGTGTGGAGATGACAACTTGCGCTAATTACCTACAGTGTAGGCCGGCTTCCAACTAAGCAAAACAGTTGAGATTATTAACTCCAGTTCCTATCTGTACAGTTCTAACAGTTACAAGAAATTCTTCGAAAAAAACATATATTGGCACACTTTTAAGTCGCCAAAGTAAAAACAGTCGTCCCTGGAATATAATTCGACTTACTGCCTGGTTTTCCATAGACAGATATTTTATACAGTTCCTCTTCTGGCATCTCCAACCACTTTGGGATTTGTGTCCAAACGTGCTCCTGTCCCTCCGGACGATCACTGCGATACTCCTGAAGAGTTACAATTTGTTAAATGGTAAAGTATTCCAGCAGGTCCCTAGTAGTACACAAAGACTTGGCCTTCTTTTTATTTTCAGGTGATGTTCTGCTGTATTACAGACTGGGAAGAGCATATTGCTGTTCGGAAGCTATCCCAAAGAAATCGCACGGTGGCTATCAAGGACAACGGCAGTCTTCTGACAGCGTTATTGCAATTTTCATTGAAAACGAGATGAGGATGGCCTCCTCTAGCAGATCACTCATCAAATGCAAAATAGAGTACCCCAGCGCAACTCCATTCTCTGCTTGGCTGTTGTGGTTCGGCCTTCATTCCATTTCTACAGATCCCTTTCCTCACTTCCGCTTGAACAATGACTACCCGATGACAAGCCGCTTCAAATAATATGAACATGGTAAGTCAACGCTACAGAAAGACAAAAGAATTGAAGAGGAGAAGACTTAGTTTTTAAAGACATGGCACGTGGTAAGACAACTACAGTAGAGCTCAAAAGTATCCGGCTAACTTTAACCTGTCGTAACTTTTTTCTCAGTGGAGCAAATCACATGAAATTCTGATATGTTTAGCTGAAGCATATTTCACGCTGTCCAACACTACTTGACTGCAAAACAGCCATATCCACATACTAATGGGGAGGCGTTTGTAGACTGTCCTGAAAGCAAGTTCGTGACGTCTACGAAAAAGTCTACTGTTATTCGGACCTCATGTACGTTTTTCTTCTCTTCTGGGTTCGACATCAGTGCTCGTACACTTAAGACATTTCAAAAAGGAAAGGACTCTTAGAAGAACCACCATTCGTATTTCCAGTTGATATTTTGTTCAAGGCTTTTTGGATATCTGAAACATGATCAGATTGCAGGTTAATAGTGGTAAATATTCACACTGCACCAATGCTACACATATTGAAATTTCGCTTGATTAGATCCAGTAGGAAAGAAGTTACGACTGAAAATTATAACCGAAGAAGCATTTCGCCGAATACTTTTGAGCGCTACTGTAGCTAAGATAACCAACGAGTCAATGGGCACAGGGAAACATCAGGCTGTAAACGGCCCCGCACCCTGTAAGATGATGCCTTACCAGCCAGCAGGCTAAGCTTAATTATCATTTCTTTTACTCGTTCTGTTCTCTACTGACATGGCCTGTTTCTTGCTGATTATTAACATAATGCTTGATTATGTGAAAAATTCTGATTGAAATTTGCTATTTATTTATTTATTTATTACACTCCTAAGAGTGTGCCCGGATCAGGCGAAAGAGAGGAAAAAAATATTGATCAAAAAAATCTGAATTTTGAAATGATCCGTCAAATTTCCTACCTCAATCAAATGAGCATGGCCATTCATGAGGTACTTCTTTGTCAGTGAAGGCGGAATGATTTTCGGTGGCACGCGGTACTGATCATTGGCAAGAACGATCTCCAGCCATTCATCAAACACCTCAACATAAGTAGCTCACCATCAGCTAGAGATTTCAACGGATTAAAGCATTATCATGATGAAAGTGTGGGCGGAGTTACGTGATGTGGTGATTGGCAGCTATCCTACAAAAGGAATCCACACCAATCAGAGAGGCAGGTTGCTCCAGGAGCTCCGTCTATGCTCTCATCGCGGTGGTGTCTTCAATTAAACAGGATTCTTCGTTCACTCACCTCTTCACATGTGGGTTTCTGGATGAAGTCCAACAAGGGGATAGTATCTGTTTCGCCCACAAGTTTAAAACCGTGAGGCGCAAAAACTTCCAGATCCAGCTCGTCCATGGTAACGTAGCCCTTCGCTGTGATCATGATACTGAAAACTTTGATAATGAATTGTAGTCTACATTTTGACTTCACGAATTAACTTTTCCTAAATACTGCTTTTCAGATTCAACAGTAACTGAAAGTCTTCCTACTACGGTTGAAAGGAACTTCAGCAAATGCTCATCCGTGCTGAAGGATCCAGAAAGTGGAGAAGCCTAACGAGCGATCCGAAAGGGCATTAACTGAGGGCGCTCCTCTAGTGTGCAGCTCACAAAAAAACGGAAATTTCGGATTGCTCTTAATTACATGCCTTATATCTCGCCCTTACCCTACTGATGAGCACGAAAGAATTCCATTCCTCCACTCATTCCTGTCTAGAGCGAGGTGGAAAGAGAGGCCGCCCTACTGCCTCAATTATACTTACCAGTCTTACCCTTTTGAAATGTTTTGAATCAAATTTTCTTCAAAACTAGGAATTTGAGTTGCTGAACGTCTTCTACCAAAACAACTCCAAAGGGCCTCAACGATGAAATGAATGTAACAAGCTTCTTCAGCCTTCCACTAGCTTTTCAGGTTCTTAACTCACCCTGGTGATGACAGGCGATTGGCTCTGAAAAGAAAACAGTGGACAATAGATGTACTGGAGCAACTCTCATAGGAATCATTTTTAAGCTTACCGATAAACTGAGATTCCAATGACGGTGAATATAATTACTACAAGACAGATAAGTGTCCCTGTCCTATGCTTCATCGTGGACAGATGCTGCTAACCAGACACCAAGCGGAACAACGTTTCTGAAACCAATCGAACAATCAAAAGTATTTTGAAATCTTATAGAAATACATGCTTGGATACGCTCGTATACAAGATTCACTTCATACACTTGTATACAACAGCACAGATTGTGATTTCGAAGAAAAGAAAACAAAACAACTGGGAAACCAATGGGAAAAAAGCAAAAGTACAAAATTATCTAAGAAAAAAAGAAATGAGGGATAGCGTCTCTGAAAAGCTTTTGAAGTTCTTCTGTTCTGATTGATCTGACTCTAAAATGAACAATCCAATCAGGGGATGCCTCCACGCACTCGACTATCCGTCAGAATCGTAGTAGCACTCGAATGCGTGCTCAGTCTGTACAGAATCCCATGTTGGGTAGGGGCCAAGTGATGTGAAAATCTCTTGAAATCATCCTTCAAAACGGTCTGGTTCCCATCGAAAACTCTTCGAAAGACCATAAGCTTATTTAGCCTAATGTTGTTATTATTTATTATTTGGTTTGATTCCGAGTATGCTACTCTAAAAAAAAGTGCCATTCGAGATGAGCCATGCTTTAGAGCGGAAGTGATAATTAAGTGGTAATTGAGGAGTGTAAAAAGCATAGGCATCAAGTGTGGAACTTTCGAAAGAAAATTAATCTTTTGGCTAGTTAAGATAAAAAAAGAAAGGGCATGAATGACAGAAATGGTTCAGTCGGTATCATGTTCGCACTTCTATCCACAAACCTTATCTGGATACGCATCTCAGAGGGAAGTGTTGCGCTGACTAGGGCAAGAGATCGGAGATCAGAAGATACTCGAGCGAGAGTGAAGTAGTTTCGTGGTCATGAATGTCACTCTGAGTTTGTGGAATTCGATCCCAGGACCATGCCTGTGATAGTGCGCCGCTTGGCACTGCACTCTTGGCCGTTTCAGAAAGACAAGGCAAAGGATGAGGCCTCGTGGTTCAATATATCGTTTTTGGAATGTGCCCCCTCCCCCCCCCCCCCCCATTCGACTTCCATTCACAATTGTAGGGGAGTTTTGAATGTGTATTTGGCCTACATAATGACAGTGGCCAGCCAGTGTAAACGTCAGCGATTTTATTCTCCCAAATGAGTTTAGAATCAACTGAATGACGCCGGAAGGACGTAATTCTTGCTTAGCCTGGGCGAGTATCGATCCGAAAGATCAGAAAGATATGAACCACTGTATCACTATCAGAAATCGACATATATAAAGGGAAACCTGTGGTGTGGTTCATTTTTGTACTACCCTTCTCGTTACGGAGCGTATCCAGCGTTCTTACTTGAGTGTTATTCGATTGCAATGTCTGAACTGGTACAACTGAAAGGTAAGTCTCCTTACCAGTAGCACCAGCACCGGGTAACCTACGCCTAACATCAGCATCACTTAGATGGACAAAAGGTAGGAGAATGGACGATCATAAAGAAACTTGGTGAAGGAGGATTCGGAGCCGTCTATCTCTGCGAAAATAAAGAACACGAGCAAAATGCGTTGAAGGTAGGTTGCCGATAAGGAAAAATTCTGTGCAAAAAACTAAATTCTTGGAGTATCCAGGTTGAAGCAGAGAATGACCCACTGGGTTTGCTCAAAATGGAAGTGTATGTATTGATGGAGTTAAAGAAAACGAAGTTCCAAGGTAAGCAACGAGAAAGAAAGCATTTCAGAGCCGTCTTCATGTACTTTTACCGGAATTCTGCGGTCTCTGCAGAGCACATCCACACGCACAGACGACCAATTGTGAAAAATGTAAAATATTATATTTGAGATGTAGTGAGCTGCTCCTATACTTCAACCGCGCTGCCAGACCGCATCAATAAAAATGGTTATCGATTTCGCAGCACGCAGTCAACCGTCGCCCTGAGTGTGATATGAAAGGTGAAAGGAGAAACAGATTGGTTGTTTTTGCTAAATCAACCGATAATCGAAAAGAGCAAGCATAAACAATGTTGATGGTCATACGAACAACCGAGAAACACATCCTGTCAGTTCAGGACCGCAAAGTGACTAATGCGAGCGATGAGTCATTCGCCTACCATAGCCGTCGCTCGTGGTCGCTCGCGATGAATCACATGCCGCGCAAGCTGTCCAACCGGCCGCCGGCGAAACCGCGTTCGTCGCGTTCCCTCTGCGACGGGCAGAGCCACGCTTTTTGGGTGTTCCGATGATAAGCTTTCCCAACTGGAATTCACTTGTAAACTCATCATTAGTCATGTCTAAACAAGATGGTACGCAGTAGGACATGTTTTCCTGTCATCCCTGTTCAATCATATCTCCTCCTTTTTTTCTCACTCAGTTTTTCCTACTTACTCATCGTCTAGTTTTTGCCTCATTCTCTTTCCATATCTTCTGCTTTCGCTCGGCTTCTAGATCGCTGGCCATAGTGAATGCAGTGAAAACCTTTGAAAGTTGATTTGGTAAAGGTAGTTCCGTGACCACCGCTTGATTCGTCCCTCTTACCTCTTTCTCTCGAGCTAACTGGACGTGACCGTTCCCAAACACCTCCAATGTTCCTGGACAACCTAACCGGGATATATCCGTGAGTTCGTCGGTTCTTCAAAGACATAGAGTACCGTGCATCCGATCAACAAAGTAGAGGTTCGCCCATTCCTTGGATTTGGATTTGTCCGGATTCCTCGCCCATGCGGTCTCCTCGTATGTGGCAGTATTAACGTACCTAGTAAAAGAAGCCAACCGTTCAGGAGAGTGAGGAACTCATAAGTGATCCAGTCACTGTTGTTGTGATTGTGATATTAGCTTCCTTCTACTGCACGAGACCTAATCAATTAGGTGATATCAGACACAACACATTTGGTAGGGCCCTCAAAAGTCATTAGGTAGGCTGGATAGCCCTTTGCAGAACACAGGTTGCAGCGAAGGAAATAATGGCGATAGGGATTGCGGAGAGAAGCCGAACACATGGCTCATCCCAAAAATGAGTATTGATAGCGCTGAACGATTCCGCTTGTCCATAAATGTTTCTTTGTTGTAGCTCGTCACTTTCTCGGTTTGAAAGACCGTGGACATGTACCTGGAAAGTTTAACTATGTGGTCATGACTTTAGTTGGCAAAAGCCTGCAGGTACGCTACCTCACTGGTCTGACTTGCAGCTATTCTTCGCATTTGATGCTAGGGTTTCTCCCATCCTGGAATTGCTTTAACTCCAATTATCAATGGCAGGATCTTCGCCATGATGCCCCGATGAAAAAATTCTCAATGGGTACGGCTATCTCTGTAGGGAAGCAGTGTCTGGAAGCACTCGAAGATCTGCATAATGTTGGGATTCTGCACCGAGACATCAAACCGGGCAATTACACCGTTGGTCGTAAGGAACTCAACGAGCTCAGGAAGGTGAGATAGCGATCATTTCAGGGTTAATCATACATCAAAACTGATTAATACGTATGGAAAACGTGGATCACACGAATAGAGTACGTCTTCTCCAATAACGGATGTTGGCCTGATAATTCTACCGGCTTCAAGTGTGATGACGTATAGTTTTCCAGATCTACATGCTCGACTTTGGAATGGCTCGGAAATTCATCAAAGAAGACGGCACTCTGCGAAATCCGAGGTTAAACTGACGTGCTCATAGTTCATCTAGAGAAATCGAGACCGATATTCAGAGCCCGTGCTGGATTCCGTGGAACTGTGAAGTATGCACCGCTCGCTTGCCATGTTCATCGAGAGCAGTGCAGAAAGGACGATATTGAGAGTTGGCTGTACATGCTTGTTGAGATTACTTGCGGTCGACTACCTTGGCGGAATTTGACCGTGAGTGTGATGGTGCCGCTCCAGTTTCAGGCTAGCCGAAGTTTCCCTCTAAGGCTCGGTCCGTGAAAATTCCATGTAATATTACGGGGGGTTGAAGAGCGAAAGGGTTGATGCCGAATGGTTCGTGGTGAGCGTAGAAACCTGGAACCCATAGATATCCATGGAAATCCAGAAATATTGGGCCTAATTTAAACGAATAGTTTCAATATTGGGCGAGTTTTCGACGACGGAGAGGGTATTTGGACGAGATTTCAATCGCGGCAAAGCCAAGTGTGCTAGTATTTATAGCATATTAGCTAACTTCATATACAACAAACATACTCCACTTCGAATAACATCAGCCCCTTCAACGCCACAAAATACTGTAGTATTAGTATAATAGTACCAAACGGCAGTGTGTGTCGGGACCGATTTTTTAGCCCTGATTGCACCCCCTCTAGGGTCCCTCTCGGCCTGGCATTGCTCTATGTAGCCTTCTTAGAGACCGATTAGATACCCATAAATATGAAATTAGTTTCATTGCGAACTGTGCCTTTGAGTATTTTCCATCCGGGATTTTGTTGTCTTGTGCAAGGTGATATATCACCTATGGGCAGTTCGGTTTCCCAACTTACTGCTGGGTTCAAATCGAAGTTATTTTGTCAGGAATCAAATGATGTCGGCCTATTCAAGAAGGACTGTAAAGGTGAAAAATACAGATGCTTGTTTGGAGGATGCCCTCGTGAATATTTGGAAATCTTCCCGATTCTCGATAAGGTATCCGATGAACTCTTCGGTCTTCACTGTCAAAGTTTGATCTTGTTTCTGAATGAACATCTGATGATTTAGGGCAAGTTCTTCGATGCACCAGACTATCCTGCTATCTATAAGCTGCTCGAATCGTCTCTTCGAAGTACTCGTGCTCAAGAGTTCCCCTATGATTGGGAGATGTAACTTAGGCAATAAATGATTTTGCTTGGAAATCTTTTTCACATTTTTGATGAAAAATAAAAGGATCATGAGCGTTTGAATTATAGAAGGACGAGGCTACATGGTATTGATCAGCTAAGCTTTCGGAATACGCCCATGCATTCAACTTCCATTCAGACTTGTAGATAGGTTTGAATATGTATGTAGCCTATATGCAATGGCCAGTCGATGTGCAAGCCGGTGCTTTTATCCTCCTGGACGAGTCTGCTTACAGTTGCCAGACAGCGGCGAAGTGGAAGGTTCTGCTTGGCTGGGTGGATATCGATTGATGAGCTAATTTCAGGACATGCATTTGTGATAGCGCACCACTTGTAACTATCAAATTTCCGTCTTTACGAGCATACATACATGATCCCTCATAGCAACTTACCAATTTCATACAAAAGTCACCATTTCCTGTCTGTGGTTAATAGCGGTGCCTGTCCGTGAAACTGAGGCTTCCACCAATGAACCTCAGAATTATCACCATTTACCATTAATTATCTTGATCAAGGTCTCTTGGAAGACATCCTCACACCTTGCTCTGATGTCATTAAAGAAATCCAAGTTGTTTACTTCATGATAATGTTATTCGTTGATTGAATATGCAGAGATGTGTAGTTGTGAATTTATACAGCTGAAAATAGAGCTGTGAGTGATGATTGAATACACAAATACCTACTGTTGACTATGTCGAACTTGAGTAATAATTAGGTATACCTAAAAATACGAAAATATATCCGTCTTCAACATTACGTCACACTCGTTCCTGTTCTTTCGCCGATATCTCATCTTCACCAGCAAGTTCCTATTGTTGCCTGTATATTGAGTACTTTTGAAATCTACGCTATTTCCTGTTTCTGTTCGGCTGCGTTCGCTCAATTTTTTAGAGTTTTTAAAATTATGCTTATAAATTTATTATTAGAGGACAAAATCTTTAGATATTAATGAATCTCGCTTGAGGAATGTGCTCCAGCACGTGTCATCCCAGACGAGTCTGACAGCGATAAGCCAACCCTGCAAGGATGGAAGGCTTGGTTGCCCTAGACAGAGACTGTTACTTTTTATTGCCTAGCTGATCTATTCTTTCTATTTTGTTTTTTTTTTTGGCTTGGAATTCGGTCTCATAATGACTAGGCGCAATCGACCCTCCTTTAATATTTTTATGTTAACTTCCGTGTAATTATATGGTTGAAAAAAGACTATGGCGAAAGCTCACCACCAAATTGAGTTAATTAGGTGTCCGGCATACAAATTGCGAGTGTGCATGGAGAATGCTACAAAATGTCTCTAGTCCTCTGAAAGTAGTCTGGATGCAACGAGAAAACCATCTAAATCCGTCTACTACCAATTAGTTGCCTCTAACTTCCTTTTTTTCCACTTCCGTATGCTTACTTTAGGTTCGCCTTTCCAGCTATATGATCCCAATGGATATCTGATAATTTTTGAAATACTTGATCATAAAAAGTGTTTTCAGAAAATCCCATACCCGTTGTATCTCGAAGTAGCAGGTGCTTAACATCTTCCCGTATCCCTAGATCCCATGTACACTCTAAGACACTGTAGATTACTTCCTCTACTACTACTAGTAGGCCAAGATTATATGCGTTGTAATGCTTGGTTATACAATAGAATGCCAAGAAATAAGGCTTGTTTTTGCTTATTACGTGCTCAGAAGATAAAGGATGACTAAAGTAGAAAACCTAAGCTTAGCCTCTACGAAAGGGCTAATCGTCACTGCATAAGGAACGCCCCTTTTTGGACGTGCTTATCGAACAGTGTATCCCGAACGTACCATATCTTTCGTTCATTCTTGTTCAAAGTATATCTTTGTCTAGAAGGTTTGTATAAATATTATTAGCAGAGTTCTTGGCAACCCTCACAAAGCGATTGACTTCTACAAACCCTCATAAATATTCTAAGAATACCGAAAATACCTTGGTACGAAAACAATTGTATTCTTCAAGAATTTCTTGTATTTTTTCTGTTTTTTTCTTTTTTGGGCTATTCATTATTTACTGCTCTCTCGTAAACTTTAATCATTTATTGTAATATTTCCAGTGTACACTCCCAGTTTTCAAGGTTTACGGAAATGGCCAATTCGTGGAATGATTCATATCTTTACGAACAAATAATCTCCATTATTTATCGTCTGCATAGGAAATTACCTTTCCTTCTTCTGTGAATGAACAGCTTTAAAGCGTCATTTGTTTCATGTATTTTGCATACATCGGCAATCATTTTGCTTTTGCATTTACAGTACTCCTCAGGCTTTCAAGATAAACCAACCATTTCTAAAAAATCTCAAACATCAAAAGACAAAATTTATAACGCTTTCGAGGACAAAAACTTTCGAGTTTACCCATTGACGGCCGCGCCTTTTACATTGTCCTTAGATTACCTTTTATTATAATTTCCCTTATAACTGTAGATGGATTTGAATAACACTTGATAAATAATATAAATACTACAGGAGCACGGTATGGTGTGGCCCGCCAGCGGGCCACGCGGTCGTCAATGGGTTAATACACACCAAGTTCTAACCAAGTCCTTTTTTTCCTGAGAAATGGAGCTGTAGTTATATACAGTTTGACGCATTTTCGTTCACAACTTTTTTAGTGAACCGAATCTCGCAAAATTTTGATATGTTTAACTAGAGCATATTCCTCCCTACCCAACACTATTTGACTGCGAAGCTTCAATATCCACTGATAGAGCAAGGTGTTTGTTGCAGTAGCAGATTTTGCTAAAGCTAAAGTTGTTGATGTCTGTACTTATTCGCACCTCATATGCGTTTTTCTCATCTATTGTGTTCGGCGTTACCGCCCGTACACTTTAGAAATGACAATAAGGAGAGAGATTCTAGAAGGACCATCATCTGTATTTTCAGTCGATTTTGAGTTCATGCTCTTCGGGATATCTGGAACATGATCAGATTGCTGGTTAATAGTGGTAAATATTCACAACACACCCATGCAATACATATTGAAATCTAACATGATCCAGTAGGAAATGAGTTACGACTGAAAAGTATGTCTGAAGAAGAATTTCACAGAAGAGTTTTGAGCGTTACTGTAAATGGAGGGCGGGATGGAGAGCAAAATTTTGGCTCGAGATTTGCTCAGACAAACTTAGTGCATGAGCGCAGTGTTGAGTAGACAAATAAGTGAATAAATATAGAAAAGCAAAAAAGTGTAGTGAACATGCAAATGTGTTTAGAGCTGAAGTCGCCCTAGAAAATTATTGTTGTGAATCGACTACGTGGTCGTTTCTGATGGGTTCCAAAGTTTTTTTTATGAAACGAATTTTCCCAGAATGGATTACCAGTTGGTAGTCGGTACGGTCGGCTTTATTGTGGTGTCAACTTTCATTTTGTATTGTGATGTCTTGTTCATCATAACTCGTAATCGACATTCTAACCGATTCAACAGCGCTTTCTTCAGACTCTGGTGGAATCAGGTACTATAGTTTGGCTGTTTTATACCAATCAAAGGCGGGATGTAGTGTAATGCCGTAAGGCGCAGTGTTACTCTCATAGTTCGGGATGGAACCCCACCACGAGCAAATCTAGGCTATTCGAGCCTTTCAATCATTTGGATAATTAGTTCTAGACTCGTTTGGGAGGATGGAACATTAACTAGGACATCGGATGGTGATTGCAAATTATTGTATAGGCCAGATAAAATCCAAAATTCCATAGCGATTTTAAATGGGAGTCGAGTGCGGGGAGCATCCTAGAAACACAGTTAATCAGTTTATTCTTCACATTTTGAATACTGTTTATGTGTTTTTCAGGGGTTCTTCGATCTTCTTTCGCTTACGTTTTTCACGGCTACCATGTACTCCAGATGTTTTAATGCAATGGTTCCTGTATTTCTATACATGAACCGTTACCCTATCTGGACGAAATTCGCCCAGGTTACCCAGGAAGTAATTATGTACGTCCAAGCAACCACTGTTGTTCTGGAATTCGGTGTACGGCTAATGACGATGTGCCTACCTTCGGCTTATATAACAAAGGTGATTGACGTCGAGTATCCCTCTATTTTATTTGGACGGTTGCTTCTCTTTGTCATGCTCTCTGTTTTTGTTATCGCCTCAGTTTCCCCTTGGAATTCTTACTGGTACAATTCCTACTGGTTAAAGTCAAAAGCCGTTGTTGCTCCAATTAATCTTGATTCAGGTCGTGGATCATTTACCGAAATGGAAACTCCTTGTCGCTCTAATATCGCTACCACTCATTATTGCTACACCATTCTATTGTATTTACAATTTTCAGTACGGTCTTAAGGGTACGAACGTCCCACTACTTCTTAGTACTCCTGACGTCACCTATGATACGGTAAGTAGGGAATTTCTGTGTACTAAGCAGTTACATTAGATGCCAGCCAACTGAATTAAAAGTCACGGGGGGTTGAGAATAGAATTTCGTGGTTCCTGTTCGATGTCACAAATTGTCTGCAGGTGCTGGACATTTTTCATTATGTTACGATCCGTTACTGTAATTTCATATTTAACTTGACTGTAGTGGACAACCGAATGCGGACAGATCACTACAGTTATAAATCTCTGAATCGATCCCGAAATACCAGTATTCAAAGAAAATTACTCAAATGGCCCATATTTCAGTCGATCTTCTTTATCGGACTGGTTTATCGAGTTACGGCTCTGGTCCTCTGTCTGTGTGGTTATGTTTATATGTTTGATACGATTCGAAGGAAAGGGTTAGTGAGACACTGTTATGAGCTCAACCAAACTTTTTTCGGGGAATTTCTTCTCACGAGGTGAGGGATGCAGCATTTGGAGTGATCAGGTATCGTCACCATGCGCCATGTATTCTACTGCTAATCAAAGTTGTGATTTGTGGAGATACGTGTGTATCTCTTGAGTGATAGGAATGAATTTCAATTCATTAGACGTTCGCTAAGACCGAAACGGACACTGGATACTAGATTTGACTGAGATTCCGTCTTCGGTATTCCACGCATCAATTCTTGACCGTAGCAAAGACAGCAGCGCTATTCGTCTCTACTCAGCTGCATCAGCAGAACGGTTGAGTCAGTTATTCGGAAGCTTCATCTGTTGAGAGTATGAGACCGGTCTAGGTCAGACGGAGACCTAGAGTTCTCTAGAAGCCTTATATCCGAGTTGTAGGAACAACACCAATCATCCTTCGCTTTCTGATCAAGAAATTAGTGACTCATGATGTAAAGGACGTCGTGTTCGCCTTCCAGTCGAGATCATATACTTCGCTAGAAGGAACGAAGGAGTAGCTCAAGAGCTGGGTGAAGTGTTTTTCGTTTACACTACTGATCGTAGTATGGATTCACCTATATAAACGAAATGAGTTCCATTTCACTACCTCTCCCAAATGTTATAATTTGAACGGTTAACCTTTTTTTTTTACCAAAAGCACTTCGTCTTAAACTTTTTGAGGTTTGTCATAGTACACTGCCAGGATGGTACAGACACTATTACAGGGCTCGAGCAGAATTTAAGATATTGCTTCACGGTGTGTGCCTAGTGATAGCATTGATAGCCGTCATCACTTCGAGTCTTTGCCGACGATTCAAAATTGGCGAGGTACGGTAATTGTGTTTCCTCTGTCTACCGACTATTTGATCATCAGACAAAATTCATAACAAAACAAAAAAATTACGGTAGCGCAGTTACAGTAAGGAGCGCGCAGGTTGAATCATCGCGACTTCCTGCTGGGATCGAATCCCATCCATACCATTGAATCTGATCCCCTGGAAAGGATAGCGCTCCTGGATAACTTGTCTCTGAACCTACTTGTCTTTTCAGTCAAAGGAGCCTAACCAATCTCGCGGAATAACGACTAGCAACACGCCCACTTTGTTTCACGATCATGTTTTCGTGGTAGGACCCACTCTACCACCTAGGTCAGAACTTTGTTGAGTAACGTGCAACCCCTTTTTCAAACTCGTGATTTCCGAGAGGATGACTAGACTAGTGACCAGGATGGACGAAAGGTACCTGAGGTAACATAGGTGATACCGGTTGTTGGCCAGAGATTGCTCGCATAGGAAATCTTTGAAGGATGGGAAACGGTTACGGCGCTTATGTGGTGCCGCCAACGGGCCTAGGTCTTTTCCAATACCGGCCTGTAACTATAGATACTAAGCGCTCATCAGTAGTAAAGGTGGACCTGACATGAATACCAGTTTCTAGGTTGCTTTTAGTACCAGTAATTCAAGACAATACATTGTTACAGAGCTATCAACTGGTTCGAGTCGCTTTTCTGTCCACAATGCTTTGGATACCGTGTACGAATATACTGGTAACGATCTACACGACTAAATCACTTCGTTCACGTCTTCTCAACCCACTTCTTCCCGACAAAACCAGTGTTGTAGCGATGACCGCGATGACACAACTTCATCGCACCTCTACAAGAGTGAAAGCTTGGCATACGGATCACAAGCCCTGAAATTTTACAAAGTTCATTCAATGTGACTAGATTTCCGAGCCAAGTTCTTTCAATCTTTGATACAGTCCCTTGTACGGCAGTTTTTCCTTGTCTGATCACAGCTATTCATTCTACTGTGTCCAAATCAGGACAAAAAGAAGGATTCTCAATTTAGGACCATAGGAAGGTTTGGCCCGAATCACTCTGACCCCTGAATCACAATCTAGCTCAAAGAACAGCGAACAAAAACCAGACCGCTATATTTCCTGAATTTTGTCCCTCGTTCCACCACACGAGGTTCTTGGATGGTCTAGTGGCACTTCTGACAAAGGGCTTAGGCTAATGGTTGGTGTCTACTATTGAATGGAATTTTTAGCACCCGTTCCTAACAGTAGTAAAGTCCCATTTAAGAAGCTTATTTGGCCAAATAAGTCAACACCCCTTGACACTCATTCTACAGGTGCTCTAATGGGAAAACTGACTCTCTACCTCTCGATGAAAGTATTGCTTTGCATCTTCTGTGTTTGAAACGATCCGGAATTTGTCTGGTGTTATATCACAATGGTTTTTTTTGAAGTGTGTTGATGCCTGTATCAAATAAGTAAGTAAATAAATGGGTAATGCAGCCTAATGCACTCATTGAATTCGCTTCCTGGTTTTCAAAAAACGATAACAAGCAGGTCCATATTATACGTGAAACGATACCACCATTAGTTTCGTAACACGATGGGTGATTGAAAGCAGCTGTGGGACCACATCTCTATTTACATCGTACTAACACCATTCTGAACCCATGCAAGATACGGCAGTGTGAGATAGCTGTATATAGAAAGAACTGTCAATGGTACGAGGTTGTGGTCCGGAGCCAGCTGGATGGGATCGTTTCTTGAGTCCGCCAAAGAGGCGGTCGCAAGCGACGAAAACACTCTGAGTGCGGTAGTCTCTACTGCAGGCAGTAGTGATCGAGGTATCGTATGACAATGCCGATACCCGGCTTGTCGTCGGTAACCAGAACGCAGAGCCCGCGAGGACCGCGGGCGACGCAAATTCAGTCCTCCCGGGAGGCACTCCCTCCACTGGCACCACCTTGACCACAAATTTTCGACTTTTTCTGTGCCGTTTCACTTGCACCGTCCCCGATCCGTTCCCTGAAAAGTCTCTTATCACATGGTCCTGATGATAAAAGCTCCGCTGGACACTGAACGACCCAGAATTTCTACAGTTACAATGGCAGTGCTAACGTCGCAGTTTATTACTGTTATTTTGAGCCTTTTAAGAACCTTTCCGTACACCGATAAAGATCCCAGAGGAACCGCTCACTACACCAACCTGAGGACGAAATCTCTGTTTTATGCAAAAGTACCAGTTTTCCTGGCGTCACCTGGGACCCACGAGAAACCTTACAAAGACTTTTTGAATTCGACTGTTCCTGTCAACAAGACATTGAATGCATAGCCAATATTCTAATTTCAAAAAAGCAAAAATAAGCGAGAACAGGACATGGGTAGAAGTGACTGTCGTGAAAGCTGTAAAGCGATCGCCCGATTGAACCAAGGTCTTGAAAAGGCCATGGTTCAACTAAACTTCTTTTCGTGGAATTTTTCCTCACGAGGTGAGGGATGCAGCATCCGACCAAGTTACCAGGTATCATCAGCATGCGCCATGCATTCTATTGCTTATCAAAGTTGCGGTTTGAGAAGATACGTACAAACCTCTTGAGTAATAGGAATTTATTCCAATTCACTAGTCTTTCGTTAAGACCGAAACAGATAATGGATAATAGATGTGATTGGAATTCCGTTTTCGGAATTCCAGGTATCAATTCTTGACCGTAGCAAAGACAGCAGCGCTGTCCGTCTCTACACCAGCTGCATCAGCAGAACGGTTTGAACAGTTATTAGGACAAATCAGGGCAAAAAAGAAGAACTCTCAAACTATGACCATGGGAAGATTTGACTCGGATAACTCCGAGCCCTGTACCACAATCTAGCGTAAAGAATAGCAGCGAGCAAATCGCTCAGGTTGCTACATTTCCTCGATTTCGTCATGAAATCTCCAAGAAGGGGTTCTTGGATGGTCCACTGGCACTTTTGGCAAAGGGCTAGGACTGCGGTCTCTGCCTGCTATGGAGTGGAATTTTCATTCCATTTTCCATTTGCTCCTATTAGTAGTAAATTCCCATTTATCATGCTTATTTGGCAGAAAAAGTCGGCACATCTCGGCACTCACCCTACAGGTGGTCTCATAGGAAAACTATGTTCCCTCTTCTCAATAAATGTACTGCTTTCCGCACTTTGTTTGGAACCATCAGGAATTTGTCTTATGTTGTATCAGAATGGGTTTTTTTAAAGAGTATTAATGCTTGTATCAAATAAGTATGTAAATAAATGGTAATGCAACTTAATGCACCCAATGAGTTCGCTTTCTGGTTTTCAAAAAAAAACGCTAACAGGTAGGTCCAGATTATACGAGAAACGATCAACCATTTGAAGGATTAACAAATGTGTCATTAATGGTCGCATTTGAAACTATGGCATATTTTGGAAATGGTTCTGCGCAACTATGCCACTCACTAAATCCTATGTCTTGATCTGAAATGAAATTGAAGAAAAATTGAATTGATCCTCTCTTTCGTAATACCATGGGAGATTGAAAGTAGCTGTGGGACCACATTTCCATTTACATAGTACTAACACCCGTCCTGAACCCATGGAAGATACGGCACTGTGAGATCACTGTATATACAAAGAACCGTGAATACACCACCGTCGTGGTCCGGAGCCAGTAGGATGGCAACGTTTCTTGAGGGCGCTAATACGACCTCAAGAAATGCGCACTACATGTAGTGTACACCGCATGTAGTGCTACCGAGAGTATCGCACGGAAGGTGCGCTACCTCAGATGGTGATTCCGCAAAGCAAATGCGGATACCGCAACCGTAGTCGCTCGCGAGAACCGCGGGCGGCTATAAGTCAGTCTCCCGGGAGGCACTCCCTCCACTGGCAACCACTTGACCACAAGTTTTCGACTTTTTCCCTACTGTTTCATTTGCACCCTTTAACCCTTGGCCCTATATGCACCCTTTTAAACTAACTTAAAAGTTAGCAAGAAGAAACCTTTTATCACCTCCCTGCATAACAACTTCTCTTAGCATCACCAGGAATCCCAATCCGTTCCCAGAGAAGTCTCTCATTATACGGACCTGATGATAAACGCTCTGCTGGACACTGTACGACCAGGAATCTCTCTAATTAGAGCTGGCAGTGCCAACATTGTAGCAAGAAGCTTTCCGCACATCGATAAAGATCCCAAAAGAACCGCTCACAACACCAACCTGAGCACGATATCTCTGGTTTATGCAAAACAACCTGTTTCCTGACGTCACCTGGGACCCACAAAAAACCCTTACAAAGACTTTTTGATTTTGGCTGTTCCTGTCAACAAGTCATTGGTTGCATAGCCAATATTCCGAATTCGAAAAAAGCAAATATAAGCGAGAACAGAACATGGGTAGAAGTGACTGTCGCCCGATTGAACCAAGGTTCTGAAAGGAGTCCAACCGATATAGAAGCATTCCACGGTTTAGGAAAAGGAATAGAAGTAGGGTTCTAAGGTTGAGCCTTTCAGCACGACATACCCTTTTCAACATCTACCTCACCATCAGATTCAACGCTGTTGCACAACAGATTCAAAGGAACCGAAAGAGAAGGCGTCTCTGTAGAAGTGGTATACTGCCCCCCCCCCCCCCCCACCAAGGCTTCTATGGGGATCGTGCCGAGCCATTAAAAGGCATTTTGCAGTTCAAGAAGTGGGAACTGCGTGGGGGTCTTAGGATAGGCCTCACTCATTGATTTATGCTTTTCGAGACCTACCTAAAACTCAACGCTATTGCACAATAGAGCCAAGGGAACTCGTAGTTATGAACCGAAAGCGAATAGATCTCTGTAGAAGTGCCATGCTGTCCCTTGTCTTGCTCACGAACAGATCAACTTTGCTCTTCCTTCTTCAATGTGAGAGGTGTGAAACTTGGCGCAAAGACACTGAACTTTCGCATGGGGCAAAGGAACAGGTCATTCAGTAAGTTCACTCAACGATTTTTCAAAGTAGTGTGGTCATCAGGTCACTGTCATTGTAAAGGGCTGAACGGCCCATGGCGTATCTGAGGGGATGGCTTTGACCGATTGAGCCCTCACTAACTCTTATGTAATGATCTGAGATTGTTTTGACTTGATGTTTTGTTAACTGCTGTTTTAACGCCGCAGTACGCGAAGCGAAAGTCTCACAAGGTTGGCGATTTATGGACAAAACTTCAGTCTCGGACGGGACTCGAACCCGTACTTGTCCTTTCCGGGGACCGTGCTCTTATCCCTTACACTACCGAGACCCCGATCTGAGATTGAATCAGAGAAGCCACTGTCCCTTTCTAAGCCCTAAGGCAGGTTAAAAGCAGCTTAAGACCCCCTATTTATTCCCCCCATACTAACACCGCTTTCGCACCAGTGCAAGATACGGCACGATGGGATGGCTGTATATAAAAAGGCTTCTGAATGGTTTTGATTCGTGGTCCGGAGTCAGTGAGAGGGAACGCACAACACCGCAAACGCAGAATCGTACGCAGACACTCAGAACCGCCATCGTAGGCGACGCATACGCAGAAAATGCCGACGTAGGCAATCGCAGTACACGCAGTAACCGCACGCGCAGCTTCCCCGAGACTCCCTCTCAGCTGGCGACAACTTGACCACAAATTTTCCAATTTTCTCTGTTGTTTCGTTTACTTGCTTGTAACTCGATAACCCGATTGGCATCAAACCACCCTTTGGAGCTGCGAAGACACAGATGATTCAGCTGCACGCTGCACGACTCAGAATCTCTGGAATTACTGAAGCGACAGGTACTGGTAGCGTCGTAGTTTGGGAACAACAGCACCTGCCAACCACTGGGAGTTTTCTCCTACCAAAAACTCTCTCAGAAACTTTACTAATCCCGTTATCCCATTCAACAAGACATTAGATGTATTGCTAATATTGTATTTATAACGAAGCGGAAGCATGCGAACGCAGCATATAGGTAAAAGTAATCGTAACCGTGGAGAGGACGATCATCCTTCTGATTGCTGAGGAAGTATCAGAGCTCGTGCCGTGCTAAGACTACCCGAGATAGCTGGCCAAGCCTGCGATGACCCAGAATTAGCCAGACCGGTGCCGAGGCATTTCCTGACCAGGAAAGAGGAAGGGGGTATTATCAAAAAAATAACGATTTTCTGTACTGATTATTTCCTATTGAGACCCATAGCAGGTTCGGCTCTGTTTGGAAGCTGGATCGAAAGATCTCGCCTTTCTTGAAGGGAAGCGAAAAGGAAGAACAAAGCCGAACCTGCTGTAGGTCTCAGTACGGAAATAGTACGGAATTTTGTCGCTGCTTTATCTCGCCACGGTTCGCGGTTCACATTGAATTGACCCGAACGGAGAAACTCACCACGGCTCCTATTCATCATCTCTACATGAGATACTTCACATTACTTAACGGAGCCCTCTCACTCTTCATATATTCAATTCTCACACACTTGCGTTAAGACCTATAGGGATTACAAAAAGCAGGTCTTTTCCACCATTTTGAAAATGTTTAGTCATTTATGGGAATAATTTCTTGGTAGAATCTTGAGAGGTTGCTGAAAGTAGTCAGTAATCTCTCAAAGAGCTAAATAACATTACGATTTCTATTCAAAACCTTATTCTGGTAGAAGAACTCAACACAATTCAACGCTCACCACTATCCACGGGTCAAAAGATTTGAGCAAATATGCTCTTCTCCCTTTTTGAATTTTTTCCTGATTTGCCCCGACCTTTTTGTTTCCTTCTTGCCCACTTAGCCACCCTTCGTGCTAAAGTCGGTTCCAATTTTCTTCGCGTATAAACGGGTTGCTGATGACTCTTGACTAGCCTCTTCGTCTAGGAACAAAATGACATCCTCATAATCAGGAACGAATGGAGGTGTAAAATACCGATGCTTGCTAGGAGAATTCCCTAACAAATACTTGATATATTCCCAATTCTCGATAAGGTATTATATTTTATCTGTTATTCGGTTTTCACTGACAGAGTTTGGTCTTACCCCCCCCCCCCCTCTTCACCCCTCTTAAAAGTATACTTCTCGATGTACAAGACTATCCTGCTATTTATATGTTGCCCAAATTGCCACTTCGACATAGTCGTGCTCAAGGGTTCCCCCCATAATTGGGAGATCTAACTCTGGCTAGGATAGTTCTGCTCAGGAAGATCTTTTGTATCCTGAATCAAAAGGAAAAGCATCCTGAGCATATGAAGTCCAGAAGGATAAGGCTACTTGGCATTGATCAGATCCGTCTCTAGGATACGCTCCTTCCATTCAGAGTCGCTGTGACTTTTGGATAGGCATGTGGCGTTTACAATGACTTGCCCTGGCCAGCCGATAGACAACTCAGTGCATTTATCCTCTCGAACAATGTGGTATCAGTTACCAGACAGCGGTTTGGTGGATTACCAAGGGAAGATTGTAATTAGGACGTGTAACAAAGGTTTATTAACACGCCTAGTACAAAGATCGACCATAATAATACATTCACGGGGTTTATATACACAATATGTGGGCGGTCCTCAAATACCGTATCGCCACTGGACCTTAGGGGGCCCGTGGCGGTACTCAAGCTCGGGGGATGAAAGAGCGGACCGCGCCAACAGCAGAGCTTAAGTTACCTACTTGATTGCATACTTATGATACCGCCAGGTCATGCCCGTGGTCTCAACTCAAGAGATACGTTAAGTTATGCCTATGGTTAATATGTTGAACTAGCATGTTATCTATCATACTGGTAAAGGCTAGTTCTACTATAGACATCTATATGGTTGTGAATCCACAACACTGGGGCGGGGCGAAAAGTAGCGGTAGCTACATTGTACAACAGTGTTACCTATGTAAAATTAACTGCGCATCAATGCATGTATATATTAGACATGACAAGCGAATATCAATGCGACTATGCGGCAACAATGTTCAACATTATATAATAATCTTAGTGTCTATGAATACAATGATAATTTCTACAAATGCCTTCCGATGCGTAGACGACGTCGACGTGGCTGGCCTCCAGACGTGTGGTAAACGATAAGGCTGGTAGTTCAGGTGCCAGGTTGAAGCTTGTTAAGATGGAGTATATACATGAGTATGCGAGGTGCTGTCATTAGCACAGTGCTCGCACTATTATTCTCGGAATAGTGAGGACCATCACAGCCACGAATATGGCGACTGCTATAAAAGCCATCACGGCTGATTTCCAGTGGTCCATTGCGACATCTAGTAGATGACCCAGATCAGGGTAGTTGAATATATTGACGTAGTTAGCGTGCTCGGTAAGGCGTTTTCCAGCTGGTGTTCTCCAATGCGTATGGAATGCCAACACTCCTGATACAACGAGGTTGTGCGTTTTTTGCCCGCATTTCACTTGACAGCTATCTATATATCTTGATACTGTGGAATGAATATTAGCCGTTGTTTGAGCCGTCGATGAATTGCATGTTGCGGAGAAAATTCTTTTCAGCATTCTATTTCGATCATGATCGGACGATTCGAGTAACATGAAAATGTGACTTCAGCTCCCCGTAGACAGTTGTAACATCCTTGAAGTGACGTCGATGTTATATCACAGTTCTCATCGTCAATTATAGACTCGGCATGGTACATAGCTGAGGTGCTTAACGTGAGATCGACGACTGCACTGTGCATAGCTCCCAAGACTCTTCCATGATCGTCCTGAAGATGCAGGACTGAGGAAGATATTGGAAGTCGACTCTCTGTTGAAGTCATCTTCGCGTTGACGTCAAGATTTTTGCAGTCACATTTTGCTTCCGTTTCTGATGGCGAGCACGAGCACCTGTCTTCCACGTAACATTCCGATATGTTCGAGGCACTTTTTAGATTCGAACATCGTAATGCGAAGAAGTCTTCTTCCTCGATTATGGCTACTTCTGAATGATTGGAGTCAACTGATCCGAGGAATACCGTGCCAAGTAAAGGAATAACTGGCATTGTTATGAACTCCAGAGTGGTGTTGGCGTCCTTCATGACATGCGTTGTTTGGGTGTCGACTGTAATCATTTCAGATCGTTTTCCTCCCTTGATTCCAGTGTAGGTAAACGTTATCAAGGCCGATTCCTGCCATGTTGGACAATGGAATACTTGATAGATCTTATCGTTCTTTGGCTTCGCGTAGGAGCGGGAGAACAAACATCCTGGCGTGGGGAGAAGGCAACCGCATCCGAATCCACCACAAGACGTAGTGCACCGTGCGATTCCTGGGAATTCGTAGGTGTCGTGTAGCTCCGGGATTTCCGACCTGCTGCTTATGTGTGCACATTTTTGTGAACTGCACGAACCAGCGAGATGACACCGCTTGACAGATTCTGTGACAATGTTGACGTCTCTCGTGTAAAAGAGTACGACAGGATTGCAAGTGATGAATACGTGCTGCAGCTGCACTTCCATGCTCCCGACTGTTTGGTTCCTGTTCCGGAGACGAAAGCAAGCTTGAGGTCTCTTTTGGCTCAGTGTAATTGTGCTTTCCTGTACGTCAAGGCAGTCGGTTTTGTAAGATGAGCGAGAGCAAACTGTGTTGTTTGCGTTGAGAGTATTTGTGTACTGACACGTTTCTCCGATAGCGATCAAGTGTATCATTACGATGCTGAAAATTATAATTTTCGAGCTTCTTGGTAGCGTAGACAGTTCTCTCATCGGAAAGCTCAGTTGTCTCATCGGAAAGCTATCTTTCGGCTGTTTCATTGGTATTCTAGCCCGCATGGACATCTTTCCACGTCGTTTCGAACTTTGCTTGAAGATTATGTAGCAACCAGTTGTATAGCATATCAGCAATATTGGGACGAGGACTATTGCTATGGCCATTGCTAACATCGCTATCACCATTCGGGGGGCACAGTGGGGATTCCCGAGAAATTCTGTGCACATTATGCAGTTGATTCGTTTACAGACGTCGCCCGGTGGGCAGACTATTGTTTCTGTATATTGCCTGGAATCGACGATAGTCCGCCACTGAATAGTGTGCTGGCTGATGAGATGCTCGAATGGTAAGGCGACTTCCGTTATGCTCGCTTCGGCTGGAACGATGGTGCACTCTTTGTAATTTATGCAAAGTTCCGCCTTCGAAGATAACGTCGTGTTAATTTTCGCTCCTTTGTCGGAGCATGATATTGCCGCCGCAGACACAGGATTGAGTAGTGCAAGTGCGCACATGGTGATCATCAAAAGCGCCGATGAGCTCGAATGGGCACTTTTCGGTTCTGCTCTTGAGTCGTTGTAAGAAACCTGGTTTTTTGCGGCTCTTGGCGGTTGTTGTCTGATAACCACGTCAGCTTTCTTGGCAGGTCTGGAGGGCGTCTTCCTCCTGGTTCTTTTTGCAACAGTAGAAGATTTATCAGCTTGTTCCTCTGAACAGCGAGTTGAAGAGTGTATTTCCAGTGGAATGAGACGATTGATCGGCCTTTGGACAATTCTTCCTGTTGAAGTTTGTAGCATGGCGCTCCGAATTTCTCCGTCTCTGCTTGTGATAAGATCGGTAATCAGGGCCATTGGCCACTGTCCTCTTGGCAGTTGCGAGTCGTCGTCAAGGAGCACAACGTCTCCTACGCGTGGTACCTGACTGGGGGATCTAGTCTTCTTCCCGATGACTTTGTGACGATCTCGCAATTCTATGAGGTATTCGTTCTTCCATAAGCTCCAAAACTTCTTCGTTAGCTTTTCGGTTGTCGATATAGCTAGCTTTGCTGCTTTCTGGGAGGAAAGTTCGGGAAGAGCTTGGAAATCTGGATCACCGTCATAGTCTTCTGACGCGAGCTGGGTTGTTCCGTGCCGTATGTCTTTATAAATGAAGTCGATCGGTCGTAGGGTCTCACATGGGGAGTCCTGGTCTCCGATTGTGGTAAGCGGCCGCGAGTTAACAACACTTTCTACTTCGCAAAGTGTAGTATGTAACAACTCATCCGTTAGCTTTCGTCGACCTATTGTTTTTTGGAGTGATCGTTTGACCGTGCCGACCATCCTTTCCCATACGCCACCCATCCATGGTGACGAGGGAGGAATGAAGTTCCATGTTATTCGATGTTCTGCGAGAAATAGAGACAAATGAGGGTCTTCATCATTGTTGTGATTCTGGGACAGAATATGTTCGGTCAGCCGGAAGTTGGTGCCGTTATCGCTGATTATTTTCACGGGTACTCCTCTTCGAGCGATGAATCTTTTGAGAGTAAAGATAAAGCTCTTCGCAGAGAGATCCGTTGCCACTTCGAGATGGACTAGTCGTGTGACCAGGTATGTGAATAAAGCAACATATCGTTTGAAATCTTCTCCGGATGTAGATTTCACCGTGATTGGTCCCATGAAATCAACACCTGTGTGCGCAAATGGAGGTGATTGTGTGACACGTTCAGTAGGCAGAGGACCCATGTTTGGGTACTTGAACGGTGCCGTATTGAATCTTCTGCACGTGACGCAATGCTTCAGCGTCCTTTTGCAAAGTAGCCTGTCTTGCGGAATCCAGAATCGTTGCCTAATATTGAAGAGCAACTGATTAGTTCCACAGTGTGATAGGCTTCTGTGTAGATACTCCGCAAATAGTTGTCCTAGCTTGCTTTGCTTTGGAATATGCACAGGATTAGCAGCTGAAAAACTGAGTTCAGCATTATCAAGCCTGCCAAATTTTCGGAATATGCCGTCTTTGTCGGCTCTGACGTTGAGTTCCTTGTTTTGAGTCATCAGCTCAGAACCGTAGATTGCCTGTTCTTGCTGAATGATGAGCTTTTCAGCCTGGACGACTTCTTCTGCAGATATTGCGTTTGTTTGTAATCCAGTTGTGCTGAGAGCCAAGCGTTTACCTTTCGTTATTTTACGAATGAAACGGGCTGAATAAGCAACTATTCTGATAAGCTTGAGGTAGTTGCTGATGTTTTCCGTCGGCCATATCGCTGTTACTTCCACGCTATTAGCTGCGCAAGAGTATACTTCTTCGGTATTGGAATTTTGCTCATGCAAGTCTTCCGCCTTCTTCACCGGCCATCTACTCGCTGGCATGTTGAGCCAAACCGGACCACACCACCAGCGGTGGTTGACAAAAGTTTTTTTAACTACGCCTCGCGTGGCGCAGTCCGCTACATTCTCTTGTGTTGGTACGTGAAAGAACGAGACGTTGCAGGATTCTTGAAGTCTTTTCCAGATTAGACTGATTTTCTGGACAAGTGTTGTAACTATGGGCGGCAGGCGTCTATTCCCTTGTATCCAGCAGAGGGCGATTGTAGAATCGCTAAAGATATTAATCTGTTTGATCTCCATGTTAGTCTTTTGTTTGGTAGATTCGGCAAGACTTAGTCCGATGAATATAGATAGAAGTTCGAGGCGTGGTATAGTCTGCTCCCTTTTCATTGGGGCGATCTTCGATTTCGCCGTGAAAAGTCTTGTCTCCGAGATTCCTTTGTTGGAAGTCGATGTTACGTAGATGCAGCAAGCATACGCACGTTTAGAGCTGTCTACGAAGACTGACATCGTGTTGTCTGATGACTTTTCTGCGACCTTCCGTGGTAAGATAATTTGGAAGCCACTTATGTTGGACCTAATCTCCTCCCATGACCTCTGATCTTGGCTCGACAGTGGGGCGTCCCAACTGTATTTCTGCTCGTGAAGATCTTGAAGGAAGGCTTTGGCTGGAGTCATGAGTGGCGATAGCAAACCGAGTGGGTCATAACAGAGGCCATTTATTTAGCTCAGGACCGTTCGCTTCGAGATTTTATCAGAGCGTTTCTCGCAACATTTGAGCGATATTGTATCCTCAATCGAATTCCACAGTATTCCAAGAACCTTGACTTCGGTTGTGGTGGTTCTGTCAGCTTCTGGTATTCTGTTGTTGACGCTTGGAGAGTTGGATAGATAGTCGCGAAGATTCATTCCCATTGACGAAAACAATTTCTTGGACTCAGCGTATTTGTAAACAAGGTCATCTGCACTTGTTCCTTCGAGTAGAACATTGTCGACATAAAGTGACTTAGATAGTTCCTGAGCTATGTCTGACTCGGAGCTTTCAATGTGTTTCAAAATGCATTGATTCAGAATGGCTGGACTTGCGTTGATGCCAAACGGTACTCTGCAAAAGCGAAAGTATCTGATATTGTCACCAGATGCTGGGCGGAGAATATCCTTCACCCACAGAAACCGTGTGACGTCTCGGTGTTCTTCGGGTAACTTTATTTGTAAAAAGGCCTTCTGTATATCTGCTACCATTGTGTACTGGTGCGTTCGAAATTGCAGGACTACCTCATGGATGAGAGGTGTCAGAGAATGTCCTCCATAGATCACGTCATTAAGACAAAGTTCGTTCTTAGCGTGAGAGGACGCGTCGAATACTACTCGAAGCTTGGTAGACTTCGATGGTGTCCACACATGTCGGTGGGGTAGATAAAAGGTGGCAATTCTGTCCGGCTGGTCAGTTGCCTCTTCGATTATTCCTTCCTGGAGATAGCTCGCGAATGTTTCGCTGTAGAGCTTGAGTTTTTCTTCGTCGCCATGGAGTGTTCGTAGGAGATTTTGTAATCTCCTCAGCGCTACGCTGAAGTTGTCCTTCAAATTTCTCACCTCTTCAGTGAAGGGAAATCCAGCAGTGATGTTGCCATTTTCTATAACTATGGTCTTTCGGTAGTTATCCATGAACTTTATGACTGCCGCCTCGTCTATATCGTTCTGGGTATTGATTCCGAGCGATTCCAGTTCATAGAGGTGTTTTATATCCTTCTTGTAGCTGTCGTTCGTTAGCGTAACAGGTGTAGCTACTATGAGCGAAGTACACTGGGTGTCACTGTTTCCGTTGTTAGGGAGAAGTGTACTGCTGGCACCGGAAATGGTATAGCCAAAGACTGTTGGAGTGAGAACTAATCCTGATGGTAGCTTTATAACTGGATTGTGGTGTTCGATCACTTGATTTAGAAGGTCTTGTCCAATAAGTAGATCGGGTGATAATTCTGACGGACGCAAAGTTTGCTGAGCGATCATGATTTTCTCCCTTTTGATGAAGCTTTTGTCAGCTTTCGATAGTAGAGCGGTTTTGGTGGTCGACGTCAGTTTCTCCTTAGTGAAAACTGACAGACGTTGCAGTTTCCTCGAGCTGCGTAAGCCCTTCAAGGTCACTTTCACTTCATTCGATTTGAAGGTTTCTTGAAGCTCTCCCATTCCTGTTATGGTAAATGATGTGGAGCTTATTGTCGGCAGTCTTAATCTGTTTCTCATTTCTGCCTTTATGAAGCTTTTCTGAGCTCCTGAATCAAGAAGAATAGTGATTGGCTGATAATCTCCGGTGGCTTCATTGAAGATCAAAGCGGAGGCCATTTGCAATACGCATTGTCCTGATACCGGTCGTTCCGATTCTGTGGTGAAGTTCCGAGCAGGAGCTGCATGCAATGTTTGCACTCTGTTTGTTTCTCTCGAGTTATTATTATTTCTTGGTGTTGGTTGTCTGAAGCGGTTGGTTTGCGATGGAAGCGGCATTCTTGCTGCTCCATGCTGAGTGGAGTTCGGCTGTGGGTTTTGCCTACGATTAGGCAGGATCATCGATTCCAGACCACTGCTCGATGTTATGCAAAGTGAGCCATGGTGATCCCCCTTGCATTTTGGACATGGTCCCATTGCTGTGCAGAATCTTGAGCCGTGAGTTTTATCGAAACATTTCCAGCACACTCCTTGGCGCTTGGCTTCCATTCGCCGAGTCTCAGGTGTAGGGAACCTGGCGCATTGTTGTGGTGAGTGCGACTCTCCACACAGACATGTGTGTCTCGGTCGATGACTGGGGAACTGCTTCATTTGGTTGCGTCCCCCGTTATGTCCTCTGGCGTTGTTCTGCATGGCTTGAGTGGTTTGGGTACCGAAGAGCGTCTTTGTCGTTAGCTCGGTGGTTTCTTGAAGCGTGATGATTTCATCAACAGCATCAAGAATATCCTTCACTTCGAATCCTGTGCCACTTTGATTTTCTTTCTTAATTACTTGGCTACAGATATTCTCTGTGAATTTGGAAAGGATAAGACGTCGCCATACTCTGTCCGCGTTCATTGGCATTCCAGTTTGTTCTAGGTGCACGATGCGAGAAGAAATAGAATTGAATGTATTTCGACAGCTCCTCGAGTTTTCTTGAGCCCTAGGCAGATGCTCGATCTCGTTTATTAAGATATCGGCTATGCCTGATGATCTGTCGTACTGTTTCTTGAGTATATTCAGGGCGACATTATACTTGTCGCCAATGACTGGAATGCTGCTAATTGAAGCAGCTGCTTTTCCCTTCAATGCTTGTTTCAGGAAAAGGAATTTTTCATGGTCACTCAAGTCCGTCTCGTTGTGTATGAGGGACTCGAAGATTGACCAGAAGGTGTTGAACTCTCTGTAGTCTCCAGAGAATGTTGGAACTTCGAGCAGAGGGCGTCGAACTCGTATGGTACGTTCATACAACGTACTGAGAGTATCCCCTCCGCTGTGAGAATTGTGTTGGCTGCTACCAGCCTGATTTGCAGTACTGGTGGCTTCTGCTATGAACGAGGCTTGCTGCGCCAATTCTTCCTTTCTGAACTCGATTTTGCTCAGCCATTGTATTATGGCGATTTCAAGGCCATTTGACTCGAGCTCCATGTGGTTGTTCAGCTCGAGCATCAGCTTTTCACGATCCTTCTGTTCCGATCGTGAACTGATTGTTTCGATCGCTTTATCAACATAGGTATCGTGAAGCTGTTTTGCCTTTGTGATTGTTGTTGTCAAGTGGTTCAGCTGTGCAGTTTTTTCTCTTATGTACACCTCACATTCCTCTTTTTCAGTCGGAAATGTGAATGGGTTGTCCAAAAGTTTGAGATCTGACTCGCTTGAACGGATCAGCCTGCATGCGTGCGTGATTCTTGTCTTGAATAGTTGAATCTCCGCCATTTTGATGCTGGAGCTGTTTGAGATCGGTAGTTGCTTTTTTGTGCTTTGTCGGATTTGAGCACAAGCTGTTCGAAACCAATGAACGTCTAAACTGTGTGAAGTTTTTAGCTCAGTTCGATGTCTTTTTTGAAACACCTTGGCTTCGTGTAGGATGTGTTTCCTGCCACGCGGGTCTTTGAGTTCCTCAGGGAGGAATTGATGTGAAGATTTGACTCTTTGGCTAGTGATCTAGTCAAGAATTTGCCAAATTTTCTAGTCCTCAGGGAGGATTGTTCGGTAGTTAGCTATCTTCTGTTCTCTCACTGTGGAGAGATTGTGCAGAAGATTTTTGCTTGTTTCCCGGTTCTTTTTGAAGAACTCGCAGGAAAATTTCCCGATTTCTGGGAAAGAATAGAAATGTCCTTCTGTCTCTCACTGGGAGAGCTAGCGCAGAAGGATATGTCTAGTTTCTGTATTCCTCAGGGAGGAATCAGAATAGATGCTTGAGCTTTGACCAGTGATGTGGTCAAAGGCTTGCCAGATTTTGCTTTCCTCAGGGAGGAATGTGGAGCAAACTGGCTGAGTAGACCTTCTGTCTTTCACTGGGGAAAGCTAGCGAAGAAGGCTTTTTGATTTCTGTATTCCTCAGGGAGGAATCAGATCAGAAAGACAAGTTTGACCAGTGATGTGGTCAAGGATTGGCCAGATTTGCTTTCCTCAGGGAGGAATTTGGAGCAAATTGGCTATTTGTTGAACCTTCTATCTTTCACTGAGGAAAGCTAGCTTAGAAGGGATCGCTTCCAACGGTCGATGCACCAATTTGGTGGATTACCAAGGGAAGTTGTAGTAAGGACGTGTAACAAAGGTTTATTAACACGCCTAGTACAAAGATCGACCATAATAATACATTCACGGGGTTTATATACACAATATGTGGGCGGTCCTCAGATACCGTATCGCCACTGGACCTTAGGGGGCCCGTGGCGGTACTCAAGCTCGGGGGATGAAAGAGCGGACCGCGCCAACGGCAGAGCTTAAGTTACCTACTTGATTGCATACTTATGATACCGCCAGGTCATGCCCGTGGTCTCAACTCAAAAGATACGTTAAGTTATGCCTATGGTTAATATGTTGAACTAGCATGTTATCTATCATACTGGTAAAGGCTAGTTCTACTATAGACATCTATATGGTTGTGAATCCACAACAAGCGGTGACATCAAAGAGTTGGCTGATCTGGGCTTATATCAATCAGGGAGCAGTCCAGGACTATGAGTGTGAGATAGTGCACCATTTGTCACTACTGAATCTCTGTCTTTGAGCATATGCGCTCATATAATGGTATAAATACAACCCCTCATAGTCAACTTCCCACATTAATACATAAAATCGAACTGCGGAGTATTTTGTGCTTTTTCTTGGGTCAACTTTGAGTAGACCACTAAGGTGGCTGTGTGGAGAAGCATAGTTTCTAAATACACGGTGTCAGATCGACCTACGGCTCGGCCAAAGTCTCAACAGGAGCAATTCGCAACGAATGATCAAAATCCAAAGCTTGCTCATCTGAACAAAATGCCATTACATACCTTCTTCAACAAGCAGTTAGCTGAATATTTTATTGGACATATACCGGAGCAGCGAACGATACGAGGCGCATGATTCTTTGCATTCCACATTGCCATGGTGAGAAATTCTCTTCGAGAACAGGTCGGTTCAAATTATTTCTCCCTTTCGACTTCGCCTTCGTCACTTTCAACAGGCGATAAGCCTATGAAATAGGTATCAAAGTTGGAACCCTTGTGGAATTTTTACACGCATGTCGAGCATCCTAGATTCCCTTGCTATAGTCCTCCAGTTGAATTACTATCCAGTAGTCTCTCATATGGAGCGTAATGGTGTAGTGACGCATCCTCTCCCCCCCCCCCCCTCCCCCCTCCCCCCCCCCATGGTGTAGTAATCGAACCCTGAATTGGTACGGCTGGGCTAATCAGGAGTTCTATCTCTCTGAGGTTGGTTATTTGTTACCAGACTAGTCTGGGAGGATAAAAACGTCGGCATGCATTGGTCGCTCACCCGCAAGTCATTGTAAGGGCAACATTGGCATTCAAGACGCCACTCGATTCTGCGTAAAAGTCAAGCGCGATGGTTCATCTCAAAAAAGGGATTGATTCAGGTGGTTGAGATCTTGTGGGAGCCTAGTGTAGTGCCCCATTTCATGCTCGCAATCGCAACTCCCACCTCCGATGAAAGGATCCGAGGTGCTGTTCCGCCAGTGGGAACTTTGGTTTTCGTACGTGTGTCGTAGGTCGGTGCAGGCTTTTGTAAAACCTCTGCATAACTTCCTCTATCTCAAGTCTCGGTGTTGTAAGAGTTCCATCCTCCTTGTTCAAACACGATGGCGGAGTACTGTAGGTCTGAGAGCTCCGATGGCATTTTTTTCAGACTGGTTCTGTTATAAGAGTAAAAATAAAAAAGTATTTTGGGCTGAAGTCGCCATAGGAAATCATTGTTGTGAATAAACAACGCGATCGTTTCTATGGACCGAAAAAATTTTTTATGAAACGAATCTTGGCAGAATGGATTACCAGTTGGTAGTCGGCACGGTCGGCTTCATTGTGGTGTCGACTTTCATTCTGTATTGTGATGTCTTGTTCATCATATCGCGTAATCGACAGTCTAATCGATTCAACAGCGCTTTCTTCAGATTATGGTGGAATCAGGTACAATAGTTCGATCGTTTTATATTAATGGAAAGGGTGATGTAGTGTAGCGGATCGGGTTCGAGCCTCAGCTTGGAACAAATCTGGCTCACTCGAGCTTTCCATTCCTTTTGGTAGCGTATTTAGTTCTAGACTCGTCTGGGAGGGTAAAACTCTAACTAGAGATGGCGACCACTACTCATCCAAAACGTCATTACGATTCTGAATGGAAGTCGAATGCGGGGTGCACCCCAGAAACGGAAGTGTTCAATGTCAAAAGACTACCGTTTGTATTTTCCGTATGTATCCTTGATTCAGGGATTCTTTGATGTTTTTTCGCTAATATTTTTCACGGCGACCATGTACTCCAGATGTTTTGATGCAATGGTCCCTGTATTTCTATATCTGAACCGCTATCCTATCTGGAAGAAATTTGCCTTGGTTACTCAGGAACTAATTATGTACACTCAAGCGACCACTGTTGTTATGGAATTGGGTGTACGGCTAATGACAATGTGCCTACCTTCGGCCCACATCACAGAGGTAATCACCCTCAAGCTTCTTTTCTCTCTTCCAATTACTGTATGGTACAAATGCTTTTCTTTGCCATTCTTTCTGTTTTTTGGTATGGCTTAGATTTCCCCTCGAAACTCTTACTGGTACAAGTATTAGACAATGCTTCTACGCCAGACAAGTTTTTTGAAGGTGGTACATTTATTCGCCCGATGTTTCGACCAGCTTGTCTGTATTAAGGGCCTGGAGCGTTCGGAACTTTAGAGTTTTACTATCACGCTTGACGGGGACCAGCTCTTAACTAGTTGCAACTCAGACCGATTAACTTCCAATTAAGTAAAAATTTCAACAGGTCAGTCACGTCAATTCCATCAACACCGTACAGTTGCTCAACTTCACAGACGATAGGATAATTGAGACAGGCCGATTAATCACGATCCATTAACAGTGATGTGACGTGACGTATCAGTGCCCACCATCAAAAATCACACAGAAGGATGAAAGGCAAGAGGTCATAAGTGATCATTTTGATGATATCATTATTGTTACTCACGCTTGGATGTCGTTGTCTTATCCAGAAAGCCTCTAGAAATTTCCTGGCCCTAATACTGCTCTCGCAGGCTAAAATCCTGCATTTGGCGTCAAAGCCACAACCAGTATGATCTTCTCTTCTGTGCTTTCCAAGCATTGCACTCAAGCAATTCCTCCTTTGCCGGCTGAATGTTCTTTCACACGAAGGATTTCTGTCTCCCAGCTTCTCCAGTGTAGCAAGCATCACATGTCAAGCACTTAAGCTGGTAAGCTACAGCTCTTTGTGCACAGTCTCCTAATTCCCACAAGATCGGATCACGTAATTTTCCATGATGCAGCTCCGATCATAGAGACGATTTCTAACCAATTGGTGTTAAATGTTGTCTCTTGGTGTGATAACTTCTACTTAGTTGGAAGCTTGTCGGTCTTAGTTACAACTAGTTAGGAAATGGCCTCTGTCAAGCGTGATAGGTAGCACTACAAGTTACAAGTTATAAGTTTATTACGCCTGCGGAAGGCAAACGTGAGAAAGAAAACAAAACGCGTGTAAGTATCGAACATTTGTACAAATAACCAATACGCAACACAAATATAAATTAGTCAAATAGTCAGTCTCAGGAAAGTTAGGACCAGTTCCTTTTATCAGCATCAACTACTTGGCGTTTGAACTGTGCTAGCGATGAAGAGACAGATAGATTTTTTTCCACTCTTAGATAATCACTGCCAGCCCTGAAGGTAAAGCTACTAGCACACAAGTAAGTTTCAGGACGTGCCTAAGATATATCCATGGAGCCACCCCTAGTCCTGAATGTGTCAGCTTGAAGACATTGAAACAGTGACCACACCTGCCGTGTACAAGTTTGTGAACCATACAAAGATCGAAAACCCTGCGTCGCGTTTCTAAAGATGTCAGTCCAAGATACTGATTCCTGATAGCTGCCTTAGGTTCTCTGGAGTTTAAAAAACCACCAATTCAATGGCGAAACACATCATCATTATAGTGTGATGAATTGGTCAAAACGTCAGGCGACTACGTGTTTCATCATTGAAAAGCCTGTGTGGCACAGAAGCATCGACTAATAATAGTACAAATGCCAAGGTTTCAGAAAAGGCGAACATGAAGGTTTGTTACTGGTGAGATTCTCACCAGGCAATACCAAAAACCGTTATTCCTTCATCTGATCTTCACTTAGGTCGTGGATCAGTTACCAAAATGGAAACTTCTGATCGCTCAACTGTTGCTACCACTCATTATTGCTTCACCACTCTACTGTATTTTCGATTTTCAGTATGGTCTTCAGGGTACCAACGTCCCAATGCTTCTTGGTAGTGCTGACGCCACCTACGATGCCGTAAGTAGGACCTTTTACTATACCGAGCAGTCACATGGATGGTCCGAATAGTCCGATGCTGACGAAATAGCAGTTTCGCGGTTCTAAATCCGTCTTATATAGCGTCTGCTAAAGCTGTTGTAGATGTTTCTCAGTAGGTTAGGGTCGCGTTACTGTAATCTGATATTTAACTAAACAGTACTGGGCAAGCAAATGCGGACAGATTTCTACAATTATAAATTTTTGAGTCTATACCGAAGTACCAGTATTCAAAGAAAGTTACTTGAGTAGTCCATATTTCAGTCTATTTTCGTCATCGGACTGGTTTATCGAGTGACGGCTCTGGTCCTCTGTCTGTGTGGTTATGTTTATATGTTTGATATGATTCGAAGGAAAGGGTTAGTAAAAGATCGTTCGAAGCTCATCCAAAAATTTGGGGGAGTTTTTTTCTAAAATACGAAGTTAGAGATCCAGCGCTCAAAGTGACCAGATATCGTCTGAACGCGCTATGCCTTCAACTGCTGCTCAAAGTTGCGCTTGAGCAGATACGTCTAATGATTCTTGAGTAGTAGGAATTTAGATCACTTCATTAATCTGTCACTAAGCCCGGAAAGGAAAATGGGTAGGGACGTGAAGGGAATTCCGTTATTGAAATTCCAGGCACAATTCTTGACAGTATCAAAGACAGCAGCACCATTCGCCTCTGCACTACCAGATTTTGCGAATTGAATCAAAACAGTTTTCTAGAATTTTTATCTGTTGAAAGAATGGACCCAGCTCAGGCTGAATGGAAACCCAGATGTCTCAAAAAACTATATTTGAATCAAAGGAGTAGATCCAATCGCGTTACCCTTTCACGAGGGAATCGGGCAGTGACTCAAGTTGCTTGGAGATGTTATGGTTCGGGTTCTAGTCAAGAATGTCCAGCCGAACTGCTGCTCGATTAACCTATACGAGGGAACCTGTTATCGTACTCTTCGAAAGGAGATACGAAGAAATAGCTCGGTCTGAGTGAAATGTGTTCCAAATACGACTTTAATAGTAGTAATAACCATCAGGGTATCCTTTCACCTATGTAACCGAAATGAGTTCTATTCCTCTACCTCTCCTATATGCCTACTCCAAATAGCGGAATTTTTTCTCAAAAGTGCTTTGTGTTGAACTTTTGCACTCCCATGTTTTATTACCAGAAACTTATAGACACCATTACAGGGCTCGAGCAGAATTTAAAATATTGCTTCATGGTGTGTGCCTCGTGATAGCATTGATATGCGTCATAATTTCTAGTTTTTGCCTACGATTTAGAATTGGCGAGGTACGGTAAATGCTGTCTCCTCTGTCTACCGACTATTTGATCATTGTGATCATCGGACAAAATTCATACAGTGGCACAGCAACACTAGGGAGCGTGAAGGTTGAATCCATCATGATCTTGTGGCGTAGTGATGAGATCGTATCTCATTCGCACTGTTGAACCACCTGGAGAGGAAATCCGTTTCTGAGCACTTGTTTCTGAACCTGTTTCATGGATCAAAGGAGCAAGACTTTTTGTTGAGTCAGTTTTAAGTCCATTGGAACAGATCGTGTGGAATGTTTTCGTATCTGCCTGATCGAATAGCAGCGTCCCAGTGACTAAACGAATGGCAATGTGGTCGCGTTGTCTAAAAATCAAACTTACTAGAATTTATTCTTAGTTCCATGCCTTTTTTCACTGTTGCGGGGTTTTTGTAGCAATTGGATGTGTAAGAGAAAAGAAGACTCAAGACTCCGTTTGTGACCAGAATGAACCAAAGGTACCTGAGGCAGCATTGATAACACAGGTCGTTTTCACAAATTGTAGCACCTGAGGGGTCCTATTTAGGGAATGGTAACCAATCATGGTACTAGTCATGCTCCTACAGCATCGAGCAGCAGCAATTCAGTACGAAGGCTTTCTACTGGTGAAGGCAGACCATACCTTTCCATACAGTAGTGTTCGACATCAAGAGACACAGCTCTGATCAAACTTGCTTAAACGACAGGGTTCTGTCAGAGATAGTTCTTAGCATTCTCCTCTCGCCGTTCGCGGTTAGCATGCGCGGGCGTCCTGTCCTCATAAGGGCTCTGTAACCTTCAAATAACTTTGAACGGTGCTGACGGACCTCACGATTCCTCCTAGTTACCCTCATACTAACCCTGTGTAGCGAAGATTACGAGGCAAAGTGCATATTGCTTCCAAACATATTTGGTTGTCCAGAAAATAATGCGACACTAACAACACAAATTTTACATCGTTTTTTATATAATACAATAAAAGGCAAGCTCAATTAAAGATATAGTCGCCGTTATTATCGATGACCTTCATCCATTTCACTGGCAGTTTTTCGATCCCACTTCTCTAGAAATCAGCGGATTGTGTGCTGAAGAAGTTGCCCATCTCCATTTTGAGTTGCTCCTGATTATCGGAGCTCTTGCCTCGTATGTGCCGCTTCAAGGCTCGGAACAAGTGATAGTCGGAAGGGGCTAGATCAGGAGAGTACGGTGGATGAGGTAGTACTTCCCAACCTAGCTCCTGAATTTTCTGAAGGGTCATCGTTGCCACGTGGGAGCGAGCGTTATCGAAGGAGATAGGTTTCCAGTCGTTTTACATACTTGTGAAGGATTGCATCGGCTACCTTTTGTAGCTGATTAGAGTACATCGTCGCCGTCACAGTAGTGCCACTTTCCAGGAATTCGTAGTAGAGCATCCCATCACAATTCCACCAACAACGTAGGAGAATCTTCTGTTGCGAAAAATGTTTCGATTGCTTCGGTGGCAGTTCGCCCTTTGTCAACCACACTCTCTTGCGAGTATCATTTACACACAGCACCCAGCTTTCGTCTCCTATCACTAACCCATTCAACAAATCCTTCCTGTGCGGACGAAGAAGCAATGACTCGGCAATGCTAACACGTCAGGCCCGGTCCGATTCGCGAAGTTCGTGAGGCACCCATGTCGAAAGAATCTTGCGGAAGCCAAGAGAGGCTAGACGATTGCTGACGGTTGATTTGCTGCACCCGAGTGTCGTTGCTTTTTCCCGAGTGGTTATGTTCGGCTTTGAGATCGAAGCGCTGCGCAAATCATCGTCATGAAGAATTGATGGGCGTCCAGGACGTTCCTGTCCTTCGATAGAAATATCTCCGGACTCGATGCGGTGATACCAGCGACTGACAGTGGAATGGTGTACCACATTGTTCTTGGATGCAGCGCAGATGTTATTAGCTGCTTCTCTCGCAGAATGTCCTTGTAGGAATTCATAATACACGATGGGTTGAAGGATACTCGGATTTGTAGGATCCATAACTGTTTTTCCGTGGGAGAAGAAGCCTTTTTATAATTTATTTATTTATTTATTTATTTGGTGCACGCTTAGGTGCGCTAACTACAATTCCAAGATCACATTAACTCAACAACCTGCACTCAATTAAGAGAAAGTATGGTTCGGAACAAAAGGTATAGAAGATCTCCAGTCAGGTGCAACAAAAAAAAAGAATGAACCGGAGTAGGCACTACAGGAAGGTCAGATAGGTACTACGAGCTATATGCTGATAATTGATGAGCATCCACATTTCATTTCATTTCATTTGGCGGATGGCGCTAGGGATAACGCCACTCACAGACAAACACTAGCATAGCTTTGGAATCGGAGACCGAATTTTCGGATGTTAGGTATTCCCTACCCCTAACAATTCAGCCTCCGACCCGCCATTACGATCATCACAGCTTTAGAAGAATCATCCGGTTGTGAGATGAGAAAGGTAGTAAAATAAGAAAGTCGAGTTCTAGTGCAGAGGACTCATGACTAATTCTAATAATTCTCCTCACTGGAGACCTACTACCTGACTAAAGGAATCATATACATCTACAATAGGTTCTAACAAAACGAAACAAACAACAAAGAAAAAAAGAATTATGACGCAAAGAAAAGAATCGGTACTTTAGAGCGGGCCCTATATTTCACCACGAGTCAACCAGGAAAAAAAATCATTGCAAGAATCATCAGTAGGAAGAAACTACAAGCGTACAAGCGAAATGCTGAATAGATTTTTTTCACGTGTTTCGAAAGAGTCTTCAAAAATCCTGTATTCCAAGGCGTGATAACAAGTCAATTTTCTTCAACCTATTTTTGAAAACGTTGCTGTTTTGCGAAGCGAGAATTTCAGCTGGTAACATCTGAAGCCATTTTGCCCCACGGAAAAGTAGGGAGTTATAAGCTTTACAATACTGCTTTTTCATAAGTTTAGGACATTGTAGAGAGAGCTTGTAGGCGCGCCCTCGACAAGGCCTAAAAGTCCAGTAAGTACTTGGCTTCAGCTTCAACTCGCCCTTCAGAAGCTTGAAGCAAAAAACCACATCGTTAAAAATGCGGCGATAGAAAAGCGTTTTGAGTTTGAATCGATGCAGACGCTCTCTATAACCGGGCATACCAATGGGGTAATCTGGATTTGGATAGCATCGATACATCAAAATTCTTGTGAATGTTTGCTGTACCTTCTCTATTTTCACTTGGAACTTTTTTATGTGTGGGCTCCAGATTTGAGATCCATATTCTAAAACTGGGACCACATAAGCCTTGTAAAGTTTCATCAAGATTGCTGCATCATTATACCGGATGTTTCGGAAAATAGCAAAAAGAACACCATATGCCTTTTGTACAACTAAACTAATGTGATGATCAAAATTCAGCCCCGAATTCACATGAAAGCCGAGGTCACGGACTTCTTCAGAGACCCGTAGAACTACATCTTTGTATGTGTACGGTATTATGATGGCTTTTCTAATATTAATATTTCGCAACATCCGCTAGATGTGGTCTACCTTACCGTAGATTGGGCGCTATTCGCTTTTGAATAGCTAGCGACCCTCAAATTCCAAGTGTTGCAGGATTTTTTGGACAACCCAGTATTTGCGACACATTCTCTTACAAACAGATTCCTGCAACTGCAAATTGTGCTGCACTCGAATTCGAGACGTTCGCGCTGTCGGAATGATACTATACTTATGAACGGCAAAAAAGTTCGAAAGTAATCTATATAAATGTTAATATAATTAATATGAAAGTTGTAGCAAACCAAAATATGGCAAACCAAAGCAGGTACGTGGGGGTATTAAAGGTGATAAATCTGATGGTGATGCCAGAAATATATCTGCTTGGCTGCTTTCCTGTAAATACTGAATTCATGGGTGATCTTGTACTTATGAAACGCGCTGTAGTAATTCTGAATAGTATTGTATAATGCATTGTTACAGGGCTATCGATTGGTTCGAGTAGCTGTTCTGACTCCAATGCTTTGGATACCGTGTACGAATATTCTGGTAACTATCTTCACGACTAAATCACTTCATTCATGTATTCTCCACCCTTTTCTTCCCGACAAAACCACCGTTGTAGCGATGACTCAACTTCATCGCAGCACTACAAGAGTGAAAGCTTGGCATACGGAAAATAAATCCTGAAATTAGAATAGTAATGAAGCCTCATTCAACGTTGGCTTGGTGGAGAGAGTCGACACATCTGGACACTCATTCTACGGGTGTTCTGATGAAAACATTGTGTCTCCCTTTTTTCATTGAATATTGCTTTGTACCCTTTGTGTTTGGAATGGTCCAGAATTTGCCTTGCGTTGTATCAGAATGGGTTTTATAAAGAGTATCAATGCTTGCATCAAATAAGTGAGTGAATAAATAAATATTACAGCATAATGCACTCATTGATCAACTAGGACTCTCATTTACCCCTGTGTGTTTTGAAAAATGAGAGAACGTTTGTTCTTTTTTGAAACCCCATGGAAGGGTGAATATAGCTGTAGGACCACTTTTCTACTCTTTTATTGTAACACCAATTCTGTACCCGTGATAGGTTCGGCGCTGTAAGGTACTGCATATAGAAGGGGCTGTCAACAAACATAAATAACCTTGCAGTCCGGAGCCAGTGGGATGGACATGTTGCCTGGGGTCCTAGCAAGGTGATCACAAGCAACGGTAATGCACCACAACCTGCAGTCCACATATTGCATGCAGTAATGGTCGAGGGTACCGCACTAGAAATGTCCCTGTGAGCCTCCCCCACCCCGTTCCAACCCAAGAACCGTATGAGAACCCCTTTGACCGAACCAGCACTTCAATTTTTGCAAGGAGAAATCATTTTTTACCTCCCTACATCACACTTCACTATGACAACCAAGAATCCCAATCCGTTATCAGAGAAATTACTCATGAAACAGCGGCCCTGATGATAAAAGCTTTGCTGGACACTGTGCTACACAGAATCTCTAGAACTTCTGATGGGCATTGCTGACGTCGAAATTTATTCCTACCACTTAAGCCGTTACTCATCATCGGTTTCTTGAATCACATTTTATGAGAACCAAAGTGTATATTATAATAAAGATCCGCCTATAGAGGGACCGCTCATTACATCGACCTGAGCTTAAAAGCTCTGGTTCTACTGGTTAAAACAAAACGCTATGCCATATATGTATATTCATTTCTGTCAATACCGATGATTCATCTAAAGCACGATCCAAAGTCTCTGAAGTTACTAAATGCTAGATGAGTGTTGTCTCGTCAAAAGCTCTCCCAGAAATTTTTGGATTTCATTTAATAAGACATTGGATGCATACCGGTGTTTTATTTTTAAAAAAGCAGAATGTGTGGGGACAGGATATAGGTAGATGTGACTGTTGGGAAAGCAATTGGCTTATCGTACCAAAGCCCTGAGGAAATCGTACCAAGAATGCACCCGTTGCGAAGGCATCTTTCGATTCAAGAAAAGGAAGCGGGGTAGGTCCAAGAATAAGCTTTCCGGCACCGACTTCTCCCTCTTTGAGAACTATCTCAGAATCAGCGCTGCTGCACAGCCTGGGCAAGGGAACTCGCGATTATGTACCGTAAACGAACGCGTCGCTGTAGAAGTAGCATAGTGCCCGCCCCACGTCACGCTCATGCTCCTTTATCTCATTAATCTAACATAAAAAAAAATGAAGAGCGATCCTTCCTCTCTCGAACATCGCGACAGTCAAAAGCAGCTGTATTTTTTAGTTTTTATGCTTCGTACTACCACCAATTCTGTCACCATGCAAGATATAGCACTGGTGGGATGACAGCATATAAAGAGAATTATCAAAAGCGTACTGTCGTGATCCGGAGCCAGTGGGATGGGAACGTTTCTTGTGTAAAATTACTAACTGGATTTCCCCTCGAAAATCTTACTGGTACAGCTCCTGTTGTCAAGTCAAAAGCCGTCGTTTCTTCCATTAATCTTCATTTAGGTCGTGGATCATTTACCAAAGTGGATGAAAACTTCTTATCGCTCTAGTATTGCTACCATTCATTATTGCCACACCATTCTATGTATTTTCAATTTCCAATATGGACTTCAGGGTACGAACGTACCACTACTTCTTAGTACTTCTGGTGTCACCTATGATACGGTAAGTAGGAAATTTCTGTGTACTAAGCAGTTACATTGCATGCTAGCAAACTGCCTTAACAAACGTAAATAGCCCAAATTTCAGTCCATCTTCTTTATCGGACTAGTATATCGAGTGACGGCTCTGGTTCTGTGTCTGTGCGGTTACTTTTATATGTTTGATACGATTCGAAGGAAAGGGTTAGTTAGACATCGTTTCGAGTTCAACCAAACTTTTTTCGGGGAATTTTTTTCTACGTGGTGAGGGATGCGGCCTCCGACCAAGTGACCAGGTTTCATCAGGATGCGTCATGCATTCTACTGCTAATCAAAGTGGCGATTTGAGGAGATACGTGTAATACCTCTTGAGCAGTGAAAATTCTGTTCAATTTATTAGTATTCCGCTAAGACTGAAACGTACAATGGATAAGAGTTGTAAATGAAATTCCGTTTTCGGAATTCTGCTGAAAATGTAGTTGGGGGGGGGGGGTACCTACCCGAAGCTCAGTATATCAAAAAATGAACTCAGTCTAGCGTGTAAATCCTTGCTATATAAGCACTTTATCACAAGCGAAGGGATTGATGAGCTCCGCCCGTCTGTGCTCTTTTAGCGGTTTTAGCCTGGTTTTTCAACTAAGCCGGGGTAGGGTAGGAGCACCTGGGTGGGTGGGATGATTATTTCGAGCGATAGAAAGAAAAAAAAGAAAGAAAACTCGCCCATCGCGGTGCTCCTTCCTTCCCTATACTGAGTTAAAAACTGGCATGTAACTGACGTAACAGGGCATAACACGTTTCATTGAGTTCACTCCTTGTTATACTAACATTGTGATAGGTGGCCCACCCCCCAAATTACATTTTCACCGGAATCCAGCTATCAGTTCTTGACCGTAGTAGAAACAGCAGCAGTAATCGTCTCTGCACCAGCTGCGTCAGTAGAATGGTTTAGACAGTTATCTGGAAGCTTTATCCTTTGAGAGTATGAAACTGGTCTAGGTCAGACGGAGACCTAGAACTGTCTGAGTCTTATATTCTTGTAGAACCAGCACAAATTACCCTGCGCTTTCTGGCTTAAGTAATTAGTGACTCAACATGCTAGAGAACGTCGTGTTTGGCTTCCACTCAAGGTTCTGTTGAAGTGGAGCTTGATTATGTGATTAACAATGAACTTTTTATCATATATTTCTCTAGAAGAAACGAAGGAGTAGCTCAGGAGCTGGATTAAGTGTTTTCATATATCACTTTCATGGTAATAATGATTGGTAACCTATACAAATGAAATGAGTTCCATTTCTCTACCTCCCCCAAATGTTATACTCTAAATGGTTAAACTTTTTTTATCAAGAGTACTTTGTCTTAAACTTTTCGAGGTTTTTCATAGTCTACTACCAGGACAGTACAGATACTATTACAGGGCTCGAGCAGAATTTAAAATATTGCTTCATGGTGTGTGCCTAGTGATAGCATTGATAGCCGTCATCACTTCGAGTCTTTGCCGACGATTCAAAATTGGCGAGGTACGGTAATTGTGTTTCCTCTGTCTACCGACTATTTGATCATCAGACAAAATTCATAACAAAACAAAAAAATTACGGTAGCGCAGTTACAGTAAGGAGCGCGCAGGTTGAATCATCGCGACTTCCTGCTGGGATCGAATCCCATCCATACCATTGAATCTGATCCCCTGGAAAGGATAGCGCTCCTGGATAACTTGTCTCTGAACCTACTTGTCTTTTCAGTCAAAGGAGCCTAACCAATCTCGCGGAATAACGACTAGCAACACGCCCACTTTGTTTCACGCTCATGTTTTCGTGGTAGGACCCACTCTACCACCTAGGTCAGAACTTTGTTGAGTAACGTGCGACCCCTTTTTCAAACTCGTGATTTCCGAGAGGATGACTAGACTAGTGACCAGGATGGACGAAAGGTACCTGAGGTAACATAGGTGATACCGGTTGTTGGCCAGAGATTGCTCGCACAGGAAATCTTTGAAGGATGGGAAACGGTTACGGCGCTTATGTGGTGCCGCCAACGGGCCTAGGTCTTTTCCAATACCGGCCTGTAACTATAGATACTAAGCGCTCATCAGTTGTGATTGTGGACCTTAGATGAGTGCCAGTCTCTCGGTTACGTTTAGTACCAGCAATTCAAGATAATACATTGTTACAGAGCTATCAACTGGTTCGAGTCGCTTTTCTGTCTACAATGCTTTGGATACCGTGTACGAATATACTGGTAACGATCTACACGACTAAATCACTTCGTTCACGTCTTCTCAACCCACTTCTTCCCGACAAAACCAGCGTTGTAGCGATGACTGCGATGACACAACTTCATCGCACCTCTACAAGAGTGAAAGCTTGGCATACGGATCACAAGCCCTGAAATTTTACAAAGTTCATTCAATGTGACTAGATTTCCGAGCCAAGTTCTTTCAATCTTTGATACAGTCCCTTGTACGGCAGTTTTTCCTTGTCTGATCACAGCTATTCATTCTACTGTGTCCTAATCAGGACAAAAAGAAGGATTCTCAATTTAGGACCATAGGAAGATTTGGCCCGAATCACTCTGACTCCTGAATCACAATCTAGCTCAAAGAATAACAGCGAACAAAAACCAGGCCGCTATATTTCGTGAATTTTGTGCCTCGTTCCACCACACGAGGTTCTTGGATGGTCTAGTGGCACTTCTGACAAAGGGCGTAGGCTAATGGTTGGTGCCCACTTTTGAATGGAATTTTCATCCTAACAGTAGTAAAGTCCCATTTAAAAAGCTTAATTGGCCGAATAAGTCAACACCCCTTGACACTCATTCTACCGGTGCTCCAATGGGAAAACTGACTCTCTACCTCTCGATGAAAGTATTGCTTTGCATCTTCTGTGTTTGAAACGATCCGGAATTTGTCTGGTGTTATATCACAATGGTTTTTTTTGAAGTGTGTTGATGCCTGTATCAAATAAGTATGTAAATAAATGGTAATGCAACTTAATGCACCCAATGAGTTCGCTTCCTGGTTTTCAAAAAACGATAACAAGCAGGTCCATATTATACGTGAAACGATACCACCATTAGTTTCGTAACACCATGGGAGATTGAAAGCAGCTGTGGGACCACATTTCTATTTACATCGTACTAACACCCATTCTGAACCCATGCAAGATACGGCACTATGAGATAACTGTATATATAAAGAACAGCCAACGGAACGAAGTCGTGGTCCGGAGCCAGCTGGATGGGATCGTTTCTTGAGTCCGCCAAAGAGGCGGTCGCAAGCGACGAAAACACTCTGAGTGCAGTGGTCTCTACTGCAGGCAGTAGTGATCGAGGTATCGTGCGGCAGTCTCGGTAGCCGGACCGTCGTCGAATACCGGAACGCAGAGCCCGCGAGGACCGCGGGCGACGCAAATTCAGTCCTCCCGGGAGGCACTCCCTCCACTGGCACCAACTTGACCACAAATTTTCGACTTTTTCTGTGCCGTTTCACTTGCACCGTCCCCGATCCGTTCCCTGAAAAGTCTCTTATCACATGGTCCTGATGATAAAAACTCCGCTGGACACTGAACGACTCAGAATACAGTTACAATGGCAGTGCTAACGTCGCAGTTTATTACTGTTATTTTGAGCCTTTTAAGAACCTTTCCGAACACCGATAAAGATCCCAGAGGAACCGCTCACTACACCAACCTGAGGACGAAATCTCTGATTTATGCAAAAGTACCAGTTTTCCTGGCGTCACCTGGGACCCACGAAAAACCCTTACAAAGACTTTTTGAATTCGACTGTTCCTGTCAACAAGTCATTGGTTGCATAGCCAATATTCCGAATTCGAAAAAAGCAAATATAAGCGGAAATAGGACATGTGTAGAAGTGACTGTCGCCCGATTGAACCAAGGTTCTGAAAGGAGTCCAACCGATATAGAAGCATTCCACGGTTTAGGAAAAAGAAAAGAGGTAGGGTTCTAAGAGTGAGCCTTTCAGCACGACATACCCTTTTCAACATCTACCTCACCATCAGATTCAACACTAGTGCACAACAGATTCAAAGGAACCGAAAGAGAAGGCGTCTCTGTAGAAGTGGTATACTGCCCTCCCCCCCCCCCCCACCTCCACCAAGGCTTCTATGGGGATCGTGCCGAGCCATTAAAAGGCATTTTGCAGTTCAAGAAGTGGGAACTGCGTGGGGGTCTTAGGATAGGCCTCACTCATTGATTTATGCTTTTCGAGACCTACCTAAAACTCAACGCTATTGCACAATAGAGCCAAGGGAACTCGTAGTTATGAACCGGAAGCGAATACGTCTCTGTAGAAGTGCCATGCTGTCCCTTGTCTTGCTCACGAACAGATCAACTTTGCTCTTCCTTCTTCAATGTGAGAGGTGTGAAACTTGGCGCAAAGACACTGAACTTTCGCGTGGGGCAAAGGAACAGGTCATTCAGTAAGTTCACTCAACGATTTTTGAAAGTAGTGTGGTCATCAGGTCACTGTCATTGTAAACGGCTGAACGGCCCATGACGTATCTGGAGGGATGGCTTTGACCGATTGAGCCCTCACTAACTCTTATGTAGTGATCTGAGATTGAATCAGAGAAGCCACTGTCCCTTTCTAAGCCCTAAGGCAGGTTAAAAGCAGCATAAGACCCCCCTATTTATTCCCCCCATACTAACATCGCTCTCGCACCAGTGCAAGATACGGCACGATGGGATGGCTCTATGTAAAAAGGCTTCTGAATGGCGTTGAGTCGTGGTCCGGAGTCAGTGAGAGGGAACGCGCAGCACCGCAAACGCAGAATCGTACGCAGACACTCAGAACCGCCATCGTAGGCGACGCATACGCAGAAAATGCCGACGTAGGCAATCGCAGTACACGCAGTAACCGCACGCGCAGCTTCCCCGAGACTCCCTCTCAGCTGGCGACAACTTGACCACAAATTTTCCAATTTTCTCTGTTGTTTCGTTTACTTGCTTGTAACTCGATAACCCGATTGGCATCAAACCACCCTTTGGAGCTGCGAAGACACAGATGATTCAGCTGCACGCTGCACGACCGAGAATCTCTGAAATTACTGAAGCGACAGGCACTGGTAGCGTCGTAGTTTGGGAATAACAGTACCTGCCAACATTGTGAGTTTTCTGCCACCAAAAACTCTCTCAAAAACTTTACTAATCCCGTTATCCCATTCAACAAAACTTTAGATGTATTGCTAATGTTGTATTTATAACGAAGCGGAAGCATGCGAACGCAGCATTTAGGTAGAAGTAATAGTAGAAAAGACGATCATCCTTCTGATTGCTGAGGAAGTATCAGAGCTCGTGAGAGGACCGTGCTAAGACTACCCGAGATAGCTGGCCAAGCCCGAGATGATCTAGAATTAGCCAGGACGGTGCGGAGGCGTTTCACGACCAGGAAAGAGGAAAGAGATATACAAAAAACAACGATTTTCGGGCCTTTCCACTCTTCATATATTCAATTCTCACACAGTTGCGTTAAGGCATAAAGGGACTTTTCCACCATTTTAAGAACGTTCAATTATTCATGGAAACAATTTCTTGGTAGTCTTGAAAGGTTGCTGAAAGTAGTCAGTAATCTCTCGAAGAGCTGAATAACATTACGATTTTTATTCAGAACCTTATTCTGGTAGGAAAAGTCAACACAATTAAACGTTAACCACCATTCACGGGTCAATAGATCCGAAAAACAATGCTCTTCTCCCTTTTTGAATTTTTTCCTGATTTGCCCCTTCCTTTTTGTTTCCTTCTTGCCCACATAGTCACCCTTCGTGTTAAAGTCGATTCCAATTTTCTTCGCGTATGAACGGGTAGTACGTGGGTGTAGCTAATGGCTCCTGATGAAGTCTCTTCGTCTGGGAACAAAATGGCGTCCCCTTATTCAAGAAGAATTGTAGAGGTGTAAAGTACCGATGCTTGTCGGAGAAATCCCTAGCAAATACTTGATATAATCCTAATTCTCGATAAGGTATTTTATCTGTTATTCTGTTTTCACTGTCAGAGTTTGGTCTTACCCCCCCCCCCCTTAAAAGCATATTCCTCAATGTACAAGACTATCCTGCTATTTATATGTTGCCCAAATTGCCACTTCGACATAGTCGTGCTCAAGGGTTCCCCTATGACTGGGAGATCTAACTCTGGCTAGGATAGTTCTGCTCAGGAAGATCTTTTGTATCCTGAATCAAAAATGAAGGCATCTGAGCATATGAAGTCTACAAGGGTAAGGATACTCGGCATTGATCAGTTCCATCTTTATGATACGCCCCTTCCATTCAGAGTCCTGACGTTTGGATGGGTATGTGGCGCTTACAATGACTTGCCCGGCCCTTGGCCAGCCGACGTACAGGTCAGCACATTGATCCTTTCGTACGATGTGGTATCAGTTACCAGACAGTGGTGACATCAAAGAGTTGGCTAATCTGGGCGGATATCAATTAGGGAGAAAGTCCCAGGACCATGAATGTGTGATAGTGCGTTATTTTCCACTACTGAATGTCCGTCTTTTGAACATATGCACTCACATAATGGTATAAATACAACCCCTCATAGTCAACTTCCCAATTTCATACATAAAATCTAGCTGAGGAATACTTTGTGCTTTTCGTGGGTTAATTTTTAGTAGAACCGCTAAGTGGCTTGTATGTAGAAGCACTGTTAACAAATACACGGTGTCAGATCGACCTACGGCTCGGCCAAAGTCTCAACAGGAGCAATTCGCAACGAATGATCAAAATCCAGAGCTCGCTCAGCTGAGCAAAATGCCATTACGTACCTTCTTCAACAAGCAATTAGCTGAAAAAATTTTATTGGACCCATCCTGAGGCAGCGAATGATACGAGGCGCATGATTCTTTGCATTCCACATTGCCATGGTGAGAAATTCCAGCTCTTTTCGAAATTAGTTCGTTTCGAATTATTATTCCCCTTCGACTTCGCCTTCGTCACTTTCAACAGGCGATAAGCCTATGAAATAGGTATCAAAGTTGGAACCCTTGTGGAATTCTCACACGCATGTCGCGCATTCCAAGAATTCCTTAATATCGTCCTTTATCCATGATGCTCTATAGTAGTCCTTCATCTAGAGATGGTCTAGTGACGTACATACCACGACACACATGGTAAAGGGATCAAATGCTGGATTGGTACGATCTGTCCAATCAAGGCTTCTGTCCCTCTGAGGTAAGTAAATTGGTGTCAGGTTTGTCTGGGAGGTTAAAAGCACTGACTTGTATATCATATGGCACTGCAAATTATCGTATAAGCCACATTCGCATTCAAGACGCCACTCGACTTTGCATAAAAGTCAAATGTGGTAGCACATCCCAAAAAGGGATTGATTCAGGTGAGAGACTTTATCCTTCATTCTCTATTCCGCTGCTCAATACTCATAGTCACTCAGAATAATCGATCGGACAACGGACGGCACAACATTACCTAGATTGATCGTATACAGATGGAGTTGTTAGAAAGTTATCGAACTCACGACAATCAATTCTTAGATGTAATTTGAAAAATGAGAGGAGAGAGGTGGTCTCCATGGAAAGGCAAAGATGTCGATCGAAGTTACAAGTTCATCAATCGCGAAAAAGCAATATTGACTATCACTTATCAAAACAACATTACTTGTTTCAACCCTTTTCATCCAAGATAACTGATGATAGACTGCTATCACTTTCGAGGGCCATTGAAAATTATAAGTAAGAACATTAGGTCGTGTTTCATTCCATTTTCGCACAGTAAGTAACAGAGGCATTCAACTCCGTTCGAGGGAGGCGAGTTAGGGGGCGCCTTAACTTGCCTTCCATTCAGAACCGTAGTGGCGTAGTGAGAGCGTATATGACCTATACAATTACTTGCTGTGGCCACCCGCATCGGTCCTCCCGCGAAAGACGAAAACTGCCAGAAGCGCGGGAAAACAGTCACACGCTTGCTTTCTTTCTAATGTGTCAGATTCAGTCAGCCGCTCGGATGTAGTCGTCCGGCCTGGCAGTTGATGGACTATCGCATCATCCAACCTTCGATCGTCGCATCTCATCTCTTCTCTCCTCCACCTCATATCTCGCCTCATCTTTGTCTCAGTGTAGTCGTTTCATTTGTGTTTATGATCAGCAGAATTGTATTGCGTCACAGTACGTATTTCCCTTTGAAAACTGAACTGCTGTCATATAATATAGGCACGCCATAAAATCGAGCGGGTTTATTCCCAAGCTATAGCGTACACATCGAAGTCACGGCGTGGGTTAGTCATGGTTTGGCTACAGGATAGCGGGTGTGTGGCGATTCGTGCGATTCTGGGTGCGCGCGGCAAATTGCGCGGCGAAATTAGATGCGATTTGGGCGACTGCAGCGTTTAGCATTGGGGCCCAAATTTCAAGTAAATTAGGTTAGTGAGATCGTCCGACCCTACTAAAGTACTCTACTTAAAGTTTGTGCCCCAACGATGGGCGCCAGAATTGTTTGAATGAACGCAAGTTTCGCCGCGCGATTCGCCGCGCGCACTGAAAATCGCACGAATCGAATGTTCCCTCAGGGTAGCAGGCCCCTACATCCCGCAGCATGATCGTCCCAGTCCAGCACTGTTCAGCGCGACGTGTTCCCTTAGGGATGGGTGGGCATTCAAAACCTACGTTCTGGTGTGGCCGGTCCGGTGCGATGCGGGCAGCAGAAGGCACCTCATCACGACGAACGGCAACTGTTTTGCTTTCGCATTTGCAATGCTCTTCAAGCTCCAAGATAAACCAACCATTTCCAAAATAAAATCTTAAACATCGAACGACTTGGACCTTTATAGACAGTTTTTCTTTTCCTACTCATACACACTACGCTCTCAACAAAATTTTCATTAAAAGTGAAGCCGTGGCTCATATAGAGGGTGTGGTGCAATGCACACATTTGATACCAGACTCATTTGGTAGAATAAAAACGCTGACATGTACAGTGGCTGACCACTGTGAATCATTGTATGGCCCCATACGCATTCAACAAGCCAACGAAAATTGCCGAGTCTCTTTAAGACTTTTACAAACCCTCAGGCCTTCAAATTCGTCTGTCTTGTTATTCGCTGTCTACGTATGATATCGCCTGATCAGCAACCATTTATTTATTCCGGCGGCACATCGCACACGTATTTTTTGTAGCTGCGTGATATGAGTGCAGCACTGAATACGCAAATAAATGAAAAAACAAATATAGGAAAGAAAACGAGCAAAGTAAAAAAATAAGCAAATACCTGGGCTCCGCCGTTGCAAATGACTCGTGTAAACTGACAACACGCCCGTTTTTAATTGCATGAGAATTTTCGTTGTGATACGGATTCCTGCAGAATGGATTACGAGTTGGTTATCGGTGCGATTGGATTCATTTTGGTGACAACTTTCATTCTGTATTGCGATGCCTTGTTCATCATAACTCGTAACCGACAATCTAATCGGTTCAATGGCGCTTTCTTCAGACTATGGTGGAACCAGGTACAATAGCTTGATTGTTTTATATTGAATGAGAACGGAATGTTGTGTAGCGCCGAAAGGCGCAGTGTTACCCTCATAATCCGGTGATCGAGTCCCGGCTCAAGTACAATCCAGACCAACTAACCTTTCACCTTTTTGAGTCGTGTAAGTAGTTCTAGGGGGATAAAAGCACCAACTAGGACATCGGATGACGCCTTCTAGCCACCCAAAATGCCACCACGCTTCTAAATGGGAGTCGTTTTTATCTGGGGCGTATCCTAGAAGCAATGCCTAGATGTTCAATGCCAAAAGTCTTTGTCGTCTATGCTTCATACTTCCTCTATGGAGTGTCAATTCAGGGATTCCTCGATCTTTTCTCGCTCACCTTTTTCACGGCGACCATGTACTCCAGATGTTTTGATTCAGTGGTTCCTCTATTTCTATATCTGAACCGCTATCCCATCTGGACGAAATTCGCCGTGGTTACCCAGGAAGTAATTATGAACACCCAAGCGACCACTGTTGTTATGGAATTAGGTGTACGGCTAATGACGATGTGCCTGCCTTCGGCCCACATAACGAAGGTAATTTGGTTCAAGTTTTTTCTTCCTTCTTTTGTGTGTGATTATTTTTCCTTGTCATACTTACTGTTTTCTATACTGCATAGATGTCCCCTGAAGACTGTTAGTGTTATTAGGTGTTTCAGAAAGTTCTGTCGTTTTTGGATGGTCTACATTTAGACGCTCTTTTCTAAGTCATTTTTTGTTGTTTTGCTGTATTATAGTATACCGTTTGAAGGCGCAATTTTCGCTCTTCCTGAATGTTGCATTGGCTTTGTCTCATAGTAGGTTCTTAGATTTTGCAAAAGATTGGAAAAAACATGGACAAACGACAAACTCGCACCCTCTTCCTTTTTCAATTCAAACTAGGCAGGAATGCAGCGGACACGGCTCGAAATATCAACGTGGCGTTTGGTCTGGGAACAACAAATGAACGTACTGCACAGCGACGGTTCAGGAAATTTCGTAACGGCGACGAGAGTCTCGAAGATGATAGTTGTGAAGGTAGGCCATCGGATGCTGATAAGGATGAGATGAAAGCAATGGTTGAAACCAATCCTCGTATGATTCTGAAGGATAACTCTTCTAAACTGAATGTATCGATTGGAGCGGTTTCCAGCCATTGGCAAGTCGAAGAAGCTCGATAAATGGGTGCCGCATGAACTGAGTGACGAGCAAAGGAACCGTCGCCTCGAGATCTCGTCCGCTCTCCTTCTCCGCAACAAAACGACCCTCTCTTGAATCGTATTGTAACTTGCAACGAGAAATGGATTCTCTACGACAATCGGCGACGTTCCGGGCAGTGCTTGGACAAGGGTCAGGCTCAGTAACATTTTTCGAAGATGAAACAGGAGTCAAAGATGGTGATGGTGGTAGTTTGTTGGTCAGCGGCTGGTTTAATCCATCACAGCTTTTAGGATCCGGGCAAAACCATCACAGCTGAAAGATACCGCCAGGACATCGACAAAATGCACCGGAAGCTGCAACTCATGAGCTCTGGATTGGTGAACAGGAGGGGACCTCTCCTTCTCTACGTCAACGCGCGCCCCCATGTCGCACAGACCACCCCGAAGAGGCTGAACGAGCTCGGCTAAGAAACTCTGCCAACCCAGCGTACTCATCTGACCTCGCTCCAGCCGACTACCACTTTTTCAAACATCTCGTCAAATTCCTCAGAGAGAAACGGTTCAACAACCGACACGATGTCGAATCGACTCTCCTCGAATTCATCGCTTCTAAGTCTTCAGAGTTCTATGCAACCAGGATAGGCAAGCTTGTGACTCGTTGGCAAAAGTGTGTAGATAACACCGGTTCTTATTTCGATTGATAAAGTTTTGTTTGAGCCGAGATATTTGCATTGAAAGTTAAGCGTTGAAAAACGACAGAACTTTCTGAAACACCTAATACAATTCTTACAAGTTAACGTCAAAAGTCGTTATTTCCTCCCTTGCCTTCATTTAGGTCGTGGATCATTTGCCAAACTGGCAACTTTTTGTCGCCCAAGTATCGCTACCACTCATTGTTGCAGCACCATTCTACTGTGTTTTCGATTTTCAGTATGGTCTTATGGGTACGAACGCCCCACTAATTCTTAGTGCTCCTGACGTTTGCTATGATGCGGTAAGTAGTTATCTAAGAACCGAGCACTTCGGATGGTAGCAAACTGTCAAAACACTCACAATGCTGTCGAAACGGCAATTTTGCGCTTTTGGTCCGGTCTCATATAATGGGCTAAAGCTGCTGTGAACGTTTTTCAGTAGGTTGGGGTCGCGTCGCTGTAATTTGATATTCAGCTTAACAGTACTGGTTAGCCAAATACACCAGACAGCGGACAATTATTACAGTTATTGTTAGGTATCCACAGACTCCTGATATCACTGAACGCTGACATATGAATTACTAGGTGTAAACACAGTATAAAGGTCCAGTAATTTATCAGTAACTACTTTTCTCTTTCATCACTTCGTCTCGGTCGGTTCGACCAATAAACCTTGCTGATAACTCTGGCTATCAACCGTCTACCACCGGTTTACAGACGTAACAGTGGCGATCACGATTATGGCAACAATGACGGAGCAGCGGTTTCAACAACTTCTGATGACACTCACAGACGCTCTCAAAAGACCGCACATGTCGAAAGCGACCTCACAGGCAGCGGAAGTAGACGGAAATTTCAACGTGCTGGCAGGAAGAATCGCGGAGTTTAGCTATGATCCCGACGCTGACCTAACCTTTGAAGCATGGTATCAGCGGCATTAAGCTACCTCAACAGTGGACGCTTGGATGCTGAACGAGCCAACTCAAATTCTACTTCTTCTTCACAGGCTGGATGCTACAGCTTATGGTAAGCACTCCAATTATAGTTTACCTAAAGCACAGCGCGACGTCAGATTCGAAGAACCCGTCTAAACACTCACGAGCCTGTTTGGACCACAACCTTACGCCGCCTGCAGTCGTCGTTAGGATCCTTGGTCAGTTTCATGCAGGCGTTCGTTACGAAACTGACCAAGGATACTAACGACGGCTTTGTTACCTATGCAGGACGTGCCAATCGTGAATGGGCCAAATTCAGGTTAGCGGAGTGCGACGAGAATCAATTCAAGTATCTAATTTTCGTAAGCGGTCTACGATTTGGCGACGACGCCTTCATTCGCTTGAAATTACTAGACAAAATCGAGGCCGTCCAACATGATCCGTCCAGCCCCTCACGAAGAATGCAAGCGACTCACTAACTCGAAACAAGGCTCGAAAATGGTAGAAATCGGGACGCCTGGCGTACATGCAGTCGAACACTCATCTACTAAGCAGCACCCACCACTCAGAAGAAACGAAGAATCCCAGTCAACTCACATCAGAAGCGGAACACGATAATCGTCCATTGCAGCCGCCTCAGCTCCGGGCCGGTTCTGTGGAGAGATGCATTTCGTTTGATTCTGAGCGTATCGACGACACATATGAGCAGGCTGCCACAAAGTAGGCCACAAGGAAGCATTCTATGATTCAAACGACGGCGATACCGCGCAATGCTCTTCAATCGTCAACCCACGATGCCAACCACAAAACCTTATGCCATATTCACTGTGTCAAGTGTGCATGGCAGTTAACGGCAATATGCCACAATCATCTTAGAAGGAAAACCTGTACATTTTCAAGTGGACAATGCAGCGGACATAACGAATATCAACGAGCCAACATGGAAATCGATTTGCAAACCACGCCTGTGGTCTCCTTCGCTCATAGCTCATAGCGCTTCAGAAGATCGGGTTCATTTCTTAGGACAGCGAATTGCACTTACAGCTTTAATTCAAAGTCTGCTCAAGGAACGTTTTATTGGCCGCACACAGTCATTCTAGGCTCAGAATGGATTTTGAAGATGGAAATCTACAGCATCAAGAATCCGCTTCCAAATGCCGATCCTCGACATTCCACACGCCGATCCGCAGTCAATGTAAGCAGCAACTGATCAAGCACTGCCCGCTTTGCAGGAGAGCTACAAGAGACTTACCCAGAAGTCCCCAGCACTCTACAAATTCTCACAAGCCACCCTTCGTCTGAAGAAGCATACCTGAATCAGTTTCCCGCCCGAAACGACTGGTGCCGTACGCAGCTATTCCAGCCGTAGAAAAGGAGTTTGATCGACTGGGAGCAAATGGAGTGATTTCGAAGGTCAATTATTTGGAATGGGCCGCACCTATAGTTATAGTACGGAATTCAAATGTATTACTGAGAATCTGCGCTGATTTTCAACGGGCCTAAATGATGCCATGGACCTTCATTAGTATCCACTACCTCTGTCCGAGGATATCTCTGTGACACTTACCGGCGGGCAATACTTTTCCTATATCGATTTTGCAGGTGGATATCTTCAGAATGAAACAGATCAGCAATCGAAGCAGCTGTTAACCATAAACATCCATCGAGGTCTATACCAGTACAACAGCCTACCCTTCTTCGGAACTACTAATAACAATTTCATGAGAGCAAAGGCAATACTTTCTTCAGATCTTCTGCTCGCACATTACGACCCTAGCCAGGAAATCATCGTAGCCACTCATCCACCAAACTATGAATTGTGCGCAGTGATCTCACATCGTTACGAAGACGGGTCGAAGAAGGCAGTTGCACACTCCTCCCGCTCACTATAGCCAGCCGAAAACAATTACACCCAAGTTGAAAAAGAAGCATTTGCGACTTATTCGCCTTCAAAAAATTCCACAGAATGCTTCATGAGCGCAAACTCGCACTTTTAACTATCAAAGGCATCTGCTCGCTATATTTGGGTCAAAAGAGTGGAATACCATTCTACACCGCGAACAGATTACAAAGATGGACGACAACAATTCTGGGATACGATTTTCATATCCAGTACCGCTCGACAGAAAACTTCGGTCAAGCAGATGAACATTTACATCTTATTGCAACACACTCTGCTCCGGAAGAAGAGAGAGTCATCGGTGCAAACTCCGCAGATGCGGACATCAAACACATATTTACCAACGCAGTTCGAGCACTACCGGTCACAGCGGATGAAGTCAGGAGATGGATTGCCCAAATCAACAAGTCAACAGCTACTTCAGAGGCAAATCCCCAATAACTTCGTTTCCACATAGTCGGAACGCACTCTCGACTCTCGACGGATGTCTTCTAATGGCCGATATAATGTTCATCCCAGAACCCCTGCAATCACGCTTTCTTCAAAGTTGCACAAAGGACATCCTGGAGTCGTACGCATGAAGGCTTCAGCCCGCAGCTATGCCAACTGGCCAGAAATTGACCAGGATATCGACAATACTGTACGGCACGGCACCAAATGCTCTATAATCGCTAAACTCTAGATCAAGGCCACCCTCACATCTTGGTCTCGACCCAATGAGTGCTGGACTTGGATCCTCGTCGATTACGCCAGCCCATAGGAAGGAATTTATTTTCAAATAATCGTAAATGCCTTTTCAAAATAGCATGAGATTTTCAACACAAATAGCATTACGACGGACGTCACAATTGCGCTCTTACAGAAAACCTTTGCAAGTTATGGCTTCCCAGAAACAGGAATCTTCGGCAGAACTTTTACCGGAAGAAAACTCCGGACCGATCTAGCTCTGCTCAAGCCAACCTCACTGCAGACGTTAAAGCGCATTCAATGGAATCACAGTCCAATAAGCATCATGTAGCCCGGAAGCGGGTTCCAAACCCAGGAGATCCCACTCTGGCACGTCAGCACCATGGAAATCGGGAAGAGTGGAAAAGTACTCAAACAAGTTGGAAAAGTACTCCACGGAGCTCCTATAGGCAACAAAATCTGCGTTCGACATGCCAATCAACTCCATCTGCACTTCTACCGCGATGCTAACAAGACCCCAGGACATAGATTCGCTTTTCGAAGTGTTCGACCTGCCACAGCAACCGACACCTTCATTTTAATCAGCAACTTGTTACCAGAACCGACACTGGACAAGCACCATCAGTGGATAACAGCCATGACTAGCAACCACGACGATCGACGCGCACGGAGACCAACAACTCGCCTCGAAGGTGTTAGGTATCCACATCTTATTGGGATCACTGAACGCTAATATGACTTGCTAGGTGTAAACACAGTATATAAACTCAGTAATTCATCAGTGACTACATTTCTCTCTCACCACTTCGTCTCGGTCGGTTCGACCAATAAACCTTGCTGATAACTCTGGCTATCAACCGTCTACCACCGGCTCGCAGGCGTAACAATTGTTGAGTCTGAGTCGATACCGAAGTGCTGGTTGTCAACGAAAACCATTTGAACAGTCCATATTTCAGTCTATCTTCATCATCGGACTGGTTTATCGAGTGACGGCTCTGGCCCTCTGTCTGTGCGGTTATGTTTATATGTTCGAGACGATTCGAAGGAAAGGGTCAGTAAAAGACTGCTCAGTGCTTCCCCGTAGTTTTTGGAAGAATTTTTCTACTGAAATACGAGGTGAGGGGTGCAGCACTCGAAGTGACCAGGTATCGTCTGAATGCCCCACGCTGGATAGGAGCTGTAATTGAAATTCCGTTCTCGGAATTCCAGGCATCAGTTGCTGACCGAAGCAAATACTGTAGCATCACTAGCGTCTGCACCACCCGCACCAGCAGATCGGTTTGGAACATTCATTTGAAACCTCCATCCGTTGAGAGAATAAACCTGGTTTAGGCCAAATGGAAATGCAGGGGTCTCCAGAAGCTTATATCAAATCGATCCGTCCCAATCGCCATAACCATTCACATCAAGGGAATTGGGCATCAAGTTGCTGGGGAACTCTGTTATTCGGGTTAAGAAGGTCCAGCCGAATTTTGCTCGATTAGGCGACACGAGGGAATGCCTGGAACGAAGAATAATTCAGTAGGGATGAAGTGCGTTCCAGGTACCACTTTCCACTTGGTATCCTTCGGAGTATCTTTCTACCTATATAAACGAAAGCCATTTTCTCTACTTTCCCCATAGTTATACTCTAAATTGCTAAATTTCTTTCCCAAAAAGTACCTTATCTTAAACTTTTTGAGGTTTTATGGCCTACTCTAGGACAGTACAGACATTATTACAGGGCTCGAGTAGAATTTAAAATATTGCTTCATGGTGTGTGCCTAATGGTAGCATGTATAGGCGTCATCACTTCCAGAATTTGCCTACGATTTAGGATTGGCGCGGTACGGTAATTGCTGTTTTCTTTGTCTGCCGTGTTATTGATCATCGGACAAAATTCATACAGAACAAAAAGTTACAGTAGCACAATTACACTAGGGAGCGCGAGGTTGGAACCTAACAATTTCGTGGTGTAGTGATTAAATCGAATTTCAGGACTACTTCAAAGGGATGCCCGTTTCTGGGTACTCATCTCTGAATCTGTCTTATCGATCGAATGAGTCTCACCAATCTCACGAAACAACGTCCCCGCTGCTTCCCTCTTAAACTTTCGCTGCAGGATCCATCCCCCTTAATGCAAGCAAACTTTTCGTTGAGTCAGTCTTAGCCTCATTGGCTCAGATCACCTGGAGTGAATACCTCTTGCTGAATACTTGCTTTTAAGCCTGCCTCTTTGAATAGCAGCGTCCCAGTAACTAGATGACTTGTAATTTGGTCACGTTGTTTCACGCTCGTTTTCGTGCAGGATCCATCCTTCCAAAAGTGGGCCAAAAAAAACTTGTTGAGCTTTTTTCTGAGTTCCCTTTTTCACTGTTACAGAGTTTGGTCGTGTAGCAGTTGGGTGTGAAAGAGACTTGACTTGTGGCTTGAAAGAAGCGGTAGGGTACCTGAGGTAACAAGGGTAATGTTGTTCGTGGACATGATTTGCGTGCATAGGACCTCCTCAGGGAATAGGAACCAGTTATGCAACTCCATAATAGGGTTTTTTCTGGTAAAGGAAGACCATAGCTCAATACACGCCTACTTGAACCACTATTTCAGAATCATTTTGGAGAAGTAATTCTGAAAAGTATGATATATTGTTACACAGCTATCGGCTGGTTCGAGTTTTTTATCTGACCCCAATGCTTTGGATACCTTGTACGAATTTAGTGGTGACGATCTACACGACGAAATCACTTCATTCACGTATTTTCAACCCAATTCTTCCCGACAAAACCACCGTTGTAGCGATGACTCAACTTCATCGCTGCCCCACAAGAGTGAATGCTTGGCAATTGGATCAAAAATCCTGAAATTTGAACAGAAGTAAAGTCCCGTATAACGAGTTGGCTTGGCTGAAGAAATCAACACCTGTCACACTCACTCTAGCGGTGGTCTAATTGGAAAACTGAGTTTCCCTTTTCTGCTTGAATGAATTACTTTGTAACCTTTGTGTTCGAAACATGCAGACTTTGTCTTGTATTCTATCAGAAAGAGGTTTTTTTGAAGAGTATCATGTTTGTATTATCAAATAAGTTTATGGATAAATAAATAATGCAGTCTGATGTATTCAGGATTCCCTTCCTGTTTCTCAAAAAAGATAAAAGGTAGGTCCAGATTATACGTGAAAGGATACCAATATTCAAAGTAGCAACACGAGTCGTCTTTATTGGTCAAAGTCGAAATGATGGCGTATACTGGAGGGATGGCTCTTATCAACCGGGCCTCTCACAACTCCTTTATATTGGTCTAAGTAAAACTGGAGAACTGTCTCTTCTTTATCGAAACACGACAGTTGGAAGCAGCTGTGGGGCCTTTTTCATTGACTATACTTACCAGGGAAGGATCCCAAGTCGAAGTGGCCGTTTAAAATGAGACCTATACTGCAAGACGTGGTTTTGGCGGCTGAATTCGAATCCGCTTTCCGAATCTGCCTAGCGATTCTCTGAACGGAGTTATGAGGGTGGTTTTAGGTGACATTACATGAGAAAACTTAAATTATATGGAAGCAGCTTACCCATCAACGGCGGCGTGGTGTAGTGGTAAACGCTTCATGGGCGAGAGGCTAGGGTTCGGGTTTTGTGGGAGACCGAGTTTTTGCATTGTATAGAATTTTTCTTCCGGGACTAGGAAATACTCTCATGGTGATTCTATCACGTTTTATGTCCTTTTAAGGCTTTTGCCGGTATTTATCCACTTGAAGTAATACTTCAGTTTTACTCGCATGCCCATGCACTCTACATTTACAGCAAGTTTCACAGTAGGGTAATTTTTGCCACTTTATGAACAAATGTGATACTCTAGCATGAAATGCTTGAAATAAAGAAATTTTTCACAATGGGAAAGACGGATGAAAAAGAACTCGTCACAGCCCATTGCTTTACACTCACTAAGCCCAAATCAGAAGGAAAACAGAATTGTAGGCGTCCCAAAATCACCGGGTGAGTGCTAAAGTAGCCGGCGGCATGCCATAAATAAAAGAGAAATTTTCTAAATCTAACCGCCTAGAACTGAAAATAGACAGGCGATAGTAAGCAAAGAACGGGGTCTCGTGTGTACGCGTAAAAGTTGAGATCATGAGCTATTACAAATGAGGTGTGTGTTTAACCCTATTTATAGAAGGAAAAAAGAAATAACCATCTAATAACAGTAATAGCCTTGTGGTAGCCTCGAGCAGGGTATCATTCCCTTCACTTGCTTCTGTGGAGGCAAGACGCACTGAATAGCTTTCTGAATGATGCCTTTGAATGATGTCCACGAGTTTACTATCAACAATGCTGGTGTATGTGAGTCCGGGTCTGCTACGCACTATCGCACCTAATCTAGCATCAACACCCACTCCAGCAACATTATTGCTCATCATATGCGCTTTACTCGCTCGTTTGACTCCAAATTTTGCGCAATTTCCCACTCGGTAACAGGTAGGTAGATAGGAGAAGGTATCAGCAAAGCTCAAAAGGTCATAAAACGTGATAAAATCACCATGAGAGTATTTCCTAGTTCTGGAAGGAAAAATTCTATATAATGCAAAACCTCGGTCCCCCACAAAATCCGGACCGTTCCCTCTCGCCCATGAAGCGTCACGCTTACCACTACACCAAGCCGCCGTTGGGGAGTGAGCTGCTTCCATGTAATTTAAGTTTTCTCATGTAACGTCACCTAAAACCACCCTCATAACTCCATTCAGAGAATCGCTCGGCAGATTTGGAAAGCGGATTTGAATTCAGCGCCCAAAAACACGTCTAGCAGTATAGGTCTTATCACGAATGGCCACTTCGAGTTGGGATCCTTCCCTGGCTAGTACTATCACCAATTCTGCCACCGTGCAAGATATGGCACTGTGGTATGACTGCATATAAAGAGAACTATCGATGGCAAACTGTCGTGGTCCACAGCCTGTGGGATGGGAGCGTTTGTTGGGCAAAATTACTTACTGACATTGCTAACGTCGAATTTTATTACTAATATTTCAAACCTCTTGAAGATCTCAGAGGAAATCCGCCACTCATAACACAAGCTGCAAAGAAGGCTGTGGTTCTAGTTGTTTGAACGATTCAAATGATTATTCTCAGGCGAGCGAACCAAAGTTTCCGAAGCTAATAAGTGCCAGGCATCGATAAAGTCGTAGTTTGTCATTAGGGAGTTGCAACATATGTCGTTACCTAGAAGTTTCCTCCCACTATGTCTCAAGAGAAACTTTGAATTTGGTTATCCCGTCAACATGAAATTGAATGCATTGCCAATATTCTACTTCCAAAAAGTAGAAATGGGCGAGGGAATGTTATGGATGAAATGGCTGTTGTAAAAGCAATTGTCCCATTCAACCAAAGCTCCGAACAGGCTTGTGCCGGGAGTCCAGAAGTTGAAAAGGCACTTTACGATTCAGGAAAAGGGAAAGACATAGGGTTCTAAGTGTGAGCCTTTTGGCATTGACTTATCTTTTCTTTCATCCTTCCTAAGACCTACCCTAGATTCGCAAACAAAAACAAAAGCGAACGCATTTTTGTAGAAGTGGCGTTCTGCCCCACTTCACGCTCATCAACATATCCACTTTGTTTTTCATCCTTCAAAAGGGGGGGGGGGGGTGGAAATTTACGCGAAGACAGTGAGCCCCGAACATGCGGTTAAGGTCATTCAGTCATTTCTCTTGATGATGTTTGAAATTAGTGTTATCAACAAGTTGTTGTCTGGAACGAGTGCTCTAACCCACCAAAACTCTCATCAACTCCTACATATTGATATGAGATCAATTCGGAGGAGTTCCCTTGTTCGAAATCGCATGGCCGGGTAAAAGCAGCTGTGAGACCTGAGATGCTTGTTTGGAGGATGCTCTCGTAAATATTTAGAAATATTTCCAGTTCTCGAGAAGAATCTTTGATAGATTCTTCGGTCTCACAGTCAGAGTTGAGTCTTGTCAGTAAATAACCAATTGTCATTTTAATTTAAATTTTTCGACCCTGCTATAAATTTTGAGTACAGGGTGTCCCAAATCAGAAACTTTAAGGTAGAAATAAACTATCAAATTCACAGTACATGCTATTAGTAAGCTGCATAAGAAGGTTCCCTCGCAAAATGCATGGTTAACGATGCTGAACTCCCAAATTTTCTCAGATGGCGGAGGCTCATTCAGTGCCGCTTGCAATCATTGACCCGCGAAAGGTGGAAGAGCATTATGAAAATCCTCGGGATTTTTAAAGTAACCGTATAGAAGCCATCAAACGATATAAAAAAGAATATTGGGTCAGAGACGAACCAGAAAAGGTAGAAAGGCGTGTGTTTTTGAAGATAGGACTATTGAGAAAGTCCGTCTGCCCGTCGGTCGGGATTTTGGGTGATTATCAAAAGGAAGTCAAGGGGGACGGCTTATCCCAGTTATCGCAATGGAAGAATATCATGCAGAAGCTTCATTGCCATTCCCATCGTATGCAGAAACTCCGCTTCAATTCAGATCTCAACAGACACTGCAGGGCCAAAAAACGCAGAAAGTCGCAGACCCACTTGAGTGATGACACGCAACCTTTCATCATTTTCTCTGGCCAAAAATTTTTTTTATGATTAAACCATCCTTCAACAACTAAATGTATGCTTTCCGTAAAGAAACATCTAAAGTGCGATCTCTCACAAAAGGTTGCTCTAAGAGCAGTAAAATGATGTTTTTGAAGAAATCAACTGACGGGGGTGAGATGCTCGTGGTTTTTTTCGGTGGCGGCGTGAAAATTGACCAAGGCCAGTGCTAAAAAGTGTACTAAGGACGGAATTGGCTCTCATAATTTTGGGACATCCTGTACAATGACTGAGGCAGCTGAGGACAGCTAGAGCTGGGCTAAACTCCAGATAGGGGTAACTCTAGTCCGAACGATTAAAGTTCGAAATTATTCTATATCGAGAAAAATGTCATTACAAACAAGCAGTTAGCTGGAGGGAGTCTATTGGATCTATCCTGGGGCAGCAATATGATAAGAGGCGCTTGATTCTTTGCATTCCGCATTGCCATGGTGAGAGATTCTCGCCTTTTTCGAAAACAGCTCGAATCAAATTACTGCTTCCTTTCTACTATTCCCCCTTCATCACACCACACAGCCAATAAGCCTATAAAATCGGCACCAAATTTGAAACCCTTGCTGTCTCCTACACGCAAATTGAGCGTTCCTAGACTCATTTATACTCATTTATCACTCTCCAGTTGCCTCTCATCCGGGATGTAGAGAGGCGCCACCACACACATGGTAACGGGATAAATGCTGGATTGGTATGCCCTGGCCCATCACGGCTTCTATATCTCTGAGGTTGTTTGATTAGTACCAGACTCGTCTGGGAGGTAAAGGGACAGGCTTGAACATCGCTTGGCCAAGGCAAGTCACTCTATAGCCCACATTCGCTTTCAGAACGCAACTCGATTCTGCTTGAAAGTCAAATGTGGTAGCACATCCCAAAAAGGGATTGATTCAGGTCAAAGTCCATTGCTTAATACCCATAGTTACACAGAAATAATCGATCGGATAACGGACGGTACAACATTACCTAGATTGATCGTAAAAAAGACGGAGATGTCAGGAAGTCCCCTTCAACCTAGGACAATCATTTCTTCCTTTTGAATATCTCTTCCAGTCAACACTCTTCTAAGGCTCTATAGATGTAACTTGAAGAATGAGAAGATAGAAGTGGTCTTCATGAAAAGGGAAGGTTGTCGACCAATGCCACAAGTTCAACAATCTCAAAAAAGCAATATTGACCAACCCTCATCAAACAACATTACTTGTTTCAATCTTTTCATCCATGATGATTGATGATAGATAGTAATAACTTCCAAGATTCACTGAAAATTATAAATAAGAACATTAGGTCGTGTTTTCATTCCATTTTCGCACAGTGTGTAACAGCGGCAATCGACCCCGTCCGAGGGATGTGACCCGGATTCGCCTTCTATTTAGAATCATAGAGGCGTATTGAGAGCGTATATGGCCTATACAGTTATATGGTCTGGCCTCCCATGTTCAAGTCAGCGCTTTTATCCTCTCGGACGAGTCTGGTACAACTTAAGAGACCCTGGAGGGATGGAAGGCTTGGTTGGCCTGGGCGGATATCTATCTGGGTAATGGTTTGTTTTATCAAAGATGCGTCCAACGGTGTCGTGACTCGCGCACGACCTTCACTCTGGTTCAGAGCATGCGGCGGGAGGAAACCGTGCTCCAACACCCACTTGCAATCGGTCCTCCCGCGAAAGACGAAAATTGCCAGAAGCGCGGGAAAATAGTCACACGCTTGCTATCTTTCTAGTGTCTCAGATTCAGTTAGCCGTTCGCATGTAGTCGTTCGGCCTGGCAGTTGGTGGACTGTCGAATGCTGTCCTCGCATCATCCAGTGGACATAACACGCAACCGTCGATCGTCGCATCTCATCTCATCTCACCTCCTCCTCTTACATATCTCGTCTCAACCTTAGTGTATCAGTGTAGTCGTTTCATTTGTGTTTATGATCAGCAAATAGTACACTATTCTTGCTATATAATCGAGCGGGTTTATTCCCGAAGGTACCGCGTACACGTCTAGTCAGGGCGTATGATCTGGCGTACAGGGTAACAGGCCCTTCCATCCCACAGTAGGGTGCCTAAGTCTGACGTTCTTCGGCCTACGTGTTCGCTAAGGGGTGGACGGGCATCCAAACACCACGTTCTGGTGTGGCCGGGGTGCGGAAACGCCGATGTGAGCAGCAGAAAGCACCTCGTCACGACAAACGGCGATTTTTTTGCTTTCGCATTTGCAATACTCTTCAAGCTCCAAGATAAACCAACCGTTCCCAAAATAAAATCTCAAACATCAAAGGACTCGGACGGAATTTTCAAGGCTTTCGAGGACAAAAAAGCACTTGCTTATTAGACGCTTTTTTTCCTCTTCCTATTCATAAGACTACGTTCTCAACAAAATTTTCATCAAAAGTGGAGCCGTTCCTTATATTGAGGGTGTGGTGCAGTGCAAAGTGGCGCACTGCCACACGCAAAGCTTGCTTTTCAAATCGCGCTTTGATATCTGCTGAGGCTGACCAATTCTTCCACTTTCCAAAGGGCGCTCGAATGATACCAGACTCATTTGGCAGAATAAGAACACTGAATTATACAGAGGCTGACCACTTTGAATTGTCGTATGGCGCCTAACGCATTCAATACTTTATCTTTCCACGCAATTTCTCAAATGGCTATAAGGTAAACAATGCACAGAACCAATTTACAATTTATATAATGAAGTTAGCAGCTGTCCCTTATGTTTGGAAACAGTGTTGAGTTGGAAGGAAATGAAGGCACTCAGAAATTACCGATTCTCTCGAAAACTTTTACAAGCCTTCAATATGGCCTACAACCACTCAACAATTTCGCCACTTCGCCTTCAAATTCGTCTGTTTATACTGTTCACTGTCTACATATGTTACCTCGCCTTCAACAAATCAATTTATTCATTCCGATTAAGGAGCCAGCAGCTATGCCTTACACACGTATTTTTTGTAGCTGTGTACTATGAGTGCAGCACTGAATACACAAATAAATAAGTAAATAAAAGTTATCGGACAAGGTAAAAAATCATCAAATACCTGTGCTCAAGTAGCCCTTGCAAAATATTCTTGTAAAATGACAACGCTCGTATTTAATGGTCCGAAATTATCTGTGATACGGATTTCTGCAGAATGGATTACGAGTTGGTTATCGGTGCGATTGGCTTCATTGTGGTGACAACTTTCATTCTGTATGGCGATGCCTTGTTCATCATAACTCGTAATCGACAATCTAGTCAATTCAACAGCGCTTTCTTCAGACTATGGTGGAATCAGGTGCAACAATTTGATTGTTTTATTAAATGAAAACGGGATGTAATGTGGCGCCAAAAAGCCCAGTATTACCCTTTTAATCCGGGGATCAAGTCCCATCTCGAGAACAATCTGGGCCAATTCATCTTTCATCTTTTCGAGTCGCGTAATCAGTTCTAAACTCATGTGGGAGGAGAAACGCACTAACTAGGACATCGAGTGGCGCCTACTAGCCAGCCAAAATGCCATTACGCTTCTGAATAAAAGTCGAATGCGGGGCACATCCTATAAGCAGTTATTCAGAAGTCTATACCAACCATGTTTCACACTTTCCTGCATGAACTGTCAATTCAGGGATTCCTCGATCTTCTTTCGCTAACGTTTTTCACGGCGACCATGTATCTCAGATGTTTTGATGCAATGGTTCATGTATTTCTACACATGAACCGTTATCCTATCTGGACGAAATTCGCCGTGGTTACCCAGGAAGTAATTATGAACACCCAAGCGACCACCGTTGTCATGGAATTGGGTGTACGGCTAATGACAATGTGCCTACCCTCGGCCCACATAACAAAGGTGATTGACCTCAAGCTTCTTTCCACTTTTTTCCGTGTATGACTACTTCTCCTTTCATACTCACTGTTTTTATTATGCCTAGGTTTCCTCTGAGGACTGTTATTGGTACAAATCATGCTAGGTAATTTCAGAAGCCGTCATTTATTTCTTTGATCTTGATTTAGGTCGTGGATCATTTACCAGAATGGAAACTTTTTGTCGCCCAAGTATCGCTACCACTCATTATTGCAGCACCATTCTACTGTATTTCCAATTTTCAGTATGGTGTTAAGGGTACGAACGTCCCAGTACTTCTTAGTGCTCCTGACGTTTACTATGATGCGGTAAGTAGTTTTCTGTGAACCAAGCAGTGAGGATGCTAGCAAATGGTCCGAACAGTCACGATGCTGTCGAAGCAGCAATTTTGCGGTTCTATTTCGGTCTTTCTCATATAACGTCTGCTAAAATTATCACCGATGTTTCTCAGTAGGTTAAGGTGGCGTTACTGTAATTTGATATTTAAATTGGCAGTACTGAACAGCCAAATGCGGACAGATCACTACAATTACCAAGGCTGAGTCGATACCGAAGTACCAGTATTCAATGAAAATTACTTAAGTAGTCCATATTTCAGTCTACCTTCATCATCGGGCTGGTTTATGGAGTGACGGCTGTGGTCCTCTGTCTGTGCGGTTATGTTTATATGTTCGATACGATTCGAAGGAAAGGGTTAGTAAGAGACTGTTCGCAGTTTCCCCGTACTTTCTTTACGAGTTTTTTTCTAAAACTCGAGGTGAGGGTCAAAGTGATCAGTTGGCCGATTGGCCCAGCAAATACTGCAGCATCACTAGCCTCTACACCAATCTCACCTGCAGATCGGTTTGAAGGTTTTTTAGAAGCTCGACCGTTGAAAAATGAACGCGGTCTCACACTAATGGAAATTCAGATGTCTCCAGAAGCCTATACTGAAATTGATCCGATCCAGTCGCCTTAACCTTTCACATCGAGAGAATTGGGCAGTGAATCAAGTTGCTGGGGAACGTTGTTGTTCGGGTTCCAGACAAAAATGTCCAGTCGAATTGTGCTCTATCATGTGACCGCGAGGGAAATTGTTTGTATTCTTTGCCGTCTATCATGTGACCGCGAGGGAAATTGTTTGTATTCTTTGCCAGAAGGAATGAAGGAATTGCTTATACAGAAGTGAGTGCGTCCCAGATACCACTTTCCACATGTCTGTAAGGCTTCCAGGGTATCCTTTTACGGTGAAAATGTAGTTGGGGGGGGGGCCACGCGGCGCCGCGGCACTTTCCTCGTCTGGCGCTCTCCGCGGCGAGATAGTAAACAAGGAAGGGTAGGCGAGCCCGTAATGGTATTTAGGGACGTTTCATAGCTTTTTTATGTTATAGCTGTGTATTTTCACCTAATTTTAGGAAGGGGAGGGGCTCCAGGGTGGGTGAGCCAATTGGACGTTCAACTTTTATCTCATCCCAGCTTTTTGAACGAGATAACCATCTCACCCACCCCGGAGCCCCTCCCCTTCTTAAAAATAGGTTTTATCGGCTCAGAAGAAGAGTATCTATCATATGCAAGCATATCAACACGTGTCAACAGTTAGTTTGTTCTAAATCACGAAACATATCAGTACAACCTCACCATTCCTTCCCAGACTCAGGCCCACTACTATCTCGCTGTGGAGAGCGCCAGACGAGGAAAGTGTCGCGCCGCCGCGTGGCCCCTCCCAACTACATTTTCACCCCTTTTACTTTCATAAACAAAAGTTCCATTTCTCTACCTCTCCCATACGTAACTTTTTAGACTTTTTAAAATTTACAGCCTAATTAAACTTTTTTTAATCTGAATAATTCTTGAATAATTTTTTTTGATCTGAAGTGATTTGTCTCAAATTCTTTGAGTACTTCTCATAATTTATTATCAGAAAGTTACAGAATTGTTATAGGGCACGAGTAGAGTTCAAAATATTGCTTCATGGTGTGTGCCTAGTGATAGCATTGATAGCCGTCATCATTTCCAGATTTTGCCAACGATTTGAATTTGGCAAGGTACGGTGAAGCTGTTTCCTCTGTCTATCGACTGTTTGGTTATCGAAGAAAATTTACAAGAATTTTTTATTAAACGACAGTAGCAGTTACACTAAGGAACGCAAAGGTTGAACCCATCACGATTTCGTGGCCTAGTGCTGGGATCAAATGATATCCGCATCGATGAATCACTTGGAAGGAATATCCGTTCTTGGTGCTCGTCTCTGGATCTGTCCTGCCTGAGCCTCACTAATCTCGCGAAACAACGACTAGAAACGCGCGAACGCTGCTTCACTCTCATGCTTTCTCTATGGGACCTATTCCCTTGAATGTGGGTAAAACTTTGTGTTGAGTCAGTTTTAGCCCCATTGGATCAGATCACCTGCAATGGATACCTTTGCTGAACACTTGTTTTTGAGCCTGCCTCACCGAATAGCAGCTCCCAGTAATTAGACGTAAAGTTATTTGGTCACGTCATTTTACGCTCGTTTACGTTGCACCCCTCTTTTGGACATAGGCTGAAGTTTTGTGGGATTGTGGTCTTAGTCCCATCCCCTTTCTCATACTTGCGGGGTTTTCGATCTCGTAGCAGTTGGAGGCTATAGGTGACCAGACGATTGCTATTACTCTACTTCCAAAAAAAATAGATTTAAGCGAGGGAATGATATGGATAGAAATGGCCGCAATGAAAGCGATTGTCTCTGAAAGCACCAATGGACCCTGGGGTAACATGGGTGATACCGTCCATTGCACCGTTTGCTGGCATTGGTCTCCTTTAGGAATGGGAGCCAGGTATGGTGCAATATACTTATGGTTCTGCAGGTACAATTCCATAACGAAGGCTTTCTAATGATGAAGTCTGATCATTGCTTAACACCTGCTCACTCAAACTCGAATTTCAGTAACGTTTAGCGATAGTAATTCAAATAAAAAGTATAATATATTGTTTCAGAGCTATCAACTGGTTCGAGTTGTTTATCTGACCCCAATGCTTTGGATACCGTGTACGAATATTTTGGTAACGATCTACACGACTAAATCACTTCGTTCACGTATTTTCAACCCGCTTCTTCCCGACAAAACCAGCGTTCTAGCGATGATTCAACGCCATCGCAGTTCTACAAGAACGAATGCTTGGTAAACGGATCGCAAATCCTGAAATTTGGACCGTAGTAGAGTATCTTTCGGAATGCTGGTTCGGCGGAAGAAGTCAACAAACCTCGACACTCATCCTCGAGTGTATTGCTTTGTACCCTTCGTGTTTCGAACGATTCAGAATTTGTCTTGTGTTGGATCAGAATGGGTTTTTTCGAAGGTTTTTCTGAACCAAATGAGCAAGTGAATAAACAATGCAATCACTAAACTCTCCTTCTGGTTTTTGAGAAACGATAACAGGCATCTGCAGATTACGAGAAATGATACGAACATTGAAAGGCCAATAAACAAGTGAATAAATAATAAGGTCGTTATAAACAGTTAAAGTCGAAACCAGCCTCTCACTAATTCCTACATATTGACCTGAATTAGAACTGGAGGTCGATCCTTCCTCGGAACACCACCACAGTCAAAAGCAGCTGTAGGGCTCTTTTTTGTTTACGTCGAAGTCTATTACTATTTTTTCAAATCCTTGAGAACCACACTGTATAACAATAAAGATCTCAGAGGTGAATCCGCCGATTATTACACAAGCTGAGAATAAAAGATGTGGTTCTAATTAATTAATTAATTTGTTGGAATATTTCCCATTCTCATTTCAGCCGATACAGTCATTAAAAACAGGCTGAGCGAACCAGTCTCTAAAGTTAATAAATGCCAGGCATTGGTAACGTCGTTGTCATTAGGGAATTACAACGTACCTTGACACCTCAAAGCTTACTCCCTCTACGTCCCACGAAAACTTCGAATTTTAGTATCCCGTCAACATGAATTGAATGTTGTCAATATTCCACTTCCAAAGAAGAAGAAATAGGCGAGGGAATGGAATGGATATAATGGCTGTCGTAAAAGCGATTGTTTCATTGAAGCAAAACCCTCAAGAGGATCGTATCAGAGGTCCGGCAGTTGCGAAGGCACTTTACGAATCAGGAAAAGAGAAAGACGTGAGATTCTAGGTGTGAGCCTTTCGGCATTGACTTATTCCTTTTCAAGACCTACCCCAGATTCGGTGCTGTTGCACAGCAGAGGCAAACGAAGTTGTTATTATGGACCGAAAGCGAATGCGTCTTTGTAGAAGTGCCTAGGGCATACTGCACCACTTCACGCTCATCAACACATCCACTTTGTTCTTCATCCTTCGAAAAGGAAGGTGTGAAAGTTAACGCGAAGAAACGAGACCCTTACATGCGGTGGAGGTCACTCAGTCTTTTCTCTCAGTGATTTTTGGAACTGGTGTGATCAACAACTTATTGTCTGGAACGAGTGCTCTAACCAACCGAGATTCTTATTAACTCCTACATACTGATCTGAATTAAACTTAGAGAAGCTCTCTTATTTAAAACCCATGGCAGAGTACAGGGTGTCCCAAAATTATTGACGCCGATTTATAGCAGTATATTTCAAATTTTTCAGCTGCGAAAGACGATGGAATCTCCATGAACGTTAGCCGACGCTATGCCCTACAACATGCTGCAGTCGCCTTGGAAAATATTCCCCATGAGCGCGGATAGAAGTCAAAGTTGCTCTCAACTTGATCGCATGTGGCACGCAGAAATCCTTCTCCATTTCTTCCAAGCCATTCTTCAGCTTTTGCATTCTAGAACTCCAGACTGCGATTGCAACCTCTTCTTCTAACCAGGGACCAGTCGTGGGGTCAATTGGGTCAAGTTCTGGAAAATAGGATGACCATCGCTCCACCACTGAAGCCAGGCAGCTGTCGTCGGCACCACTCGCGGGCAAGCGTGGCTCTGAGGGCTGGAGAATCATCCTGCTGGAAGGACTACGAGATGTTTCAGAAAACGTAGTCGGATCATTGTTTCATTTACTTCCATCAGTACGCCGTTTGAGTACTGGTCTTGGTCAATTTTCATGCCTGCACCGAAGAACCCATGAGCGGCTCACCTTTGCCAGTGATTTCCTCAGAAAACACCATTTTACTATTCTGATAGCAACCTTTTTGTGAGTTACTACACGCCAGGCGTTTCTTTTCAGAACGCGAACGTTTTGGCTGTTGAGGAATGGCTTTATCGTAAAAATTCCTTGACCAGAGAAAACGATGAAGGGTTGCGTGTCATCACTTTCGACTTTCTGCATTTTTAGCCCTGCAGTGTCTGTAGAAATCGGAATTGAAGCGAAATTTCTGCATACGATAGAAACGGCAGTGGAGCTCCTGCATGACATTCTCCCATCACGATAACTCCTGTAAGCCGTGCCTGTTGAATTCCTTTTGATAATCACCCAAGATCCCGACCGACTGGCAGACGGACCTTCTCAAGAGTCCTATCTTCAGGAACATTCTATCTTTCTACCTTTCGTGGTTTGCCTCTGATCCAAGCTTTTTTTCTCCATCACTTAATAGCCTCCTATACGGTCATCACAAAAATCCCAAGGAATTTCATAATGCCCTTCCACCTCTCGCGTGTCAATGATTGCAAGTGGCATTGAATGAGCCTCCTCCATCTGAAAGATATTGGGAGTTCCACATCAGTAGCCATGCTTACTGCAAGGAAACCTTCTTATGCAACTAATCAATAACGGGTTATCTTCTTCTTCTTCTTATTCTTCAGCGTCTGTCCCGCACGTAGGCGGGGTCCGCTTTTCTGATATGTTGACGCCACTTCTCCCGATTAAACGCTTGATCGGGGTGGATGTTAACCGTTTTGAGGTCTTCGTGCAACGTATCGAGCCATCGCTGCTTTGGGCGCCCTCTAGGCCGCTTTCCGGACACGTCTAGGTTGAGACCGATCTTACGAACACTGCCTTCATCCGCGCGGAGAACGTGGCCATACCAACGGAGTCGGGCTTCGCGCATTTTATCGACAATGGGCGCTACACCGAATCGCTCCCTGATGGCGTCATTACTAATGCGGTCTAATCGTGTTACTCCGGCTGTCCAGCGCAGCATCTTGGTCTCCATCACACTGAGACGAGCTTCTACTTCTTTGGTCGTAGGCCAGCACTCGGCGCCGTAAGTCGCGACGGGCCGGATGACGGTTCTGTAGATTTTTGATTTGAGTCGCTCAGGGATGTTCTTATCGCAGAGTACGCCAGTCATTGAGCGCCACTTCAACCACGCTGCATTCACGCGAGAATTCGTTTCAAAACTCAGGCTGCCGTCAGACGCAATTGCCGATCCAAGGTACTTGAAGGTTGTTGTCCGTGCCATTGATCTTGATAGAGCCTGGCTCAATCGAATCAGTGGTCAAGTACTCAGTCTTTTTGACGTTTAACCTGAGCCCGAACCTAGACAGACGGTCGGACCAGGTCTGCACCTGTGACTCGAGCTCGCTTTTGTCTTCGCTGGCGAGCATCACATCATCGGCATAAAGAAGCGTCCATGGAGCCGGCTTCTGGAGGTTTTTTGTAATGGCATCCATAACGACAACAAAAAGTAGTGAGGATAACGCAGAGCCCTGATGTACTCAGACGGAGATGGGGAAATCCGTCGATGTGCCCGCTGCCGTTTGCACTCGACTTTTTGGGCTAGTGTAAAGGATGCGCATCCACTCAATAAGCTCTTCGGGAACGCCATGCTGTCGTAAGGCATACCATATAACGTCACGCGGAACGCGGTCGAAAGCCTTCTCCAAGTCTAGAAAGGCAAGATGTACGGGTCTTCGTTTTTCGCGATGCTTTTCTAGTAGAAGGCGAGTGGCGTGTATGGCATCAATGGTGCTGCAACCAGAGACAAAACCACACTGATTGGTGGTCAGCTCGACGATGTCGCGGATACGACTGTCCACAATTCGCTCAAAGATTTTCATGCTGTGCGAGAGCAAATTGGGCGATAGCAAGCGCAGTCTCCAGGACTGCCCTTCTTCTTCCAGATAGGAACCGTCGTGCTCTGTTGCCAGCTCTCAGGCACCTTCTTCTCTGCGACGACCTGGTTGAAGAAGTCCGTCAACCACCCTGCAGGATTCCAGCATTTCGATTTCCACAGGTCCGCTGCTAAGTCGTCAGGACCAGTTGCCTTGCCTGATTTCATCCTCTTCATAGCCGTTATTGTCTCCCTCACAGTTATCTTCTGGACAGGACCGTATACTGGTGGAGCGCAAGGGATGGCGGGATGAGCAAATTCGACCGTCGAGATGTTTTCGAAGTACTCTCGCCATCGTTTCAGTGTTTGCTTGCGGTCCGTCAGGAGGTGACCATTCTCGTCATTTATGCCGAAGAACCTTTCTATATCCTCGGTCTGGCGATGGCGGGTCTTCGCGAGACGGTAAACATACCGCTCACCGTCGCGAGACTCGAGCTTCTCGTTCAATTCGGCAAAATGAGCTGCCTTCACAGAAGCAACAACCTTCTTCGCCTCTTTCTTCGCGATCTGATAGCGCTGCCAATTATCGGCTGTCTTTTCCGAGAGGAATGCGTGGTATTGCTTTTTCTTCTCACGTACTTTATCCCTGACATGATCCGTCCACAGCCATGTTTGCTTGTCAATCTTACGTCGTCCTGGCTTGGTCATGCCGAGCTCCGACCGTGCAACCCGGGTTATCGCTTCGACAGCACTCTTCCAAGTTTCACTGACAGTCGTTACCGCCGGTAATAGAATGCGGGATACGACGGCCGATTCTTTTTTTTTCCTTCAGTCGCCACCACTTGGTTCTCGCTGGCCCTCACCTTTCGGCAAATTTCGGTTTCGGCGGGGCAATCTTTAGCGTACAAATCAGCGGTCGATGTTGTGTAGCGACCGTTTCATAAGGTACTGTTTTCGCGTCTGTTACGAGTCCCTGATCGCGGTGCCTGACAAGGACGAAATCGATTTGTGTTCTGTTTTCACCGCTATAGAAGGTAATGAGATGAGAGTCACGCTCACGGAATTTCGTGTTTACAATGACGAGATTATGCGAATCTGCATATTCAAGAATTCGCTCGCCATCAGTATTGCGTGACCCATATCCAAAACCACCATGACAGCTATAACCGTCTTTAGTAGCTCCTACATGACCATTAAGATCACCTGCAACAACTAGTGCCTAACGGTACTTCAGCTGTCTTCTCATCTAGCAGGTTCCAGAAATTGTCCTTGGTTTGTTCAGAGCATCCAGCCTGTGGAGCATACGCTGAGAAGAAATGGTATTTTTGGCATTCGATGACCACAATGATCTTCATTAGGCGATCATCGAAGCGCTCCACGCCCACTATCGAATCACGGAACCTTTCAGAGACAATTATGCCAACTCCGTTGGTGGTTTTGGGTCCACTACAGAGAACGGCTTTGAAGCCGTGGCCAATGTCCCTCGACTTGCAGCAGGACCACCTCGTTTCCTGCACGGCACAGAAATCAATTCTTCGACGCTCTAGAGCTTCTGCTAACTCATACGAGCGTCCCGTTGATGTGCCAACATTTAACGTCGCAACGCGAGTCTTACATACGTTGCGGGACTTTTGGACTAGCCTAGTTGCCCCCGATGCCGTCCTTGCACCGGAGACCCTCGCATACTTTTCACACTCACCGGGCCTTGCAAGTGCGCGTCGGCTCCCGCGGACGCCGTAGCATTACATCGAGATTCTTTGAGTGACATTAACATTTTTTTTGATGTGACTGGGGTGTTCGTAGGCCGGCCTGTCACGGGGCCTGTCGCCTGCATTCGAATGTCCGTGGTCAGCTCAGCCCACAGAGTGGGCAGTTTCCAGTGGCACCCCTTGGAGGAACGGACTTCGCCACCCAATAACGGGTTATGTGAATTTGATATATTATTCCTACCTTAAAAATTTCTGAATTTGGCGCAAATAATTTTGGGACACCCTGTAAAAGCAGCTGTAAGACCCCTACCTTTGCTTGTTGGAGGATGCCCTCGTAAATCTTTGAAAATATTCCAAGTTCTTGGCAAAAATCTTCGATAGATTCTTTAAATTCACAGTGAAAGATTGGTCTTGTCACAAAATGACCGATTGTTATTTGTCGTCATTGCCGATTCTTCGATGCACCGGACCCTATAAATTTTGCGTACAATCACAAAGGCAGCAGAGGAGAGCTAGAGCTGGGCTAAACTCTAAAAAGTGGTAGCTCCAGTACGGACGATTGATTTTCGAAAATCTTCTATCTTGAGAAAAATGCCATTACAAACAAGCAGTTAGCTGGAGGGAGTCTATTGGATCCATCCTAGGGCAGCAATATGATACGAGGCGCTTGATTCTTTGCATTCCACATTGCCATGGTGAGAAATTTTAGTCTTTTTCGAAAACAGTTCGAATCGAATTATTGCTTCCTTTCTATTTCGCCTTTCCACCACTCTTTAGAGGCAATAAGCCTATATAAAAGGTATCGATCTTGAAACCCTTGCAGAATTCTTACACGCGCCTCGAGCACAGCACTTCCTAGACTCCTCTATAGTCTTTTATTGGTCTCTAGTCGCCTCTCAACCGGGGAGTGGAGAAGCGCCACCACGCACATGGTATAGGGCTGAATGCTGGCTTAATACAACCTGGCGAATCAGGGCTCCTGTATCTCCGGGTTTGTTTGATTAGTACCGATGTTCAAATCAGTTCTTTTATCTTCCCAGACGAATCTGGATTCGTCTGAGAAGATAAAAGAACTGACATGAACATCGGTTGGCCACCGCCAGTCATTGTATAGGCCACATACGCATTCAAAACGCCACTCGATTCTGCATGAAAATCAAATGCGGTGGCATATCCTATAAAGGGATTGATTCAGGTCAAAGACTTCATCCTTCGACTTCTCTCTTCCACTACTTAATACCCATAGTTACACAGAAATAATCGATCGGACAACGGACGGCACAACATTACCTAGATTGATCGTATACAGACGTTTTTGTTGGAAAGTCTTTTTTAACCCAGGACAATTAATCCTTCCTTTTGAATATCTCTTCCAGTCAACGCTCTTCTGAGACTCCATAGACGTAGTTTGAAAAATGGGAAGAGAGAGTTGGTCTCGAGGAAAGGGCAAGGCTGTCAACCAATGCCATAATTTCAACAATCTCAAAAAAGCAATATTGACCAACCCTCATCAAACAACATTACTTGTTTCAATCTTTTCATCCATGATGATTGATGATAGATAGTAATAACTTCCAAGATTCACTGAAAATTATAAATAAGAACATTAGGTCTTGTTTTCATTCCATTTTCGCACGGTGTGTAACAGCGGCAGACAACTCCGCACGAGGGATGCGGCCCGGACTCGCCTTCCATTCAGAATCGTAGTGGCGTAGTTAGAGCTATGTATACAATGACTTGCTGCGGCCACCCGGTGTTCAAGTCAGTGCTTTTATCCTCTCAGACGAGTCTGGTACACATTAACCAACTTTGAAGGGATGGAAGGCTTGGTTGGCCTAGGCGGATATCGATCTGGGTAGTCTTCGTTTTATCAAAGATGCATCCAACGGTGTCGTGACTCGCGCACGACCTCCACTCTGGTTCAGAGCATGTGGGGATAGGAGACCGCGCTCCAACGCCCACTCGCAAACGGTCGTCTCGAGGAAGACGAAAGTTGCCAGAAACGCGAGAAAATAGTCACAGTCTTGGTATCTTACTACTGTCTCAGACTTAGTTAGCTGTTTCCTATGTAGTCGTCCGGCCTGGCAGTTGGTAGACCGTCGCATGCTGTCCTCTGCTCATCCAGTGGGCATTACACGCATCGTCGATCGTCGCATCTCATCTCATCTCACCTCCTCCTCATATCTCGTCTCAACCTCTCGCATCTTTGTCTCAGTGTAGTCGTTTCATTTGTGTTTATGATCAGCAGAATTGCATTGCGTCATAGCGTAGCGTCATAGTCCTTCACGTATTTGCCTTCACAAATCAAAGTGCTGTCATGTAATATCCGCACGACATAAAGGTAGTACACTATTCTTGCTATATAATCGAGCGGGTTTATTCCCAAGGTACCGCGTACACGTCGTAGTCAGGGCGTATGGTTTGGTGTACAGGGTGCCAGGCCCTCCCATCCCGCAGCATGATCGTCCCAGTCCAGCACTGTTCAGCGCGACGTGTTCCCTTAGGGATGGGTGGGCATCCAAATTCCCACGTTCTGGTGTGTCCGGGGTGCGGAACGGTAACGATAAACAGCACTTGTTTTCTCTCGCAAATGTAGTGCTCTTCAAGCTCCAAGATAAATAAACCATTTCTAAAATTAAATCTTAAACATTAAAGGACTTAGAAGGAATTTTCAAGGCTTTCAAGGACAAGAAGGAACTTATCCACTTTTCCGGTTTTTTTCTCCTTCCTATTCAGACACACTATGTTTTCGACAAAATTTTCATCAAAAGTGGAGCCGTGGCTCATATAGAGGGTGTGGTGCAATGCAAAGTGGCGCACCGTCACACGTAAAGCTTGCTTATCGAATCCTGCATTGATATCTGCTAAGGCTAAACAATCCTTCCAATTTTCCACGGGGCACTCACTTGGGGCCAGACAGAATAAAAGCACTGTCTTGTACAGTGGCTCATCACTATGAATCACAGTATGGCCCATACGCATTCAATAAGTTAAGAAGTTTTGAGAGGAAATCGAATGTCGGGGCTCATTCAAAAACGGGACTGATCAATCACACACCCCGATAGGCTTTATCTTTCCACTCCGCCCCCCACATGGCCTGTCACTAAACGATGCAAACAACCAATCAGCAGTTGATGTCATAAAGCTAGCAGCTGTCACCCTCGTTAGAAAACAGTGGTAAGCTGGGAAAAAAATGAGGGGACTCGAAAATTACCGATTCTCTGAAGACTTTTACAAGCCTTCAGTACGGCATACAGACCACTCGGTAATTTCGCCTCTTCACCTTCAAATTCGTCTGTTTATACTGTTCACTGTCTACATATGTTACCTCGCCTACAACAAATCAATTTATTCATTCCGATTAAGGAGCCAGCAGCTATGCACCTTACACACGTATTTTTTGTAGCTGTGTACTATGAGTGCAGCACTGAATACACAAATAAATAATTAAACAAATATAGAAAGTAAACGAGCAAAGTAAAAATCAATCAAATATTTGGGCTGAAGTCGCCCTTGCGAAATATTCTTGCAAGCTGACAACGCGCCCGTTTTTAATTGCATGAAAATTTCCGTTGTGATACGAATCTCTGCAGAATGTATTACGAGTTGTATCGGTGCTATTGGCTTCATTGTGGTGACAACTTTCACTCTGCATTGCGATGCCTTGATCATCATAACTCGTAACCGACGATCTAGTCAATTCAACAGCGCATTCTTCAGACTATGGTGGAATCAGGTGCAATAGTTTGATTGTTTTATGTATATCAACTGAAGGCGGGAGTAGTGTAGCGCCAAAAGACGCAGTATTACTCTCAAAATCCGGGGATCGAGTCCCGGCTCGAGAACAATCCAAACCAATTGACCTTTCATCTTTTCGAGTCGCGTAATCAGTTCTAAACTCGTGTGGGTGGATAAAAGCACTAACTAGGACGTTAGATGGCGTCTGCTAGCCACCCAAAACGCCATTACGGTTTTGAATGGAAGTGGAACGCGAGACGCATACTAGAAGCAGTGCACAGATGCTCAATGTCAAAAGTCTCTGTCGTACATGCTTCATACTTCTCTGTAGGAACTGTCAATTCAGGGATTCCTCGATCTTTTCTCGCTCACGTTTTTCACGGCGACCATGTACTCCAGATGTTTTGATTCAGTGGTTCCTCTATTTCTATATCTGAACCGCTATCCCATCTGGACGAAATTCGCCGAGGTTACCCAGGAAGTAATTATGAACACCCAAGCGACCACCGTTGTTATGGAATTGGGTGTACGGCTAATGACGATGTGCCTACCTTCGGCTTACATTACAAAGGTGATTGGCCTCAAGCTTCTTTCCTCTTTTTTCCGTGTATGATTACTTTTCCTTTCACACTTACTGTTTTTATAATGCCTAGGTTTACTTTGAGGTTTGTTACTGGTACAAATCTTACTAGTTCGTGTCAGAAGCCGTCATTCATTTATTTGTTCTTGATTTAGGTCGTAGATCACTTACCTGAGTGGAAACTTTTTGTCGCCCAAGTATCGCTACCACTCATCATTGCTACACCATTGTACTGTATTTTCAATTTTCAGTATGGTGTTAAGGGTTCGAACGTCCCTGTACTTCTTAGTGCTCCTGACATTTACTATGATGCGGTAAGTAGTTTTCTGTGAACCAAGCAATTAGGATGCCAGCAGATGGTTCGAGCAGTAATGCTGTCGAAGCAGCAATTTTGCGTTTCTATTTCGGTCTTTCTCATATAACGTCTGCTAAAACTGTCACCGATGTTTCTCAGTAGGTTAAGACGGTCTTACTGTAGCGGCAAATTACTATAATTACCAAGGCTGAATCGATACCTAAGTACCAGTATTCAATGAAAATTACTTGATTAGTTCATATTTCAGTCTGTCTTCATCATCGGGCTGGTTTATGGAGTGACGGCTGTGGTACTCTGTCTGGGCGGTTATGTTTATATATTCGATACGATTCGGAGGAAAGGGTTAGTAAGAGACTGTTCGCAGCTCCCCCGTACTTTTGTGAGAATTTTTTCACACTCGAGGTGAGGGTCAAAGTGATCAGTTGACCGTGGCAAATACTGCAGCATCACTAGCCTCTACACCACTCACACCAGCAGATCGATTTGGAGCAGTTATCTGAAAGCTCCATCCATTGAGAAGTTGAACCCAATCTAACCCTAATGGGAATCCAGATCTCTCCAAAAGCCTATATTGAAATTGATCTCATCCAATCGCCATAACCTTTCACATCGATGGAATTGGGCAGTAACTCAAGCTGCTGGGGACGTTATGGTTCGGGTTCCAGTCAAGAATGTCCATTCGAGTTGTGCTAGATCATGTGACCGCGAGGAAGCTTGCTATCGTATTCTTCGCCAGTATGAAAGCAGCAGCTTAGTCGGGATGAAGTATGTTCCATATACCACTTTCCCCATGCCCATAAGGCCTTAACGGGAAGTTACATTTCTCTGACTCTCCCATATGTTATGCTCTAAATTGTTTATTTTGATCTGATTAATTCCTGAATAATTTTTTTAATCTGAAGTAATTTGTCCTGAGTTTTTCAAGACTTTTCATAATTTATTATCAGAAAGTTACAGAATTGTTATAGGGCACGAGTAGAGTTCAAAATATTGCTTCATGGTGTTTGTCTAGTGATTGCTTTAATAGCAGTTATCGTCTCCAGATTTTGCCAACGATTTGAATTTGGCAAGGTACGGTGAATACTGTGCTCTGTCTATCCGCTATTCGACTATCCGACAAAATTCATAATAAAACAAGAAAAAACGACAACTGCGCAGTCACATTTGGGGAGCGCGAAGGTTGAGCCTATCACGATTTCGTGGCGTAGTGCTGGGATCAAATCCCATAAGCATCCTTGAATCACTTGGGAGGAATTCCCGTTTCTGGGTTCTCGTCCCTGAATCTTTCCTCTCGATCGAATGAGCCTCACCAATCTCGCGAAACAACGACTGGGAAACGCGCAATCGCTGGTTCACTCCCATGCTTTCTCTGTGGAACCTATTCCTCTATACGCGGAGAAAACTTTGGGATGAGTCATTTTTATCCCCATTGGATCAGATCACCTGCAATGGATACCTTTGCTGACCCTTGTTGCCTTACCGAATAGAAGCGTCCCAGTAAGCTATTTCGTCTCGTTATTTCACGCTCGTTTAAGTTGCACCCCTCTTTTGGACATAGGCTGAAATTTTGTGAGGTTTGTGGTCTTAGTTCCACCTCCTTTCTCACAGTTGCGGGGTTTTCGATCGCGCAGCAGTTGGATGCGAAAGAGGATAGGTGGCTGGACGATTGTCATTACTCTACTTCCAAAAAAACAGATTTAAGCGAGGGAATGGTATGGACAGGAATATTTGTTATAAAAGCGATTGTCCCCGAAAGAACCAAAGGACCTGAGGCAACATGGGTAATACCGTTCGTTGCACGGTTTGCTTGCGTAAGGCCCTCTTTTGGAATGGGAACCAGGTATGCTCATGCTCCTGCAGCATCAAGCAGTAGCATTCCATATCGAATGCTGTCTAATGGTGAAGGCAGATCATTGCTCAATACCTGCCTACTTGGACCAGAATTTCAGTAATGTTTAGCAATAGTAACTCTGAAGGTATAATATATTGTTGCAGAGCTATCAACTGGTTCGAGTTGTTTATCTGACACCACTGCTTTGGATACCGTGTACGAATATACTGGTAACTATCTACGCGACTAAATCACTTCATTCACGTATTTTCAACCAGCTTCTTCCCGACAAAACCAGCGTTCTAGCAATGACTCAACTTCATCGCAGCTCCATAAGAGTGAATGCTTGGCAGACGGCTCGCAAATCTGTAACTTGAACCTTAGTAAAGTCCCATTTATCAAGCAGTTAACATCCCTCGAAACTCATTCTACAGGTGATCTGATAAGAAAACTGTGTTCTCTTCTTCTGTTTAAATGAACTGCTTTGCCCTCTTTGTGTTTGGGATGATCCAGAATTTGTCTTGTTCAATATCTATGTTTGGATGTATCTATGGAATGGGGTGTTCAATATCTAAGTGGTTTTGTTTTGACGAGTATCGACACTTCTATTCATTTATTTATTTTATCTATTGTCACAGTTGACGAAAAGGTGAGAAGCAAGTGTAGCATAAATTTAACAATAGTATAGCATATATAGTACATCTCTAATATAAATAAAATGGATAATACAGTGTTACAAAATACAATGAAGCATGGAATGGGGTGTTGAGGCGGGGGATTGGGGGAGGGAGAGAGTCAAAGGGTTGCCCGGGAGAGGAAGGGCAGTGCCCCGGCCAAAACACTGCAAGCCGCTAGGAGGAATTGCAGCTCGGGATACCAGCTTAGTATGTCCGCCAACCCCTCCCAGGGCCGAGAAGAAGGGGTTCAGGGTGAAAATTGAGGCAGACTCAGTGGGCTAAAAATTAGGGGAATACTGAAACAGAACAACAATGCAGTCAGCCATTAAGATTATAAATTCCATAACGATTAGCTAGGTTAGCTTCCAAGGATCACATTCAGAAGGAAGAAAGGAAAATGGAAGCGAAAAAGCAGAAAAAAACAGAAAAGAAAAGAAAGCGGAAAAAGCTGAGAGAGTCAGAAAAAAAGGCAGGAAAGTTCAACTTTCAGAAACTTCTACGCAGTCTAGCATCCTAAAATTACATGTTGTTTGTTGAGATAACGGGAAAGCTGAATCTGTAACAAATGCGAACGTCTCCATCTGAAAAATTCAGAGCCAAGCCCACTCCCTAATGGCACAACTCGAACAGCGAAGGCGCCTTCATAAGCCCGACTATTAGGTTTCTCCGGGCGCACGCGATATGGGTGAGCTTGAAAGCTCTATGGAAGGCGACATTTCGAGTATGTCATTCAAATCGAAATCGATTTCATTAGTGACCAGCTTATACATCGGACCATAATCGATTACTTTTCGATGGAATCCAAGTGATACACCTCCGAGTCTCGAAAGTTGTCCACCATGCGAAAGGAAGTAATGCCCTTACGAATGAAGCAGCTGTAAGTGAAACTTCTCTAAACTTCCTCAAGTTCATCAATTGACGACCGCTTGTACGGCGACCAGATGGGGAACAACACTCCATGACCGGCCTAATGCGTAGAGGTTGAAAAGTCGGAAGAGCAGCAAAGGATAACGCATTTCAAAAGCTCTTAGTATGAAGTTCGCCCTGGAACTGGCTCTAGCAGCAACGTCATGTACGAAGCTCTCGAAATCGAGCTTATCGCTGTAAATAACTCCGGTCTCGAATCTGTGTGACGCGAGCAAGACTCACGTCACACATGGTAAAGGTAGAGCCTGGATGGTTTCTGCCTAATCCCATTATAGCAGTTTTTCGTATAGAGACTTGAAGACCCCGTTCTTTAGACCAGCGCTCGACGCAGTCAATGGCCGTCTAAAGTTTGTGACAATCATTGACTGTAGAGATTTTCGAGTCATCAGCATGCAATTTGCAGAATGCACCTGGAGGAATTGAATCGACTGGTCGTCAACATATATAATAAAAATGAGAGGTCCAATAAGTGAGTGCTTTGGGGTACACCACTAGGTGTCGGGTAACAGCAAGAATGCGCTTGATTTATGGGAACGGACTAAAGCCTGTCACTTAGAACGGACTGCAAAAACCAGCGGAGGCAACCTTCGATACCGTACGCTTCCAATTTACTCAAGAGTAGTGGGGTTGCGATAGTGTCAAAGGCTATCAAGGCTGTCAAGGACTTGTGTCGAATAAGTAAGTGAATGAATAAATAGATAATGCTTCCAGGTTTAGAGCGTACGAGAAGCGATATCAACGTTGAAAGGAATGTCGTCATAAACGAAAAAATCAAAAACACTGCGTATCCTTGAGGGATGGCGCTGAACAGCTGAGCCTCTCACTACCCCCATATATTGATCTGAAGTAAAATTAAAGAATGATCTTTTCTCTCTCGAAATACCACGACAGTTACTATAAGACACTTTCTTATTCACTTGGTACTACCCCCGATTCTGCACCCGTGTAAGATATGTATGGCTGCTTTGTACTTCACCGGCCGGCAGGCCGGCGTGCCAGCCGAGGTAGCGCTAGGAGGGAGGAAGGAGGCAGACAGTTGGGCAAACAGTCCATTCACGCCCCTTCGAAGGGCTGAAAACAAAAAAGCAAGATCAAAAACCATTTGAATTTGCCCTTCGAAAGGTGCTTGTTTTCAGCCCTTCGAAAGGGCGTGGACTGTTTGTCTAACTGTCTGCCTCCCTCCCCCTATTAGCACTACCTCGGCTGGCACGCCGGCGGAGTATGAAGGGAGCCTATGTCACCGTAGGATCACTGCATATAAAGAGAACCGTCAGTGTCATACTGTCGTGGTCCGGAGCCAGTGGGATGGAAACGTTTTTTGTGCAAAATTACTAATTGACATCGCTTATGTCCAAGTTTATTACTGTTCTTTCGAATCTCCTGAGAACCATCCCGTATACCGACAAAAAGGAGTATCCGCCCCTCATTGCACCGACCTGAGAGTGAAAGCTGTGGTTCTAATTTTCAAACGCAAAATCATCTTCTTCTATCTCAGTCCATACGGTTGATTCAACTCAAGCTTCAGGATCCACAGTGTTTGAAATTAGTGAATGCCGGCTATGGTAGCTTCGCTGTTAGACATGAGGGAGTTACAACATATGTATCTCGTTCACTAGAAGTTTCCTCCCACAACGTGCCACGAAAAACTTCGAATTTTATTATCCCAGTCAACATGACTTTGGCTGCACTGAAAATACAGTGCGTCGCCAAATGATACAGCCACCCCTAATGTCCCCAAAAACTCACAGTATTTGATGTTTCTGAACAAGTGACAAGGAAAATGTGTCAAATCTGAATTGCAATTCGCACATTATCACCAAATTCCAGCTCAAAAACACAAACATTTCTTGGTCACTTTTTCAAAGAAAAAACAGTTTTCTAGACGCAACTTCAAGGGATGAGAGTAATGCTTTGAGCCGCAATCTCATCGAGCAGGCCTACTCGTTTATGACTTCTACCAAAGGAAATGAGCTCATCCTTTAGTCGAACTGCTATGCGCCGTGCACTTCTCCCTTCTTGGCGTCAGAATCTGCACCGAAATCTTGTTTTCATGCACGATAAACGCTCCGATTTACGTCAGCAGGAGCACCCAAGCTTGGTTCTCTCGGCACTTCTGCCTTGACCGGCGAACAGCTTCGGTTTGAATTCGATGGAAAATGTATGAGGCTTCATGGTGCGGAAGATTTACGCCGAAAACAAGCAACTCCGAGGCGTCAAGGAGTTGAAAAAAGCAATAATCGAAGCATGGCATCAGTTTGATCAGGAGCAGATTGATAGCCTTTATTTGAGCCTAGACTACCGTATTCTCCAGGTAATTCGGAGAACTTGGGTGAACCATCTGATTGTTGACCTTGCAAATTTCTCTCCTTGTTGTATGTTTGTTGTTAAATAAATCAATTTTGTTAGTGGCTGTGTCATTTGGCGACGTTGGAAAAGCATCCTTCACTGAAAAATCGACAAACGAAATATTTGTGCTTTTGAGCTGGAATTCGGTGATAATTTGCGAATTGCAATTTAAATTTGACACATTTTTTACTTTGGCAGTCTTTCAGAAACATCGTATACTGTGAGTTTCTGGAAAAATCATAGGTGGCTGTATCATTCGGCAACGCACTGTATTTGACTTTCAAAAAAGCACAAATAGTTGAGGCAAGGGAATGGGTAGACATGGCTGTTGTAAGAACGATTGTCCCATTGAACCAAAGCTCCTGCAGGGATCGTGTTGAGAGTCCAGCCATTGCGGAGGCACTTCAGGATTCAGGAAAAGGGAAAGGGGAAGGGTTTTAAGTGTGCAGAGACACACGTATCGCAAACGATCGCACACGCAAAATATTCGCAGAACCCGCATATGCCGCAGGCGCCGTAAAGGCAGACGCTCTCTGCTGGCGATTACTTGACCACAACTTTTCCAATTTTTCAGCTAATTGAATTCCTCTCTCTTATCTCCTTAGGCCTATAGGCATCATGTTAGTTGGATTGGTCTTTCAATTCAAGCGAAAAAATATCATCAATTTCCTGCGCTACCCTATATGCCAGTAGAGATCCGTCTCCACAGAAACTATTCATTACGCCGACCTGAGGATGGGAGATCAGTATCTAATTCTCCGGTAAATGAAAGGTTTTGTTGTCATATTGTTATTTTACATGTGCTTACGATCAACACAGATGGTTCAGATGCACGTTATGCGAATCAGAATCTCTGAGGTGACCGAAAGGGAAAGCAGTGGTAACGTCGTAGTTTGACGTATTGGAGTTATAAACTGTCGTCGCCTGTGAGCTGAGCTTTCTCTCACCACAAATTCTTCCAGAAACATTTCGAATACGACATATTCTACTTTAAAATGAAAGCAGAGATGTGTAAAGCGCACGGAATGGCTAGAAGTGACTGTCGTAAAAGCGATCGACTTATTGATTGCTGGAGAAATGTCGGAACCTCTGAGGTTGCTGTGCCAGGGCTACCCGAGATGGCTAGCGCGAGTTAGCCTAGATTTGACCCGGTCTGTGCGAAGGCATTCTATGGCCAGGAAAGAGGAAAGAGAAATGGTCGACGGTAAAATTTTTGGTACTGATTACTTTTGTATCAAGGCTTACTGCAGGTTTGGCTTCATTTGTAGGCAGGATTAAAGGAACTTCAGTTTTCAACGGGGGGCCAAGGTGTTTTTGTACAAATTCTTGAAAGATTCTTGAAAGGTGCCTGGAAATAGCTAAAAACTAACAACAACGAACTAACAGAATGGAATTGTTATCCAGCGCCTTATTCTTATGAAAGAAGTTGACACAATTCGCTCATCATGCATTATCTACAGGTCAACAAATTTGGAAACTATGATTTTCTGCTTTTTGGTATTCGTTCTCTTCTACACCTTTGTTTGTTCAACACCCACCTAGTCACCCTTCGTGTCAGTGTCGATTACGTTTATTCCGGTACTTCATTTCATCAGAGATAAAGATAAATCTGGTGCTACCCTACCTCTATCAGACCGGCATGGCCATTCATGAGGTACTTCTTTGTCAGCTGAGGTATAATGATTCTCTCTTGTACCGGGTATTGATCAAGGGCAAGAGCGATCCTCAGTCATTCATCAAATACTTCAACACGAGTAGCTTACCATAATCTAGAAAATCGGATTCAAATAATGATAAGGGTATAGGCGGAGGTACGTGATGTGGTGATTGGCTGTTGCCCTACAGTAAGCGCTAAAGAGGGGGCAGGTTGCTCCAAGTGTTCCCGCCCAGGTTCTCATCGCGGTGGTGTCCTCAATTGGACATGATTTTTCAGTCATTCACCTTTTCGCATGTGGTTTCTGGAAGAGTCCAGTAAGGAGATAGTAGCCGCTTCAGATTGTGCGGAGCCAAAAACTCCAGATCCAGCTCGTCTATGGTAATGGTAACGTCCCTTCGCTGTAATCATGATACTGAAAGAGTAGTTCAAGTATGAATTGCTCAAATTCGGTCTACACTTTGACTTCACGATGTAAGTTTTCTCTAGTCTGTTTTTCAAATTTAATACTCACTAAAATTCTTCCTACAAAAGTTTAGAGGGTCTTCAGCAGGTGCTCATCCGTCTCACCGAGCTGAAATGTCTAAAGCGTAAAAAACCAAAGGGACATTCGGAAGAGCACTGGCCGAGGTCGCTCCTCAAGTGTGCATCTCTGAAGAAAAAAATTACTGAATCTACAAGCCTCACATCCCGCGCTTACCCTCCCGATGAGCACAGAAAAAGAGCATTACTCAGATACGTGCTCATTCCTTCAAGACGAGTCCGACACCGACAAGAAAACCTTTGAATGGCTGAAGGCTGGGTTAGCTCAGCCGGGCACGACCTGGAATCTAACTCCAGACATATCCCATCACATCCCCTGCACTCACTTCGTGCTTTATCAGAATACTCAGAAAACATGGTCTTTTGAGTGTTTGGATGAAGAGCTTTCTGGACTGAAAACTCACTTGGAAAATCACAGTAGTCATGAATGAACAAGAACACGCAAAAGGCCATCCTTTTCCTACCTTTCTTAGTCCTTTCCCTTCCACTCCTTTTTTTTCACTCGTTCCCCCACCCCCTCCCCCCCCCCCTCCCCAATAAGTTAGCATTTATTCCATTCTCTTTTTATAATGCCCATCTACGCTTCGCTTTGAGATTGCTGAACATGGTGAGTGGATGTAGCAAGAGCCCTCGAAACTTTCGCTTGGTAAAAGTAGATCCATGTCTATCGACTTAATTCATCCTACTCATCTCCGTCTCTCGAGTTTATTGGGTATGACCACTTCCAATCACTTGATTGGTCCTGCGGGCTGAGCTAACCACGACGGAGAGGGTGTAGGGAGGAGATATCAGTCGCTGGACAGCTAGTTCGCCATTAATTGGCTTTGATGAGCTATTTCATGCACAATGAACGTACTCCGTTTGGAACGATATCGGCCACTTCAATGCTACTGGACATTCTTCTTCTGGTGACACCGAGTCTGGGTAAACGTCAAAGCCGACTTTTTAGCCCGTATCGCACTATATCTAATGCCTTTTTCGTCCCAACAATGTCCTATTGGCCTTCACAGGGGCCGTAGAACCTTATCGATGATATATGAACCCATTTTCATCACAAACCGCATCTTCGAGTATTTTCCATGCGGAAATTTGTTGCTTTGGGTACAGGTAATGTCTCGGCTATGAGGACTGTTCGGTTTCCCGACTTACTGCTGTGTCACATTCGAGATTTTTTGTTCAGGAATCTGATGGCGTCGCCCTTTCAAATAAGGACTGTGAAGTTGGAAAATACCGATGCTCGTTCGGTGGATACTCCCGTGAGTCTTGGAAATATTCCCAATTCTTGATAAGGTCGTTGATGGATTCTCCGATTTTCACTGTCATGGTTTGGTCTAGCCTCTAAATAACCAATTGTCGATTTATGGCAAATTGTTCAATGCGCCAAACTATTCTGCTGTCTACAAGTCTTCGAAGTGCTCTCTCTATTTATTTTTTATTTACTTATTTATTTATTGAAGGCGTTGCATATTGCATAAGGCAAACGTGGGAAAAATTGCTATCACTAGCAACACAACGTAACCTAGTCATACAACAAGAGCTTTTCCGTAGCTAGGAACTTAAAAAGTGCAAACATGGAAGTGGTGAGTGCCACATCTGATTTCATAGATATAAAAGTAGTCCCGGCTCGGCAAGTAAATCTGTTACGACTAATGATGGTTTTGGCTTTGGATGCATCGATTCTAGCAATACCGGTCAGCAACTTTAACACCATACAAACATCACAAACCTTTCCACGAGAACATAAGCAGTGCAATTGTAAACTTTGATTCCTTGCATTCGGTCGAGGCACTCTACCGGAAATAGCATCGCCAGATCTAGCAAGCACCTTTCCAGTGAAATTATTGAGTTTGAAAAGTTTCAGAAATAAAGGGTTTTAAAGTTTCCGCCGAATGAAATTCATCATTGAATGAAAATTCCTAGAGGAAGAAATGCATTCATTGAACACTGTATCCCCCATTCTGTTTAGTGAGGATTCGCCATCTTTTAGTAGGTTCCAGTTCCCCTCTTCCATAGAAGGTTCCAGACTTAAAATCGAGAACCCTCTCAGGGCAGTCCTCCAGCGGATTGAACGATTTCCCATTCAAAGAATTTTGCAGAAACCTAAACAAGTGGTATTCTGACGGTGCTTAGTCTGGACCATATGGGGGGGGGGTGTGCTAAGACACCCCACCCTAGCTTTAGCAGTTTTTGACCAGTGGCCAAAAATACGTGTGGTCTGGAGGTACCCTGTTGGCAAATCACGCCCTCGCGATTGGCCAGTTCGGGTCGCTTTTGCTCTATCGCTGCCTCCATATTTTCTAGCTAACTATAGTACCTTTCCGACGTCATCGTTTGATTATGCTCATGGTAAGTGATTTCCCTGGAATCCTATCAGCAACTCAGCATTGTCTTCTGCATTTAGTTGTTGACTTTGCGGCGACTTGTGACGGCTCACTAGAGGGGCTTCACGATCCTCATTGTTCCGTCCCCGCAACTCATTGTTGCACACAATCCAATTTTCGTACTTCGTGCTCATGCGTTTCAGAAACGGCTAATTTTTATTTGATTCAAGCAACGAGTCGCACATGAAGTCGCGGTCCATCACATTGCGCTCGCTCCTTTCGAGAGATATCCAAACATCAAAGCACTTTACAAAACCAAGTGTCTGCAGATGACCATGGATGGTTAATTTCAAAACACTAGTCCTTGTCCTACTCCACAAGCAGTGATGTTCCGATTCGCTTCAGTTCACATTTTGATTTGGTTGTTTTAACTGATGATAGTCCCCCTAAAGGTTGCTGGTCTTCTAGGGTAAATTCACTCTGATTGGATTTAGCAAACTAATCATGCACTAAACGTTCCTTCAAAGCATGGTCTACTCAAACGTCATATACCTTTCATGCGGCTTGAGCCGCATTCTAAGCCTTGCGGTAGAAGAAATACTTCAAATGCCGAAAATGCGTGCAGTGGATCTCCATTTTCACACGAGTCCTGTACCGAAAAATTCCAACAAATGTTGACAGAATCTTAGCAGGAATATAGAGGAGGACCTACTCTATCAGAAAACATTAAACTTTATGAGGTTGGGTCCTTGATCTTTTGTACAACAGTTGATAAATCCGGAGTGTCGAAAATCGGCGGGCACTTTTCGGACAGTCCAATATCTTGGTTTTTTTCTCAATCAACTGGATAACCTTTATCTTATATGGGCAGAAAACAGACGTGCCACGCTGAACCCTTGTAGACTTGGTGTGTTCGGGAGATAGCCTTTCAAAAATAGCCGCATATTTATCCGAGAAACTAAGCTTATCGTCATAGTGGAAGCATAGGTTTTTATCTAAAGAGAACTCAATGAGGACATGATCACCAAGACAATACAGGAAGAACCAATGCTCATGTAAACAGTTTTCTCCGGTGCAAGAGGCAAATTCCATTTACATGACCAATCAAAAATGCAGTCCGCACCCTTTTGAATCCTTTCTATCATCACTGCCTTCATCTTCCTATAAACCTTTCTGTCTTCTGCAAATTGCTTGCAAACAACACCACATCTTCCTTGTAAACCTAGGAGCTCCTGAGTGTATACAGCAAAAAGAATAGGCGATAATACACCACCTTGGGGCACTCCACTTCCCTCCTTCTTCCTCTTCCCGCTCTTCCCACTTTCATACACAAAACGAGCTGCGGAATATTTTAAGCTTTTTTGTCGGTCAATTTTGAGTGGAATTACTAGGAAGCATTGTTTCTAGTTATACTGAGTCAGACGAACTAAAGCTTGAAGCATCTCAACAAAAGTATTTCCAACACGAACGATTGAAATCCAAAGCTCGTTTGCCTTAAGAAAAATGTCATCAAAAACCTTCCTCAACAGGCAGTCAGCTGGAAAAAGTTTATTGAGTCCAGGGCAGCGATATGATACTAGGCGCTTGATGCTCTACATTCCATATTGCCATGGTGAGAAATTCCGGTCTTTTTCGAAAAAAGTTCAAATCGAATTACTGCTCCCCTTTCGCTTCGTCTTCATCGTTGTTCATAGACGATAAGCTTATGAAATCGGTATCAAACTTGGGACCGTCGTGGAATTCTGATTTCTCTGACGTTGGTTAATTGAGAAATTCGGGGTTTTCGGTGCGCACCAGACTCTGGGAGAACGTAAACCATGACTTGTACGTCGTTTCGCCACTGCAAGACATTGTATAGGCCACATAAGCGGGACAGCGCATGCAGAAGAAGAAAGGATTGATTCAGGTCAAATACATCATTCTTCATTCTCTTTCCACTGTAATAATTCTTAAAAAAAGGCAGATGTGAGAAACATGGTTCTTCTGAAAAGCAAAATTGTCTACCAACACATATCGCACACATTCAACACTCACGAGGAAGCAATATTAATCAGCAATTATCGAATAACTTTACCTGTTTCGATACATCTCATCCATGATGAACGATGATAGATTATAATTCCAACAACTTCAGATAGACAAACAGTAGATCGTGTTTTAATCTATCTCCTTACGCTGTGTAACAGCGGCAATTGAAAAAAGACCGGAATCTGAGATTTTCAATGAAACTCAAAGATGATTGCCATTTATCACTAATTATCATGATTAAAATCCCTCAAAAGACTTTCCCTGCATCTCACGTTCTATATTATCTAGAGGAAGAATCAAACTCTTCACTTGAAGTGAATATTATTCGTTCATGGAATGTACAAATAGATATGTAGTTGTGAATTGTTATACATCCAGAAATAAGGCTATTAGGTAAAAAATGAATACACAAATACTACTGTTGACGATGTTGGACTTGGGCATTAATAGGTAAAGCTAAGAAGAAATCCGTCTTTAGCAAATTACTAGCGTAGCTAATGTTCCTGTCATTCGTCGACATCTCATTTTCACCAGCACTTTCTGTTTTTGCCTTTACTTGAAGCATATTTAAAATAGACCAGAAACTTTTTCTTCGAAAATTTGAATTCTATTTGTATCTATGTGGTTAAGTTGATCTTTGGAGAAAACCTGACTAAGAAACTGCAGAAACCTTTTTTTTGAATCTGTTATTGAATGAGAGTGATGCGTCCCCTCGCTTGCCTTCCATTCAGAATCGTAGTAGTGTACTGAATGCGAATATGGCCTGAACAATGGCGTTCGGTGGCCAGCCAATGTTCAGCTCATTGCTTTTCTCCTCCCAGACAAGTCTAGTACCAACTAACCGACCCCAGAGGGAAAAAGGCTCGGTTTTCCTAGGCGAATCTCGGTCCGGATTCGAACCCTCGGCCATGAGTGTGAGATAGTGCATTGCCATTACTATTAATTTATTAATATTTTCTATTGCTTAATCCATCTATTCTTTCCGTTTTAATTTTAGGCTTAGAGGTTCGAATCATAAAAATAGGCAATTATCAACCTACCTTTTATACTTTTAGATTGGCTTGGGTCTGATTACTCGGTTGAAAAAACAACATGAGAAATTCACTTCTAAGTTGGGCACATTATTCTTTTTGCATACCAATTTGCGAATATAGAAAAGAATGCCCTGATATGTCTCCACTGTTCTGAAAATAGCATGGTTGCATTGAAAAAACCATCCGAATCTGCTTACTATCATTTAATTATCATGCTTACTCACTAACTTTCTTTTTCTTTCATTGTCGTATGCTTACTTTTTAGGTTCTAATAATTTTCGATATTTCGATCAACACAGAAAATAGCCAACTTAGAGCTAATTGCTTTTTAACCTCATGAGGGATGGCGTCTGCTTCCTGATCAACTCGCTTTCAATTCATAAAAAGATCACTGTTGACCACACTTTCAACTCCATCTTATCATTTGAACTTTCCTATCTACATATGTGAGGTTCGCCGCTGTCTACCGCCCTCCGAACTCTACTACAATTGATGAGTCTCAAGTGCATGTACTGCTTTCTGATTTGAGCTCTACCAGCCGCAGTACCATCGTATAGGGAGATCTTAGTCTCAGAATCAACCGGGAAGAGAAAAAAAGCTGCACCTCTTGTTCTGGGTCATCCATGGGCTTTTTTCGAGAAATGTGGTTAACACAGTTTGCCGCCCATCCCGCTCGTGGAAGCAATAATCTAATCTTGTCCTTTCTACCTCGCCAACCGATATCCCTAATCCTACCTCCGCTAGGTGATTCTGACCACAATGACGTCGCCTTCACTGTTCTGCATGTTGGATCTAGCAACAATGGCCTTCCTATGCCAGATTCCCATAAAATGCTTTCAAACTTATGCACCTTTGCCTACAACGTATGACTGGCTCGCGGCTTTTGATAATCATGTCCCTGAGAGCGGTGTTCACACAAGGTTTTGCTCCCAGATTTGCAGTGCCATGTCGCGTTTTGTTCCTTTCAAGTTTCTCCGCCCATCATGGCTCAGCTATCCACCTCACGTACTGGATTTGCTAGATCCTGTCTCACTCATTGCAATCACCTCTTGATGAAATATATATTGTAAACATGATCTCCACTGTAAGAAGTCCGTTAACCAATAGCGAATTCTGCTCTTCAATATCGAATTGAAAGAGCTCTTCCACTACATCAAGGCGTGTTTATGTGTTTGCGTGCGTTGGGTGTGTGCTTGTGTGCGTGCTTGTTTGTACTTATGTGTGAGTGTGTGTGTCCGAGCGAGAATTCATAACATCTGTCCCTGTGAACCTAGAGCAATCAAATTTGACAGCAATAGAAGCAGCAGGATAGAAACACTTTTGGTGGGCGGCAAGACCGGACTCCACCCGCAGGAGGCGGGGTTTGCGCGCGAATTACCGTATTCAAACTGGTAGTAGTACATGCGCAGGAGGGAAATTCTTCGATGGCAGGAAGGTTGGACCCCCCACTACATGGTCGTGGATTCTGGTAAATGAATATCTGAGGGGAGATCCATAACTCCTCTTCCCCTGGTCCTGGAGAGTTAAAAATTGGTAGGAGTGGAGGAGGGAGGAAATACTGATACAGGATAGGAACATTGACAATAGGAGAGGCCTTGAATGCAAGTTCCAGTTACCATATAAATCCCGAGGGTTCTGTTAATTAATAGCTCTTTAATATGTTTCATTCGGAAAGAAGAGTAAGTGCGGTGATAGTGACCGATTAAGGATAATAAGTTATCCGGAGATGAAAATTGGTTCATTTCTTGCTATTAAGTTACGACCGCTACCCAGCAGTGTTTGCAATTCAATATAGGATCAGGGTTTCTCTCTGCTTCGATACCTTCTTGGCAAGACTTATACGACCGCTAATAATATTAGATTCTCATCCAGTATTATATCCATAGAGAAATTAAGCTTCAATGGCATTACACTTTGCATGCCCTACTGGTCCTCTGTCGAACTTCTTACTTCGAGAAGTATCATTCGTTGCAAACGGTTTATGCATGACAGGAGCTGTCACACAAGTTAGGAAATCCCAGCGTAAACTTTTGAAAGAAAAAAGAAAGATTTTAAAGGGTACCGTTTTATTCGAAGACCCTAATATAACCTACAGCCCAATAGTTACATTGCTTCACCTTTGAATGCTACTTTACCTGCTCATACTGTTCGCTGTTTATATCTGTTGCCTAGCTTGTTCAACAGATCAATTCCGTATCAATTTTATTACACATTCCCTATTTATACATATATTTATACATTTCCTTGAGCTAATATTTATACATTCCCTTGAGCAAAGTAGCCCGGGAAGCACAAGTACAGGTTCGAGTCCCGCCCGAGACTAAAGTATGTCCATGATCGTCAATTCGTGAGAATGTCGTTGAGGAACTAGCTGCTGTGCACATCACACATTTTGTGTATTTTTTGAAGCTGCGTGCCCTTGAACAAACAAATGAATGAACAAATATAAAAAAGTAAACGAGTCAAGTGAAAACAATTAGATATTCTAGGCTCCAGATGCCTCAGAAAACTATTCTTGTGAATTGACAGCGTTGTTAATGTTTTTAGTTTTTCCGCTAAGAAATTAACTCTGCGGAATGGATTACCAGTTGGTTGTCGGCGGGATTGGCTTCATTGTGGGGTCGACTTTCATTCTGTATTGTGATGCCTTGTTCATCATAACTCGTAATCGACAATCTACTCAATTCAACAGTGCTTTTTTCAGGCTCTGGTGGAATCAGGTGCAATAGTTTGACTGTTTTGTATCACTTTTATTTTGGCTGTCTTTGATTTTTACTTTTCAGAGCCCTTAACCCTTCAAATTGATAGGTAGGCATGGGGTTATGCATTCGTCATACCTTAATTTTACATTATATTGCTGCATACAATCAGTATGTTAAGGCACATCAGTCTTAGGAAGTCACGCATCTCATCTTCCGCATTGATTTATGAGGCGCTTTATGGGGCGCCTCCGTGTTTTCCCTCTTCAGTGGCCATACCAAATATCTAAGGAAGACCTCACGTCGGAGAAAGGAGCCTTTTCGTGCCTGAGTGTGCAGAGTCTGAAAAAACTGTTGTGTGGATAGGCAGCAGGAATGGCCAACACTCTTTTATTTTCATCTAGGCGGATCTTCAGTAGTTTCGCGGTCTCCTCCACGTACTTTCCTCTACATCTCCCTCATTCAGTCAAATAGGCGGTGCCCTGAAGTCCACGATCCTCTCAGATGTGCGATATCGACAAGACTGTAAGCGGCATCGTTTTTCGTAGATTCGGAAATCCGTCAGTGTAGGAAGAGGTTGAAAAACAAGTAAAATGAGGAGCGGGTAGCTCTTCACGACGCATTTCACATTTTGTCGTCTACAAAGGGCATAATGAGACTTACACAGTCAGCCGTTTTGTGCGAGACTAAAAGCCTCATATTGCCTTCATAGTACCCGTTGCTACGTATGTTTGTTGTCGCACGTTTGTCGCTTCGCCAATGTCTGTACCGACGCGAACCCTCTACGTTCGATGTAAAATCATTATATAAGAAAGCGAATAACGCGAGAGCCGTGCAAGCTGTGTTATCTCTAATCGACGATAATAAAGAATATAGCGCGATAAAGGGATTCCTCGCCAATAACATCAAGGAACACATCGATGCAGCACTGAAATACAACTTTATTTCCTTCGACAATAAATACAAGCAAGAAAGAGGCCTTGCCATGGGTGATCGCATAGCACCTTTGTTAGCAGTCATCTTCTTGGACCACATCGAGAAGTCATCACTAACTGGGGGATTCTTCTCTACGAACGTTATATTGATGACGTATTTGTTATCGGAACAAAACAACGGAAGAAGACCTTGCAGAAATATCGAGGAAATTCAACTCTCGCAATGCTAACATAACTTTCACCAGAGAAGAGCCGGGGAGGGGTGGATTCCTTCCACTCCTTAATGCGAAACTCCGAATTAGTGAAGATTCTAGGGAGCATGGGTGGAGGTGGTGTTGTGGCAAGTGGCGCACTATATCACATGCACTGTTGGGGTTCAAATCCCAGATCGATGCCCGCCTAGGCCAACCAGTCCTTCCATCCTTCCGCGGTAGGTGGATTGGTAATAGGCTCGTCTAAGAGGATAAATGCACTGGCTTGTACATCGGCTGGTCACCGCACGTCATTGTACAAGCCACATAAACACTCGTTACGCCGCTATGATTCTGAATGGAAGTCGAGTGCGAAGGCGTATCCCTCAGACGGGATTGATTAACGCCAAGAGCTCTATCCTTTATCCTTTTATAGTGAACATATGTGGTATAGGAGTGCTTTATTGAACAACTTGTTGCGTTCTGGAAGCGCACATCCTATTTAACGATCCCGCACAAAACGGCTGACGGTGTAAGTCTCACTATGCCTTTTGTTAACGACAAAATGACAGGTGAGGTGAATCACGTCGAAAGGAATTATCAGGCTCCATTCTACTTGTTTTCCGACCTATTCCTACACTGAAGGATCTCCTGACATCGTCCCGAATTTGCGCAGACTGTTCGCTAGCGACCGCGAGAGGCACGTAATATTCGCCTGGGTGAGCATAGAAAGAGAAGGTTCCTTCCTTCGATGTGAGGGCATTCCATAGATACTTGGTACGAGAGGAAGACATGGAAGCATGGGAAATATACCGCATAAAGCCGGGAATCAGTGCAAAAGAAGGGATGCGTGACCTCGTAACACTGATTGAGTGATAATAATCAGTCGCACCAAGGTACGGGCGTTTCCATTTACCATTTAGTCCCCCCGCCGGCAAATCCAACTACTCTACTTCCTCAGTACTTCCGGTTGACTTGGTATGATTTGATTCGTTCTGTATTGTAACTGCTAATTAATTAACTGATTGTATGCAGCAACATAGGCTCATGTGGGAGGATAAAATCACTAGCTAAGACATCGGATGGCGTTTGCTAGCCACCCAAAACGCCACTACCCTTTCGAAATGGAAGTATAAGGCGAGACGCATCCTGGAAACAAATGCTCAATACCGGAAGTCTTTGTCGTCAATGTTTCATGTTTTCCTGTATGTACCCTCATTTCAGGGATTTTTCGATCTTTTTTCGCTCGCGTTTTTCACGACTACCATGTACACCAGGTGTTTTGATGCAACGGTTCCTGTATTTCTACGTCTGAACCGCTATTCTGTCTGGACGAAATTTGCCCAGGTTACTCAGGAAGTAATTATGGATACCCAAGCGACCACTGTTGTTATGGAACTGGGTGTTCGGCTAATGACAATGTGCCTACCTACGGCCCACATAACAAAGGTAATTGTCCTCGAGTTTCTTCTTCTTTTCGACTGTTGTATGATACGATTGTTTTTCTTTATCATACTTTCTATTTTTTGATAGTGCCTAGATTCCCCTAGGAACTTTTACTGATTCAACTCTTGTCAATTGAAGTAAAGGCCGTCACTCTTCTGTGTGATCTTCATTTAGGTCGTGGACCATTCAGAAAAATGGAAACTCTTTATCACTGTAGTATCGCTACCACTCATTCTTGCTACGCCACTCTACTGTATTTTCAATTTCAATATGGTCTTAAGGGTACGGATGTCCCAATACTTCTCAGTAGTCCTGACGACACCTATTACTCGGTGAGTAGGATTTTTCAGCATACCAAGCAGTTACTTTAGATGGTAGCAAACAATCCGAACAGTCACGATGCATTCAGAACGGCAATTCTGCGGCTCTAGTTTGGTCTATTATAAAATCTTCTAAAAGTTATGGATGTGCCGGAGTAGATAAAAGTGGCGCTGTTGTAATTTGGTATTTAGTTGGACAGCACTGGCCAACTAAATGCGGACCAATTTCTAAAATTATAAATATTCGGATCAGTATCGAAATAATAGTATTCAAAGAAAATTACTTAAGTAGTCCATATTTTAGTCTATCTTCTTCATCGGACTGGTTTATCGAGTGACTGCTCTGGTCCTCTGTCTGTGTGGTTATGTTTATATGTTCGATACGATTCGAAGGAAAAGGTTAGTGAAAGACTTTTTGGGGCTTCCCCGCTTTTTGGAGCGTTCTTTCTAAAACACGAGGTGAGAGATACGGCACTTAATGTAACCAAGTATTGTCTGAATGCGCCAAGCCTCTTACTGCTACTCACAGTTGCTCTTGAGTAAGGAGGTATAACGCCTCTTAAACGCCTCTCGCCTCTTGAAACAGTGCGTTTTAAAAGTATGTGCCTAAGGATCGTGCGCGAGACTGATAAGTCCATCTGAGCTCGGATCTGACTCACAGACAAGGAAGTATTCGCCACAAGACAGGCTATTCTCCTGTTGTCCTAAGCAATGGACGGCCAGGAATAGGTTTGTGAGCGATAGCTGCCAAGGCCTCGAATGAATCTAGCAATGCATGAAAAAGAGCGACCCAGGTGCCGTTCCAAAAGTATGTGCACTCAAAATTTTTCATTTCAAAGGTAACTAAAGAACCTACCGTAACGAAACCATTCTCAAACGACTCCTCGTAGTCGATAACCTCTACAGGAATTTGGGAGGCCCTATTGGTTTCTGTTCTCGGTTATAATTTTGCTCTTTGTTAAGTGTGCACATACTTTTGAAACAGGGGGAAAATTTTTCTTTGATAAAAAATTGTGTTAGCAACTACGATGTTTTCTCAGAGAAAGTGTTCGTAGGTTATCGCACACAAGGAATTGATTGGTAAGGTCAAAGGTTTTAGATAGCAATGGTATTCCCAAAAAAACAAAATGTTGGGTATGCACATACTTTCAAAACGCACTGTAGTAGAACTTCAAATCACTTTATTAGCCTGTCGTTGTCCCAAAACGGGCAATGGATAAGGGGTTCAACAGGGACTCGGTTCTCGAATTGCACCACCAAACACTCCTTCTTCTTCAGTTCTCTGATCTTCGCCTCGTCTAACCCTTTCTTCAACGGTTTTTTGAAGCCTTTCATCACATTGGAAAAGCCGATTTGCGCACTTCCTTGTCCTTCATCACACTATTCTCCTCCTTATCTTCTCGTCATAATCTGGATTTGAAGAATTATGGAGGTTAAAACCTTTTTCATCAAAACTATTTTGTCTTGAACTCTCTGAAGTTCTTCATGGTTGGTTACCAGATTTGTGCAATAACAATTACAGGGCCCGAGCAGAATTTAAAATATTGCTTCATGGTATTTGCCTAGTGATAGCATTGATAGGCGTCATCATTTCCAGTTTATGCATACGATTCAGAATTGGCGAGGTAGGGTGATTGCTGAATCCTTTGTCTACCGTCTAATTGATCTTCGGAAAATTTGTACTAAAACAAAAAATAACAGAAGCACAGTTATAATAAGGAGCAGAACGGTTGAACCCGTCACGATCTCCGTGGCGTACTGCTGTGATCACATCCCATCCGCACCATCTGACCACCTGGAAAAGATACCCGCTCCTGGATAATTGTATCTAAACCTGTCTCATCGATCGAAGGAGCCTCACCAATCCCAAGAAACAACGTAGCAGCTCGCCCGCACTGTTTGACTCTAATTCCTTCGCTGCGGGACCCATTAGAGGCCCATCACCCTGAAGACGGGCAAAACCTTTCGTTAAGTCAGTTTTAGCTTCATTGGAACAGAACATGTGGAGTGGACACCTGTGATTATATACTTGTTTCTGAAAGTGCCTCACTGAATAGCAGCGCCATAGTAACTAAACAAATTGCAGTTTGGTCACTTTTTTCACGCTAGTTTTCATTGCAGGATCCACTGCTTCGAACATACTCAGAAGTAAAAATCTGTTGAGCTCTTGTGTGTTGCCCTTTCTCACTGTTACAGGGTTTTCGGTCGTGTAACAGTTGGATGTGAAGGAGAAAAGATGACTTGTTTTGTGACTTGAAAAACTGAAGGTACCCGAGGTAACATGGGTGTCGCGACACGGGACAATCTTAAACGTTGATAAGAAGATGTGGATATGCGCCGCTGTGATTCTCAAGGAGGACGCAAGGGAACTGTGCTTGGCAAGGTCGCTCTGCCATTGCGTCGGCGGTCCTACTCTTTTTGTTATGCTTCATGGCGGTACCTGCCTCCCTGCGATCCAGCTATGACGACCATTAAAACACTGCGCCTTGATACGACAACGTGTAATCCCCACCCCCCCCCCCCCTTCCCCTCCCCCAGGTCACGACGGTCAGAGGTTAATGTTAGCAGAGGTTAATGTTGGAAATCACATTATTGTTATTCTTAGTTCTGCTGAGGTATACTATTCACATAAAGCAATAAAGAAGGCAAAAGTGATGAATGTTCGTCCATCGCCTCGTCTTCGTCCATCCATCAAAGTGGATACGTTAAAGGTGGAGCACTCTGAGTACACAACCAAACATCGATCAAGTAAGTGGCTTAATGCCAATTAACGTAGCGAACCATAGACTCAATTATAATCCTACGGGAGGGTATCCCACCATAGCAGGGTTGGTCGGTGAGCGTCAACCCTCCTACTCTGCGCGGTGGAGGAGTTCCCACTCCATCACCGATAGCTGCACAGGGGGAGGACTGGTACCGTCACCGTAATAAAATAAATCTCACCAGTGGCTGCGTGAAATATCCTCGCTTCTCGTCGCTTTGTCGGCCCTCGACGTATGCTGCGCGATATCCATCCACGTAGTATCTCTCAGAATAGTTAAGACAAATAATGGACTACGGAACTACGAATGACGATAGCACGAAGAAATAGCTGGAAATATCGAAAGGGGAACGTAAAACAATACGAAGCTCGAGAGGGATCTAGCCAATTCGGAGCAGAGGGTTAGATAGTATCGGAAATTGCCTTCCTAGACCATCTCTTATGCACTCACAAATGGCTCCAGGAGCAATTGCGCGGTAAGACTCAGTGCGGAGCACTGACGACCATCCAATAATACGTCTTAAGTGCTCTGTGTCTCTGTCACAACCGTAATAGACGTGGCGAAGTCGTGCTAAAGTTACGGCAATTGGTAATGCAGGTTGTTGGCACAGATCGCTTGCATAGGAGCTCCTTAGGGGATGAGTACCAGTTATGGTCTTACTCATGCTCCTACAGCAACGAGCATTAGCAATTCCGCAACAAAGGCTCTCTCCTGGTAAAGGCAGACCATAGCTCAATACCCGCCTACATGGAGCAGTATTTCAGATTCGTTTGGGAGTAGTAATTCCGAAAAGTACAGTATATTGTTACAGAGCTATCGACTGGTTCGAGTTGTTTATCTGACCCCACTGCTTTGGATACCGTGTACGAATATTCTGGTTACGATCTTCACGACTAAATCACTTCATTCACGCATTTTCAATCCATTTCTTCCCGACAAGTCCAGCGTTCTAGCGATGACTCACCTCTATCGCAGTTCTACAAGAGTGAATGCTTGGTAAACGGATCACATGTCCTGGAATTTGAACAGTAGTAGCGTCCCATATAAAGTTGGCTAGGCGGAAGAAGTCAACACTCTACGACATTCATTCTACAAGTAACAGGATAAAAAAATTGAGATTCCCTTTTTTGCTTGGATGAATTGTTTTGCATTCATCGTATTTGGAAGGATCCAGAACTTGTCTTGCTTTGTATCAAAATAGGTTTGTTTCAAACAGTATCGATTCTTGTATCGAATAAGTGAATAAATAAATAAATGAGTAATGAAACCTAATGCACCCTGATTTTCCTCGCGGGCGGGCTTTTAAAAATGCTAACAGGCGGCCCAGATCGTACGAGAGGCGACACCAACATCGAAAGGACCAACAAATGTCATAAACGACTAAAAAATAGAAAAGGAGGCTATCCTGGAGGGATGGCTCTGATCAGCAGAGCCTATATGTTGGTCTGCAGTACGACTGGGAGACGATTTTTCTTTTTCGAAACGCTACGAAGTCAAAACACCTAGAGGGCCACATTTCTGTTCACACCATAAGCTCTTCTTCACCTGTACAAGATGCGACTGCACTGTCAGTGACGTTTTGTCGTGTTCCGGAGCCAATGCAATGCGATGGGAACGATTCTTAGGGCCTCGAACAGAGGCGATCACAAGCGACGGTGACACGGTAACCTCGTTCGCTCCCATCTGCAGTCCGCATTACTGCTTTCAATGCCTAGCATCGAGGATACCTTTTCCTCTACTTCTTCATTTGTCCCTTTCAACCACATGACTATATGGGCACCGTTTTGAACGAACCAGTACTTAAGAATGAACGAGAAGAAATCTGTTATCATTACCCTGCGTCGTACTTTATCACCAGGAAACCCAATCCATTCCCAGAGGAGTTACTACATATTACCCGGATCTGATGACAAGAGGTTTGCTGGACACTGCACAGTTTCTCCAAAATCACCAACTGGTATTGCTAATGATGACATTGACTACTGTCATTGAAATTATTTTTGTTGGAACCACCATGTATATTAATAAAGATCCACTTCCAGAGAAACCATTCATTACACCGAAGTGAGGATGAAAGCTCTGGCCCCATTGCTAGGACGTAAAACTAACTGCTTTTATCTCAGTCGATACGGATGATTCTTATGGGGCTGCACGATCCAAAGTTTTTGAATACCAGGCACTAGTATCTTTGGGGTTTAACAGGGAATTACAATAGCTGTCAACACGTGGGAGTCTCATCAAGCGAAGTATCTTCCGGAAACTTTTTGAATTTGATTATCCCAGTCAACGAGACATTTCTTTATTCTATTTTACTTTCAAGATAGCCAGTATTCTACTTTCATGATAGCAAAAATGGACACAGGTCAGGAACGAAGTGTCCTCGCCTATTCCAGCTATCCTGAAAGTAGAATATTGGGAAAAAGTAAACTGAAAGTACGCTGTGGAAGCTATCTTCCCATTGAACTAAAGCTCGATAGGACAATCGCGGCGAGAGTCCAGCCATTGTCAAGGAAATTTAAGATACAGGAAAAGAGAAAAAGGTAGGGTGTTAAGCGTGAGCCTTTCGGCGTTGACTAAAAATTTTTTCAAGACCTACTTCAGATTCAGTGCTGGAACTTAACACTGAGCCCCGTGCATGCGGTAAAGGTCATTCAGTCATATCCCTCAATGATCTTGAAACTAGTAAGACCAACAAGTTGTTTTTTCTTTCTAATGAGACTCTTATTAACTTTTACATATTGGTCTGAAATCGAATTAGAAGGGCTCCCTTATTCAAAATTCCATGGCGGGTGAAGGGTAAAAGCAGCTGCAGGCTTACTACCGATGCTCGTTTGTAGGATGTCCTCGTGAATATTTAAAAATAATCCCTATTCTCGATAAATTTCGATGGATTCTTCGGTTTCAATGTCAAAGTTTGGTCCTATCACTTAATAACCGATTGTCGATTTGGTTCATGTTCTTCGATGCACCCGACCACCCTGCTATAAATTTTTAGTACAATCACTAAGGCGGCTGAGGAGAGCTAGAGCTGGGTTAAACTCTAGATAGGGACAACTTCAGTGCGAACGATTGAAGTTCGGAACTCTTCTATCTTGAGAAAAATGCCATTAAAAACAAGCAATTAGCTGAAAAGTTTATTGGATCCGTCCTAGGGCAGCAATATGATACGACGCGCTTGATTCATTGCATTCCACATTGTCATGGTGAGGGATTCCAGTCTTTTTCGAAAGCTGTTCAAATCGAATTATGGCTCCCCTTTATTCCGCTTTCATCACTGCCTGTTCACAGGCAATAAGCCTATAAAATCGATGTAAAACTTGAAACCCTTGCGGAACTCTTACACGCTTCTCGAGCATTCCTAGACTCCACTACTATAGTCCTTTAGTTGCATTACTCTCTCTCTAGCGCCTCTCATCGGTGGAGTAATGACGCACCACTACATACATAGTATAGCGATGAATCCTGGACCGGTAAGACCTGGCCCATCAGGACTTCTGACCCTCTGCGGGAGGGCACGTGACCATTCAAGATGAGATGTATACCGCCGTAGGTGGTCCAAACGCTGATCTCAAATCTGTGTTCCAAATCTGCTTTTAGCATTCTGGGAACAAAATTACGGGACCAATCCCGCCCTGTGTTAGTCCACTGCACTCAACGGATCACCGAGCCGAGCAAAGCACTCACCTGTGAGACGGTGGCCCAACGGACAGCGTAGTGGACTGGTAGGCACAGCACCAGGGTTCACTTTATTGATGCATGCGCTCGTTTTCCTTTTTCATATAATGTGTCCCAAAAGCTTGCAAAACGTTTTTTGGACTCAATATTGGAAATCTGAGGAGCTCACTCAGACCTTAGAGTTCCGGGGAACAGTAAACCGACAAAATTTTCTTCTTACCTCCACTGACCGGATATATATGCCTCTCTACCCTGAACAGTCAATAAGATGTTTTGAAATCTTCGGGAGCTCCCTGCACTTACGTAGACGGCGGTCGAATGACTTATCCGGCCACAGCCCTCTTTGGGAGGGATACGGTCCCGACATTCTACTGATGCCGTCCGCGCTTTCTAAGCGGTGGTTCAGGTTAACTGGCATTGTTGAAGAAATACTGTAGAACAGTAGTTAATCGCTTTGTGTGCACGTATGATTCGGGGGATAAAAGACTGGGAGGACTAGCTTGAACGTCGGCTGGCCAACGCAAGTCTTTGTATAGGCCACATTCGAATTTTTCATCGTTCAAAACGTCACTCGATTCTGCAGTCGTAGTCGGGCTCATCCAGAAATAGGATCAATTCAACTCAATAAACTTTATCTTTAAAGTTTATTCCCTACATTGCCTGCTACTGAACAAGACGATTTACAAAACCCATTGAACAAGGCAATTTACAAAACTAAGTCAGGAACCACTGAGCTGTAAGAAAAACTAGGGCACTCAAAGATTACCAATTGCTGAAAGACTTTTACATGCCTTTAATATAACTTACAGCTCACTTAATAGTCACGCCACTTCGTCTTCAAATGCAAAACAATCAGCAGCTGTGCTCCTTACACACGTATTTTTTGTAGCTGTATGCCATGAGTGTATGAGGAGTGAGTGAATACTTTGAAAGTTGCGTTGGATTCATGTACAGTCGTTTAACTAATTGTAAGCTTGAATCCTTCCTTACATCGACAGATGCATTTAAAGCCCATTTCAGTAAGTACTCCAAAGAAGTTGTAACGGATTAGAAGTCTTAATAATATTGTGCTACAATGGATTCTTGATTGTGATTTTGTTTCTGTTGCCATTTGGCAGCCACATATTCTTGACACGTAGTAGATAAATAAATATAGAAAAACAAACAATTTGAGTAAAAAATTTCTCGGGTCAAATCGCCCTAGAAGACCAACAGAGTGGGAAGTGTTTGAGAAATGCCTCTCAACTGCAACCGCATTTACCCACGAGTGCGCTAACGAAGGACTAAAGCTTCAGTGGCAGGGAAAGGGCATTTTTGATCGATCAGTCGCCTTATACTTCACAATCACAAAAACGATCGCTTCGACACTCCGCTTGGAATGAATTATGGTGACTGATGAGCAGCGGAGCACCCTTTTCTGCCATCTACCTCAAATATCACGGTTGCTTCGTCTGAAAAGATTGTGGAAGCGAATGTCCACAGTTCTTAAACACGTACACTGCTCTGAGCGTCCATCTGAGCAACCCTCCATCGAGTGTCAGGAAAAAAGGGCTCTCTGTTTCATCATCCACGACGTTCTACGCAAACGTCACTTTCGAAGAGGACTCCTTGCAAGCATCGCATACTCGTTGGCTGAGTGGGAGCGTAGAGTGCGAGTCAGTGTCTGCCAGAAGCTCCTCGTCTGTAAGCAAACGATGACATCAACCGGCTCAATTACTGCTCACGATGAAAAGTAGATACCTTATGAAATTTCACATAGCAAATCGCAATGTCTACCGGTGGATGTAGGGCCACAGCCAGTTGCTGAGCAAGGCGCTCACGCTTAGACGAACATGAGCTCTTCTTTCTCTGCCCGACTGGGCATTTTACCATGCAATCCCACAAAAAAGTGTCGCGGTAAAAGCAAAAGAGTTCTTTTGACAACTGAGAAAATGGTGTTTTGTGCCCCTTTCTCACGCCGATAACAAGGGAATTTTATGTGATAAGTAGTCCTGGATCATTCCACGCGCAAACATGGATGAAGGAGCTGGAAACGCTTGGTCTAACCTGCCCACCCCACATATTCACCTCGACCCATACGACGGTCCTACTTTCAAAAGCCCCAAGGCCTGTTCAAAGAGACAAAACTCAACACAGTCAAGTAGGTAGTAGATGATTGAATGGTGTCAAACCTCTCTTCCTTGGGGAAGAATGGCATTACTCTCCTGTCCGGTTGATGGAGGGGCATTGCGGCTGGGAAGGACCACTAACTTCATCACGTATCTAATCTTGTTGTTGTATTTATTTTGTGAGTGAAAAACCGAAAGAATTCGCTCAAAAATTTCCGAACACCCTAATTTTCTGGTAGACTGACAACGCGATCGTTTTTAATGGCCTTAAATTCTCCTTTATGATATGAATTTCTGCAGGATGGAATACCAGTTAGTTGTCGGTGGGATTGGTTTCATTGTGGTGTCGATTTTCATTCTGTACTGCGATGCTTTGTTTATAATAACTCGTAATCGACAATATAATCAATTCAACAGCGCTTTCTTCAGACTGTGGTGGAATCAGGTACAATGGTTCGGCTGTTTTATGTCAAGTAAAGGCGGTAGTAGTGTGGCGCCGAATGACGCAGTGTTACTCCATACTCCGTGTGTTGAATCCTAGCTTGAGACCGATGTGGGCTAGTTAAGCATTCATCTCTTCGGGTCGCGTAGTTTGTTCTAGCCTCCGCCTGGAAAGATAAAAAGCACTAACTAGGACATGGCTACGGCTAGCCATTCAAAACGAAATCACGATTCTGATTGAAAGCTGAATGATGGGCGTATCCTAGAAACAGAATTGTACAGCACCAAAGAATTTATCGTTCTGTAAGCACTGTCAGTTCAGGGATTCTTTGATGTGCTTTCGCTCACGTTTTTCATGGCGACCATTTATGTCAGATGTTTTGATGCAATGATTCCTTCATTTCTACATCTAAACCGTTATACTTTCTGGACGAAATTCGCCGAGGTCACTCAAGAAGTAATTATGGACACCCAAGCGACCACTATTGTTATGGAATTGGGTGTACGGCTAATGATAATGTGCCTGCCTTCGGCCCACATAACTAAGGTAATTTTCCTCAAATTTCTTCCTTTTTTTTCATGTATGATTACTTATCCTTGTCATACTTTCTGTTTTTGGTAGTGACTAGATTTCCTCTGAAGTCCGTTACTAGTACAATTTTTACTGATTGATGTCAAAAGCAGTCATTCCTCCCTTTGATCTTTATTCAGGTCGTGGATCATTTACCAGAATGGAAACTTCTGATCGCTCAATTATCACTACCACTTATTATTGCGACACCACTCTACTGCATTTTCGATTTCCGGTACGGACTTGAGGGTACGGACGTCCCAGTGCTTCTTAGTGCTCCTGACGTTACCTATTATACGGTAAGTAATAATTTTCCAAGTAAGTAATAACTGAGCAGTTAGAGTGGTGGGAAATGGTTAGCTTGTCACCACGGTGCCGTTAAAACGACTGCGGGTACTGCACTGGATTTTCTTGTTACGATCTGTTACTGTTATTTGATATTTAAGTTAAGAGTACTGAACAACCAAATGAGGACGAATTACTACAATTATACTATCACTTTGAACCGATATCGAAATATCAGTATTCCAAGAAAATTACCTAAATAGCCCATATTTCAGTCTATCTTCTTTATCGGACTGGTTTATCGAGGGACGGCTCTGGTCCTCTGTCTGTGTGGTTATGTTTATATATTTGATACGATCCGAAGAAATGGGTTAGTAAAAGACCGTTCGTAGCTAACTCGAACTTTCTTGGAAGAGTTTTTTTTCTAACGCACGACCTAAGAGATGCAGCACTCAAGGTGACTAAGTATCATCAGAATGCGCCATGCCTTCGACTGCTACTATAAGTTGTGGGTCGATACCTATAATGCCTCCTGGGTTGTAAGAATTCAGATCACTTCATTAATCTGTCGCTGAGCGCGGAACGGACAATGGATAGAGGAAAAATTGTGATTCCGTTTTCGGAATTCCAGGCGACAACTCTTAACCGTAGCAAACACAGCAGCACCATCCGCCCTTGCATCACCTGCACATGTGGAAGGCTTGGAGCAATCCTTCGGGAAACTCCACTGCCGAAAGGATGTACTCAGCCTGGGTCAAAGGAATCCGAGATGTATCCAGAAGCTCATATTTGAATTGAGGCAGAATCTCCGTTCGCCTTAGCAAATGGCAATCCGAAAAAATGTCTATAATAATATGTACAAACTGTAGCTCCAATCGTCCTATCCTTTCACATCGAGGGAATTGAGCACTGACTGGTTCCTAGCTAACGTCGCGGTTTGGGTCCCAGTCAAGAAGATCTGGCCGAATTGGTGTTCGATTAAATGATCTTGAGGGAGGCTGTTATGACATTCCCTGTTAAAAGGTACAAAGGAATAGCACAGTCTGGATGAAGTGCGTTCCAAATACGATTTTGTTGGTAGTATGGACCTTGGTGCTATGCTTTTACCTGAGAAAGCTTAAATTCATTTCTTTATCTTCTCCCACGTGTTATACTCTGAATGATCAACTTTCATCAAAAATTATCTTGTTTTAAACTTTTTGAGATTTTCAGTATTATACTACCACTACAGCACAGACACTATTACAGGGCTCGAGCAGAATTCAAAATATTGCTTCATGGTGTCTGCCTTGTGATAGCATTGACAGTCGTCATCACATCCAGTTTTTTCATACGACTAAAAATTGGTTTGGTACGTTGTTTACTGTTACCTCTTCCCGCAGGCTATTTTGCCATCAGACAGAGTACTAGGCTGGCGCATAAGACTTTCATATTTTGCTATTTTTTTCAATTTATTTTTTTCCTTTACGACAACTAACAATTAACAAATATATCCATCGTCATTATCGCAAGGTAATGCCAATCATCAGGCAACTTGTGAATCTTGCTTGCATAGATTTCTTGAGGTTTCGAGGAGAAGAGCTCGCCGATGTCGATTTAGAGTTGATTCATATAACCGAATTTCTTGTTTTTTATATGGTTTGACAGCGACAGGAGCAGGTGATAATCTATTGGGGCCAGGTCTGATGAATACTGTGGGTGGGCCAGAATATGCCATCCCAGCTTGAATTTTCTTCTGGGCCCGCTTCGAAACGTGTGGGCGAGCACTGTCAATAAGAAAGTAGACTTTGCCCTGTTTCTCTCGTAGATCTGCAGCATAAAGGTTCGCAGAGTACAGAAGGCTCTGATGCTGGCAGTGGAGTTCCGGGACAGAAAGACCCTGTGAATGATCCTGCCGAATGGCCACGAATGCTAAGCGTTGCCTTTCTAGGTTGGAGTTCTGGTTTGGTGGTCAGAATTCCATGCTCTACGCGTCCAAGCCACTGGCGCTTCCTTGTGTGGTTTACAAAGAGAACACTCTTCTCGTCTTCGGTGATTAATTCTTCCACCCATGTTACGTGCGCTGAAACTTCAACAAATTTAGGCATGAATTTCTCCTCATTTGTAGGTGATGACAACCCAGCTCACAATTATTCAAATCTCCGAATCTCTGTGTCTTTCCGAGACGATGCAAATGAGCAGTCGCTGTGTCGTGATGGCTATGGGCTCCTTTTTCAGCTCGCAAATACTACACCTGGAATCCTTTTCAACCAGCTTCGAGAGGTAGTCGCCATTGGGCTCAGCTAGTCCCCCAGATCGTGGTTTTTCGGTCCAGTCAAAGTGATCATTTTTGAAGTGTGGTACCTATTTCTTGTTGTGCTGTGAGAGACAATGAAGGGTCCTATCGCATAACATATTTAACCAGTCGTTCAATTTGGATTAACCTTTCTTCTGAACTTATAAAGCCAGTCTGACTCGCTTCGAGTCGAGAGCGATCTTGCAGCCATAACCGTTGCGAAATGCTACGGCAGATATGGTGCGAAGAGGGCATTGACATGCACCTTCACGTATCCCGAATTGAACGCTTCAAAACAATCCTCAATGATTTCACAACATGGAAACGAAAATCTTCAAAGACTTATGCGCCAACCTAGTATTTAGATAACAAAACAAAAAAATGACAGTAGCACAATCACATTGAGAAGTGCTAGTGTTGAACCCATCATGATTTACTGGCGTAGGGTTGTGATCGAATTCCACCTACATCATTGAATTTGATCACGTAGAAAGGAGACCCGTACTTGTATACTCGTTTCTGAACCTGCCTTATCGATCAGAGGAGCCTCACCATCTCACGAAACAACAGCTAGCAACTCGCCCACGCTGCTTCACTCTCATGCTTTCGTTACAGTTCCATTCCCCCGAACGCATGCAGAACTTATTGTTGTGTTAGTTTTTGCACGACTGGATCAGGTCGACTGGAAAGGATATCTGTTACTGTATATTGTTCTCAAACCTCATCGCAGTTACCCAAACTAAACTAATGATATTCGGGTCACGTTGTTTCACGCTCGTTTTTAATGCGGGATTCACTCCTTCGAGCATAGACTGAAACTGAGATTTGTTGAATTTTGGTCTGAGTTCCATTCCCTTTCTCACGGTTAAGAGGTTTTCGATCGTGTACCAGTTGAATGTGGGAAAGAAAAGGCGACTTGACTAGTGACCAGGATGAATCAAAGGTATCTCTTGGAACAAGGGCAATGCAGGTTGTTGACACAGGTCGTATGCATTGGGCCTCCTTAGATAATAGGAACCAGTTATGGTTTTGCTCATGCTCCTATAGCGTCAAGCAGTAGCAATTCCATAACGAGGGCTTTCTTCTGGTGGAGGCAGACCATAGCTCAATACCACCTTACTTGAACCAGTTCTTCAGAATCATTAGTGGCTAGTAATTCTGAATAGTATAATATATTGTTACAGAGCTATCGACTGGTTCGAATTGTTCGTCTGACCCCAATGCTTTGGATACCGTGTACGAATATTCTGGTAACGATCTACACGACTAAATCACTTCATTCACGTATTCTAAACCCACTTGTTCCTTACAAAAACAGCGTTGCAGCGACTGCTCGACTTGATCGCAGTCCTATAAGAGTGAATGCTTGGTAAATGGATCACAAATCCTGAAATTTAGACAGTAGTAGGGTCCCATATAACAAGTCCACTTGGCGGAAGAACTCAGCTTTCCTCTACACTCATTTTACAGGTGATCTGATGAAAGACCGTGTTTCCCCTTTTGCTTGAATGAATTGCTTCACAACCTTTGTGTTTGGATTGATCCGAAATTTGTCTTGTTTGTATCAAAATGGATTTGTTCCGAAGTGTATCGATTCTTGTATCAAATAAGTAAAATGAATAAATAAATAAGTGAATAGTGCAACTTAATGAACTCTGGATTTCCTTGCGGGCTTTCAAAAATGATGACAGGCACATCATACGAGAAACGATACCAAGATTTGAAGGAGCAACAAATCCTCACTATATACATGCAAACCACAAATGTCTATTTGTCGGTTTGTCTGTTTGTCTGTAACTATCTTATATGACGCCACTCGCAAATCAACTGGAACAACTTAGATGGGATGTAAAAAGTGGAGAATGAGCCCAACTTCTGGAGCACACGTGACTCAAGCTAGGCTACGCCCACTAGGGGCGCGTCGTGTGCGAAGAGTTTAGTTCACCCGAAATCTGCAAATCCTGTTCCCCTGGGTCTAGAGGAGTATCCGAATTTGGCAGAGATGCAAGCGGCGAGATAGGAAAACCAATTGCAGGTGGCAGGTGTAGACTCCGCCCATTAGGGGCGTTCTTTGCGCAAAATTGTTAATTTGAACCTGCTTATCATGATTTTTCCAAATTTCATCGAACATGTATAGGCTAATGAGATCGTCGATTGGTGTGCTATCAACTGCCTGTTTCGATAAGTGCGGATAAATGATCGAAATGCAAATCAATTCAAATTTAATCTTCTCCGCTATAGTGGTTCGGAGCCACTAGGATGGAACATTTCTTGAGGCCGCCATTAGAGGCGATCGCAAGCGACGGAAAGGCTAATGAAGATTGAGGTACCAGTAGCGATTGAGGTACCGTATGGCAATGTAGGATAAGGTCGTCGGTAACCGGGAACGCAGTACCCGCGAGAATCGCAGGCAACGAAACTTCAACTTCTCGGTAGGCACCCTCCCCTACTAGCAACAACTTAACCACATTTTTTCTCTGCTGTTTCATTTCCCTTTTCAATCCCATGATCCTGTGAGCCTCTTATGAACGAACTAGCAATCCAAATTTATCAAGAAGAGATGTTTTATTACCTCCCTGCGTAACACATCACTAGACTACCAAGAATCCGAATCCGTTTCCAGAGAAGATACTCACTCAGACCTGATGACAAAACCCCTGCTGGAGGCTGTACTGTACAAAATCTCCAAAACAATGCCAATGTCGATGTTTATTATAACAGCTAAAATTGTTACTCATCAATAATTCCTTGAATCATATTTCGCGAGATCCACCGTGCATATTTATAAAGATCCGCTTCCAGAACCACTCATTACATCGACCTGCCCATGAGTCTCTGGTTCTAATTGTCAAAACGCGAAACCATCTGTTTTCATCTCAGTCGATAGGGGTGATTCTTATCAGGCTGCACTATCCATAGTCTCTGAGATTATTAAATGTCGCCAGCAGTTTTGCTCACGAAGTTCCCTCCCAGAAACTTTTTAAACTTGATTTTACCAGTCAACAAGACATTGAACATTGCCAATAATCTGCTGTCTCGAAAGTAGAATATTGGCATCTGAAAGTAATGCTGTGAAAGCGATTGCCCCATTCAACCAAAGCTCCTAAGAGGATCGTGCCGGGAGTCCAGCCATTGCGAAAGCAATTCATGATTCAGGAAAAGGGAAATAGGTAAGTGTGAGCCTTTTGCCTTTGACGTATACTCTTTCTAGACCTACCCTTGATTCAGCGCTGCTCTACAGCAGAAGCAAAGGAACTCGTGTTTATAAACCGGAAGCGAAGAAATGACTTCACGTCCGTCCCCAAGTCACACCCATCAATAGATCCACTTTATTTTTCATCTTTCAAAGTGGAAGGTGTGGAACTCAACGCGAAGACACTGAACCCTGTACATGCGGTAAAGTCCATTCAGTCATTTCTCTCGATGATTTTTGAAACTTGATAGACCAACAATTCATTGTCTGGAACGACGGCTCTATCCAAATGAGACTCTTATTAGTTCAGAGTTTCGTCTTGTCACTAAATAACCAATTGTCCATAAAGGACATATTCTTTGATGCAACCGACCATCCTGCTATCAATTTTGAGTTTAATCATTAAGGTGGCTGTGGAGAGCTAGAGCTGAGCTAAACTCTAGATAGGAGTAACTCCAGTACAAAGATTAAAATTCCAAACTCTTCTACCTTGAGAAAAATATCATTACAAACAAGCAGTTTGCTGAGAAAACTTAATTGGTTCCATTCTACGGCAGCGATATGAAACGAGGGGCTTGATTCTTTGCATTCCACATTGCCATGGTGAGAAATTCCTGTCTTTTTAGGAAAATGTTCGGGTCAGTTATTGCTTCCCTTCCATTCCCCCTTCATCACTGTTCACAGGCAATAAGCCTATAAAATCGGTAACATCTTTGTAAAAACTTGAAACTCTTGGGGAACTTTTACATGCTTTTCGAGCATTCCTTGACTCCCTCTCTGTATTCCTTTAGTTGTACAACTCGCACCACTACATATACATGGTATAGGGATGAATCCTGGACTGGCACGACCTAGCCTCAAGACTTATGCCCCTCTGCTGTTATTTGTTTAGTACCAGACTCGTCTGGGAGAAAAGCACCAATATGAACATCGGGTGGCACCGAAGGTCATTGTATAGGCCACATACGCATGCAAAAAGCCACTCGATTCTGCATAGAAGTCGAGTGCGGTGGGATATCCCAAAAAGGGGGCGTGATTCAGGTCACGGACTTCATCCATCATTCTGCATTACTTAGATCGATCAGTTTTAGATAGAGCTTGCCAGGAATTTATTTTTACTCAACGAAGATCAGTTCGTCCTTTTAAGTATCTTTTCCAGCCGCTCTTCCGAGACTATAGAAGTAGTCTCCAACTTCTCTTTTGCTTTAATTATCTATGATTAAAATATTCTTGTGCCGTGCGAGATTGTTAGGTGGAACAATTTATCAATTCAACGGCCTAGCGCTTCGACGCTATCGTCTTCTTGGAAGGCCTAAAGCAACACGAGATGATTTGCACAGTATCCAAGAGGAATGTCACCACCCACTTTGACGAATGTGACAGCAAATTCAAAAGCCACAATTCGAAGCTTAACTCATCAGGGTTCCACCACTCAAGCGGATATAAAATCCGCTGTCGCCACAGGCGACTGTCAGTAGCGAATGAGATTACTTTCTTTCCCCCTTATACTTGTGATAAGGAAGATCCATTATAATGCTACTATGTCGAAAATGGCAGTGCGTTTTATACGGCAAAAGATCGTTGGTTATAGACGGGCTCTCATCTCTACTGTTCATTTTAGAATTTCTTTGGGAAGTCCAGAACTCCTCTAATCTGATGCCTTTCTCACGGAAATCTCCGCTTTTTGCGCTGAAATCTTGCACTTTACTTCGAAGTTGTTGCCGTTGCGGTCCTCATTTTATGTCTATGACGCTTGGTAGACATGAGACTCATTTGGTAGAATAAAAGCACTGATTTGTACAGCGTCTGACCACTATGAATTATTGTATGACATCATACGTATTCATTAGACCTATAAAGTTTTGAGAGGGAATCGTTTGTTGGTGCTCATCTAAAAACAAGGTCAATCCAACACAAAAGACATCATTGAACAAGGCTATTTACAAAACCAATTTGCAACTTATCTAATAAACTAGGATTTCCCAGTTCACCCAAGTTTGAAAACACTGGTGAGCTGGAAGAAAACGAGGGCACTCAAAGATTACCGATTGACTTGAAGACTTTTACATGCCTTTGATATAGCCTGCATACAAGCCACATAATAGTTACCACCTCGCCTTCAAATGCTGAATTACAAATCAGTTAACCGTTTATATATGTTGCTACGCTTTATAAACAAGTCCATTTATACACTCCTTTGGGGAACCAGCTACTGTGCACCTTACACATGTATTTTTTTGTAGCTGTGTGCCATGTGCATGAACAAGTAAGTTGACAATTTACAGCCGCTTGACTAGGTTTGACTCCCTCCCTGAATCGACAAATGCCCTTAGAGCTTATCTTACTAAAGCAATCCAATGAAGCTGTAACGGGTTATGATTCTTAAATACATTGTGCATTTATGCGTACCTTTTATGATTTTGTTTCTATTGTTATTTGGCAACCACACATGCTTGACACGAATTTAATAAATAGATCAATAAATGCAAAAAAATAAACAACCAAAGTCAAAAAAACAAATTTTCTCGGCTCCAGTCACCCTAGAAAACTATAAGGACTCGAAAGTCATGAGAAACCTCTCGAATACGAAAGCATCTTACCCCCGAATGCGCTAGAGAAGGGCTATAGCTTCGGTAGCAGGGAAAGGTTGATAGCTCGATCGCCTTCTACTTCATCATCGCGAAACTGATCACTTCGACACTCAGGCTTGGAATAAGCCATGGTGATTAATGAGCAGCAGTGTACCCCCTCCCTTGCCACTTACCTTAAATGGCACGGTTGCTTCCTCTGAGAAGGGAATAGCCTCGACGACGATTGTCGAAGCGAATGCCCTTAGTCCTCAAACACGGACACTGCTCTGGCCACAAATCTGAGCAACCCTACTTTAAGTGTCAAGAAAACGAGTCACTTCTTTGCAAATATCACACATTCGTTGACTGAGTAGGAGCGAAGGGTGCGAGTCAGTGTGGATCAGAAGCTCCTCGACTGTGAGCGAGGGACGACATCAACTTACTTAATTGCTGCTCAGGATAAAAAGTAGATGTCCACTCAGCAAATCGCAATGTGTACTAGTGAACGCAAGGAGCAAGGCACTCACACCAAGAGAGACATTTACTCATTCTTCCTCTGGTCAACTGGGTAGTTTACTATGTGATCCTACCGAAGTGTGTTACGGTGAACGCAAGAGTATTCTTTCAATAGCTGTGAAAATGGTGTGTCGTGCCCACTTTTCACACCGATCACAAGGAGATTTTTGATTGCGATAGGTAGTCCTGAACCATTCCACGCGATGACATGGATGGAGGAGCTGGAACGCTTAGTCTTACCTTCCTAGCCCACTCCCCACTTATTCACCTGACTTCGACCCATACGGCTGCCGTACTTTCGGAATCCCGCAGGACTGCTGTAGAGAGAAGAAAATTTAACAATTGTCAGGAAGTCAAGTAGGTAGTAGATGAATGAATTGTGTAGCACCTCTCTTCTCTGTGGAGGAGAAAAAGCTCTGTCTGGTTGGTGGGGAGAAATTGGGGCTAAGAACGGCCACTACCTGTTCACTGATCTAACTTTATTGCTGTATTTATTTTCCCAAATTGAATTTTTCTTGGATTTTCTCAAAAGGTTCCGGACACTCTGATATTCTCGTAAACTGGCAACGCTCCCGTTTTAAATTGTCCGGCGGTTTCCGTAGTGATACGAAATCTTGCAGAACGGATTACCAGTTGTTTGTCGGTGCAGTCGGCTTCATTGTGGTGTCGACTTTCATTCTGTACTGCGATGCTTTGTTCATCATAACTCGCAATCGACAATCTAGTCGATTCAACACCGCTTTCTTCAGACTGTGGTGGAATCAGGTGTAATTGTTTGATTGTTCCACATAAACTGAAGGCGGGAGTAGTGCAACGCCGAATGACGCACTGTTACTCTCCTAGAGAGAGATATAAGGTATAACTTAGTGCGCATCAAGAGAAAAACAAAAAATTAGTTCACATCGCCTCCTAATCATGCAAACCAATGTAAGTCATCACCCGAAGCTCTTCAGCGAGTAGGTGATGACTATTTAAAGAGTATTGATAACGAAGTCACAATATAATGAAAAGGAGATGTGGGACAATAACTAATACATGAACAAGAAAAGATATGAATATTTCCAATGGAGAAATGTCAGGAAGAATGAACAAATAGGTAGACAGTGAGTGTAAATAAGGTATCTTCCCGCCAAAAATGCCTTAGAGGGGTTCCATAGAAGTGGATTGAGTCAACCAAATTTGACCAGAGCACAAACTCCAAGCCCTCAGATCGAGTCCTCGCGAAACCAATCTGACTCCCGTAATTGGTTATAGCCTCCTCTGGGAAGACAAAAACACTAACTAGAGCATCGGATGGCTAATAGCTACCCAGAACGCCATTTGAATGAAGTTGAATGAAAAGCGTATCTCAGAAACGGTTTTGATCATTGTCAAAGATTTATCGTTCATGTTTCGAGTTTTTTCTGTATGTACCCTCAATTTAGGGATTTTTCGATCTTCTTTCGCTCACTTTTTTCACGGCGACCATGTATCTCAGATGTTTTGATGCAATGTTCCTGTATTTCTATACATGAACCGTTATCCTATCTGGACGAAATTCGCCCTGGTTACCCAGGAGGTAATTATTAACACCCAAGCGACCACTGTTGTTATGGAATTGGGCGTACGGCTAATGACAATTTGCCTCCCTTCGGTTCACATAACAAAGGTAATTGTCCTAAAACCTCTTTCTTCTTTTTCGATTGCTATATGGTAGATTGCTCTTCTTTGTTATACTTTTTGTTTGTTGGTGAGTCTAGATTTTTTTCTATTTAAGATTTACCTAAAAACTCATACTGGTATAGCTCTTACCAGTTCATGTCGAACATCACTTCATGCACTTCTTCCTGTGATCTTCATTTAGGTCGTGAATAATTAACCAAAATGGATAGTCTTTATCGCTCAAGTACCGCTACCTACCACTCATTATTACTGCACCATTCTACTGTATTTTCTTTTTTCAGTATGGTCTCGAGGGTACGGATGCCCCAGTACTTCTTAGTGCTTCTGACGCCATCTATGATACGGTAAGCATCAAATTTCTGCGTACTGAGCAGTTAGGATAGTAGCAAACTGTCAGGACTGTCACCACGGTGCCGTTAAAGACAATTTTGCGGTTTTGGTTCGGTTTCATATAACTCTGTTGAAACTTTTATGGATGTTTCTCTGTAGATTAATGTCGCGTTACTTCGATTTGACATTTAAAGGCACAGTTCACGATAAGTTTGAGGTACTTTTTTTTACTCAAAAAGCGGAAGTATTTATTGGAGTAGTGCATTGGTGAGGAAGAGATGGAAAACGGTCGCCTATTTTGCTATAAAAAAGGCCTCGCAAGAGTAGTGAAAATAGAGGTTGTGTGAGATTACCATGACGAAAATTACATGAGAGTTGTACTTGGACGGGACGATTCAGTAGTTGCAATCGGTTAAGGACCTGACTACATCGGGCTAAAACTGTCCAGAATTGCCCTTCACTGTTGCTATGGGTCAAGACGAGTTCTTTGATTTTTCGGTGAAAATGTAGTTGGGGGGGGGGGGGCACCCATCCGAAGGTCAGTATATCAAGAAGTGAACTCAGTCTAACGTGTTAGTTCTTGTTACATTAGCACTGTATCGGATGCGTAGAGAATGATGGGAACTGACCACCTTAACTCTTTTAAGCGGTGTCAGCTAAGGAAAATTAGTTTCCCAAATAAGCCTAGGTAGGGTAGGAGCACCTGGGTGGCTGGGATGATTACCTCCTGCAAAAAAAAGAAAAAAATAAAGAAAACTTGCCCACCGCGGTGTTCCTTTCCTACGGAAGCCCTCATTTAAAAACTGGCATGCCCGTGATATTACACGACATAACGCGTTTCACTGACGTCATTTCTTGATAGACTGACGTTAGGATAGGTGCCCCCCCCCCACTACATTTCCACCGATTTTTCTGTAAAGGCTACATCGTGAATGTTACACCTCTTACCAGGTCGTTGAAACTCGTCCGAGCATACACACGGCACAATTTTTGAGCCTTTATACTCACTATCTAGACCGTTTTCTGTCCTGACAGTGCTATACATAGCATATGAGGGGGCCGCAGATTTAGCCTGGCGGGATATCTCATAAGCTATTTCTTTCTTGAGCTGTGCCTTTAACTTAACAGTACTGGACTACTGAATACGGACAGATTTCTACGGTTGTAAATCATTGAATTGGCACCGAAGAACCAATTCAAAAAAATTACTCAAATAGCTCATATTTCAGTCTATCTTCTTTATCGGACTGGTTTATCGAGTGACGGCTCTGGTCCTTTGTCTGTGTGGTTATGTTTTTATGTTTTATACAATTCGAAGGAAAGGGTTAGTTGGAGACAGTTCGGAGCTCAATTTGACAAAACAACTTGAAATTAACAATTTTGGGGGAAGTTTTTTCAAATAGGGATGCATGATCAGAGTGTGAGATCAGGTATCATCAGAATGCGCCATGCCTTCGCCTGCTACTCAAACTTGCCGTTTGAGCAGATATATAATGCCTCTTGGGTAGTAAGACTTTAGATCACTTCCTTAACCTGCCTCTGAGTCCGGGATGGGCAATGGATAGAGAGCGTAACAGGAATTTCTTTTTCCGGGATGACACAAAGACAAAAGCACCATTCGCCTCTCCACCACTAGATCATGTGGAACGTTTCGGAACAGTTTTTTGGAAGTTTTATCCGTTGAAGGGATGGGCATAGCTCAGGCTAAAGGGAAGCAAACCGAGCGAATTGAGTAGTGATTCATGTTGCTGGGGAACCTTATGGTTCTGGTTCTAATCAAGTAGGTCCAGCCGAGTTGGTGCTCGATTGATTGATCACAAGGTAGCCAGTTATCATATTATTTGCTCTAAGGTACAGAGGAATAGCTTAGTCTGGGCGGAGTGAGTTCTTGATATCGACATTTGTAGTATCCTTTTACCTACGCTACCAAAATAGGTCATAATTCTTTATCTTCTCATCAATGATCAAATTTTTGATCAAGAAGCTCTTTGCTCGATTTTTATGAGGTATTCCATGGTCTGATTCCAGAACAGTACAAACACTGTTACAGGGCTCGAGCAGAATTCAAAATATTGCTTCATGGTGTGTGTTTAGTGGTCGTATTGACAGCCGTTATCATATCCAGTTTTTGCATACGATACAGAATTGGCGCGGTACGGTTATCGTTTTTCCTTTGAGCCTCACCAATCTCACGAAACAACAACTAGCAAATTGCCCACGCTGATGCACTCTCATGGTTCCGTTGCAGGACTCATACTCCTAGACGCAGGCAAAGCTTTTTGCTGAGCCTGTTTTAGTTCCATGGGATCAGATCACAAAAAATGGACACCTATTACTATATACTTGTTTTTGAACTGGCCTCACCGAGTAGCTGTACCCCAGTACCTAAGCGAATTGCAGTTAGTTGCGTTGTTTCATACTTGTTTCCGTTGCACGACCCAGTATTTCGGGCTCAGACTGAAGTTTTTGCGGAAGTTTGGTCTGACAATCACTTCCATGCCCTTTCCCACCGTAGCGGGGTTTCCGGTCATGTAGTAGTTGGATGTAGACGAGAAGATGTGACTAGACTTGTGACCTGAACGAACCAATGTGGTAGTATGGGTAATACCGTTCGTTGACACGGTTTGCTTGCATAGGAGCTCTTTAGGGATTGGTACTACTCATGCTCCTACAGCATCAAGCAGTAGCAATTTCGAAACGAAGGCTTTCTGCTGGCAAAGCAGACCATGACTCAATTCCGCCTGCCTAATCCGGCTTCTCAGTAACATTTAGCAAAAGTAATTCTGAGTAGAATAATATATTGTTGCAGAGCTATCGACTGATTCGAGCCGCTTTTCTGACCCTAATGCTTTGGATTCCGTGTACGAATATTCTGGTAACGATATACACGACTAAATCACTTCATTCACGTATTTTCAACCCACTCCTTCCCGACAAAACCAGCGTTGCAGCGATGATTCAACTTCATCGCACCTCCACAAGATCGAATGCATGGCAAACTTATCACAAATCCTGAAATTTGAATAGTAATGAGTACTATTTAACAAGTAAACTTCGTGGAAGAAGTCGACACACCTAGGCACTCATTCTACGGGTGATCTGATGGAAAAATCGAGCTTCCCCTTCTGCTTAAACGATTGCTTCGCAGTCTATGTGTGTGAACGATCTAGAATTCATCTTGGGTTGTTCCAGAAAGGTTTTTTCTAGATATTAGTACATGCTTGTATCAAACAAATAAGCGAATAAATAAATAATGTAACCTGAAGAACTCATTAAATTCGTATTCTGATTTTCGAAAAACGATAACAGGCAGGTCCAGATATATATACGAGAAACGAAACCAACATCGAAAGGACCAACAAATGGCGTCATAAACGGTTAAAGTCGAAAAATGCCGTATTCTGGAAGGATGGCTCTGGGCAACCGAGCCTCTCACTAACTCCTATATATTGATCTGAAGCAAAATTGGAGAACGTTCTACCTCTTTCGTAATACCACAGGAGATCGAAAGTAGCTGTAGGACCACTTTTTCTCCTGAATATTTACACCATACTGACACCCCTTCTGCATCCTGGCAAGTTACGGCACTGTGAGATCACTGCATATATAAAGGGCTGTCAATAACATTACACTGTGGTCCGGAGTCAGTGGGATGGGAACGTTTCTTAAGGTCGCCAACAGAGGCGATCGCAAGCAACGAAAACGCTACTGAATGAAGTAAACTCAGTGATGCTTACTATAGCCAGGAGCGATTGAGTTACCGTATGGCAATGTAGGCTGCTGCATTGTCGTCGGTAATCGGGAACGCAGCACCCGCTAGAATCGCGGGCGACGCAAACCTAGCCTCCCGGGTGGCACCTCCTCCACTGGCAACAACTTGATCACATTTTTTTCGACTTTTTCTGTGCTGTTTCGTTTGCCATCTTTCAACCCCATAATTCTATGGGAAATCCTTTGAATGATAGTTCATTCATGCACTTCAAAGTCAGCAAGGAAAAATTCTTTATTTGCTCTCTGCGTCGCACCTCACTGGGACCACCAAGAATCCCAGTCCGTTCCCAGAGAAGTTACTCATTAAGCGAACTGGTGATAAAAGCTTCGCTGATCACTGTACTACACAGAATTTCTAAAACTACTTACTGCCATTGCTGACGTCGAAGTATACTACTATTACTGGAATTATTGCTCATCATTAGCCCTTTGAATCATATTTCATGAGGACCACCGTGTATATTTGTAAAGACCAGCTTTCAGCGAAACCACTCACTAGATCGACCTGAGCATGAAACTTTTGGTTCTAATTGTTGGAATGCGAGAGGCCACACGATCCACAATCTCTGAATTACTAAATGCCGGCGATAGTAACGTCGTAATTCCACATGAGAAAGTTACAGTATCTGTAATCACATGGGAGTTTCCTCCCCCGAGTTACTCTTCCAGAAACTTCTTGAATTTGATTATCCGAGTCAACAAGACGTTAAATGCTTTGCCAATATTCTACTTTCAAGATAGCAGAAATAGGCGAGGATAGGATATGGGTAGATGTGGCTACTGTGAAAGTGGTCGTCCCATTGAACGAAAGCTCATAAGGGGATTATTCCGGGGAGGCAATTACGATTTAGGGAAGGGAAAAGTGTTAGGGTTCTAAGTGTGAACCTTTCGGCATTGGCTTATACCTTTTCAAGACCTACCCCAGATTCAGCGCTGTTGCACAGCAGAGGCAAGGGAACTCGTGGTCATGGAAGGCGACTGCCTCACGTCACTCTCCTTTACTAATCCACTTGGTTCTTCATTCTTCAACGTGAAAGGTGTGAAATGTAACGCGAGGACACTGAACCCCGTACATGCGGTAAAGGCCATTAGTCATTCCTCTCAATGATTTTCGAAACTAGTGTGATCAACAAGTTATTGCCATTGTAAACGGCTGAACAGCCCGTTGCGTATCTGGACAGACGGTCCCAAGTACTAATCTGGAATCACCTATGGCAGGTTAGGTGCAGCTGCAGGACTTTTTTTATATTACGCCATACTAACACCGGTCCCGCACCAGTGCAAGATACGGCACTGTAGGATAGCCCCATATAAAAAGGCTTACGAATGCTGGCAAATCGTGGTCCGGAGCTCGGGAGAGAACGCAAGTCAGCGTAGATGCACGCGTTCGCGTAAAACAGCGTAGAGACACGCGTAGAGAAACCGTCACCGCAGGCAGTCGTACACGCAGAACCCGCAAATGCCCAGGGCAGCGTAACCGCAGCTTCCTCTCCGCTGGCGACAACTTGACCACAACTTTTCCAATTTTCTCAGCTTTTTCATTTTCTCCCTTTGAACTCCATAGTCTGGTAGTCACCATGTTGAATGAAGCAAAACTCGGCGTATTTAAAGAAATACCATGCGAAAAAAGTAGTAAATCAGAGTTGGACAAGTTCCAGACAGAAAAAATAGCGTGGAAGGTGTGTCGGGTGTGTGTCAAGTCGTGCGCCCGAGGGTGCGCGCGGCAAATTGCGCGGCGAAGTTCGTGGCGAATTTGGACGACTCCGGCGCCTATCACTGGGGCCCAAATCTGAAGTAAGGTAGATTAGTAAGGTCAGCTGATCCTACTATTCTACTGTACTTCGAAATTGGGCCCAAATAATAGGCGCTAAAGTCGTCAGAATAGGTATGGGTTTCGCCGCGCAATTTGTATGAATCTGACGCCAATTTTCGGGGTACAAACTCCAAGTAGATTAGTTTAGCAGAGTCAGATGATCCTTCTGATCTATTCTACTTCAAATTTGGGCCCCAACGATAGGCGCTAAAGTCGTTCGAATAGTTACGAACTTCGCCGCGCAGTTTGCCGCGCGCATCCTCGGACGCACGTTCGTACACATACCCGGTGTGTCTGGGCGAGCTGTCTGCAATGTGTGCAATTGCGTACAGCTGACGGTATTGCCTCTGATGAGTCGAATTTCATCTCTTCCTATTACTCTTCTGCTTTGCGAGTATTCTGCTGCAGCTGAGGATGCCGAAAATATGAAGAATGACCGCAGCAGAAAAAGAACAGCAAAGAACAACGGAATCGGAGTAAAACAACTCTTCACTACTAGGCGGTCAACTGATTGTATGCTAAACTACTGGGTCCTAGTGCACATGTTGTACCTGTATCGCCTCTACAACTCTTCCGACATGACCTTTATCGATGGGTGTGGACATCGACGCATCCGTAGTGGGGTTCATAAAAGTTTTGCTGCAGTATCGTTATTTTACATGTGGTAAACGCAGATGGTTCAGCTGCATTCTGCGGTTCAGGGTCTTCGAACTCACTGAAGCAACTGGCCCTGGTATTGTCGCAGTTTGGGAGTCACAACCTACGTTGGAATTTTCTTCTCATCGAAAACTCTTCCAGTAACGTTCCGGATTTCATTATTCTGCTATTAATAAGGCATTGTATCTATTGCTAATATTTTATTTACAATGGAGCAGAAGTATGCGAAAGCAGGAACAGGGATATAGGTAGAAGTAGCCGTAGAGACAACGACTGTCATACTGATTGCTGAGAAAATACCGGAGTTACTGAGAGAATCGTGCTACGAGGTGGCCAAGCGCGAGATTGCGTAGAATCAGCCCGGTCGGCGCCAAGGCATTTTATGGTCAGGAAAGGGGAGAGAGATATGGTCAACTGACAGGCTTTCTGGCATTGCTCACTTCTGTATGGAGACTTGGTTTGGCTTGTTTCTAGGCAAGATTAGAAGAAACCTTCTTCTGGAGGAAAAGCGAAGGTGTTTCCGTTTAGGTGGTCTACCTGCCTTCATTTCAAGTTCACATTGAACTGACCTGGCTGGACAACCCACCACGAATTCTCTTACAGCCTTGCTCCTTGGGGTTCCGCGAATCACTTTAGGGAGCCCTTGATTCTGCTGATACACCTTGCCGCGACATTTGCCGACCTTCTTGACATTTCAGTTTACGGTTTGTTTTTATAGCATTCCTATTGGTCGCCGATAACAGCATGATTGTCAAAGGTGTGAACCTTAGGACAAACACACTAAACCCTTGCTAAGAGCACAATGCAGTCAGTCATTTTTCTGAAAGGCTTTTGAAAAATGGCGTGACCAGCAAGTGTCATTGCAGCCAGAAGCCGAAATTATAGCGTGTGAAAGGGAAGAGTTTTCATGGGGTCACCTAATATTTTGTTTTACATTTGTTGAAGGCAGTAACGGAATGATTCATGTTGAGAACTATTCCCCTTCGGCTAAGGTGTGGCGTCGTCTCTAATCAAGGAAGAAAAGGTAGAAGAAATCAGGGTATTTTTGGAAAGTTCGTCGTGACACACGCTTTGTATTCTAATTTCTACTGGATTCCGCAATACATATTTAAGTTGCAGCGGTGATGACCAAGTTTCTATTTGGTTTGAGATGGAAAAGAAGTAGCAATTTTGCGTAAAAAGTTTATGTGAAACAATCACAAACAACACCGCATGTTTTGGCCGCCGGTGCACGTATCCGGGAATTGAAGCCGTATGCAGTCAAGTATAAGGGTGTCAGTGGTTTTTTTTTTCATCATAACAACAATGAATACCCACTGTGAAACCAGTCGAAGCAAAAAAATGAATGAATAAAAACTCAAGTAGAAAGTTGGAGGGTCGGCGGCTATTTTTTGCCCAGTCTATGAGACTCGATCCACATACCAAAGCAATGCGCTAGAAAAAAATCATTTCATTCATTCAATTCGCAACTCATTCACTTGATGAAAATTCATTATTGCTAGAAATCATTAATCCCTAGAAACGCTGGTCGGTCCATTATCCTGATTCTACTCTAGAATGCTAGCTCTAAAATTGTGAAGGCAGTAACAGTACTACTCCTTCAACTGCTGCACCGCTTCGTCTGAGTCGTCGACCTTTGATGATCACCAACATCATCACCAATTTGAATAAAACTTCATTTAGCAATATCCAAATAATCGGTATCCTAGAAAAAAACCAACCCGTCGTGAATTTTGAGTAAAGATGTATTTCCGTGATAATCTAAACTCTATTAGAGTCGGAAGCAAAGATGGAATAACAACTTTGAGAAGAAGATTTATTTTTATCCCATCCTGTCAAACATTCAAACGCAAACACCACATGATTTGGCACAGAGCTGCGATGCAAGGTAGTATTTCATTACATTGGTGCATATGTAATCGGGTGCGCCGGTGTGGACCGAGCAGTATGCCTCACCTCCTCTGTCTACGCATGGCTGAAAATGATTTAGACATATGTATAGAGCTAATAGAAATGGCTGAATCGATCTTATCCCGGATTTCATGCACTAAACCTTCGTAGTGGAAGGTGACGCACACTACTATGAGTCCTGAGGATCGATTCACGGACCAGCGATATTCAAAACTGCGATTCTGAATGGAGGCGGGTGTCTATCTCTCAGGCGGGATTGACTGGATTGATTGATTTGACGCCAATGACTAACTCAAAAGAAGAAGACCCTATGAGCTTTGGGTCCGAAAACGGAGCATTAATCAAATAAAGTAAATGTGTCCTAATAGAACACATTTTTCAGTGAGCATTCAAGTACGCTGCTTGACCAAAATAATTATTTTTATAACCCCTTATTGTGTTGTGAATGAGAATGAAGGCGAGTTGTTTTCAGTAAAATTCGTTTCTGGTTTCGTTCCTTGACCGTTCATCTGGTGCCAGCAAACCCATGTTGCATGCGGTTCCATAACAGTAGGAGTAAGGGATCTGTTTTACATAATACACATAATATACTGATAAAGTAACCTACAGCTTTGGTGGTGACTGCTGCCTCAGTTGTGAAGGCGTTGAGCAGGAAAAGAGCACAGACAATGTAGAAGAACATATCCAATTCCGCTGAACTGATGATGGATTATTGGCAACTGAGCCTATTTATGCTGCATTAACTGAAGATCGAGAACAATGGAATTGTCTCCGAAATTGCAGCTGTTTCCTCACTAAAAAACACAGAGCATAATTGTTCACAGGACTGTGAGCTGTATTTTTTAGAGATTCCGCTCAAACTGCTGAACGAAGTTTTCTCTAGTTGAAAAATATCTGAGATTGGCAGACGTACAAGAATATTCACTGACAAACTGACAGAAATAGAGAATCGTCGACGTTTTCACTTCTTCAAAGGTCCGAAAAGACACCTACCTAATCTTTGTGGCCTCTGATTTCTTACTGACTATAAAATTTTGACGATAGGTTACAAAGATTAGAGTTCGATAATGACAGAAGGGAAACAAGGCGATACGCAACACACAGTTAAAAGGCGTAAGGGTTAGATGAGGGCAACTTTCAAACTTCATATAAAAAAGAACAGTTCACATTCGCGGATTCTATTCCTATATCTCTGAGGACCTCCGTGACGATCGAGAACCCGGAGGCTATCATGTGAGAAAGCGTTGAATAAGCATTCGTTATTTTTATCGTTATTCCTACTTTGGGTGTGTATACCTTCAAGGTAGTTTGAATAAGCTTCGCGCACCAAATCAGTCGTAACGAGACCAGAAAAATATATGATTATTCTAAAACAAGAAAGAGTTCTAACTTCAAAATGAAGTGAGACGATGATAATGAGATATATTGAATAATCTCTGCTCCTGCAGATTTGACTGCACAAGTTCCGCCCGAGACTTGAAACTTGTTCATGACACGCGCAAAACGTGAAGCCTCCACATCTTCTAAGTTCCCGAACGTGTGCTTTCTATAGATCGTTCTGGTTTCCTGCATTCATCGATGGAAGCAATAACATCAAAATCGTAACCAGAAGCCTAGTCACAGAAAAGCAGAGACTATTACCATACGCAACTGTCTCGGCATCTCTCACTTTCCAGATTCCTCGAGAAACAATATCCGCCGACCCCTATATTTCTACCGGTTTTTCAATAATTTTGATTTAAGAGAAGCTTTTCACAGAGATTCGAGCAATACTTGTAAAAAAATACAAATCACATTGATCGCTCGCTAATGCGGTTTAGCTGCAAAATTGGGAACAATGGCATTGTTCTCCACTTTCAAATAATGTAGTATAAATAAGCCCAGTCACCGATCAGACACCACCAGTTCAGCAGAATCGGATATGTTCTTCTACATTGTCTGTGCTCTTTTCCTGCTCAACGCCTTCACAACTGAGGCAGCAGTCACCACCAAAGCTGTAGGTTACTTTATCAGTATATTACATGTATTATGTGAAAGAGATCCTGTACTCCTACTGTTGTGGAAAAACCGCATGCAACATGAGTTTGCTGGCACCAGATGAATGGTCAAGGAACGGAACCAGAAATGAATTATACTAAAATCAACTCGCCTTCATTCTCATTCACAACACAATGTGGGATATGAAATTAGGTTTTTTTGGGGCAACGTACTTGAATGCTCACAGAAAAATGTGTCCGATTAGGGCATATTTATTTGACTATTGTGCCATCCTCGGACCAAAGCTCATAGGGTCTTCTTCTTCTAAATTAGTCTTTGGTTTCAGTTGATCCCGCCTTAGAGGTAGACACTCGCCTCCATTCAGAATTGCAGTTTTGAAAAACGCTGGTCCGTGTTTTCGATCCTCAGGACTCATAATAGTGTGCGTCACCTTCCACTACGAAGGTTTAGTGCATGAAATCCGGGATAAGATCGATTCAGCCATTTCTATTAGCTCTATACATATGTCTAAATCATTTTCAGCCATGCGTAGACAGAGGAGGTGAAGAATACTGCTCGGTTCACACCGGCAGCCCCGATTACATATGCACCAATGTTATGATAAGTACTACCTTGCATCGCAGCTCTGTGCCAAATCATGTGGTGTTTGTTTGTGAGGTCTATCGAAAATAAAGCTTTGGCAAAGCGTTTTTTCTCTCTGTTTAAAGCGTGTATCTTCGTTCTCGCTTGTATACGAAGTGTTAAATTTTGGAAAATCTCATTAAAAGTGAGGTTTCAGAACACTGCATCAAATGTGTAATACTTTGATTCTGTTGACCTCTCACCTCCTTATGAGGCGATGACACACCTCACTCTAACCATGGCTGATCAAATGATTGTTTCCAACGAAAGAGCTTTTCGCACCTCCCTGCTGGTTTGTACATATCAAATTCCACGTCGTTGTTGTTTTGTCGATTTCAAGATAGAGTGGAAGGCTCGCCTACGAGAGTGGTAGGCTAGGCTACGTAATAACGCAAACGGTGCGAGGAGATTTGAATCGCACGAGAGGTCCGTCACAATATTCGATTAGTTTCTGTGCTACTATGGCACTCTATTAACCCATTCAACGCAAAAGGAAAAGGAATCAATAAACTGCTTTTGTAACCAAGTGTAAGTTATCAATTCAAAAGAGGCGTTCCTGTTCCGCTTGCATAGACGTCAAGAAAAAAAGCACAAGCAATGAATAGTAGATCTCGATGAACCGATCATAGACAGTTCGTATCTTCATATAGCGCAATTGTATTGGATTGAGAACAGAAACAAACAGCAACAAAAGAACAATGTAATGGTCACCTTCGTTCTCGACATCGAATCCGTGGGTGAAAATTCCCGCCTTAATTGGGGTTGATATTCTTGCAGATTTTGCTCAGGTCAGTGAAGCGGATCCTCCTGTCCTTTGAAACTCGCTTTATATAGGTTGATGGGATTCATGAGTTCACGATTCTGCTCAAAGAGATTCTGAAGGATCAGTAGTGCCACAGTAGAATCACGCAAACATACACATCACACATGCAGATGAACAACATGCATCTTTACTAGGAGGTGGGGGCAGTGTCTACTAACCACGTAGTCAGAAGTGTTCTATGTATTCAAAGTAGATATATGTTCAGCCACTCATTCGATCAGCAGCGTGTATGATAGACAAGAGTGAACTACATAAAGGATCGGAAACTGAGTCTCAAGACTTCAGCTATCCCTTACAGATGTCAGCTATCCCTTATCCATTCCAATTCAATTTTCGACCCGCCGGTGCATGTATCCGGGAACTGGAGCCGTATGTAGTCAAGTGCTATAAGCGTCTCAGAGGTTTTCTTCATAATAACCACAATGAATACCCACTGTGAAACCAGTCGAAGCAAAATATAAACGAGTAAAAACTTAAGTGTAAAGCTGGAGGGTCTTTGGCTATTTTTTGCCCAGTCTACGAAACTCGATCCACATACCAAAGCAATGGGTTAGAAAAAAATCGTTTCATTCATTCAATTCACAACTTATTCATTTGATGAAAATTCATTCAAAAATTCATCATTGCTAGAAATCATAAATCCCGAGAAAACGCTAGTCAGTCTATTATCCTGATTCTACTCTAGAATGCTAGCCCGAAATTTTTGAAGGCAGTAACAGTGCTATTCCTTCAACTGCTGCACCGCTTCGTCTGAGTCGTCGGCATTTGATGATCACCAACATCATCACCAATTCGAATAAAACTTCATTTAGCACTATCCAAATAATCGGTATCCTAGAAAAATCTAACCCGTCGTGACTTTTGAGTAAAGATGTATTTCCGTAATAATCTAAACTCTATTAGAGTCGGAAGCAAAGATGGAATAACAACTTCGAGAAGAAGATTTATTTTTATCCCATCCTGTCAAACATTCAAACGCAAACACCACATGATTTGGCACAGAGCTGCGATGCAAGGTAGTATTTCATTACATTGGTGCATATGTAATCGGGTGCGCCGGTGTGGACCGAGCAGTATGCTTCACCTCCTCTATCTACGCAAGGCTGAAAAAATATAGTTTTATGAATAGGCTCCATAAAAATGGCGTTTATCTATCACCTATTGTATGTCGTGCATTACACTTTCAGACTCTGGAGGGCAAAGGTGCCTTATGGAAAGGGAATTGGCGCACCCTATCGTACGCATGGCCCAAAGATCGAAACTGGACTGGACTATTCGAAAACTTAAGCGAGTGTATCCCAAATCGCGATTGATTGAAGCCAAGGAACAGTCAACCTCAAAGGGGAGACTCTACGAATTCCGGGGTCACGAAAATGAGAAAATAATAAAGGTAAATCATATAAGTGGGTGATGCCCATATACCGGACTCTTTTGTAGGGAACACCCAATTATACTATCCCACCGAAAAAAACATTTTTCTTAACCGAAACCGTTCTATAAAAAAGCACTAAAACGAGCTGGTTTTGGTGTAATATGGTTCCGTATTTGATTGCTCGTGCGCTACCAGCTTAACCGATCACTGTATGCGGTTCTCGCATATCATTGGAAGTAACGGATCTGTAACACATAATATACCGATAAAGTAACCTACAGCTTTGGTTGTGACTGCTGCTTCGGTTGCGAAGGCGTTGAGCAGGAAAAGAGCACAGACAACGAAGAAGAACATATCGAATTCCGCTGAACTGATGATGGATTATTGGCAACTGAGCCTATTTATGCTGCATTAACTGAAGATCGAGAACAATGCAATTGTTTCCGAAATTGCAGCTGTATCTGCAGTAAAAGTACAGAGCATAATTGTTCACAGGACTGTGAGCTGTATTTTTTAGAGATTTCGCAAAACCCCTGAGTGAAGCTTTCTTTAGTTGAGAAATATTTGAGATTGGCAGAAATACAGGAGGGTTCACTGACAAACTGACAGAAATAGAGAATCGTCGACGGTTTCACTTCTTCGAAGGTCCGAAAAGACACTTACCTAATTTTCGTGATCCCTGATTTCTTTCTGGCTATCAGACTTTGACGACAGATTACAAAGATTCGGGTTCAACAATGACAGAAGGGGAAAAAATTGATACGCAACAAACAATTAAAGGACATGAGAGTTAGGCGAGGGCAATTTTTGAACTTCTATTCCATTTCTAAATGAGGATGAAAGAAACTTTTGCCGCTACGCTCCGAAGGATATAACGTAAAGCGGAATCACAATAGCGACGCAGCCAAGGAAACCGACCTTCACAAAAAACGATCATAGTGTCATGAATATAAAAAAGAACAGTTCACATTCGCGGATTCTATTCCTATATCTCTGAAGACACCCTTGACGATGGAGAGCCCGAAGGCCCTCATTTGAGAAAAGGGTGAATAAGCATTTGGTAATTTAACCGTTATTTCTACTTTGTGTGTGTATACCTTCAAGGTAGTTTGAATAAGCTTCGTGCACCAAATCAGTCGTAACGAGACCAGGTAAATGTATTATTATTTAAAAGTAGAAAGACTTGAGACTTACTCATAACACGCCCAATACGTGATGCCTCCACTTCTTCTTTTTCAAGCTCTCAAACGTGTGCTTTCTATAGATCGTTCTGGTTCCTGCATTCATCGATGGAAGCAATATCATCAAAATCGTAACCAGAAGCCTAGTCACAGAAAAGCAGAGACTATTACCATACGCAACTGTCTCTCACTTTTCAGGTACTTCGAAAAAGAAGATCTGCCGACCACTGTATTTCTATCGGTTTCTTCGACAGTTTTTGAACTAAGAGAAGCTCTTCAAAGAAATTCGAGCGATACTTGTGAAAAAAAATAAATCACCTTGATCGCTCCTGAATGCGGGTCTGCTGCAAAATTGGGAACAATGGCATTGTTCTCCACTTTCAAATAATGTAGTATAAATAAGCCCAGTCACCGATCAGACACCACCAGTTCAGCAGAATCGGATATGTTCTTCTACATTGTCTGTGCTCTTTTCCTGCTCAACGCCTTCACAACTGAGGCAGCAGTCACCACCAAAGCTGTAGGTTACTTTATCAGTATATTATGTGTATTATGTAAAACAGATCCCTTACTCCTACTGTTATGGAAGAACGTATGCAACATGGGTTCGCTGGCACCAGGTGAATTGTCAAAGAAATGAACCAGAAATGAACTATACTAAAATGAACTCACCCTTATTTTCATTCATAACACAATAAGGGGTTATAAAAATCATTATTTTGGTCATGCAGCGTACTTGAATGCTCACTGAAAAATGTGTTCTATTAGGACAGATTTACTTTATTTGATTAATGCTCCGTTTTCGGACCCAAAGCTCATAGGGTCTTCTTCTTTTGAGTTAGTCATTGGCGTCAGTCAATCCCGTTCAGAATCGCAGTTTTGAAAAACGCTGGTCCGTGTTTCGATCCTCAGGTCTCTTAGTAGTGTGCGTCACTTTCCACTACCGAGGTTTAGTACATGACACCCAAGATATGTAGGATTGATTCAGTCATTTATATAAGCTCTATTTATATGACTACATCATTTTCAGCCATGCGTAGACAGAGGAGGTGAAGCATACTGCTCGGTCCACACCGGCGAACCCGATTACATATGCACCAATGTAATGAAATACTACCTTGCATCGCAGCTCTGTGCCAAATCATGTGGTGTTTGCGTTTGAATGTTTCGCAAGGTTAATCAAAAATAAACCTTTCGCATAGCCTTTTTTCTCTCTGTATAAAGCTTAATCGAAGTTGGCTAGAGAGTGTATCTTCACTCTGGCTTGTATATGTAGTGTGAAATTTCAGAAAATTTCATTAAAAATGAGGATTCTAACCATTGCATCAAAAGTGTATTACCTTGATCATCTCCTTATGCAAGGCGATGACACACCTCAGTCCAAACCATGACTGATCAAATAATTGCTTCTAACAAAAGAGCTATTCGCACCTTCCTGCTTGTTTGTATAAAATCCCACGTCACTATTGCTTTCTCGATTTCAAAATAGACTGGATAGCTCGCTTACGAGAATGGAAGGCTCGCCTATGTAATAACGCAAACGGTGCGAGGAAATTTGGATGGGAAGAAAATCCGCCACATTACTCGATTAGTTTCTGTGGTACCATGACATTCTATTAGCCCCCTCAACGCCACAGAAAAAAAGAATCAATTTGCTGCTTCTGTAAGGTAGTATAAGATATCAAGTCAAATTAGGTTTCCTGTTTTACTTGCATAGACGTCAAGAAAAAAAAAGCACAAGCAATGAATAGTAAATTTCGGTTCCTGCTGAACAGATCATGGACAGTTCGTATCTTTGTATTGCGCAATTATATTGGATTGAGAACAGAAACAAACAACAACAAAAGAACAATGTAATGGCCACCTTCGTTCTTGCCATCGAATCCGTTGGTGAGAATTCCCGCATCCATTGCGGTTGATGTTTTTGCAGTTTTTGCTCAGGCCAGTGAAAAGGATCCTCCTGTCCTTTGAAACTCGCTTTATAGGTTGATGGGATTCATGAGTTCACGGTTTTGCTCAAAGAGATTCTGAAGGATCAGTAGTGCCACAGTAGAAATCACGCAAACATACACATTACACATGCAGATGAACAACATGTATCTCTACTAGGAAGTGGGGGCAATGTCTACTTACCACGTAGTCAGAAGAATTCTATGTATTCAGATGAGATATATGTTCAGCCACTCATTCGATCAGCGGCGTGTATGATAGACAAGAGTCTTCTTCCTCTTCTCCCCAGCGTTAGTCCCGCGGAGTCCGCTGTTCTAATCAGTCGCCTCCATTTCATTCTATTTACGGCGTCTTCTGCCGTCACCTTGGCTTCGGCGAGGTCCTTTTTGATCACGTCCCGCCATCTCTTCCTTGGGGCTTCCCGTGGTCGCTTGCCTTGCGCCTCGAACTTCATTGCCTTCCTTATCGGGTGGCTCTGTGGTCTTCTTAGGGCATGTCCGAACCATCGTAATCGCTGCTCCCTCATCTTTAGTTGAACTGGAGCTGTTTGCATTACCGTCCAGATATCTTCATTCCTGATCCGATCCAGTTGCGTCCAGCCGCAGGCCCATCTCAGCATTCTCACTTCAGCGGAGTGGAGTTGTCTTTCATGGGTTTTACTTACGTACTCGCTGCTGTAGAGCATCGTAGGCCTTACCACTGCCCGATACACCTTTCCTTTGAGAGTCCTGGAGCACCTACGGTTGCAGAGGATACCAGTAGACTCCCTCCACTTCATCCATGCAGCGTTTATTAAGTATTTCACGGCCTGGTCCACACTACCATCAGCGGCTAAATCACTCTCCATGCTCGGAAGTCCTGGACCTTTTCGATGGCTTCCCCGTAACCGTCGGTGATTGACCCCATGCCCTCGTCGGAGCTGAGGAACTTGGTCTTCTTCGCGTTTAGCCGAAGTCCACTTTCCGCCAGCACTTTCTGCCATTTCTGGAGATTTTCCTGGAGTTCTTCCTTGCTCTACGCTATCAGAGCGATGTCATCAGCGTAGAGGATGGTCTTCAGTGGTCCATCCACGAGTTCTTCTGTGATGACGTCCATCGTGAGCAGGAAGAGGAACGGGCTCAGAGCTGATTCCTGGTGTACCCCAACAGTGACATCTATTGCTCCCGCTTGGCCGTGCACAGTGCGTATTGTTGTAGTGGAGCCATCATACATATCCTTGACCAAGGAGATGAGGTGTTCTGGCACGTTTCGTTTTCGGAGCGCACTCCAAAGGACTTCTCGCGGGAACCGGCCGAATGCCTTCTCCAGATCGAGGAAGGCTAGGTAGCAGGGTCTACCCCTTTCTCGATACTTCTCCATAATTTGCCTAGCTATGAAGATGGCATCCGTTGTAAACCTTTCAGGCATGAAGCCGAACTGCTCCTCTGAAATTGGGACCAATTCTCTTAATCTTCAGTCGACCAGCCGCTCGTACAGTTTCATCGTGTGAGCAGTCAACCTGATCCCCCGGTAGTCGGAACAGTCCATCGCGTCCCCTTTCTGCTTGAAGATTGGAACGATAGTGCTCCTCCCCCACGCATCTGGGATTCTTCCTTCAGCGGTGACAGTGTTCACGAATCGGGTGAGCCACTTGACCCCGTGTTCTCCGAGCGCCTTCCATGCCTCAATCGGTACTTCATCCGGACCAGTTGCCTTTCCTACCTTCATCTTCCCTATTACCATGCGCACTTCATCTTCTGTCTAAAGTTTGATGGGGCCAGCCGTTGCCTCCACGTAGGAACTCTTTTCACGGGCGAATTCTTTTTTGAGGAGCCTGTATTCGAAGTATTCCTTCCACCTACGCCTGTCCTGCCCAGGCTTCCTCAGGATTGCACCCTCACTGTTCTTGACGGACTTCACTACCCCGATGTCCTGGGAGGCACTGTGACGCGCTTTCGCCAGGTGGAGGGCGGACTTCTCCCCCTTCTCGACTGTCAAGTTTTTCATACAAGGCGTCCATTTCCATGTTCTTTTGCGTTCGCCACAGCAGCCTTGGCGAGCCTCTTGGAAGTTTTGTAGGCAGCTAGGTCCTCTAGAGCTCGTGTCTTTTGCCAACGTTTGTAGGCCAATTTCTTCTCTCTCACAACTCGCTGGACTTCATCGTTCCAGAACCATGCTTCCTTGTCTTACAGTTTTGAGGGACCTTCTTACTAGCACATGATCTATTTCCGTTTCGTTCCCTCCACTGCTGCAGGTTACCTTCTGAGACTTACTTTTCGCGAAGAAGGTGCTGCAGACTGCCACGTCATGGGCCATGGCCAGGTCGAGAACCGTTTCTCCTTCTTCGTTTCTGACTCCTATCCCTCCACCTCACATCCATGTACACTTTCCAGTCCCCTCCTTTCACTGCCAACGTGCCCATTCATATCACCTGCTATGGTAAGGTAGTCACCCTCCGGAACCGATCGGATGGCCTCGTCAAGGTTCAGATAGACGGGGCAGCCGGCTTGTGGTGCATACACTGATATTGTTGTCCAGTTCCCCTCCTTCGGGTCTATGAAGGCACAGGATTTGGATGTTTCTGCGCTTCATTAGATCGGCGACTCCTCGGGACTTCCCAGTAAGCGAACCCACGTTCAGAGTCCCAATTCGAACTAACTTCTTTCGACCGAGGTCGTTCACTCCTCGGTAGCCCTCGCATACTGTCCACAGAACTTCGGGCGGGGATCCTGTGCGCCACTTCCGGATGACGTCCTAGCTTTATCCCTGATACCTTTTGAGGCTTTAGACATGGCCCTGTCAACCTGGCCTGACTCTGGTACCGATACCATTTTTGCAATTTTTGCAAGGCATAAAGTTTCCTCGGCAGGGATCGAACTCGCACTCCCTCTAAGTGCAGATGTGAGCCTACACTCTTATCCAATCGGCTATCCCTGCCTTGTATGATAGACAAGAGTGAACTACATAAAGGATCGGAAACTGAGTCTCAAGACGTCAGCTATCCCTTACAGATGTCAGCTATCCCTTATCCATTCCGATTCGATGTTCGACCCGCCGGTGCATGTATCCGGGAACTGGAGCCGTATGTAGTCAAGTACTATAAGCGTCTCAGAGGTTTTTTTCATAATAAGCACAATGAATACCCACTGTGAAACCAGTCGAAGCAAAATATAAACGAGTAAGAACTTAAGTAGAAAGCTGGAGGGTCGGCGGCTATTTTTGGCCCAATCTATGAGACTCGATCCACATACCAAAGCAATGCGCTAGAAAAAAATCATTTCATTCATTCAATTCACAACTCATTCACTGGATGAAAATTCATTATTGCTAGAAATCATTAATCCCTAGAAACGCTGGTCGGTCTATTATCCTGATTCTACTCTAGAATGCTAGCTCTAAAATTGTGAAGGCAGTAACAGTACTACTCCTTCAACTGCTGCACCGCTTCGCCTGAATCGTCAACCTTTGATGATCACCAAACATCATCACCAATTTGAACGAAACTTCATTTAGCACTATCCAAATAATCGGTATCCTAGAAAAAATCCAACCCGTCGTGAATTTTGAGTGAAGATGTATTCCCGTAAGAATCTCAACTCTATTAGAGTCGGTAGCAAAGAAGGAATAACAACTTCGGGAACGAAGATTTATTTTTATTTCATCCTGTCAAACATTCAAACGCAAACACCACATGATTTGGCACAAAGCTGTGATGCAAGGTAGTATTTCATTACATTGGTGCATATGTAATCGGGTGCGCCGGTGTGGACCGAGCAGTATGCTTCACCTCCTCTGTCTACGCATGGCTGAAAAAATATAGTTTTATGAATAGGCTCCATAAAAATGGCGTTTATCTATCACCTATTGTATGTCGTGCATTACACTTTCAGACTCTGGAGGGCAAAGGTGCCTTATGGAAAGGGAATTGACGCACCCTATCGTAAGCATAACCCAAAGATCGAAACTGGATCGATACCCGCGATATTCGAAAACTTAAGCGAGTGTATCCCCAAATCGGGATTGATTGAAGCCAAAAGACAGCCACCCTCAAAGAATTTTGGGGTCAAGAAAATGGGAAAATAATAAGGACTCTTCTGTAGGGGACACCCAAATATATTATCCCACCGGAAAAGACATTTTTTTCAGCCGAAACAGTTCTATAAAAAAGCACTGAAACGAGCTGGTTTTGGTGTACTTTGGTTCGTATTTGATTGCTCGTGTGCTACCAGCTTAACCGCGATTCTCGCATATCATTGGAAGTAACGGATCTGTAGCACATAATATACCGATAAAGTAACCTACAGCTGTGGTTGTGACTGCTGCTTCGGTTGTGAAAGCATTGAGCAGGAAAAGAGCACAGACAATGTAGAAGAACATATCGAATTCCGCTGAACTGATGATGGATTAATGGCAACGGGGCCTATTTATACGGCATTACCTGAAAGTCGAGAACAATGCCATTGTTTCTAGAATTGCAGCTGTTTCCGCGGTCAGAGGTGTGGGTGGCATTCTCCACAAGCGGTGTGAATTATATTTTATTTGCAAAGTTCAAATCTCATCTCCCTTATCCCATCTCATCTCAAATCATTCAATTCGATTTATCAAAAGTAGAAAAAAAATCCCAGGCACCTACTCATCGTTCAAAGTATCTGATTTCGCACTGACTATATGGAACGCACCGTCGAAGGACATAAAAATTTGCCAAAGTAGTCTCGGATATTCGGTCGTTTTTTTCGGTGAGGGTAAAGGGAACTTCCGATGCTACCCCGCCAAGGATTTAACAGAATGTGCAATTAGTGAGCAGTGGCTCCTTAGCCTAAGAAACTCAACGTCACAATGAATGCAAACAAAACAGAATGGATTGTATTGAATGGGTTTTCTTCCGATGCTTCCGAGGAGACCACTTGAGACAATAGAGTAGTCATCCTCACTTCTCACATATTGTAATTCCCTCACGAGTGCGGTAAGCCCTAAACGGACCGCAAAAAAGATGGTGGACACTGTCCTGGGGAACAGCGAAAGCATAGAGCAATAATAGCGAAAGAACCAGACGTTTGTTGAATAAACGGTCCTGTTCAGGTTGCCTGCCTTAGGCTGATGCACCAACTTTCCTTCTTTTAAAAGACGTTCAATCATTCATGTGAACAAATTTTTTGGAAGAACCATGAAACGTTTCTAAAAATAGCAGAAAATTTTGAAGAAATTTCGAAAAGAATATTGCTATCCAGCACTTTATTCGACATGGTTCAACGCTCACTACTATCTAAGGGTCAAAAGATCTGGAAATCTGCTTTTCCTCTTTTTTGAATTTTTGTTCTTCACACCTTTCTATTTCCGATCCGAGATTCGGACCCGTGACCGCGCAGGTGAGATAGTGCAACAATCGCCACTGCACCGCCCTCTGCCTCTATTTACACAATAAATATATACACAATGGAAAAGCTAGAGATGCAGCGGTGCGGTGAACACATCGGAATTTCTCATCAGTTCACTTTTCAGGTTTGCGCAAAAGAGTTAATCCTGCTAGAAACGTTCTTTTAGAGCCGGTGATGTTCGAGAAAGGCACAGAGAGCCCACAATTCATTGGGCCATCACTATCCTTTACTCCGGGAAAGGTTATCAGACGGAGGGTAGTAATCTCCCTAGTACTAGAAAGCTTCGACATGTCATTGCAAGAGGGCAAACCCTCTAGCACTTCCTGGAAGGAAGGCTCAGAAGAGCTTTGATCACTACTATATATTGATTTGGAATGAAATTAGAGGATGCTGAGAATGCTTATCATTTTTGTAAAAGCTCCATAGCAGATCAACTGTAGCTGATGGACCTCATTTCTATACAGCAAGATACGGCACTGCAGGATGTCGACACATAGAATGACTTCTCAGTAGGAATGTGTCATGGTCCGGAGCCAGCGGAAGTCAATTCAAGCCAACCCGCAGGCCCTTGAAACCTCCACTGCAGGCAGTATCATTTGCAGATTTCGTAAAACATCGCAGAAACCGTAAACACAGCTACACTCATGTTCCCCACCACGCTGGCGGCAACCTGGCCGCTGTTTTTCTATGGATTTTCAATCACTCCATCTCAATACCAGGATCACTTGGGCACCCTATTGAACCAATTGGGTCGTATACTTATTACTAGCCCCTTTCGTCACATTTCGCGAAAACCCGTTAAAATTCCAATCCGTTTGCAGAAAAATTGCATTTTAAGCGGATCTGAAGATGAAAACCCTGCTGGATCATGTACGATCCAGTGCCTCCAAAATTGCTAAATAGCATGGGTAAGGTGGTAGTTTGACGTTTGGAAATCACAACACCAGCCGCCGTTCACAGGGATTTCTCCCACTGAAAGCTTTTGTGATTTCGCATTACGAATACCCGATTTTCAAACAGGTGACATATTGCCTTTGGCCTCGCAAATCATATTGAACCAGCTCAACCGGTCAGTTCCCCCCGCCTACCACTCCTTTGTGAGATTCGACATAACCCTTCAAGGAATCCCGCTGATAGCATTTTGAACACGAATTGGTGAACCTACGCTAGCCATACTCAGTAGGACCCCCAGATTTCATTACGAAGAGCTTAGGTCGAATCCATGGCGTCATCTCAGAGGAATGACTCTGGATAACTGAACCTCTCCTTGAACTTACTTTACTAGGCCTAAGTGAAAAAGGAGATGGCTGAGAACGTTCTTTTTCCTTTACTAAACCAGCTTTATAGGGTGAATGTAACAATGGGATCTTTTCTCTAATTGCCTCATGCTACCTCAGTATTACTCCCCGTCAGAGATACGACGCAACAACGAGGCCTCATATACAACAACGCGCTCGTGAGTGCCGCAGCGCGGTCCGGAGCCAGCGGGAGGGCGCGCATTAATACGTCGTCAGCATTACCGCGCATTGATGTCTTCAGTTCTCAGCATACCGCGCATTAACACGTCTTCAGTATTACTGTCAGCATAGGCAGTTCCCGCACGTCATCGCAGTCGCAGTCGCATACAGCCTTCCGGAAGGCTCCCTACCCGCTGGCGACAACTTGACCGCAACTTTTTGAAGTTGCTAACACATATTTGTGTCGGCTCCTACTTTTTTTCTTTTGCCAGGCTTTGATCCCACGCCTTCTCAGAATTGGCGGTTCTTGGTCGTCGTCACTTCCTTCGCTGCACTGGACCTTCACAATGGCCTTCAACAGGTCCTCTTCAATCACATCCTGCCACCTTTCATCGCATTTCCCAATAGTGGAGCGGCAGTAGAGTTCGAAAATGAGTCCGCTCCTTCCGTGTCCGCGCAAAAACCCGGGTGACACTCTTTTAAACTTAATTTTTCTAACCAAAAAAAGGTTATTGCCGCCTGTATCAACTACCAGCTTGGGCACATCGTCCCCTAACTGCTAGCGTAAGTTTACCCACCCCGAAGAAGGCAACAGCTTGGAAGTTAGATCAAACCGTTGGATCAAATAGTGCATTCAACGATGCAACCCTAATATCAATAAAAGATCTAGTTCCACTGAAGCTACTCATTATTATCTTGCGAAACACTGACTTCGAAATCAGAACTTCCAAGCAGATAGCGAGAAAATAAAAAAAATAAAAATGAAAATCAGTCAATTCTTTGTTTTACACAGAGCTCGAGTGACTGAGGAGCCGGCTGCAGGATGCAGAATCACAGGTGTTGTTTGAGTGTCGGTAAATCTACTCACCGTAATTCGAATTCACAAATTTACCACGCTGCCGCTCCTGCAACCTTTTCCTGTCAGCAACCTCGGCACTGTCATTCTTGCCACTCGAGATTCAGCACTTTATGGAGCCGCTGATTCTATCGGCACATCTTGCCGTCCTAATCGTATTCGCCATCAAAGTTTGACATCAAAGGGAATGATTTTCACGGCACTTCTATTGGTCGCTGATAACTGTATGAACGTGAAATGTGTGAAACTTAGCGTCGAGATAGCCGCATACGTGAATTCATCCGATTTGCTCCTATAGTTCAATATGATAGAGCAATTGCTCGCAGTGCTGCGCTATTTTTCCAGTTCTGGACCCCATTCTCACTGAATTTCCATTTTGTGTTCCGAAAAGTGCAGTGATTTCGGAACGCGGCGCACCCGTATCGGTATTGAAATGGCTTTTCATGTGATTTTTTCGCCTGATAGTTCCCACAACTTCATTTCCCTTTTCCCTTAAGCATTCCAAAGCATGTGGCCATTTTGGGAAATGTTCTCGAATCGTATCTGTCTGTATCACCTAAAGAACATACCACCCAAAGAACATACATCTCCTCTATGACAGCTGACTTCTTTAGCTGGCGCGGACACGCCGGTCAGAGTTCGATTTCCCACCGCCTGCTACTGGGCACAACTCTGTTCCTTCCCGATGTACTGGCGAGCGATATTTTTGAATGGAAAAAGACCGGCAGAGCTGACTCCTGAATGTCTCATTGACTTCTTACTAATTTAAGGAGTAAGGAAAACTAAGAAAAGCCAATAAGCCGTTCTGTCCTCAGTCTCTGTAACACGCTTGAGAACTCTATACTTCTTGTTGTCACTATGCCAACCGCCGAGAGGGGACAGGCGGATTTACTGGTTTTGCCACAACCTCAGATTTGTAGAAAATCAATGAGACGCCCAGGAACCACCTTCGTACCCCTATTTTTACCGAAATTTTACTTGCCAGTACTTACAGACCGGTTGCAGACGTACCCAGTCGTAGATTCTTCTAAAACTGGTTGTGCATCCGAACATTGTGCCATCCGTTCAAGAAACACGCAAATCCATATGCTTTACACAACCTCCTTCCAATCGAAATTCTCCCTTCTTAACTTCCTGGTAATGTTTTTCCAACTGATTGATTTCCTGGAAGTTTTTTTTCATCAGTAACTGATCGTTCTCGTTGATTAAGAGGCTCGCTGAGCGTGGTCCTGCAACTTCTCGTTTCGAGGAATCAGAGGCGCCCAAAGAGGCTTTATTTGGTGTTGTCATAGCGTCACCCGTCTGAAAAGGGTGCAGCAGGGGCTCGTAGTTTGTTTAACACGTCCCTCTTGTCGCTTACAGAAGGACGTGTGGGAGCGGGCCCGCAGGTGGCGGACATCAAAGGTATATGCCAGAGAGCTGCAGCGAGGAGCACCACCCCGTGAAGAGAACTCAGGTGTATTGTGGAATAAGCAATACTGTACGCTTCCCTCATGCAGAGTATTTATTCCAAGGTATTTTCCAAACCCTTCCGAACGTCACCTTCTCCGCATTATCTTTCTCAATTGATGGAATGTGCTAGTAGAAGAAGGGAACCTGCATCTAGACGAGAATCCCCTGTGAGCTTAATCTCTTCTAAGACGGTACGCTGTTCGGTTACAAGACACCACACCCTTTTTCGTTAAAAGCTTAAACCCACAGGGGATTCTCGCTGAAGCAATCCGATGAGCCTCGTAAAGTGATGGAGTGGGTACTAATGCCTCAGGGGCCCCTGGCTCGATCATGTCGATCCTTCTTTGGAAAATTTACGACGGCAATGTGTTGCTGAGGGCCTTCCGATATCTGGTACGTCAAATCGGTTGACTGACCTTTACGACCACACCGATTAACCTCCAAAATTGGGTGGCGGTTTGACGAAATTTCACCAATGTATCTAACAAGTCCCGCCCTTTCCATAGATCCCACCTAATAGCCATATTTACTATTTCTGTGGTAGTGATGGTGTACTGGCGCTCCCTGACAAACCCTTTGGGAGAGTTGGCAGTTCCATTTGTCACTATCGCCATGTGACGGCCCATCAGCCTTTTAAGTAGTCTCGAGAGACATATGAAAAATATGCAAGTCAAAGTCAAAGTAACCCAAACAGTCCGAAGCTCATTTAAGCTACAAATTCGCTTTTCAGTCTCAACCCTCCCATCACTGGGATCGCTGGGCTCGCCAAAGTAGAATTACCCGAAGATGAAAATTTCCATTATCCTAGTTGCCATTTGTATCATAATAACCTGGTGTGTGGGCCCTTTTTCTAACGTCTCTGTGGCTGTTTGCAATGCCACGCTTGGTCCTAGGCCACATTTGGTATATTTCCATGTTGTTACTTCCCGCAGCGCAACTCTTTAAATTTGAAATTTACTGAAACTTCTTTGAGAAGACTGAAATTCCCCTTCGGAGTTATTGCACCCTTTCTAACTCAAACTTGTGGGCTCTTATCAAGACCAGGTAAGTTAAATTTTATCATCTAAGGCCCAACCTCTGATGCCGCTTCGTTTGTTACAATTGCAAAAGGTCTTCCCATGCCGGGAATCGAACCCGGGCCGCGTGGGTGAAAACCACGAATCCTAACCACTAGACCACATGGGACACATCTGGGTGGTCTCACCGGTTGCTTATAAAAAGTCTTCGATCTGCTTATACCTTGAGACCTCTATATAGTATAGCAATCAGGCAGGTGAAACAGATCCAATTTGATGTAGTTGGTATTTTCCTCATCAACACATTGACACTCCAATTTTTTCCCATTTCTTTTAGTTTTTTTATTTGGAGATATTGGAATTGGGGGTTCTCGTTCCCATTCCGACTGCGTATTTCACTTGAATAAATATTTACCGATGTATGTGTTACTGTATTATGCGTATGTTTTATACTGTAACTACTGTAAGAAGTCGGCCGATTTGCGCGTAATTCTTAGTCCGAAGCAGCGAAATGCACCTAAAAGACAAGCACAGGTTAGTGGATAGGTCATGGGATGGCTTCTTTGGAATACTCCTTTTTAAGAGCCGCTTTACTGTAAAAATTAAAGTCTGGGAAAGTCGTGTGCTGCTTACTTCAACCCTGAGGTAACGTCAGAGATTGTGCTTAGCAACTTTCCCTTATGAGATCCACCAGACCATAGACCACCCAGCGCCAAAACAAAAAGAAAAAACGATTCAGAATGGATGGCTTCGAATAAGTGTTTTTTTCAAATCCCAGCGTATCAGTCACAAAGGCGCACTGACATTCCGCACGTTACCCTTCAAAAATGCACGTATAGCTATGATCTTCACGAATTTTACAGCAGTGTTTGCCATTTTTCTATTTATTAATACTTCTGCGGACTAACTCACGTTCTAAAGAATTTCCAAGATAAAACTGCGGAAGTAATTATTCATCAAAAACAAATGACCAAATCTGGGAAACAGTGAGGTGAGCCAGTGCTCTCGCCTTGATTCTCACTAACTGAGTCTTCACAGTCTCCAGTTTCTCGTATAAGGTATACTGGAGTAGAAGTACTGTCTGAAACTTTTGACGAGAGCCCCGACCCCCCGACTACCTTCTTACCTCATCAGCTGGCCATCCCATTTTTTGGATCACTGCCCTAGCCGGCTTCTCGGCGTTTCCTTCAACTGCGTGGTGTCTACTCTCTCACTGGGTGGTGTTACTGTAATAGTTAGTCTAGGACTGAGGGGAGACGGGCTTTAGGAACGATTTTGGTAATCGATTTGCCGCACGCGGCTGTCGCGGACCACTCATTCGCCGTTACTACAGCTCTAGCCCTCTTCATACAGCTCAATCGACATTCGATCATTATTTTATGCATATTTCTACTATTGGTACTATTGTTCTTGTATTTATTACCTATTGCTGCATCCTGCTACATTCCTTCGCGCGCGACGCCCCTCTTACCGCGACGCGAAAATTTCGTTCCTAACGCACCACACCCAGGACTGAGAGAACTGGTCTGAAAGTCGATCGATGAGCTAGTTACTGTTTTCACTCCATTGGCTACTCTGATGCCAAGTTAAAGGGTTCTGAAGTTCACTTGAAGTCGAATAGTTCACTTAGAAAAACTTCAGTTCTAGTAAGTCGTAAGCCTTGGTTGTTGCCTTTGATCCATCTCTGTTCCACCGATAAGTAGAGCTACTCTACTTAATTAGTGAAGACTCGAAAACCACCCCCGTTATCGGCAATATGGGCATAAAAACCGGTTTCCCGACTGTTTGTCGCAATGGGAGGTAAGCGGTTTAGGAAGACCGTAGAACGGCGAAACAAGCATTGATTGTGAGTCTGCTAACAGCTGAACCGAAAGTGCAGTTTGGGAGGGACAGAATGGGGAAAATGCCAAGCAGGAGATGTTTGCCTTTCTCGTTGGTGGCGGTGATCTTCTTCAGAGACGATAATGCAGAAAACCAGGATGGCACGAATCCGCTACGAAATTCAGCGCCCTTGGACGCCCACCTCGCCAGCAAACAACTCTGCCCTTCTCTCCTCCCCCGGTCCGCTCTCACCCGTTCTCATCGCCCACCACCCCACTGCCGCCCTCTCGATTGCTCGGGAATCGATCCGCACACAACAGAACACATTGTATTAGCACTCATACAACGTGACTATCAATGATTTCTTTGTTGACTATTAGGTCTCTCGATGTCTGACTTTACTGTTAACTTACCAAGCGGAATCGAAGGCCATATTGATCCCGAATAGTCTTTTACCTGTTCGAAACGTCTTTGTCTGTTTTCTTCTTCAATTTGTCGCTGTTTCATAGTTCAGTTATGGCTGATGAGCTGTTCATTTATCAGTTTTTTGATTTATTTTTATTCAATTCTCCGCTCGTCCACTATTTCAATTCCGATTTTTCTGACACTCTCGTTTCTGTCGTCAAAGATGTTCTACAAACACGTGCTTAACTTTACAGGAGTTGAGAAAATCATTTACCTGCGAGAGCCTTTCTCTGTAGGATTTCCAGAACTTTCCAGAAGCTCATTCACTAAAACAGATTACTTTTGTGAAGTCGAGAATCAGTGCTTTGTTTGATAGGATACTCCACTTTTGATCCTTTTGATCTGGAATCCCTGCAAGCTCGCTGTTCCACCTTTGGTGTCAACAAAACTGAACCTCGAATCGAGATCCTTATCAGGCGCGGGGTGTTCGTGGCACTTTAGAAACCCGTAAAAACACTCCTAAAAGACCCCTGATCACTATTTGCTATATAAGTGTACCCTTTCTATATGACAACAAAGGATTTCTCGGAAACAGCTGATCAGCTGAGTGCCTGTTCTGTTCCGCACGAATCAAAGCTGTTGCTCATCCACCAGTGTAAGGAGATGTGTGAGAAATGGGAGGGTGATGGATCAAGTGGTTGTGTTGAGTGAGCTAATGGCATCAAATAACGGATAGCGGCTCGAATTAGCCTTCAACGAGGAAATTTTCGACTTGAAACTTGAAGAAGGAACTTCAGGATTTCATTTCATGACCCATATTATGGCAATAAAAGGGTGAAAAACCGAAGGTCTTGGCGTCGACCAGTCTGGATTCTCGGATGTGCACCGCTTTCGACTTTCCTTCCCAATCGTAATAACGATTGAAAGGTATGTGGCCCAGGTACGAGTCTGTTAGCGGTTGACCTATCCCAGAGGAAAGGAAGGCTTAGGTATCTTAGGTATGTGGCCATCGATCCGGGGCTGGGTATAGCCAGTGGAAACAACCAGAAGTAGTCTCGCAGAAACTACATCTGGAATCTGTTCTATCATTTTGATGAAGTCTACTCAGCACGGCTTAAATACAAAGAGGATACAGTACTGGATTACTTAATCGTTCAATCAGAGATCTGAGAGGTTCGAATGAAGAAAACGGAGGATGCTAGGACGATAAGCTGACAGAGATCCGCGCTACTTGGAAAACATCCAACGATTTGGATTACTTACTTACCTTTATGGAAAGATTGGCGAAGATTTTACGGTTTAATTGGATAATCCAAAGAAAGAGGATCAGAAGTGGGAGGGGATTGAGGAGGGGGTGGTGGAACCAGCTATCAGCTGCTGCGAGCACCTTTTCTCTATCCATCGGCAAATTTCCAAAACGAGTTTGATCAAAACCAGTTTTTCCATTTTGAAAAGAAAACACATTTCAGTAGTAAGCTCTCAATCTATCATTCGGGTCGTACAATTATCCTTTACCTCTCCGTTCGTTCCATTTATTGTTCTCCGTGTATACTTCCCTTGTGGACCCTTCTTGTAAGTTGTACCTCGAAAGCAATACTCTTTTTTGCATGAAAGAGAAAAAAAAGGAATGGGAATGAGGTTCCCGGAGTTACCAAAAACGTTGGTATACGCCTTACATAACTTTTAAGCTTGTTATCGTTGGCCTTTTTGCATGTGTGACGAGTCTCTCCAACAGTATTCAAGCACCACCAGGGCTCCCTGAGGTTTTGTTCTGTCGCTTTTCCACAGAACCGAGCATTGAAATCTGGTGTCATTCAACCAGATCCCTTGCACTGAAATGTTTGGTTGTTCTATCTGGAAATGCAATGAATTTGAAATGTGTCGTATCCCTGCATCATCTTCGCTATCGTTTCAAAAATGAAGTATCAAGCCTTTTCCTGTAGTGGGGCAGAAGATGGAGCTGCTAGCTTCCACTTCACTGATAATCCACTGATCAGATCCTTTATTCAATCCCACTTCGGTGCTTGTGAACTTTCCGGGTCGGTTTATCGGTGTGGAACGCTTTGAGAACATAAGGATACTCACTCACCGGTTCATAAGTTTGCTCTCAAATTTCCAGTATAGCCCAGTGGTAGAAACGAACCTAGCTACTCTTCATCAAATACTCGATCAAATGTCGCTACGTTCCTCAGTGGAAGTCAAGAAAGAACTCCATTTCATGAATAGAACGATCTCGTCCACAGTCGTTTGCGTTCAATTGTTCCCGAAAGTGATCTCTTTTAGAGACCATCAATCGCAATTCTCCGTATGCATGACCGATCAAAGTGTTCTGTTTTACGATTTTTTCGCTAGAAGAAACTTGTTCTGAGAAGAAATCGCAAATGATTTTCCACGTTCTTAATCCTCTTTCGCTTCGGTACTGGGAAAACCAATAAGGGAACATCCAATTTGTAGTATAGAAGGGTCTGCCCATCAGTTTCCACCCTATGGACTACCTATGGTTTTTCCCAATTAATATTTTGACTTGAGAAAGATGGGGCCTGATGATTAGTATTACTACCACTTCCACTGCTCTAACGAAGGCAAACTCTTAAGCTTCTACCTTACGGCTTGCTGAAGAGCAGCTAGGATCGTTCCTACCATCGTAACTATGTATTGTAGAACCTTGTCTCTTCTGGGGAGTCACGGGATTTTTCTGAGTTCAGACAAAAAGTGTTAAAATAGGAAAAGATTAAGAAGAGGTGTCGAAATGAAGGATCATTTTTCGTGTGAAGTGTGACGGGTCCGAATACCTCTACATAGGAGGTATTTAAAAGGTTTAAGCTCCAAGAAATGATTGCCTCTTCGGCTTATTGTCGAGATATTCATCGTTCTCTGAGGTCAAATATCGGTGGATTGAAAGTCGAACTGTGACTCAATGTCCGACTTGTAGTCATGAAGAGAGAATAGCGTTGTCCCTTCAAGGGCTGCGTAGCATTTATTTGGAGTGCGATTTTCCGCGCGGCTGAGTCATATTTGTGTGGCCAATGTCACGAAAGAATGTCGAATTGTTTGCATGTATGCGTGTTTGCTGTTTGTTTGCCATTTATTTGTCAGAATGTCGTATGCCATTCTTTCGCACAAGAATTGTGCCGTTTACATTACACGGAAACTTCGTTCCCTGACCTAACGACGCGCATTGATCATATCCATGGTATTCAAGGACTAGCTCATGAGTAAGGTCTAAATGATGGGCCTTTCTCATACGAAAGTCAGGGCTGAAGGTAAAGGGCATGAATGATAGGTCAACATTAAAAATGGTAATGTAATTTTTCGGCATCCTTCAGTCCCTTTCCGGTGTGCGCCCATGCTTTCAACTTCTATTCAGATTGGTGCCTCAGTTCGAATGCTTACGTGGCTTACATTATGACTTGCAGTGGCCAGCCGATGTATAAATCGATGCTTTCATCATCCTAGACAGTCTGGTACTGATTGATTTACTTCAGAGGGACAGATAGCTCTGCTGGTTTGGGTGAATATCGATCCGGACTTCCATTCTGGGACTATGGTTGCCGTAAGGACGCCTTCTGTCACTGCTCCACCCAGACTCGGGCTTGTTCCCTCTGGAATCATGAATTGGATTGATATGAATAAATTTCAGTCGAGATATTTGAATGTGAGTATTACGCTGACATAGCTGTCCTAATCATCCTAAGCCGAGCTTTTCGTCTGGTATTGAACTATTTTGGACTGTAAGCTCTGGAAACCCCTGTGAACTGCTTTTGCCCTTTGGGACTTTTTCTTCCCCGAGAGATCTCGATTTTCTCTAAAAATGGCCTGTGAGGTAGTGTTTGCTGATTACTAAAAAGGCTTCCCGTTTGCAATGTTATCGTTCCGAGAGCTGCTGCATCTTTTTGTGGTGTATCAGCTGCTGTTCATCAAATATCTTTCTTTTCTCAGAAGGCTGCAGCCAAACAGTGTAACACATACAGTACCGTGCAGCATGTATCAGCCAGCTGCCTACCTTCACAACGAACCTGCGCTATTCCAAATTATGTCTGCTCCTGCAAGGCAGCTGAATTCGTTCAACCTTCCAAGTATCAAGCGGCGCTGGATTGTGGGACTGATTTCCGAGCCCATAACGTGCTCTCTGTAGGCCGCTTTTCGGCCCGACAATACCCCATGTGACTTCCCAGGGGCCGATGATTCCTACCAAACCCACAAAACTTTTATCGCCGACTGCGCCTTTGAAGTAGCATTGGCAGAGGTGGGTTAAGGTCAAGTGATGCCGAAACCAGAAATACGTTCCGAGGACTAAATTTACGAACGATGCTGGTCCAGGCCAGCCACATCCCCGCGTGGGATCCATAATTTGGTACCAGACTGTTCTGGGGAGCGTAAACTTTGTATTGAACTTCGGCAAGCTCCCGGAGTTTGGTAAGGATTCCTTCCCGTAATCTAACTTCTGCATCGCACTATCAAGTGACTAATACTTGCTGTTTTACGACATTTCACGACCATTCGGTAGAACTCGGTTTTGTGTGATTATGGATTTATTCACGGGAAGGGGAAAAGCAATGTCGATACATCCAGCCCAGTCATGCTGTCTCGCCATTACTTTTAACATGGTTTTCTAATATTGCCATATACTCATGTTGTTGACAACCCCTGTCAACAACGTCTTCAGTGCCAGTTGAGGCCACTAGGAGTGATGACGTGCGACAGCAGATCGATCTGCTGTGGGCCTGCAGGCTTCGCGTGCGTTCCCTGACTCAGAGTTACATTGCTGCGCTCACCCAGTCCACCTCACTCTTGTTCGTTTGTGCATATAGGGGCAACCACTGGGAGAGGGGAGGGAGGAGGGTGTTGGAGACTAGGTGGGGAAAGATGTTCTGATTATTTCCTTCGAAAACCCGTAAATTGCTGAAAGCCTGACCGTCAAATGTTGGACTTTTTTTGCTCCGGCCAGAATTACTTTACCAGCTGTTCCTTTCTTTCCGCAGAAAAAAGTATAACTTTCCCAGCAGTAATCAAAACCTCTCTGGTATACGCCGTACACCTCATTCCTTCTCCTTCCTCCTTTCCAGTCGATCTTGTCTCCAGGTTTCTAGCCATTGCGCTGAGAGCCAATTATTCATACTTTTTTGGACTTTTTAATTCCTTATTTAATATTTGCTGAATTACATTTTATTTGTAAGTTTGTAGAAAAACAAGTTTTCTTCTCCTTCTTCTCAACCGAAATAGTCCAAGACGTGAGCAACATCGCGAGCCACACCCCCTGTTCCCGGCCCCCTCGTCGTCTTCGCAATTAGTATGACACAAATATCGCCCGTGGGCAGTCTTTTAGAAAGTTTACTTGTTGCTCAGCAAAGATCAAAGCAAATTGATCAAAGCCAAATCTCATCTTCTCGACGCCCTCAGCCTTCAACATGCTTTTCCACCCACATTTCCGAGATAATCAGCTTTTCCTGTACAGGTGTGGGTATGTAGGATCAGTCAAGTCTTGAAGTCCGGGAAATCCGGACTATAGTAATCCAATAGTTACGGAACAAATTCTTGAGTGAAGCTCCTTACATCGTCTAAAATTTGTTTTTCACATCGGCCTTCCCTGACGCATGCTGAAGACCTTTCAGATGCGTCATATCAGTGATAGTTGCTCTGGATCGTTCAGTATCTATTCTATATTTTACTGGGTATGATTACTGTGGTACGAAGTCCGTAGACTGCAGAATTCGTCTTTTGTTAATAAGAGCTACAAGAGTAGCCCAAAGAACAAGAGTGGCCCTTCAGTTCACGGTAGGACCTACTTTACCAGATTAGTTAGCTATCAATGAGGCGAGCTCTCTTTTTGACAGTCGTATCTCTTCTTTTGGAATCGATTGGTATTGTTTATTATCAACCATGAGAGGATGAAAAGCGTGTGAAGAGGCTTCTCTTAAACTATTTTCGAACTTTATACTTTGTCCTTTACTGGTAGTATTTTATTGCGTTAATCTACTCTGTTCTTCAGATTACCTCTTCTTCTGAGAGGCTACCCTAGTTCGTTGAAGGTGAGTGTGGCACTTACTTTTCACTCTAGCCCCCTAATGTCGCCATGGTCTCCCTGTCGAACAGTTTCATTGAAATCTCTACTTTTTCATCTTGAGTTTGTTTTTCTCCACCGTCTGCTGCGGAATTTATTATGCGGTGATAAGAGCCATTATCACTGAAAACGTTCCAACAAAAGTGAGTTGGCGGCGGAGATATCGTCGTTCCGATCTAATTACGAAACTATCACGGCGATATGGCTGTTGGAGCTGAAAGAGCTGCGAAGTCCAATTTTCCTTCTCTATCCTCGTCTCATCTGTTTCTATTGGTTTTCGGGAAGCCAGCGGTAGGCTTTGCTTAGCTGTCGTCGACTGCGTTGACACATCAGTTTTTGGTCCTTCTTTTTGCAGTGCTTGAAGGGTATCGAATCGGCGATATGGGAAAATATGAAACATAGAATGAACAGTTGGGAAAGGAATGACTGCCCTGATAGCCAAATTCTTTTCCCAGTCGCTTAGGGCTCCCTTTCTTGATAACTCGAAAGCTGACGAGAGAACGTCCTGCCTTGGGTCCTTTTGCCGGTGATCGATCCCATATAGGGATACGCCCCGCATTCGATCCCTGCTCAACATCGAAGGCGTATGCGACCTATTCAGTGACTTGAGATGACCAGCTTGTACCAGCCAGTGCTTCTAATCCTCACAGACGAGTCCGGTACCAATCAACCAACCCCGGACATAAGGTTCGGTTGGCTTAGGCGGATAACAATCCGGAACTCGAACCCGTGACGATGCGTGAGCGATAGTGCGACACTTGCCACTACTATACAATCGCCGCCTTTTAAACTAGATACACCGAAACTGTTTTAAACTGTGTCTTTGATTGAACCCAGACCCCAGGGAGATAGAGGATCTGATTGTCCTGGGCGTGTATCGATCCCCAAGCTGATGCCCTGACCATGTGATAGTGTTTGGCCCATTCATTCGGTATATACCACATCTGGCCTGTACTCCGATGGAATTTAACCCTTTTTTGAATGTTTTTAGAATAGGCTCCACTTTTTTGTCTGATAGCTGATAGCATTATAACGACACCGACCAAAGTGATTTTAAGTGCAAACCGCTTTAAAATCTAATCGGGTTGATTTCAATTGATTAATCGCATTACTGCTTAGCCTTCATTAGTCATTGCACTTTATAATGGCAGGCCTCGTTTGCCATTTACCTTCATTGCCTTCCACCCGTTCCTCTTCTACACTCCATTTAGACATATTCATGGCTTGGAAGACCTTTCTCTGCAACACGTTCATGCGGATTCTCGTTCTCATTAGTGATCCTAGCACATCGCCGTGACATGCACTGCCTCCTTAAACGTGTTGTTACCCCATTTTATTGGATGTGCTTATTCAAAGATGTGTTTAATAAAATCGCAGGTCGGATTTTACGACTTTAGGAGCTCCCAAAGGTATGTGCGGTAGCTTGGATGATTGAGAATTGGGCTGTTTGTTTCGCTGTTTTCTTTTATCGACTACATTTCTGTTCTTCATCCCTCTCCCTACTGAACCCACTTCAGGATGCGCTCACGCTCGGTCTGGTACAAGTTAGTCAACACCATGGGTTCGAAAGGCTAGGTTGGTGTGGGTGGGTTTTTATACAGGTTTAGTCCACAGGGTTGTAAGGACGTCACTTGGCAAAGACTCCCATGTGCACTTTCGGGTATTTGGAGAGGTCTGTACATTTCCCTTCCCATGCATATATACAGTAGCGCTCAAAAGTATTCGGCCAACTTTAACTTGCCGTAACTTTTTTCCCAGTGGAGCAAATCACATGAAATTTTTCTAATTCTAGCTGAAGCATATTTTACACTGTCCAACACTACTTGGCCGAAGAACAGCCATATCCGCATACTAATGGGGAGGCGTTTGTAGACTGTGCTGAAAGCAAGTTTGTGACGTCTGCAGTTATTCCAACCTTATGTAGGTTTTTCTTCTCTTCTGGGTTCGACATTAGTGCTCCTACACTTAAGACATGGCAAAAAGGAAAGGACCCCCAGAAGGACCACCATTCGTATTTCCAGTTGATTTTTTGTTCAAGCCCTTTTGGATATTTGGAACATGATCAGATTGCAAGTTAATAGTGGTATATATTCATACTACACCAATGCTACACATATTGAAATTTCGCTCGATTAGATCCAGTAGGAAAGAAGTTACGTCTGAAAATGATAACTGAAGAAGCATTTCGCCGAATACTTTTGAGCGCTACTGTATGTAGCTATCATACAGTGTGCACAATGCAGTTGAGGGAACCGATTTTTGGGCGCAGAGGTGGTGCAGTGCAGGGAGGCACCGTAAGCGCTCATACGAACCGTAGATCAAATTTCCCTCAGCATGGGGAAGCTGAAAGTGCTGAATTACCACTTTCAAAGAAGTTGTACTCTGCATTCCCGCGGCCGTGTAAGGAAACTCGAATCATTTCGGTTTCCTTCGATTTCTGCGCCCTATAAAAAAAGCAGACCAGAAGTTGCCTTTCCAGAAAGTCTGTAGAGCTTGGATCCTCGCTTGACTCATTTACTGAATTCCATTCGAATTTTAGGACGAGTTTTCCGAATCAGCTTCTTCTTAGTTGATTTTACGTATAATTGCTTCTGTTGTAGCTTAGGCAGTATGTATGTATGTAACGAAGCAAGGCAGAGGGGGAAGCAGAGGGGCAAAGTCTCAAATTCTCATTGCCCACTGCACTTACTAGTAACAGTTGTAAAGTGACGTCATGTCATCAAAATATGCTTCACGTCATTCCTTATTTGTTGCTCTCACCCACACACTTCATTGCTCAGTTCATATGTTTGTTTCTCCCCGCCAGTCCTCGACCTCATTTGCCTTCTCGCTGGAGTAAACTAGTAATAATCGTTTCCTTCGGAGCGATCTCCCAAGAAATACCGTAACAGTAGATGAGGTCTACGTGATCGGATTGATGTCTCTGTTTTGGATAAGCCATGCCTTTGTTTCGCATTAAGTTTTGCTGAGGAGTCAAGCTATGTAATATGTATAAGATTGCATTCGTGTACTTTTATAGAACTCAGTAATTTCATTTCCCAAGATGGATCTGACCATAACCTGCATTTTTAGCAAGATGTGAGGCTAAATTGGCTCACACGAGTATTGATCTCGAGCATGGGTAGGTGCCTCTGCTTTTCGCCACTACACCAACTTTTTACTGAAGCTTCAGAGTCTGAGAAGAGTGATTCCAAACAATTAAAGAACGTTTTCTCCTGAAGAGCTCTTTCATATTTATGGGAGGATTGACTTGTCTTCGAGCAGTGGCCTCCCAGTTCGATAAACCTCATACCGCTTCGTTCCCATGTGTGGCGCATCCTCGGGTGTGAGGCATGTCCAAACCTCGCCCATTCCGATTACTTGAAGATAGCCCTGCAAAGACCTCAGAACAACTTGGACGACAGCTACCCCTTCGCCACGGTCGACGCTTTTCCAGATAGTCCTTGAGTCTGTTTTGAATCGAATGGAGAGCATCTGAGAACGAGGTAGCTGCCCCTATTCGGTTCTTGTCGAAGAGTGGCACAATAAAGTTGTCCTCTGATCCAGGTTCAAACTAAGGTTTTCCGCGGCTTCTATTTTGGGCATTTTCCATCATTTTACCTCACCCTGTATAATCAGAGAGCCTGTATGACGCAAACAACTCTTCTCAGTTTCAGTGAAGCAAATGTCAGTTATTTTTATATCGGACTTGTTGTCGGCGATGCGCAAGGAGGATTGTCGCAAGCCGATCTCTTACCAGTAGCTCATGCCTACAATCACTTTGATTGGAATTTCTATTTCTGCAAATATCGCAAAGTATTAGTTGATGAGCTACCTCTTCTTACTACCGTATTCCTGATAGGATTTCCTAAGGCATTCATAAGCATCCACACAGTAACTGATCCTGCCACTTACTGTTAACAGTGAGTAATTTGTCTTCCTTCAAGATATAAAAAGCTCAGAATTTTCAAGCTGAATTCCCTCTGGGAAGATGAAAACACTGATTTTGTTCTAGTCAATTTTTGTTCGCCTACTATTTCATCGATTAAATAAGTGTTTACGCTCTGTATTACAAGCATGGTCAAGGGATCGAAGTCCGGATCGATATTCGCCCAGGTCATCCAAGCCTTCCATCAAATCGGTCTGTCGGTTGTTCGGTACTAGACTAGTCTGAATGGATGAAAGCACTTACCATACTGCACATGTGTATCCTATCAAATGACTTGCGTTGGGCATTCGATGAATACACCGACTGGCCCAGCGCTAAACATTGAATAGGATACTCGTGCATACAAAGTGTCAGGAGGACTACAGAAGGGGTTGAATGCGATGGCGCATTTCGAAAAAGAGGTTTCATCCGCCTCGCTTCCTATTTAACTACAATTGGATAAAGGGCGGGGGGGTCGATTCGTGCGATTCTTGGTGCGCGTAGCAGAGTGCGATTCGGTGCGATTTGGGCGACTGCAGCGTTGATCATTGGGGCCCAAATTTGAAGTTAAGTAGGCTAGTAGGATTGTCTGACCCTACTAAAGTACTCTACTTCGGGTTTGTGCCCCAATGATAGGCGCTGGAGTTGTTTGAATCATTGCGAACTTCGCCGCGTAATTTGCCTGCCGCGCGTACCCAGAATCGCACGAATCGCCACACACACGGATAAAGGGAGTGGTAGGAGCAATCGGTCGGCCTTGTGCGGAACGACCCATGTGTGCGGTTGTGTATATCGAACACATAAGCCCCTAGAGATTTTTGGAGAGGTGAGATGCATGGCGTAACCGAGACTCATCGATAGCCCCCTGGCTCTTTTTCGTGCTCTATCGTATTTGAATACATTACGCGGCACAGTGCATGAACCTACACTCTTTCATTGAAGCAGTGCCGGTCGAATACTGTTAAAACATGCTCACTTGAATTTTCATTGAAGGGCACAACTGGACCAGCTCAGTAGCAACTCTGGACGAGTTTCTGCCTGTTGTCGGCTGATTGGGACTTATCTGTAATTTTCCTTAAATACATGCGTCCAAACTTTTGACCACCATGACGATGAGGTGCCCTAGTCATTTACTCTAATCCGACCTTCTCCTGAACCCTTTTGAAAGCCTTTGTTCGACTGCTCAGTGGGTCGGATTCGGGAAACATGACTTTACTTCGGCATTAGCTTGTGATCGCACCCTGAACGAACTCATCTGATTCTAAATTTCGTCTATTCTCAGGAGAAACATAATGTGACTGGCATATTTGCCTCAATCTTCATAGGAGATATCGGGCCGCGGTCGTGCTCGTCCACAGACTTTTTCATAGGCCGCCTACGGAATGGTATGGCTAAGAATGATACGAGTTGAATCAAGCGATGATTGTTAAGGCAACATTCCCAGCGGAAAAATTAGGAAAAGGAGGCGGGTGATGGGCGGGCAGTTGTGTCGACTAAAGAACCCAAGGCGTTGGCAAATATGCTAGATGCTTCTCCGTTCTTGTATCGAAAAGCAGCGAGCAGGTCATGGTTTCTTGGAAATGGGCTTCGTTCCTTAGTCGATCTCTAGCCCATACCCCTTACCCATCCTCAATCTCGCATCAGTGGCGTTGTGCTCCTCTTAGGTGGGCAGATACCTCAATTCCCGATATCAGCGCTTTCTCGGCCCAGTCCAAAGGGCCGTTAGTCAGCACAACTAAATAGTAGTTTTGGAACCAGCTGATCAACTTTCATTCCGATCTTTCGTTAAGTTTCTTCGTAACATTGAGGCCTCTGTTTCGGCACCACCCAGTCCTTCCGATCGATTTGAGGCGGAGTCCTTTTGAGAGCTGGCCCTGGATTCTTGCGTCATCTCAGCTCCATTTTTCTGTCCATCCGATTACGTTTCGGCCCTTGAATTGCCCTTCCATTATTCGGCATCAATCTCATTCAGCCAAACCGATGTGTTTGTGCTTGGATGCGAAATATATCCTTTTGTTCCATTTCATTTTCTCATCCCTGAAGGCTATGGCAATTGTACTGTGAGCGAATCTTTTATCGGTTCCTTACTACTACTGCCCTGCTCTTCCATGAACGGCTCTAACAAAGTATTTCGGGATTCTCTCTGACGTCACAACTGGAACCCTTCCCCCATCCGATCACCGAGGTTGTTCGAATTACTCGAGTAATATATTGGTTGACATGAAAGTTACCCTACGTTTTAAGCTAACTGCCATTGATGTAGGTGAAGTAGTTCAGAAAGGCGTGGTTCTGACATGTACGGTAGTTCAAAACCCAAAGGACATATTGCAATCCGCTCGAGCTAATCAGATCTTCCATACCCACGAGTTGGTTGATTGGTATTGGATTAGCCCGTGGAAGTAGAAATGGAGTTGTTCATCCGGTACAAGTCCTTAGCCAAAAGATCAATCACTGCTTTCAAAAAGCCTTCCCAATGGAATACTTGGCTCACCCTGAAGTTGAATTGATCAACGCCTCCTCTCCTAGACTTCTTTTCTACAGCAGCTGATTCTGAACAAAGTTAGGAGGTTCCATTCCACTTTGACCGAAGCTTTCTCCTATATGAACTGAATGATATGGGATTTCGCCTGTAATAATGACCGCCAACGTAAGATCCCGTAGTAGTTAATTCTTCCTCCAAAATATCCGATGTCATTTCTTTCTTATTCCGCTAAATTCTTCGGACATGTGCAGTTTGTCGTTCTCGTAGTTCTTTTCTGACCTGCTCAGATAATTACCGTTCTTGTTATGAGCGATACCGTATAGTATACAGTAATGTAATGTCGTAAATACAGTATCGTTTCAGGTTAGCTACTCAAGAAATGCTTGCCAGATGATCGCCATACTCATAACTCTTTTATTCATTCCTGATGTGGTCGTTGGTGACTTTAACGACACCACTGACGATAATGTCACTTGGCCCATTGCCGAGGAGATCGCTTACAGTACTAGCAGTCCTGTACAGTTGAGCAGTACTACTGTAGTGACAACCAAGTCGTCAAAATCTGCCACCGACTTCCAGCCTGATTGTTCCGATCCACATAACAAACAGATCACCTGCTCCGTTCATGTTGGTGAGTTGCTTTTCTTTATTTATTTTTATTTTTTATTTATTTTTTATTTTTTCAAGAGCGAAATTTAGTGTTTTACGATTTTTCGTTTATTATTTACTAATACTCATGAGAGATTTTCATTTTTTCCGTTTGCCATGATCCAAAGAAATCTCCCAGTCATTCGATAGTGACATATTCAGTTGCTGTGTGGGTAAACTTTGGATTTTTCCTTTGAAACTTGGATCTGGATCGATTTTCTCGGCCAAATGAACGTTGAAAGTTGATCCCTGAAACGAGGACGTGTCAGCATCAATTACCGCCTTTTTTCTCTCTAGATCGTTCTGAAATCATTCATTTTTTTTTCTTCCTCTCTTTGCCATTCCGCTAATCATGCAGCAGTTTTTGTTTTCTTATGGATTGATCATCAACAGTTTTTATTATATTGAATCAATTTTTGTTACACTGCGCTCTACTGGGGTCGCCTGACACTCTATCTCTGGCACATTTTAGTCCAGGCAACAAAGTTCACGAAACTGGCATCATTATGAAATTTTTGAAAAAGGGACGTACCTAAGGGAATAGCGGATCAAGAAAGGATTGGTTTTTAAAGGTTGACCGATTCCAATTAGCACATTGAAAAGGGGAGGCTGTAATGAAATGGATAAATGTCCCATACGCATGTATATTTGTACAGGATCGTTCCATCCCAGTCCGTGGACATTGTGATACAGTAATCGCACATGTAGTGAAATAAAAGAGGCATCGGATGGTCGATAAAGCTACGTTTCAAAAAAAAATCTTGACAAACCTATGGGTATGGATTCGAGATAAAACTGTGAGGTTTCGCGACCTGTCATCGGACCTTAGATTCGCAAGTTTACTGTATCACATAATCCGAAGACTCGGAGTCTGGCTAGTTCTTCGACACTGTTCATCTGTAGTTAGCTCATATTTTACAAGAACTTTCAGACTCAGACACCGCCCCACCCTCATGCTAACCGCACTCAAAGCCGCTTAAGGGTTATTCTCTGCGGGAAGTTTCAAATTTGTGGGTTTTACGGTCACTAAATTCTTTCGAGGACCAGTTTTCTTTAATATATGCAAAGCAGCTTCTTGTAGTGCTAGCTGATCGGCGGACCCTTCAAGCTTGTATTTTATAGATTTACGACAGTTTAACAGTCTAGTTTACAACAGTTCTACAGTATAGGGAAAGCAAAGTCATCACGACCTCAGCATTTTTTGCGGGCGTAGCGATTTTTTTCGGACTTGGCTCACGGAATGCTTCTGGACGACTGATAACGTATTAATGTGGGACTATTGTTTTCGGGGTATGGGATGTGCACAAGTGAAGTTGCACCATAGAAATGAATGAGAACTCCATGGGCATCCATATTTCCAGCCCTTTTAAACCACTCAAATCGATTCAGGCTCGAGGCCTTAGTGATGGAGATCACTCTCACGGCATGTCGGTTATTGATTACGACTCACTGTAATTCATGCATTCAAATATTACATGAGTCCTGAACAGATGTTCCATTGCAACTCTGATGCTATCCCGAACCAACCATTGCATGTTGCTTGAACAATAGCCCAATAAATGAACTATAAATGAACTATAAATAAAATGTCTGAGGCGTGGCGTTTACCGCTGGTGTCGTGGGCAGTAGCAGAACCTATTTCACAGATCCTTGGAGTATTGGATATCTGTGTTTTTTTTTCAAGGGTGCGCCGTTCATTGCTGCAAAAACATTGGAATAAATGGTCAGATAGCCTTGAGGTCAATGTTCTATGGTCTCCTATGCCGATTAAAATTTTGCAAGAAAATCGGTTCGTGGTTATGGCTTTTCAGTTTTCATTACTCTGGGCGTCACACCAATCATGAACTGGTGCAAAAGTGATGCATCACAAGAGTTACATTACAATAAAATCAAGTTTGGCTCCAGGAAGGGGGAAGAAGGCGAAGGAAGGGGAAAGGGATGGAGGGGGTCAGTTGTACTGCAATTATTCTCCACCTTACATTAGCAAGTTTTAATAAAAAGGATGAAACCATAGGGAGATTCAATAACCTGATATCCTTCATGAAATCGGATCAAAAATCAGAATAAATGAGGTATTTAGATGTTTTTCATCAAAGTACAAAAAATCCTTCGTTGAATCACGCTTGGTTTGAAAAAAATAAAAAGTAAGTTGTCCATGTGCCTAATTTCTGGACCGTTTCCAATTCTTTTTTGCTATAATAGAATGGAAGGTGTTATTATCCTTCCATAACTAGTGTAATTATCTTTACTTAGCCTTTCATATACAACTAGATAGACTTTTTTAGTTGACTGCGCTGAGCGTTTGTTCGACGACGTGCCACCCGGCAATGAACCACCCGAAGCCCATGATCTTCGGGTAGAAGCGTTTGCAAAAGCGATGGCTCGTCAGGATCGTCATCAATTGCATGTTGACATTTCTTGGCAAATGCCACCAAAAAGTTGGTTTTCCACCTATTTATATTGATTTTTTGTTTATCAGTTGATTCCTGGTAATTTCGTATTTTTTCAGTTTTTTCTATTGGAGGTTCCGTTATGTAGAAGTAGGAGTTACATGTAATCAGAAGTTATTTGTCAACAAATCTCAGATCATATCGGTCGTGATTTTGCCCTTGTAAGGGTGGCCACTGTAGATTTTTTGTACGAGTTTAAATAGGGCCTCGGAATTCACTATAACCATTCAGAGCCAATTTTAATGGTCCAGCGGCCAGTCAATCTGTTTTTTGTCGAACCAGACAGATGACCTCATGCAAAGGTTTCCTCTTTTTAACTAGCTCATTCGATTCAACGCCTCTTTATCTGAAAGCGGACACCAAGCTGTGCGAAACACTGAGGTATCCTCTACCTTGCTGTACAAGCAAGAGGCATTCCGGTGCTAGGGCGGCTCATAAAACCAGTTTTAGGGCCAACCAGATCATCGGGCTTTGTGTGCCACTCTGTAGCCACTTTACTAAAAATGACTTGCATCGTGACGTTAGGTTCGAAGTTGAAAAAAGGAAGGCCCTGAAAAAATGAGAAAAAAAAGAAACAACTGCCATTGCGAACTGGTAGCTGAAATGGTCTGAATGCAGCTCATTGCCATTATAACGAAGGTTTGTACTAGTCCGTAGAAAAGGGGCATTTCAATGTGATACCAACAAAAAAAACAAGAAATTTATGAATATACACATTAAATCGGAACTAAGTTGAGCTAATGAGCTAATAATAGGCACTTAGGAGGTTCGTCATCTTCTATACGTGCTTTCAAATTGGAAATCAATGGTACCGACAAATGTTTTGTATTCAATGTCACCGATTCTGAAGAGGCTGAGGATTCAGTTTCGGTCAGCAGCTTTACTCTTTTTGAACTTACTACTTTCAATTCTTTTTTATACTGACTTATTTATTTACTATAATTTCTTTTTTTGCTGAGTGGGGATTAGCAGGGTACATTTGTTTTCTAAGCCTGGGGAGGTTCACTTTCTCACCTCAACTCATTTCTCTTATAAGTTGGATCCCGAAGGGGCCAGAAGGGTACCTAAAAGGGTAATTGCTAAAGTTTAACGGCATTTCTCCTAAGGCGCACCCATGCATTCTGATCCCACCCAAAATAATAATACATCACTCCATAAATTGGAAATTATCATCGTCCAAAGTCAGAAAAGTTTTTTGGAACTTGACTTTGCTTTATCACTACCAAAGGCCTCGTGCATTGGCTTAATCAGAACATCGGGAGGGGGTTTTATTTAATGTGAAGAGAAGCTTTGAAAATGAGGAGCCAGAATGAATTGTTAACAGACCATAACCGACCTGCCCAATAGCAATTACTAGACTTCACCTAGTTTGAGTCAATGCTTGAAAGAGATAGAGAATAAATCCTATCAAAAAACTTCAATACAAAAAATTCTAGTAATCCAGAGCACAGTAAATCTTTTGAGTTTCAGCCACGTTTTCATTTCACTTCGGAGAGCCTGTTCGATTTTTTCCGAAGTCTACCGTATTACTCTCTATAGTCTGCCTAAATCGCAGAATCGAACACCGACAGTGACAAAGGAGTCGCATATGCCAGCCGATCCCGGTAGGGACTTTACGATTTTCAATTTTTAGGACAATTAACTATTTTTTACATTGATCTCTACACACTGACTACCCTTTCCCTGAAGGAACACAGGTTAAATGTTCCTCCGCTCAGAAAATGTATGGAGGAATAGTAGTTTTTAGGTTTACCAGTTATAAAATTCCGTAAGAATTAGCTCAGAACTTAGGAAGGGCCTATAGCCTATAGCCGTTGCTGTCACTTTGGTAGAAGTGAACAGATTGGTTTTGCATGGTTTTGAGTTCATCATGTCTGAAAATCCGGCAGGGCTCCCTCTGTTAGAAGACGATCAGTTGGAGGCGTTCGTTCCTGTGTAGGCGTCATTTCCTGCCGTCTGTAGCTCATCACTCCGTATGCTAAACTTTAGTCCCCTCCGTCCTTTGTTTCACTATACTCTTTTGGAATTCTCTGTGAAAGCGGGCATGATGACCTTATGCCTCTTACTAGATCTCGGGGAACCTCCACGACTAGCTGCTACTTCTTAGGAGTTTATACCCTGCCGTTTTTCTGAAAATAACATTTCACGATACTAATGCTTATTGTATACTTACTTTTTTAGTGTTCAACTACGTTGATGACCAGAAAAATGTCTCACAATTTTGCAAAACCCACGGTATGTTCGTTCGTTGTTTTTATTTTTTTACGCCTTAAAAATTGACTGTGTGGATATTAACAGCTTCCAGAGCTGACTTTCAGCGCTAGCTACTAATAACTTCCTGTAGTAGCACCGAAGTTTCATTTTGCTCTGGGAAAAAAACGCTAATAACTAACCTGAGATCATGCTATTTCTTTGAAACTTAGGCTTTCGAGAAGGCGTGACTAAAAATTCAAAAATGGAGCATATTGAAAGGATGGGACCTATACACTGGTAGGGAGAACTCATGTTTTGTGGCACGTAAGCCCCGGTTCTCGATAAGTTTCCCAAGGAACATATAAGTAGCTTCTATGATATTCAATCCCCTGTGCTTATTGATTGCATTTCTACACAGTAGACAAGCACTCTTGCCCCTTTTCACGACCACCATGTCGGGGCGGTATTCATGTCAGGAGGCGGGATTGGTAGAGTTCAAGCGTTGCTTTGACCGTTTTCAAATCAAATTTGGTAATTGTGTCCATCCCCTCTCCTCTAATAAATCCGAAACTATTTTATCAAACTTCCTAAAGGATCAGAACACCACGAAAATCTCTCGTACTAGAACTAGCAGTGGCTACCAGTGTCTTGCCAAAACCAGCCAACCTTTATTTCTAGACTTCTCTTATGGCACGAAAAATAAGAAACCACTCAGGGACAGTCAAGCAAGCGTTGAAAACTTTGTTCATCTTCTACACGCGATCTCACTCTCATTCATCCCATCGGCCATTTTCGATTTTTAAGGTCATTCAATTAATGGAAAACGGGCAGTACTGGAACTGGGCTTTCGTCCATAGTTGCTTATGGTCTGGAATGTTTTCGAAATGAGCGAACATTTAGAACCTGCCCATATCCAAGTGTAGCGCACTATGAGGCTGAACGTAATAACGTAGTGATCTTTGCTCAAGCCTTCGATCACCTTTGACTTTCCCCTAAGTATACGTTAGAAGCCGTTGCTGGCTAGCCGTTGCTAGACGGCAGTAATTTTCCTTTGAGCCTAGTGGCCGCTTTTTTGAGGTTGTGCACGTAGCAGCTATCGATCTCTGAACAACGTCTCCAGGCTGACAGAATGAGCTCTCCCAAGTTGTTATTTGCATGGGAGGATGATAAAAAAGGTCAGAAGCTCAACCTCCCTCTGAACCCCCTTCTGACGAGCTTCTAACTTTCCTCCTTGGGGGGAACGGAGAAGCTTTCAGATAAGGCATGAAATCAATCGAAATGCGATTTATTCAATAGTGTCCCTTGGATGGCAAGCCAACCATGATTAGATCCCCAATGAATCCTGTAGAAGCCGTACAAGGGGCGCCCACAGCCCTTGGATGACTTGCTTCCGTCTGAGTATGTGCAGGTGATTCTGCAGTTTGCTGGACTGTCTAGCAGCTGTCCTTTTAATATCTGATGAGAACAATATTATAAAAACGCTCCGATTAGACGCCAACGCAGTGATGGTCCAGAAAAATGTTCTTACGCAAACATCGAAGGGCAGGGCAAATATCTCTTGAAGAAATATTTTCCCTGCTCTACTTTCTAATTGGTGGTTGAACACAGGGGAACTCTTGGCTCAAGTCTGACAGGCTTCTTAATAAGTCAGGAGGAAGTTATATGGTTTTTTCGACCACAAACTTACAAACAAATGCGAAAGCACCATTCATAACCAAAGCAAGGTTTCCCCTTCATAAGCTCAATTAGACATCACCATATCCTCTTGTACCGCTGTCAAACGAGGGTTCATTTGATGTGGAATTTGCATCGTACCAGCTGGGCCACATATTACTCCGGGAATCACATTGTTTTCCTGTACTCACTTGGACCTCCCAGGTCTTCCACCTTTTTGACTCGGTCAGTTTGTTGTCTAGGATGATAAAATCACAGTTTTGACATAGGCTGGATTGGCCAAGTGCTCATTCAAACGCTGCGACGATTCCGGATGGAAGTCAAATAGCAGGCACCTTGAACGGGATTCATAAACGCCTTGAAATTCAATCTAGGTCGTTTTATGAAGGCTCATAAGCAGTATAAGCTTATGAGTGAAAAGAAGAACCACCACATATGCACAAACCCGCTCATAGAATCAATAGGCTTCTTTTCTGGGCTGCTGCGTTCCATCAAATTGCACGACATTTTTTTGTTAGTGCACTCAGATGTTCCATTGCTATCGCTTTAATCTACTTGCAATTTTAACCGACTTTCACTGGTAAGAGCCGAATGGGGCTCTAACAAGTATATTCTCATCCAGCAAAAGGGAGATTATCACTTAGCCTCCATTCGAAGAATTCTGTTACAGCTGACATTACTCGTACGGACGTTTGATTTTTTGGTCTTGCTTTGTTGATCGACTACCGGACACTACCAGTAGTTCCTGGTTAATAAGTGACTGCCCCGCGGATGAATGGATACCCATAGTGTTGTTCATTTAGTCGGGGAACGATCAAAGGTGATCGTGGAGGTTGCTGCAAGTTGCAGCATCCATCAGTGGTCATACAGGAGGAGCATTATGGTTCAGTAAGGGGTTGTGAAATGGTGACTAAGTGCAGGTCCAATCCTAGAACAGAAAGAGCTTCAATTGAGAGCTGTAGTTCTGTCTCCTGGATTTCCCTTCGACGTATCCATTACGTGGGACGAATGCATGGCGCATCCTCGGGGTGATAAGGGAAAGACGGAAAACAAATCATATTCCCTGTCCTAACAATTTGGTATTAGGCTTTAATATATGTATCATGCATTTTGTTACCATCGAAATATATCAGTTGTCAGGCGCGGTTAAACTCTTTCGGGATTCGCTGCGAACCACTTTTAGCCGCAGACTTGTAGTGAAGTTTGTTCGGCTAGTCATACCTACGCTTCCAATCAAATCTTCATGTCGTTTAACAGACCGCAATCAGATAAACAAGTAGTAGAGAATGGTTGCCTAGATGAAATGCGTTCCTGCAATCTTTCTATTTTTTAAAAGTTTCTAATTTCAGATCTGACGAGTTTGCTTTCAGCCAATCCAGCAGCATCAAAATGGACTGCCGCTTTTCGACGGATATTTTTGCAGTCAATCACGAGAACAATTCTGGTTGAGTTCGTCGGAGCTCCGCCTCATTTTTGTTTCGAAGAGTATGAGGTAAGAACTATTCAAAGATTGAGAAAAAAAATTACAAAACAGGGTTTTTGAGTCCTTCAATGGGAAAACAAATTTAGAAACGGGGGACCAAAGAAAAGATAAGTTGCCTCATGGACGCATAGGAAGTCTAAGCTTCCACTATGGTTTTGTGGGTGCCAAACTGTTGAAAATAAATGCCACTGCATTGATGGCATGACCCTTCCGCTCCTCCTCAAGTTGCCGAACCAGCCGAGTACATTCGAATTTCCATGGAATCCACTCCTCTTCCTTCATACGTGCCTTTGATTCCTCCTCAACCTGTTCTATATTTATGGGAGTTTTTCGATCGATATCTATCTTTCACTGGTCACAGAGTCTCCTACTCCCCGGTTTTTCCCCAAGAGATTCCCTTGCCACTAGATGACAGACAGAATTCCTTGCTTGCTGTTCCCCTCAGAGTTTGCTGAGGCTCTGAAGACACTTTGGGTCCGGTCCTTCCTGAAAGTTTATTAAAACATGGGGAGAAAATCCGGAAAGGTAATTGTTTTTTGAAAAATCGTCTTTAGGTCCGCCTTCTTGACGAAACCGGCATCGAACTGCTTTATCATACTACAATCAAGGCGAAGGATATGAAAAAGGAGATCATCGATGGAAAAGCTGTCTATTTTGGGGAGCACAACTTTACTGGATTAGAAGTGAGTTCATGCCGCTCCCTTTCACCTCTGACTCAGTTGAAGTGATCTTTGTCTTAGGATATCCTGTTAATGTGACTGATTAGTCATACCGGATGTCGGCACGTAAATGTGGCTCGTAAATAATCCGTTGGACCTCATATTAATAATTGACTTTGCCGTTTAGTGATTCAGACTAGTCATACACGATCACCAGATCGAATCCTCTATGCGAAGAGTGTGTTAAAGACGAGGGGCAGTATTTGGCCAAGAAGAAAGAGAAAAAAGGGCAAGATCTAGGTTCGTGAAAAGCTGAAAGGGTTCAAAGGCGTCCTTGAGTTCGTAAAGACTGAAAGGGTTGGTTCCATCACCCGCGCTCCTTTACCCCTGTATTTGACCAACTGATATCCGTGTTGTCTCGAGAGAAAAATTTGAACATCGATTCCCCCAAGCAAGCAGAACCTATTATGTTTGAAATCATTCAGCGAATGACAACAATTGACACGCGCATCGCATTCGGTCTTTTCTCTCAATGAATTTTTAAAAATTACAAATTAGAAGGCTGATCTATTTTCTTGTAACCGATATTCTGATATTGAAGTAATATATATATTTAAAATTACCTAGTGAAGACATTTTTCTAGTACATCTACCTATTACAGTATGACGTCGACTACATCCCGTCGGTGATTCCGGTAGAAATGTCATCAGATGGTCGTTGTCTGTGTCCGACCAGTGAACAGCACGGGGCATGCAGTTGTGTAGCAGCCGACTGGAAACGAGTCCGCTTACACCGTAAGCTCCTTACGATCGATTATTGATTTATCAGTTCGCCGAGTAAACGTGGTGTGATTGGAACCGTAAAAAAAACGTAGAAGTGGTAATATACCCATTAAGATCGAGTTGAATACTCGAGGTGTTTTCAGGGATCGAAGCTCCTGCACCTGTGATAAACGTTACTATTCCAACTGTTGTACAACCACGAGATGAAAATAAATACTGGTAAAGACTTAATTCTATTTTTATTCTGTTACTTATTTTGAAAAATTTATAAAATACAAGTTTTGGAAAATGTTTTAGCTCGGAGACCACTACGTGAACTGTTGCGAATGAGACTACTTTCAAAGCCATTCTATGCTATAATCCCTTCAGAACCTCTTTTCATTGAATCCTGTCAACGCTCGCATACTGGCCGCTCATTTCTGTAGAAGGATTATCGGAGATTACTCCACGCGCCTGAAAGTTTTCAAATTAGTCGACCTGTAGGATTCATATTTCTCTCGAAGCTGATTAGAGTCAGCCGAAAGCTGAAAGCCGAAAGGTCCAAAAGCAGAATGCTGTGGTCTAGCCGAAAGGTTAGAACGCCTGATCTGTATCGTACCTGATCCACCACTGATAATGGCTACTCCCTACAATCATCCCAGTGTACTCGTGGAATGCGTCTCAACTAGGTGTCTGCTTTCGATAACTCCCATCGACTCCCGTACTTCACCTTCTGCTTTCCTTGCTCGATTCGTTTGCTTGATAGATCTCTTACTCCCAACATGCTGTAGTATAGGGTAGATGGGAGTAGTACACGGGCAGTAGATATTGCCTGATTCTTGTCAGAACGCAAAAGCCTCTTCTCTTCACAGTTGCAGACAGTCTTCTGAGTCCAAGATTATGTAAAAAGAGATAGACAGCGTCCATCTGCGGATTGAGCACTGTGCAAAGGTTAAGTGAGCCTTCGGTCTTGAGACGATTCTTTGTTTCGGATTGGTACCCTCCATTTCAATAGAGTAAATCGATAGGTTCGTCTCTACCTTTCACCGTTTAACCGTTTTCAGGCCACTCTACGCTATCATCATTGCTCTTTGCCTTCTGCTCGCCCTGTGTGCGATAATTTCAGTATTCTTAAAATTCTACAGGAAATACACAAAACGTGGAAAGGTATTGATTTGTCGTTTTATTGATCGACGTTGTTGATTATCCCCAGAAAGGTAGATAACGTTTTTTGCAGTCCGTACGCATACGTTTCATATCTGATCACATCAACAGCAACGGTATGGTGGCGGCTGAGCCACGAGCTCCGCTTATTTATAACTGTGAGTTTATTGTCCGAAAAACTGTCTTTACAATGAAAAATTACAGAAAGGAAGCGAATAATCTCTCTAGTTATTTTGATTTGGCATTTCTTACTGTAATTCGTCTCCAGTACACGGACATAGCCTAGTAATTCTCGCTGACGCGTTGCGATGAGGTTCGTACTGTTGGAACCGCTACGCGACCGCGCGCGGACTGATTGGGCTCCAGTTCTTTCTTTATCACACTTCAGATACTTTTTCTAATTGAATAAAAACATTTTGTAGATATTTCAGTGCATTGTCATCCAGCGGCTGATTCAAATCACTATAGGAATAATTACTGAATGGCCGCTTTCATAATCCGCCGGCGTGCCGAGACAATGCTGAGGAGGGGGGGGGGGGGGGCCTTCGGAGGGGCTGACTGACCGTCTGCCTCCCTCCTTCCTCCTAGCACTGCCTCGGCACGCCAGCACGCCGGCACGCACGCCGGCGGACTATGAAAGCAGCCAATGAAGTATTCGGGGAATTATTCTTCAAAAATTACCTTCAGATCCAACTACCGTATTGCTTGTCTACAGTCATGACTGTCCAGAGCACGATTCTGCCGTCTTGGCATTAGCTGAATTACTCCGAGACACCTTCAAAATGGATGTGCATGTAAGTTGTGTAAGAGCTGCAATCGATATATCGATTGATCGTGAATGTATGATATTTTCAGTTAGATGTTTGGGATGAGAACGATATCGAGAAAAATCTCAACGAGTATATCAACGCCAGTATCGTAAAAGCTGACAAGGTGAGCTTTGAAGCCATTTTGAAGATTTGGGTGGAGTTAGAGATTCCTTTCAGCTGTGGGGGCTTTCGGTAATGCAGAAGCTGCTCTACTGCAGGTAAGGACCGATCGCGTCTTAATATCCAAGGATCATTTCGAATAGATTTTTATTTTGGTATCAAATTTGTTCCCCTACTAAGCTCAGCTTCTTGAAGGTAATTCAGTCCCACCGTAGCTCGCGAGGCGATCTGGGAGAGTCTAAGTCTTAGGTACCAAGTCTTGTCTTGAGCAAATCTGTTTTTGGCTCCACTATGCGAGCATTCCGCTTCCCCTTTGTTGGACCCAGTTTCGAAAGGCCGGTCCCGGAGAGATGGAGTTGGTAAAAACAACACTTGAATCGGTTGTTCATCATCACCAGCCTAATATACGCGCTGCTTCCCAACATCCTCCTTCTGCTCTTTTTCATAGTTATATGTAGTTCCTAAATGAATGTAGTGATCCTCGCCGTAATAAATTAACTGAGATCATTGCCTATCTCTATAATTCCAGATTGTCGTGATCAATTCGATTGGAGCGTACTACCGAGTTCGAGCTCGTTATCTCGGTGATGAAATTGTGGAACGGGTTTACAAAACGCCTTTAGATGGACTGTTCCTCAGTCAAATCGACTTAGTTCTACAGTAAGCGCTACAATCTCACTTTTTTGGAAGTCTTTCCTGGAAAAAAAGCTGTTGAGGAAGCAAGAGACGAAATTTAGTATGAAAATGGCTTGGAATTCGAAAACATTTCAACACCTCTTTTCAGGCATGCCCGTGTCATCTCGGCTCGATTCAGCTACACCCCACCCAGCTCGACCTTGTTTGCCCTCTCTCCACTGTTACAGTACACAATCCCGGAAAACCTCGGCCTCTTCGTCGCATCCTTGGGCGATTCCCAACTTAGAAACGATCCCCGACTAGCCGGCTTTAATCCGCAGCTGGCACGTCTTCAGACAGCCATTGCCACCATGTCGCATATGATGGAAAGTGATCCAAAGTGGTTTGAAAAATCACATCATCGTGTCCGACGTGACCCTATTGCTGTTACCTCTTCACTGGACAGTAATGTTGGGAAGGAGTTGTCAATTTCGGAGCCAGCGGTACAGCCGCTTCCATTCAACGGGCCTATGATGAGCATGGCCCCAACTTCTCCATCAGCTGGAGCTGCTGTCGTCGCCGCACCGCCTCTAGAAGAGGATGCCAGACCGTTGCTTGAGGAGGAGGCTGAAGAGGTACGCACCTCTCATAAACCTTTTCCTCGTGTTTTGAATCCAAATGATTACGGTACACTGGATTACGGTAATTCTTTTCGCGAATTTTCAGAATGAGATGACGGAAGTGAAGCCAGCCCGTGATGATTCTTCGCCCGATTCCGCTTTCCACAGTACGAATGTTGGAGAAGAAATACCACCCATGCGAGAGGTATTTTGTTGAAATGACCTAAATTTTCGGTTTTGGACGAGTTTAGAGATTTCGTTCAGGTCCTTGACAAGCCACGATTACTGGATCGAAATACTAACGGCTCGTTAGATAACTATGGTGAGCTGATGGCACCGATTGAATCACCAGATCAGAAGCATCGAGCAGCCGATAGCAATGATTCCGGTATGGTCAGCGATCTGATGAGTGGCCAGTTGTCCAGTTAGCAGCAGTCCAGCTCTCCTTCCATAGGGGAAAAACCGTTGGAAATCGAAATCACTGAGAGATCCCTTGGGATCGCGCCAATCGTCGGAGAAGTCACGTATTGCCGCCATCATACGGTAGAAATGGTACTGTACGTAGGACCACCATAATACCAAAACAACCTCGAAGGTTCTACCGTAGTCCTTGAAATCCTACGCTAGAAATTAGGCTTACAAGCATATATATGGCATATATTTGAAAAATTCTAACAAAATGATCTCAACAGCCGGTTGGTCTTCATTGTATTCTGTGTGTATTCTATGTATTTGGTTTTTTGATGTCATTTTTTGAGAATAATTATTTTCGTTTCTATAGAAGCAGTTACTACTATACAGGAAGGCCGAAAAGCCCATTACTCCCCCCCCCCCCCTATCCTCTTTCTTCTATGTCGCGGGCTTCACACGGGTTCACCTACGGCACCGCAGCAGTAACAGGTCGATATATTGATTGATCAGTCTGGAAATTTGTGATTTTAATTGCTGGCTGTAAAAAATTCTTGTACAGTGCTATTTAGTACTTTCTCGTGATTTTTTTTTGTATTTTTGCTATGGATTACTGCAGGAATTGTAATAAAAAATCAATGTAAAATTTTTAGAGACAAAGAACTCGGATTACGCAAGATTACGGTTGATCTAACTTCCGAACTTAATGTCACAGGCTAGACAGCCTCTAGAATATCGACATGCTTTCAAAAATTCAGTTCTTCCAATAATTTTTTTTCCGAATTTCTTCGAAACCTTTGGCACAAAAAATTCCATCCAAATGAAGAAATGAGAATAAAAGCGGTGAGTATGAATAAATTTGAAATGAACGGTCTCATTTTATGCGAAAAAATTTCAAAAATTTGATTCAAATAAAATTAAAATAGAAATTGTTCATTTTGATTTGTGCTCCCAGGACTCTGCTACATTTTGTTGAGTTTATTTAATTCAATTATATGTTTTGTGAAATTCAGAAAAGTTATTTGTACTGTACTTCAAACTCATCTCCAGAGATGAAGAACAATGGAATAAAGAGAAAATCGAGTTTGAAATGGCCTCAAAATTATCTATCCAGGGTGAGAAAGCTAATTGTAAACTAGAAAGTGGAAATACAGCACGAAGAAGTAGGTCCCAGTTGGCAAGAAGGAAACATTTACAAAACCTCACTCAGCCGCTTTTGTCCAATCCACTCAAATGATTACGGATCTCCCCTGACATTTCTCTTCCCTCTCTTGCTCAGACATAACCAACACCTACAAAACAGCAAGAAATACGCCAGGGACAAAGTAGATGAAAGAAATCACTGGTATGATGAGAAGTGTGGGTTTCTCGGCAGCTTTCGTAATTTTCCTCTGAGGATCCAGTTCCTCTTGGGCAGTGAGCAATATTTGTTCTAGCGAGGATTGTATGCCGTCGGGGCAGAAGGACCCTCACCCATGTTACAGAACTATTATATCTGTGTATTCAAAGTCCAACTGACTAAAAATCACGTTTCTAGGTCCATTTCAAAAAATATAGGTAATTGATGCTCAGAACTATCGAAATAGAGAAGATCCGGATATACCATACACTCAGTTTCTCTAAATTTTGGGGAAGTTACAGAATCACTGCAACTGCGTATTCAAAGCCTAACTGTCCTATAGTATGCTCCGTGTTTATTTCAGCGTATACTAAAAATAAAGACACTTAGAACAATCTCAGGATCCCAGAAACGATGATGATCCCACGATTCTGCTGCAACTTGTTGCCAGTGAGATGAAGCATTCTTGCGAGAAGATGGAGAGCACAAAATACGACTTCTATGGTCAATAAGTTTATGAAAGGACTTCTCTTTCCTGGTTGGATACGGACTCTTCGGCCCTTTTGAATCGCTCGTTCATGCTGCCTGGACGGATCGTGCTCACCCCAGGAATCCGGTGAGGTCATTCGGCGTTTGATGAAGTCAGACTTTGTGAAATTTAATGGTTCGTGGTGGCTGGTGGCGGAAGGATGGGGTAGGTGTAAAGGGTGGAAAACCGAAGGAAAAGTCGCTGTCCTACTGAAAGAGCTGGTAAGCTCAGCTCTTCCAGTCGACAGCGAAAGCACTGCTCCTACAATAAGTATTCGATGAGTCAAGTAGTATGAAAACAAATCGCTGTTTGCAACTCGTATGCGTGCGTCAAGGTTTTCCCCGCAAGGAGGTAGCATTTGCCTCAGAATATATGGGAGGGCCCTTATCGCACCTTTAGTTCTCATTTCTTTAGAATTGACATCAACAGGTCGTTCCACTTATTAGACCCGCTGTAGATCACATTGGTCTGCTCGCTCGCTCCATCTCAGGTCATACATTTCTCTATTCCTTCTCGTCTTGAGATTACCACCAACTGGACCCCGCACGTAATACGAAGCAGACAGAACAGTTGTGAGGACCGGTGAGCCGACCCTTCAAGGTTTAGTTCCCATCGGTAAAGGTTTGATATCGGAATGATGAACGGGTCAGGGTACCGGAGGATTGAAGGTGCTCAAAAGTTCTCAACAGCTTGTTGAAGCAGATGTCAATCTATTCTATTTTTGGAAGAAGATATGGCTTTTTCTCTCGTGCTGCTGTGAGTTTCCGAGACCAGAAAATAAAAAGCATTTCCTTCCGAGCTGCAAATTTCCGGAGTGCTCGAAATGTTGAAGCTTGGGGGACTTCCAAGCTAGTTCTGCAGCTCATACTTTAACCCAAAAGTGAAAGAAAACTTTTGAGAAGAACAGAAGGCATTCTGACCTCAGATTCATTCCTTCTTCGACGTAGTTGCTACTTGCTACTCACCCATCAGCACCAAGAAGCACCTGCTCCTCAAACTACCCGCTCTCAATAACCTTTGCCTGCTCTCTCTGGATCACTGAATTTTTTAAAAGTTCAACCAGGATGGTCTACGCTGCTGAAGGTCCGATGGGCAGGCGGGCAATTCGGCTCAGCAAGGCCGAGCCCACACTCCCTCCATTGGAGGGGTGTGGGCTCAGTCCTGCTGAGCCGAATTGCCCGCCGGCCCATCGGACAGCTCGTGTAAGCCGAAGAAGGGTTCAGCCTCCATCAGATTGACTAGCAGCCTCACATAGGCGACGGTCAAGCGTGACGCTCGGCTGTCGGCGTGTAATTCAGTGGTGTAGCGGATAAGAGACCGGGCTCGCTTCTATGAAGCGACGGGTTCGGACTCGAGGCATTCCACCATTAATTTTGTGCTTGAGTCTACGCATAAGAGCGCATTCAAGTTGGGTTGTACCTGCATCAGATTCCTTACATCAGCCACATAACTTGAGCATTTCAGGATCCCCCACTTACGATCTCCTTCGCAAATCATAACGCTTCAGTTTTGAATCCACCAAACTTCACCGTATGTACAGTGTTCATGCCAAGGGATCCTTTGCTGCTTCGGGAAGTTGAAGATCCTCTTACGACGTATAACAGGAGGTGTGCATTCTACCAGGTGTTCACCTAGGGGGGAGAGGTGTTCACCTAGGGGGGGGGGGGGGCGGAAGTTCTCAAGTGCAAGCACATGGTTCAAGAATGCCAGGTTCCTTGGTTCACACTGTCATCCAGTACTGCATTCCCTTTACCTTCACCCTGTTCTTTGTTCCTTCTTGGTCAAGGATAATACAGTGCGTTTCATAATTATAAGGTCACCCCAGATTTTTGCGATTCCGGAGAAAGCAGCCAGAATGGAATTTTTTGGCAAACACTGGTAGATTCCTCGTCACAATGTACCGCCGTACTCAAATTTTGGTCGCAATATCCTTCACCTCAGATTTTTTATGAATTTTTCAAAAATAGTGTCGGCTTTCGCACCGTTTCATAATTATAAGGTCACCTTGAGGAAGTAAATGATTTATTGACTTTGATGGCATATGTATAATACTTAATAATCTATAGCTCCTCCTTGTTTAAGGCAACATCAAAGAGCCTACATGGCATACTAGAAACTAGGTTTCGAAGATATTCCTCATCGATTGCTCTCCATGCTTCGATAACTGCCCGCTTCAGCTGATCTATGCCCTGGAACTGACGGTTATTCGCATAAACCTGTCTGACTATTATGCCCCAGATATGTTCCATCGGATTGAGATCGGGACTGCAGGCTGGCCATGGCAGGACGCTTATTTATTGGCACTGCAGCCACTCATCCGCTGCACGGCTCACATGAATGGAGGAATTGTCTTGTTGAAAGACATAGTTGAGGTGACGGCGATGGCATAGAAAGGGTACTAGATGATGCTCCTAGACATTCTGGTGATCCTTCAAACCCATACTGCAGCTCACGACAGGTAGATCCAACACGACGTCATTGCAGAATGCACCCCACACCATAGACTTCCTCCACCGAAACTGCGACGGCTGAAGTAGACTGGTTCCCCCCTCAAGTCGCGCCAGTATCGCTTGTTTCCGTCAGATTGAATTTCTTTTCATCCGAAAAGACGACCTGAGTAGGAATTATTCAGTTCTATGGTGAGATTTCGATGCAGATCTACCTTTGCCCAATCTCTCCCCATTTTCTTCTTTGCAAATCCGAGTCGAGCCTCTTTGTGACGATCGGTGATTCGTGGCACCTTCTCCATTGCTTACCTGGTGATGTTCTCGCATCTTCTCACTGCTCTCCAGACTGTAGTTTTCGACACAGAGAGGTTTAATTCCGACCGGATCTGGTTCAAGGAGGACGTACTGTTGGAAACAGTCCTCAGAATTTTCCGCCCGTCACGGGTAGTAATCTTTCATGGGTGTCCACAGTCGGTGTTATATCAAACGACATGAGGACTCTCTAGAAATCTCCGAATGGACCGAGGGGATCTCTCTATTTGCCTGGAAATGGCTCGAGTACGGAGCCCATCTTCATGATGAGCCTTCTCATCAGAGGAAAGCAGATGACCACGAGCCATGTTGACAATCAGGTTTAGAAATGCCTTTGTTACACATGCTTACCTTTGCAAGTATCTTCAAACACGATATTTCCTCTCTTTCGTTAATAATTGTTCACTTTCTCAGGGTGACCTTATAATTATGAAACGGCGCAAAAACCGTTAAACTGTTCTAAAAAAGTTCAGAAGAATGCAGCAGCGGCTAAGCAACGGATACCTAGGTTATTCGTGCTGGGGAATCTGTTCATGATGCTAGAAAAAATCCTTAATGATTACTTTTTCTGAGGGTGCAAAAATTGAGGGTGACCTTATAATTATGAAATGCACTGTACCAGCGAAACAACCCGAGATACGCACGCAGAGAGAGTTACGGGACCACTTTACCGTTGGGTTACACATCGGCTCAGAAAAAGGGCTACCAGCAGAGGAATACTACCTTCTCGAAGGAAGGAGAACTAACTGAAACTCCAAAGCACCTCAAAAATTGAACGAGTGGGCGTTTCGATTTTTGCGTACTGTGATAGAAATATGGCTTACTTATTGTTAAACTAGGTGGGGGCTGAAAGCTGCTGATATTCAACTTCCCGAAGCAGCAAAGGATCCCTTGGCATGAACACTGTACATACGGTGGAGTTTGGTGGAATCTGAAAACTGAAACGTTATGATTTGCGAAGATCGTAATTGGGGGATCCTGAAATGCTCAAGTTATGTGGCTGATGTAAGGAATCTGATGCAGGTACAACCCAACTTGAATGCGCTCTTATGCGTAGACTCAAGCACAAAATTAATGGTGAAAAGTCTCGAACACGAACCCGCCATTTCACAGAAATGAGCCCGGACTCTTATCCGCTACACCACTGAATTACACGCTGACATAGCCGACGGTCACGCTTGACCGCCGGCTATGTCAGCCTGCTAGTCAATCTGATGGAGGGTGAACCCTGCTCCTGCTTACACGAGCTATCCGATGGGCCGGCGGGCAATTCGGCTCAACAGGGCCGAGCCCACACTCCCTCCATTGGAGGGGTGTGGGCTCGGAGCCGAATTGCCCGCCGGCCCATCGGACCTTCAGCAGCGTAGATCATCCTGGTTGAACTTGTAAACTTCAGTGATTCAGAGAGAGCAGGCAAAGTATATTGAGAGCAGGTAATTTGAGGAGCAAGTGCTTTTTGGTATTGATGAGTGAGTAGCAACTACGTCGAAGAAGAAATGAATCTTAGGTCTGACTACCTTCTGTTCTTCTTGAAAATTTCTTTCACTTTTGGGTTGAACTATAAGCCGCAGAACCAGCTTGGAAGTCCCCCAAGCTTCAACATTCCCAGCACCTCAGAAATTTGCAGCTCTGAAGAAAATGCTTTCCATTTTCTGATCTCGGAACCGAGCACAAGAGAAAAAGCCACACTTTCTCCAAAAAATAAAAAAGATTAAGCATCCGCTCCAACAAGCTGTTGACAACTTGACCCGTCCATCATCCTGATGCCAAACCTTTGCCGATGGTAACTAAAACTTGAAGGGTCGGCTCACAGGTCGTCACATCTGTTCTGTCTGCTTCGTATCCGTGCTGGGTCCAATTAATGGTAATCTCTAGACGAGAAGGGACAGAGAAATGTACGACCGGAGTTGGAGCGAGTAGAGAGCAGACCAGTGTGAGCTACAACGGATCTAAGAACTATAATGAAGTGACTTGTCAATGCCTGTTCCAAAGAGATGAGAACTAAAGGTACGACTAGGCTTCTCCCACTGACCTCCCTTTCCACTGCCTCTTGTAGAGAACTGTGCTCCAGAGATCTATACTGGAATGAAGCAAGTTCAGGGTTGTAGGTATAATCAACAATTTTACGGTACTGGTAAGTGCTCTGTTCTGTACCTGTTGGTTTTCGGCACTACTTGATGGCAAAGGAGTACAGTGCTTTCAATAAACTGTAATTGGTTTGCTTATCCGTTTCTGTTTATACTGTACTGTTAAACTTTATAACTTTGCCATGGCATGGTACAGCTCGAAGGTCTGAAGGAACTGACTGCATTTACAATGAAATTTCGCACAATTCTTTATTAAAATAGGACGAATCAGATAAAGGAAAGACGTTAATGCGAATCTCAATGTATGAACCATACTCTACTAGCGTTTCCTGAAAAAAAGGATTTCCCTCATCAGAACTTTTGAAATAGACGGCTAGCCTGACTAAGAAATACACTGTCAATATATAAATCAGTGCAAAATTAGAGTAACACACTATCTTTACTACATATTGTTGGTAGATGGTCCTTTGCAGTTTCGGAGAATCGCCTCTATAGCATCAGCGATATACTGGGATCGATCTCGCTGGAGAAAATGACCACACTTCTCGAAGTTTATTGAAACCTATAAAAGTATCAGTTATATATGCGCACAAGATGATTTTCTTCAGTCAAAATCTTTGATCAAAAGAACCTTGGAATATCAATCTGTATTCAACTTTGCATTCAAATGAGCAAATTGGGTAGCCTTCGAAAAATTATCAGGAAAGTCTCGAGAACTGGGCCAACCCCTCAAGGGCATATTTCACGATAATTTCGATGATTTCACGATAATTTCGAAGAGCCCTCTTAAGCTGAAAAGCGGGAGTGTTGGTAAAGAATAGTGCATCGATGGCCGAGGAAGTGAAGGAAAAAACTCTACAAAATAAAAAATATAGGGTTTCTTAAAAGTTGTAAAAGCAGGGGTTGTACGAGATTACCATAACGGAAATGTTACGGGATGTGCATTCGGACGAGATTTCAGTTGTTACAATTGCGCAAAAAGCAGACTACATTGAGCCAAAAATGTCTAAAACTTTCTTACACTCCCGTCATGGGTCAGTACTGGGTGCATGAGGTTTCAATAAGCGCTCTAGTCCCAATGGTGCTACAATGCTTTGAAACTCGTCCGCTTTGGGGTGTGGCAAACAGTCAATACAATCTTCGAGCCATTATACCGCCCTATCTAGGCCGTTTTCGATATAACAGAGCCACACATGCATTCTAGGATGCCCAAAGTCATCCTAGGAGGATATCTCGGAAGTCATTTTTTACGTTGATTGCGCCTCTAAGATCATTTGATGTCAACAAAGCGAATCCTATTGACTAGCAACTATCATTGAAAAAATTGACAAGTCTTGTCCAAAAAATTCAAAAACTCATTAAGTCATCCTCTGAATAAATAGCAGTAATTTTGAAAGTTTCAAGAAACCAGGGCGAGTTAAGACTACTATAGACATGCGGCACGACATTACCCGTGATTGGCACCTACCCGCTTCTATGCCATTCAGGACTTACGAGAAAGAAAACCAGGAATTTGAAAAAATCTAGAAAAATCACCTACCCATTAATTCATTATCAACAAAATTAAGATTGCAGCTTACTGTTTTGGTTCCATTTGAAAACAATTCCCGTGTCTGTTGCATAGCTTTGCTCTCGGTTAACTCATCGTCATCTTCACACTTCTAAAAAAAATGTGGAATTTTGCAGAATTTAATTCTAATAAATATAAAATTGTCGATTAGCAGATACGACCACCCATCAACCTAGTGGTTCCTATGTGGTGGCCCTAGGGTGTACACAAGGGCTCGAGGAGGTCAGATGATAGGTGACACGGGAGGATTAAATTTTTACCCAAGTTCCCTAGCCGACCTCAAAAGGTTAACTGGTTTTTATGAGTTGGGTGGAATCCGACTAGAAAATTAATCCTCGGGCCGTAGATGTGATAACAGCGACATTTGACACTACTCCACTATTGCCTAAGACGTACTATTAGGAGAAAATCTCAACTTTAACTTACCAGCTCAATGTGATCTTTGAATGCATCTGCCAGCTCTCGTGAAATACTCGTTTCAATGAGAAAGTCCTTACCGGAGTAAGCCACAAGTACACGAGCCTACAATGAAAATTTTTTTCCGAGTAGCTCGACAACCAAATAACTCCACGAAGTGATAAAGTAGGTAACTACGAATGTAGGTAGCCATGTAGCAGCTGTACAGCTCACTTCTTGCTTTCGATTAATCCGATCTATATTAGGCAATAAGCCTTCAGCAAGTTCAATGTGTGACATCGTCCGTACACACATCATTGCTCTTTCACCAGTATCTAATCGAAGGCCGATTATACTGTTGTAAACTGAAAACAATTTGTTGTTTTTTCTGAGAATCACGTTAGACAAAGCTTTTCAATCAAAATCGTTAAAGTGATCTGTGAAAAAATGATTCCGACGTTTAAGTAAGGGAGATGATTTTACTCGGGGAAGGATTCGCTGTCTTTAAGAGGGAATTTTTCCCAATGAAGTTGTTCCAACTGCGAGAAAATAACTTATGAAAAATCTGCGGGAGTAGGCAATACCCTTGAGGTTTTCAAGCCAATAAAGATTTTTGGGAAGGTTTAGCTACAGTTTTAAACTACCATAAATATCGCAACTAAACTCTGAAAATGCAGAAGTACGTTCGATAATTTTTTTTCGAAAAAGGAGCGGTCGAACTTAAGCAAAAAAAATTTCCTAATGTTATTTGGTTTAATGGTCATTGAAAAAATGTGATAATGAATAATTTCAAAAAGGTATAAAATGTGAAGCATAGAGGAACTTACAGTACTTCATGACCGTATGCATTACTTGCTTGGCTGTAGGTCCAAGTGAATAAAGCCACAGAATGAAATCGATTACCCAAAAAGGTCGTAGACCTCGATGAAGACGAAGTCCTGTAGGATTGAGGAGCACAAGCCCAACCAGGGAGTCCTGTTAATGTAGATTATGGATTTTACAGAAGGGCTACTACATAGCATTGGGTAACAAGTATACATGTAGATAGTGAAAAAAGTTTGCCAAATTTTTTTCATTGGGAGATCTCCGGTAGGCCAGCGCTGTCATACGTCCATCAACGAATAGAAGTATTCGGGTTTCGCACAACTGGGACGTTTTTAAGATGTGGACGGGTTAAGTGATGACGAGTTAATTCTCATAAAAGAGTAGCGAACCACATTTTTGAAGAAAAAAGGGGATACCTCCTAAGAAGATCCTACTTACCCATCTTAACTGATCTTTTTCGGCATTATTGCGTCACCCTCTAATTCATCCAATCACCCAGGTCACTGAAAGTCGGAGATTGGGCAATGGTGAGAACGGATGGCAGAGGATCCGTCTAGACCTGAACTTGCCCTTCTCTGAACAGCCTCTAAAAATTTTTCTGCATAACTTTATCCTGTAATCCTCATTTTCACTTTGGTGGCTTACCGTAGTGCCAACAGGGCAGAACATACCGTATTCCTGGCAGCCACAGCAACTGCATTTTCACATCCTCGACTATGTCCCATAACCACTAATCGTTCGATATTACCGATTTTGCTAATCAATTCACAGACAAAATTGTTACGCTCCGTATTATCGCATCGAAGTCGAGGGTCACCTGGAACAAATTTCCAAGTATATTCATAACAAAAAAGGAACGATTTATACAGAGGATAATTTCAATACTCAGTTCAGTTTATTGAGATTTTTACTCCTCCCCCGTCTCAACCTTTTTCTGCCCGCCTTTGTTTCCCAAGACCTACATATCCCTACCCTACCTTTCAATAGCCCCTTCCCTATCATATTCATAGGAACAAAGCCAACCGTGAGGAAACTTTCAGTCTGATCGAACATGGTTGCTTTTATTTCATTCAATGGATCGAGTAACTAATAATGAGAAAAACAAAAAAGAATAATAATTGGACCTGGAGTGGAACCAAAGCCAGGCATATTCACTCCGACGAATCGTATTCCTTTCTCATGTAGTGAAGGTGTCACATATTTAAAATCTTTATGAGACCCTGGAGCACCATGTATCGCCACTACCGTACCCAGGCGGGATCCGGACGGTGCCGTATCCTGAAATTCAAGTTCGTCTCGAGAATAAGTTCACCGACAAAGAACTGACAGTTGGAACGACATTGAATAGGCAAGCTACGTTTGAATTTTTTAGCCCATCCTGATCACGATGGAATCGTTCACACCTGATACACCGCTTCGACAGAAACTTCTTCACCAGAGCTCGTGTTGAACCTAACATCAATTCGCTTCAGAAGTGGATCGACCACGTTGTTGGTAGCAATCTCCTGGAAGTTAGGACACAACTACCATATCTGATGGATTTCCTTCTGCAATGTTTTGAAGTCGACAGGAAATACTACATACATAAGGGCGCTACCCATTTGTCCTCGCATAACATATCCGGTTACCCTTTCCTGCTCTTTTTACCCTTAATGGTATCCCATTTTCGACGCTACTTCTATGCGAGTTCCGCTCCTGAAACCCACTGAAACTTGTGTCAAGGATTCCACCTTGCGACCTTGAAGCTTCTGAGCGGCTCTGCCCCACTTGGTTCCAACGCTCCAAAGCCGGAAACAAGTAAGATTAAGGTAGGCCTCGAGCTGGTAGGCTGATTGCGATAACGTGAAATCGCCGGCTCAGGGCAGATGGGCAGTAGAACTGGTTTTGCCTACTCGATTCGCCGCGCGCGGATGTCGCGTACCATCGCCTCGTTGTTACAGTTCTGGCTTTATTTATATATGCATTAGTATATTGGCTGATATTAGTTCTCTTGCTCCTGTATTTCTTACTTGCTGCTGCATTCTACTAATGCACATTCCTTTGCGCGCGGCGTATCCCACGCGGCGAGGAGATAACTTCGATCCTGCTGCACCACACCCACGGCCCGGCTATGTGCAAGGAAATGAGCAGTATTGCCCTGAAATACTTCTACGGAAAATCCCAGAGCATTTGAAAAGAATCTCGGCTACCGCAAAACTTTTGACAGATACTTCCCGCACACTCCGATAATATGCAGAATAGACCTTACTGGTAAGTAGCAAATGAATCATTACCTCACATTTTGCGTGCTCAGAAATTTCTTGAGCTGTGGAAGTAGGCCCCATCGATACAACTGCCTTGTTGAACACGCGGAAGCAATAGGCATCGAATAAATACCGGAAAAAGTTGAGTTTCAATCCTCTGAATGCAACAGTCTGTGGTGGAAATTTTGCTACAAAGATGCCGAGTTATAACGTAGTAGTGGTTAGAGTTTCTTCGAAGTTAATCATTAGCAAAATGGTCAACTATGAAGAGACTCGAACCCTACCTACGCTTGCATAGAATCATGCCTATCTACTACGCTCACAGGCCTTATCAATGCTCAATGCAGTGCCTGCAAGCAAACGTGGACTCTAGCATGTCAAAGGCCGAGCGCTTTGGCTGGTCTAACAGTTAGTATCCGTAGGGTACATAAATGAACAGAAGGACCTAACGAACTCGTTTCTTGTCATTATAAATCAGGAAAGATAAAGAGATTACAGTCTCTAAAGTTCTGGCAAAGGAATTGTGGAAGCAGATTAGACGTCTCAACCTGATTCAAATACAATGGATAAAGCATATTGATTCTTGACGTCAATCAAAGACGACCTTGGGTCGCGCCATGCTTTGGCTCCCATTCTGAATAGTAGTGATGTTTGAATGCGTATGCGGTGAAATCTTTTATCCCAGAGCTAGTGGATCCCGTTCAGGACTTACAGTAGCGCTCAAAAGTCTTCGGTGAAATGGTTCTTCAGCTGTACTTTTCAGTCGTAACTCCTTTCCTACTGGATCTAATCAAGCGAAGTTTCTATATTCGGAGAGTGGATTTATTGTGCATATTTACCACTGTTAACCTGCAACCTGATCATGTTCCAGTTATTCCAAAGAGCATGAATTCAAAATCGACTGAACATACAGATGATGGTCCTTCTAAAATCCCTTTCCTTTTTGTCATGTCTGAAGTGTATGAGCGGTAATGCCGAACGCAATAGATGAGAAAAACGCACACGAGGTGCGAATAAGTGCAGACGTCAACAACTTTACTTTTAGCAAAATCTGCTACCGCAACAACCACCTTGCTCTATCTGTGGATATTGCAGCTTTGCAGTCCAATAGTGTTGGGTAGGGTGAAATATGCTCTAGTTAGACATATCCAAATTTCGTGTCATTCGGTCTACTAAGAAAAAAGTTATGAACGAAAAAGCGTCAAAGCATTTCACCGAAGACTTTTGAGCGCTACTGTATCTATGGATATTGCATCTTTGCAATCAAATAGCGTAGGGTAGGGTGAAATATGCTCTAGTTGAACATATCCAAATTTCAGAGACAATTAGGCTCACTCCTCTTGGTTAAAATTCAACGCAACATTACCGTTTGACAAAAAAATAAAACTATGAAAAAAGAGTAATATATCTAAAATCAGGGACAATAAAATAGTAAGTAAACAAACGCGGTGAAAAAAAGGGGGAGCCGGCCTTCCTGATACTGAGCGCTAGAGCAAAGAGAAGGAAGGATAGTCGACTTCGCGAGCACTTGAACGTCCAGTTCTGATCTGATCCCAGTTTTTTGCACTAAGAAACTTTCTCAACCACTCCGGTGCTCCTCCCCTTACGAAGGCTCGGTTAGAAACTATATTCCTTCAGATTAAGAACATTCTCCAAACATAAGTAATGCCAACTACCTTTCCTTTTCTGCGTTCCAGCGCTCAGTGTTGGAAAACAGCGGGACCCACAACTACATTTTCACACAAAACACTCTCAAAACAATGTAAACACTTAATGGCATGCTAGAATACTATAGTTAACAAGCCAGAGAACACTATAGCGAACAGTTGATCGATAGGCCTCGCTAGGTGGTTCCCACGGGCAGGCAGTTACGGCCGTAGAGAACAAAGTACGCCTGCCATCAGCAGCTCCCTTGACACAGCCTGCTGTATAATCTATTAGTTTTATGGTTTTTACTACCCTCATTCTCTTTCATACAGCATCACACCAGGTAAGGCCACTCCACACCTTGTAGGAAATGCGAAGTTATCGGGAAACGCATCCAGCTACAACATAAGATTTAAATCTCCAAAGCCATAAGAAAAAGGAACCGCTGGGAGTTCATAATCAAGACACCCTTTCCTATAAAATCACACGAATAATAAAAGGAAGAAAGATATTAAGGTACTTTTTTGAAAGATACTAATTCATGAATAATTTTATATTTTGGATTAGTACGAAACAGCAGAAATGAACACGGTCGAAATGTGTTTTGATAAAGATCTTGTGCCAAAAAATCAAAAACTAAAATTAAGGAGTAAAACTGGACCTTTGGGTTTACATATAGTAGGACCCCTTGTACTTTGCTCCTTCTCTTCAAGAGAGAAATCTAATTTTTATGTCAAAGACTAAAGGTTTTCAGGCTTAGGAAAAAAACTTTCAACTGCTGAGATCTAGACCTGCTAGAGTGTACGGTTAAATAGGTAAGGAAGAGTGAGCCGGTTATGTAAGAGTCACTATAGAAGTTGTTAGTGTCCTTATATAACGATTTAGGAAACTTCCAGAGCTGTTCATAAAAAAATGTGGAAAGTTGTGTAAACTTTCATTAAATTCTTTCCGAACGATTTAATGCATATTTATTTATTTATATATGTGTAACATCGTGGGAAAATAAGCCGAAAAACGAGTGAGAAGGTTCGATTCCGATAAAAAGGATTGAGATAGTTGAAATATAGCGAAGACGCAGCAATCTATCGAAAGGAACCAGGTTAGAGTTACATCAAAGATTACATTTCAGATTAGCTATCATAAGAACAGGTCAACGGCTACACTCTAGCCACCGATCAGCGCCCCGACAAAAAGTAGTTACCTCTTGTTGAGAAGTATCTAGTAAATTAAGCATTAACTTCGAAAATTTGGCTTATTTTTGATTTGTTTATAGCGAAAGGCATGAAGCTATCGGTGTTGCGCAGTCTCGAGATTTAGATTGCGCCATGGACTTGTTTTGCACACAGCATTGGTATTGTCATTTAAATGCCTACTCAACCTGATCAATAAATTCTGGAGATTGTTCAAGCAACATAAGTTTATACATACTTTCTTTCAGGCGAATTTAGTAATTAAGTAACTGATCACAGAGATATGGAAGACACTGAAGAGGTCGAATAGTAAGCAGTCCTAGGAGAGCTTGAATTTTTGCTGGAAAATGGACCATATGAACATAGCCACAATGTCTAAAGGCTAGAAAAAAAAGCATCTTGGAGAGGATCCCCGCATTCCACTTCCCTTCAGAAGCGGCGTTTGAATGCTCATGCTACCTACTCAATGAATGGTGGCTGATCGATGTACAAGTCATGATTTTTCTCTCCAGGATTCGATCCCGAATCACGTTCATGGTACAAGACCACTTCATGCTACACTATCTCTGCCCCTTTTTGTAAGAGGTAAGCAGAGATAAAAGCGACATCAGCGACTCCTAAGCCTTGAAATCGGGGACCAGAGAATTTCAAAGAACAATGCCAGTCAATTTATCAAAACGAGGTACACACTTCGAGGTAACTGCAAAAACTAAAGAACGATGTTTGACAAACAAAACCGTGCATTCTTAGGTTTACTCTCGTATTCAATACAGCAACAACAGTGAAGTGTTTAAATGAGACCACTAAATACAACAACATCGTATAAAAGTAACACCAATTTCTTCAAAAAAGAAATGGAAAAAACTGAAACAAATTCATCGCAAAATTAGGCACTAAAAATGGACTTACAAAAACAACGATTTTTGATTTTCACAACAAGGTCCTACCTCCTTCTATCGCAATTAATTACAATAGACACCTGAGTATAGCTCCTGAGTTACAATTTTACGATTATCAACAACTAGAAGATCACAAGCAAAGAAAAGGTGCATTCTGAAACACTCAAGGCCTTCACAATCTTCGAGTATAAACTTATTCAGCTCCTCAGAATTGCCTCAATAGAATCAGCGATGTATCGTGCTCGATCTCGCTGGAGGAAATGACCGTCCATTTCGAAATTGATCGATATCTGGAACAACGTCGGAAGATCAGGCTTAGAAGAAATACTTCGACAAAAACAAGTCCCATTTGAGGTGTAAAAGTCTCATATGAGGTGAGGAGGTACGACTGACTCGATTGCTTTTCCTCTAAACAGACTCTCCAGTTTGAATGAAGAGATAAGAAAAAAAGTCAAAGATTGCCTCAAAATAAAACAGCCGGAGCCGGAAACGGCACTCTTATTTCTCTTTTGATATTGCATTTCAGGCACCAACAGAAATTTGCCAGCTAAGGCAAACATTCAGGGAAATCCCATTGAGAGCATTCTTATAGTCTTTCTCTCTTCTTTCTTTTCTTTTTCTTTCTTATACGTGGAAATTCTACCTCATCTCACAGTTAAGAACAGAAAAGCCATATTTAAGTATATTATGCCCACTAACATAACTAGAGAATACCGTTTACCTAAATGTAAAGGAGTGCCTAATTCGGACTTACAGTCTTGGTTCCTTTTGAGATGAGTTCACACGTCTCTTGTACGACCTTGTTTTCGGATATTTCATCCTTATCCTTACAACTCTGAAGAGAGATAATTAGGCACTTCTGCAATAATCCACCACAAAAGCCTTTTGCAGGAACGATTAGACTATTCTCCCAAGTATGCATATGACTACATTGAAAACTATGAATTAGTATGCTAATAAAAAAACTGCGAAATACGATGCAAATAACTCCCTATAAATGTGCACCCACCAGCTCCGTATGACCAATGAAAGAACAAGCAAGCTCATGAGGAATTTTCGTTTCAATGAGCAGATCCTTTCCGGCATATGCTACGAGCACGCGAGCCTGTAAAATCAGAACCTTTCTGATAAGTTGTAATCCGAAAGGAAAATACTGATTTCATACATTTTTGCACCGATTAATACTTTCTATATGAGCTCGTATTCCTTTCTCATATTCAATTGAAGCCATCGTTCGTACACACATCATGGCTCTTTCTCCGGTGTCCAGCCTTAGTCCAATAACATTGTTGTAGACTGAAAAAAAAATTTCACACACCATTCACAAGAACCACGGAGGTTCCCCCAGTCAGAAATTCAGAAAAATTGATGTAAAAGTTATACATTGGAGCAGAACTCACAGTATTTCATAAAGGGATGCAATACTTTCTTGGCAGTCGGTCCAAGTGAATATAGCCATAGAACAAACTCGATCACCCAGAAAGGACGCTGTGCTCGATGACGGCGAAGGCCGGTCGGATTCACCAGTACCAAACCAACTAGTGAGTCCTAACAAAATGCTACTGTTACAATATGTTACAACTTTTGGAAGGATTTTTCTACATAACGACAACCTCCGCTGTATGCCAAGTGATCCACGTTCATTAATAAAATAACAATAATAGTGACGGAATGCGGTTTAAGGTAACGACAAGTGGGAGGTGGTTAGCGGTCCCTTGCCGAACTCTGCACGAATTTTCGTTTTCCTCTTCGTTAGCTCGTTTCCCGTTGCTTCCTTATCTGACCTTTTATGGCAACAAAATGATAGCGCAGTGGTCGTAAGCCCAATCGTGAATTTCCAGCCAAGGCTTACACAAAGCTATTCTCCTAGGGCCAAGGCACTTATCTCATGTTTGAAAAGCAATTAAACTTTTAAAAAGTACTCACTGTATTATTGGCTGCTACGGCTATAGCGTTCTCACTTCCTCTGCTATGTCCCATCACCACCAGTTTTTCTACGTTTCCTATTATTCCAATTAATTCATTGACGAAATCATTACGTTCTGTATTATTGCACTGTAGACGTGGATCACCTTAACAAACTTCAAAATAAATAAAATAAACGAATTTTTGAGTGAAATAGAATAAGGCGAAAATTCATTTTCATGAAATGAAATGAGCGATTTCAAAAAAAAAAGAGTAGAGGCATATTCGAACACACCTGGAGTAAACCCAAAGCCGGGCATATTCACTCCAACGAATCGTATTCCTTTGTTTTGAAGTAAAGGAGTTATATATTTAAAGTCTTTGTGGGAGCCTGGTGCGCCATGTATTGCCACAACCGTCCCAAGCTTGGATCCGGTAGGTAAAGTATCCTGAAACATAGGTTCACTGAGTACCTCAAATCACGAACAAAGATAGAATCGGGGCCTGCTCACAAAAATGCCATCAGTGCACGACTCTCGGCCCGGTGTCTACAAATAATCGATGCTCTTTTTCGAATTTCAGATTTAAACTACCATTGCTTTAAAAACCCCCCGCCCTCCTCAGTTGGTGAGTATTTTGAGGTCGGAAAACGCATGAAGCTCAATAATCAGAAGGGAACCCAGGTTGATCAGATAGGCTAATTCAGAGATGCAAGGAATTGCAAAGCCACGATACCTGGTAGACTGCTTCGACGGCTATCTTATCACCCAAACTTGTTCGGTAATTCACATCAATCCGTTGCAGAAGTGGATCCATTGCCTTGCTAGAGTTTACCGCCTGAAAAGTTAGCACTGCTGTCATGAAAAATATACCAACTATAAACATACCAAGCGAATTACGAGCTATGAGTAGGAAATCACTTTACTACATGGATAATTACGTCACATTTTTCGAGCCCTGAAATCTTCTCGACTGTGGGAATCGATGGCATCGAAGAATCTGCCTTGTGGTGGTTGTCTTCGCAAGTGACCAGACCATTGAGCACACTACAGAGCGTTCCTAAAAAATTCCTCGCTGAGTGCGAAAAGTTTGATTTCATAAATGACTAAGTAATTGAGAAAACCAGTGTCGTATAGAGCTGGCTAGCAAGAAGCAGAATGACAGGGTCCAATAAGAGCACACAAATAGTAAAATTACAACACAGTAAAATTAACTAAAAGGTGGGAGAGAGATTTACAGTGAAAATAATTTTTCTAGAATAAATGCCGCGGCTGCGCTGCGTACGAGGATTGGAGCGCGTTATTTTCAGAGGAACTCAAGTCATGCCCTACGGTGGGTTCCCACAAAATGCTGTCCGAATTCAGGTAGGTCCTGAATTCAGTTTTGCAAAAAAAAAGTACGAACTTCACTTCACAGGGTCTCGTTTTGGAAGATATCCTTAAGGTGGATCGATGGCATAAGATGAAAATCACAATCGAAATTCGTCTTCATAAGTAAACACAAATTATGTCTGACAGATTTCTGAAAATTCTGGTTAAGAAACAGCCTTAGGATTTAAAAGGCAGTGGACATCTCCTTCCTGAAGGTACGGGACAAAGGATATTAATGAAGTAGAATAGAATAGAAATATTACCCCCTCCCACTCCGAAGAAGAAACTGGTTTCGTTGAATCCTTGTAAGGAAGCCAATCCCAAAACAGAAGGCTTTGATAATATCGTTAGCTCAGACAAGAACGATGAGTAGAGTGGGTTGCGTAAACCATTAACCCTTTTAACCCTTTGGAGTGAGCCATGCACTCGGCAATTGTGGAGAACAGTTTGAACCTATTACATCTACAGTTTCGGAAAAGAGTGTATACAACCAAAGAGAATATTTCATATGCATGAGGCGCATGTGGAGCTCTGCTCCGATTTCTTATCTTGGCTATTCCTCTTTAAATAGTTCTCTCTACCTCAAAGGCTTTACCAGTATGAAAGTAAAGTTACGAAGACTTCAATTGAGATACTGTTCCATTGACGGTAGACAGTCATCAATTGCATCAGCCGTTCAGTTCTTTCTTGATATGCCGAGAAAATTTTTTCCTCGATCTTTCAGAGCTCTATCAACCACTGCCTGATGGTGTTATGCACATCTGATGACCAAAAATCAGATTTATTTTGGCCCCCTTGCAGTTCAAAGTGAAATCTTTACAGATTGTCAGCCGTGGAGAGCTCAGGATTTGGAGAATCTGACTGAATAAATCTCGGTGAGTAAAATGGCCATGAGTCCGCTGCCTGGAGGTGTTTCGGCTGATTCAATGTAAAGCAGCAATGCCAGCCTCTAGTATCAGATAGAACGAACATGAAATTACTTTGGAAGTATTCCTTCTCCTTACAAACTTGATAGTACTACTTATTGCGAAAACGCCCTGTGTTACAATCAATTTATTCATAATAGTTTATTTCATCTTAATTCACAACGACAGAAATCAACCAATATCACAAAATGTGAAAATATATGGCAGATAAACGTTGGAGATACTGAGTAGTTAGCCGTCACGTCATAATTTGCGATTAGGATGGGTACGTGTGCAGCAAGAGGCTCGATCCATTCACATCGCACGGCGACACTTAGCTAGTTGTCTCGCCGCGCGGCATGCCGCTCGAGTCCAATGCTCGTTATTCAATTCAGATTCGTGTGAACAACGCGGCATACTACTTCATAACCAACGCTATAGAAAAGTAACAAATTAAAAAGGATCCTGCCTATATCATCGAAAATCGATCGATAACAGAGGAATTCAACGTAAGCGATGAGAAGGAGTCATATATAAAAAGCTCTGGGAATGCTAAAATAGGCAACATTTATCGACGAAGGAATAGGCGTATAAGCACTTACACGATAAGACATCATCAGCTAGACATCATAAAGAATAAAACATGGGTATCGATTGAAGTTCCGCACCAATCGATACACATGGCACGCATTTAGGCCGATTCTTATTTTGTACAGCTCGTCCAAAAACAGAAAAAAGAATTAGATGGTTATGCATGCACGAAATCAATCTTCATCGCAATGTACATGGGTAGCCTCACAATCTAGTGACGTGCCGTTGAAAAGCTGTAATATGAATCTGCTTTTAAGGGGCAGTGCACAAATCCCATCGCACGTCGGAGACGCAGAGGATTCACTGGTGAGTTGTCTGGCCCACGATAATGGGTCCATCGCTGCGCGTTGGCACTTAAGCGCATGCCTGGATACGCAGTCAAAACGTGATGGTCGGCCCACCCCGTATCTCTATGACTTTTGATGCTATCTTCCGTGGGACGCCTCTGCGTCTCTGTCCACCAGACGCGCGGTGGACATTCCGCATTCTACCCTCACCTATGATTTGAAAATAGATATAAACATGCTTGAATACGTAACAAAGAGGTGGAAGACTGTTGATTGAAGTATTCCCAAATGAATTAGCTCTAATTATACTTCAGCTTAGTGACGACATTTCAATAATGGAGAGGAACTCGATTGAAAGTATCATTGAAGAGGAAGAAAATAGCCTATCTGTGAATACGGAAAGAAAGACCGTAAGCAACGCAATGAAGTCTTAAAACTTACAATCTCACGAAAGTTATTTCACTAATTCATCAATATTATTCATACAAATTATGTTCTTAATCACTCAGAAAGTAATATTGAAAGGATAATCGGTGAAGAACTATCACAACCGTCCATGCACTTCTATCGGCACAGTGACCTACAAAGTATAGAATTTCCTTGGACGGACGTTTTTGTGAAACAACATCAGTGGTTTCTATTTCTAGCTTTAGTAGTGAAGTATAACTTTGTCATAAAGAGACAAGAGACCGGGCAATATTTAACCACGCGCAACCGCGACGCGGCCGCGCGCGTACTTGGGGTCACTTCTAGCCGATTGGTGGAAAAACCGTGTATCCACAAACCCCTATCAAATTTATAATGTTCAGGGGGAGCATCATTCTCTCTAGTAACTGAAGAAGAATTACGATATTAGATAAAGTAAAATGAGCGTAAGAAGCGTTCAATCGTGGTAGGACCCACTAAAGTTGAATCAAACAAAAATAGCATCAAATCGTGAGGATAACAGATTTGAGAAAACGATATAAAACCTCCTAAAGTCATCGACTGTTCAGAATTCGTAGAGCTTTGCCATTTCGTTGAGAGTATTAGCCATTTTTTGATAGAAATCTGCTTGCCGCTTCAGGTACGTGTGCATTGTCACCCGGACATCCTCGATCTAAGAAAGATATAGTTAGTACGTGAAGTTGAAGTACAAACTGTAAATGGAGCGCAAAGTATAGCAATTGATCGAGGTCGCCTAAATGCGCGGCGAATCCTAGTTAGTTGTCTTGCTGGGTAGATGCGGCGCCGCAAGACAACTAGCTAGGAATCGTCGCGCGCTTTGAATGGACGAAGATAACACGTTGCTCGTGCCTCTATCTGGATTCACATTCTGCAAATTTGCAACCATCAACAACGTTTATCCATTTCTCCTGATGAGGATTAGCCTGGCGCTTTCGCCGATCAACAAATGATCCAATTTCTTCTAAAACAGAATATTACTACGTACCTTTTCTGTATTCAGATGGTTCATTTCAGCCAACACTGCATAGCTCGTTGAATCTACACGTCGCTTTATCCGTTCAGCATCGGCATGTGACAGCTTAGTCTCATTTTCCCTGTACTTTTGAATAGCTTGCTGAAATGAAGGAAGACAATCAGTGACCAATTAAGGATTGTGAATGTGAATTTGCAGACTTTGCACAGTTGGAATGCCAACAAAGAACAGCCTTTCTTGCAATCGTAGTAGTGAGAGTTTCAGATTCAGCTGGTAAAATCTGTCAGAAATAAAAATTGAAAGGGAGGAACGTGCGCTAAGAAGGCGGCGTTGGGACGGAAGCGCCGGGCTTCAGATCTGAATTGCCCTAACGCAGGTAGAGATACGCTCAAGGCGGGCGACGGGCCCAAGAAGAAGTGGTAATCCGCTCTTATGAAGAAAATAAGAAAGTTAGCGTAATCAGAGAAACAAGGCTTCAAAAATTAAAATCAGGGGTTGGACTGTGAGGACAAAAGTTGCATGGAAGGGGTATTTGGACGAGCTGTCCAAATGAGTGTGCCATTGCGTATAGCTGGCAACAGTAAGCTGCTTGCCAACGTGGGCGTCTTGGTGTTAATGGTGCAACCTCCACAGCCTCAACAATACCGCGGAAACTCGTCCACCCACGGGTGTGTACATCGGCTAAACCCATTTTGTGCCCTTCTTACGCCCTACCTTTGCCGCTCTTCGACCTAACAGCGTCCCTTGTGCTGTCTTTGGAGGTCACCGGTTTATCCAAAAAAGCACTTTCAGAGACAGTTTCCATCGTGAACTAGACTTTAAAAGGACGATGCTAGTTCCGTCACTGTCCGAAAACCGAGCGAAAAAGGTGAAAGGAAAACACCAAATAACCACTTATCGTTCACAAGTAAGCGGCCAAAAGTTCTTCAAAGGCAGACGAATAATGATTTAATGCATTACCTTATGTACATGCAAAATATCAGGAGCCGTTTGTATAGTGCCTTTGAAGGAATAGAGACTTTCTGCTACTGGTTCCATGTCGTTCCGCGAATGTAATTCGAAATCATCACCGATTTGATGATAGTGGTGAGCCGTCTGTTTTAAAGCATCCACCATACGATTGCTTCCTAAATATAGATCCGTATTGATTAGTGGAAAATTTATTGACACTAATGGTTATTGCAATGGCCTCTAAGCAAGTGTATGTACGTACGGAAGCATATGAGCCTGAGCGCTCTGGAAGCCCTTCATGAACGAAACTCTTAAATTTGACGCTCAGGGACCAAATAAAAGGAAGGGGTAAAGAAGGGGAGGGCTGCCAGCATCGTCATGAGCATAATTCTTCTGTCGCTTTGGGAGATAATCAACTACTTTTCTCATATCTTCGGGGTCATCCTTTAGTCTCCTGGGCCTGGAAAACTTAAGGTCACAACAGAACTTTGACTGACCAATTTATCCAGTATTCGGGACGCTCCCTGCATTCGACTTCCATTCAAGATGGATTTTCTATACCTGCGATGGTCAACCGATGTACAAGTCAGGGCTTTCATTCTCCCAGACGGGGCTGATACTAATTAGCCAATTAGGGACAGAAGACCCACTTACCAGGATGATCGTCGGTGTTGAACGACTGCGCCAATGTGACAAATGCCATTGCCATCTTTTGCCAATTGGCTTTTACAGCTGAAAACCATGTATGATTGAAAAAGAAGCTAATCCCTTGTCAGCAGGCGAGAGTGCCAAGACAAATTTCTGAAGAGAACTAACGTCCAACAAAGAGTTTCTGAAAAATGCTCAACCGCTCTTGCATCACCCTCATAGCATCTTCAGTCGACTTCACACTTCGATGGAATTTCTCCACTTGCCGCTCCCTGCAACCCAATCGATATATCGATCGAGATACAGTATGGAATGGGAAGAGTGGGTGGACTAGTCAAACTCACACGTGTCCAATATCCAATGGAGATTGTGGTACAGTAACGCAGTTGAAGAAATTACCACCAACGTACTCATCCTAAAACCAGTCGTAGGAAATGGTGAATCCCGAAATGGATAATAAATGAGTAATAAGCTAAATTAGAAATATTCATTTAGCGGACATTTTGTTATTGGATCCTCCATAGTTTGTAACAGTTTCTATAATTGAGGTGACCCAAGGGCTCCAGTCTATGGATAAATTAAAACTTTTTCCAAAAGAAAAACTTATCAAGATCTATGAATATTACTAAGCAAGACGATTAGTTATTACAACTTACAACCGCATATCTCTCACACAGTATCAATTTATCATATATGACAGCGAGCAGGAGATCAGGAGTTGGGCCGGTTGCCTGCCGGCATAAAAAAAATCATGTGGTGGGTCTCGGGGACTCACTTTTTCTGCCTTTCTTTTCCCGTTTTTCCATTCTTTTTCGTCGGTGCATGTGATGAAGTGGAGCCATACCTGCAAATTGATGATTTATAATGGTGGTTAAAATGAAGCAATCAATTGAAAAGTAGCAATCGAAGGTGTAGGCATGGCACGCTCTAGTGGTTGGGTCCGCCCTAGCGTGTCCCTCCAGTACCGGAGCGAGCTTGGCTTTGGAAATAGACAAGTACATAATGTCTGGGGTTCTCAGTCTTAATCGTCAAAAAGTGCACAAACGGCTCGAAGTTCGATTACATGATCAGCATATCCGCTCGCTTCAGCTATTCGATGAAGAAAAGGACAAACCTCGCTCTGACTCAACACCGGATGGCGACAGATTTTATTCACCCATAACTGCAGAATATGTTTTCGATGGTCGATGAGGTCGTCTTCATAACGCCCTGAAATCAATGATCACATAATTATATATTTCCAAATTTTCGTCGTAGATAAACAGTAAAAATGAGAGGAATTTCCCCGTTTGTACTTCCAAAAGAAGGTCAATCGCGACAGTCCGGTTACGATTACCTCTTGAAAAGTGGGAACACCCCCAATCTCGAATCTTTTTTTCCTAAATTTTTCCCAACACGGTACTTTGTAGTAATCGAGTGAAGCGGGACCAAAAGCTCAGTACGTATTCGAATTTCTACCGTAACCCCACTACAGTTTTGATGATGGAAAAAAATATTGATGGTGGACTCGTACTATTCGAAGGGTGGTGGTGTGAAGCAATGAAGGGGCCAGATTAGAAGGATAAGAAGTGGGATGGATCTGAACTCAATGGGCGCATTCGTAGAAGGTGCAGGTAGCGTCGAAGGTACTGACACACGGTGCAGGTTCTGGTACTCGGTGCAAGTACCGACGACGGGGGTGCCGGTACCTGCACCTACTATGAATGCAACCACCGGGTCCGATACCTTTCCCCCGAACACGGCGTCGCACTCGCCGCACCTGCCTCGTACCGCAGATTTGCGACGGAAGATTGGAGCGCGCAATTTGTGAGTTGGGGAGTCCTTTAATTATTTGAATTCGCTGGCCGTTCCCTTCAATTCCAATGCGGTCTTGGCAATCCCTTGATAATCGTTAATATGGCAGAAGTCATTACAAATAATCAAACGTACTGAACAAAAAAAACGAAAACGAAAGAGGAAAACAAAATCGAAGTCAATCAAAAAAGGAAGGAAGTTTATGAAAAATATTTCGTCCTATAGATTGGTGGGGATCCGGGCTGAGTACGGTTATTGCAGTTTGGAGCCGCAAGACAACTAAAAAAGATTCACCGCATTCCGTAAAGCGAACGTGGGAAGTCGGGGAAAAGTTCCGTTATCCAATGCACCCAATGGCCGTCTAGTGATAGGCACATTTATCGCAAAAAAGAAAATGAACTAACCTGACACTTGTTTCTCTGGAAGAGGTGGTATCGCGATCATTATGTACTTTGCTGAGAGTTGATCGTGCAACCAATCGAAATGCTTATAACGACGTGAGACCTACAAAGAATACTAGCAATTATAATGGGTACTGCATTGATTTAATCCCATTTTGCTCTTTCCTTCAAATAGCAAAGGGTGAGCCGTTTTGATGTAGATCTACTTCGTTTTCGGGATCCGCCACGCACTACTTCCTTTCGAGATGGTGGGGCGTCTTGAACGCTTATGTGGCCTATAGAACGGCTTACGATGGCTGGTCATTGGGTAAGTAAGGTGTTCCATCTTGCTAGATGAGTCTGATATCTCATGACTATCCCAAGGGTGGCTCTATCGGCCTGGGCGTGTATCGATCAGAAAACGCACACGATTTGAGGCGTACATGAAGATGGTTGGGTTTTGGCGGACATCGAACATGATCTATTCATAACGCAGAGCAATTCTTGGCGAGCTGTCTGACAGCACAAGACGCCACCCAGGAAGAGAGCTTTTTCCCCAGAAAAACTTCAGACAGAGCTCCACGCATAGGTTTCCAGGAAACTCAGCGCATCTTTACAGTAGATATCAAATATTACTCTTGAAATTACCTGTATCCGACTAAGTGTTGAGGTAAGTGAATAGGCGATAAAACTCTTCAATCCCTTCAGTTTTGTTTCCTTTTTTGGTTTATCGACTGTACATGTGTAATATTGCTGAATGGGGCGCCATTGTACCAATGGGCCACTGATCTGGAAATCAACACATAATAAAAGAGCACGAAATATCGTAGTCTTCGCAAAAGTGTTATAATCCTGAATAGCCGAGGCGCAACAAAACAAACCGCATCGCAGCCGCATGTTCAATTTCAACTTTTTGCGACAGGTGGTGACAGCTACTGCAAAGGGGAAACTCACAATAACTTCGTGCTTCTCCCCAGGTTGTCCATTCATTCGAGACTCGCCCAGAACGTACGCCTCCATCCCAGACTTGACGAAATTGGAGAATCTGTAAAAAGTTCCTTATTAATATTCATAAATCGCTTGGGATTCAGACCCATAAGGTTTTCTATCTTAGCTTCTGAGATGACGTCTTCCACGGGTCAAGTTCCAAATATTTGCACAAAGAACAACAACAACAACACAAACATGGGAAACGGTTCTGCGCCAAAGTAACTTTCAAGGCTTCTACAGGCTATTCAAGCAAGGACGACAGTTTTTTTTATTTTTGCTAGTTCTATTTCCATATAAATTGCAATTGGCCACAAATTATAATATTTGAGTACCCAATAACATTATGGATAGGTCTTTTGATTGTGTCTAACTCCATCTTCGTGAACCCACTCTTTCCAGTCGAACATCTGCTTCCCTTATTCTGGAGCTTCTAGCCAGGTATATTTCGTTCTGTACTCTTTTTTGGGTTGTGGTTGAGTTCCACAAGATCAAAGCACACAAGTAAACATAAACATATACAGATCAAAAAACATTCATTACCCAGAACCTGCATTTAATTATATGTGAATAACTTTTCTTCCGGGATGAATGAGTTTCAACTAAATGGTGGTAATAAATGTGACAACAAGACGATTATGGACAAGAAAACAAGAAACGACCAGCTTCGATGAGGGTTGTACCGTAGGATAAAGAATCAAATGTTGATATTACTGTAGGAGCGCGCAGTCAACATATCTTGCAGATACATCTGAGCTACTGGATAAACCAGCATAACTTCCCCTAACCCTGACCGGAAATCGGGAATCGGAAATTGAAAAACGCAAGCTCAACGTATGTTAGGGAAAGAATCAGCTTTCACCTTGGTACCATAACCTTTTGCAGCTCGGTTTACTCATTTGTTTACCAGTAACCGGAACTACAAACCTGTTGATATTTCTGTTGACTTTACTGGCTCCTTGACGTTCTGAACCTCCAGCAGAATGACTTCGACTGATCGCCGAACGTTGATCATGATGTGATGCATGATTTCCGGCTTCCTGTAAAAAATATTGATCGAAATCGTTTCCAATGGATGTATACACTTTGACAGGCACACACAGAAAGCCACAGAACATCATGCTAAAGCCAGTGAACAGCGAGTGATGCGTCATGCACTTAGTTAGCACCCTCCTGAAAAGATCTCGAGAAATTCTGTTTCTAGCCATTTTTTAGCGGTCCTAGTCAGATCGCTATTAGCCAGGATACCTAGCCTTTCAAGGGGGAAAATGTGCTTGAGGCGGTTGGGCCACGTTCGACACTGGTCAGAGAACGACTTCTACGCGAAAAAGCCTAGAAGGGTTTGAAGTGAAGCTGCAATGAGCCAATTTCGCAGTGGGCCTTCCTCTTTTCCGTCCTTCAGTACAACCTACATATCCCCTCTCGAACGTATCGCATTCGGAAAGTGCAATGGTTCGTATCCTAATTTTTTGACGTCAAAGCTATTTTTCCGTTTTTCAGATGTTAGCTCTGCTAAAAGACAAAGGAGTATGTGTCCATTGACGTCAACTGGGCTACATGCCATTCAATAGTAATCACTTGCAGTCACAACGACTAGAATATCCTCAAATTACATCCTGGATAAAAGCCGGTACCAAAGAACTTATTGTGGCTCTCCAGAAGTTGAGCTCAAGTATCGACCCAAGCAGCGAAATCTAAGGATCCCACAGACAACGGATGCATTCATTAGGCAACTACGTGCCACTTTGAAAACCCAGCCTGAGACTTGTCAACGTCCTAATGAGTGTATGTGCCGCCTATGTTATCCATAGATGTTCCTGGCCGGGTCGATAATGCACAGAACTCCCTAATCAAATTACTCTAGTTTTCTTCGATTGGCAACATTCCATATGACTTCATAAAGGCTCTCGTTGTACACTTCACGCGGGCTTCAATCACATCACGTCACATTTGCCGCATTCTTATGAGCACAGCATGGATCACGTCCGAAATGGGCGGGCAATCACCAGACTGCAGGGTGTAATTGCACAATTACATGCGAAAAGTCGAGTTTTTACGCAGAAAAGTAAGATCAGAAAACCTGTAGTTGGTATACTGTAGCCTACGGGCTACGTAGAGAAATCGTTTGGTAAGAATTAACATGTTAATACTTGTTCATGAATTAGAGCTCAACGCTAACAACAATTTTAATTCATTAACATGTCAACCGACAGCGTTGCGACCGCATGCAGGAACTCCCACCGAGATTCAAAACATCGGGAACCTCACGACAGATTCGATGTTCTGATTCGTGAATTAGTGAGGTGCATACTTCGTGATTTCAGGATATTCACCAAGACAAAAGAAACAGAAGTTTTGTGTGGAAGCCACGCCCATTTCTGACTGACCCATCGCTTGTTCGCGCTTACACACCTGAACCATATTTTTTGACGAACGACGTGGCTTCTGTCCAGACGGACGCCGGCCGTCGTTCCGTGATGAGCGATGGGATTCACAGACGCTATCGGAATGACGAGCGGATGACCGTCGTCTGCCAGGAGCACGTTCACCGGGATGTGACAAAACGACGACACACTCGTCGTCTGTGGAGACGTCCGTACGCGATCCACTTGTCGCGCGCGATTGCGAGTGCGCAAGTACGGCCGCCGCGTCCTGTACCGACAGCCGATGGTCCTGCGATTAGTACTCTATCGAACAACCGAACAGACTATATAATTTTATAATAAGTATTTGTATTAATAATTAATTTAAATTTATGGAAATGCTATCCAATAAGTTTGCAAGAAAATCTATAAAATACATTGAACAAATCGATTAAAAGTCATTTACTGAATTAATTTTGTTTTTTTATTTTGTTGAAAATTAGTCGTCGAAAAAAAGCAGAAGGAGTTGAATTACAAGAAAATGTAATTCAGATACATGCATGGATATGGCAATAGTCAGCTTATTGAGCATTCAGCTTCCTTTGAGCACTGAATCAATTAATCGATTGCTCCCTAAGCAAAATCGTCAATATATCGATTGCTTCCTGGCGAACATCGAATGTCAGGAGTGCGCTGTATACAAGTTCACGAATTTCGATATAAGTATAAAGTTTACATGAATAAACAGAATAAATAAACAAAAGTATAATTATGAAGGGAACCGAAAACGATTAGGCTTTCCGTAACTGATTTAAAGAAGTAAGAACGAATAAAAGTAAAATTGAAAAATCCAAAAACAAAAACGGTCTATTCTCAAAATATCAAACCCTCGAGCAGTCCTCCTGCGAGATGATCCTATACTCGCCAAGGTGAAGATGTTATTACTTTTCGATACGATCACGTTTTAATTGAAACGATTTATGACCACGCCCTCGTCTTAGCGACATTCTTCAAAAATACCATGATCTAGGAAGTTTTACTCCCAGATCATTACACCAAACTCCACCCGAGACCTATATGGACTACATCTAGGCTTTCACTACCTAGAGGGAAGCCTAACATCTTGTACAGCGATGCTTCGAGTGTTCAATAAAATGAAGATCGTGACAAATGAATTGAATAGTCGGGAGTGCATAGAAAGTATAAAAGACTTCATTTCAACAAACCAATAACCAGCTAACCGGAACGATGGAAAACTGTACGCCCAGGCGTTGTCCACCACGAATATCGCGTGCGATGCGTTGGGCGAGACGCTGTGAGTATTCATCGAAGTGAACCACATCACGCTGTTGAGGTTTTCGCAGGCTGGGGCGACTACCTCCACCACCAGATCGTACATTTCTAGGAGATCGCCGAGCCGACTGAGCACTGTTCTCAGCGCGATCAGAAATGAAACGTAGAACGTGCATCGACTCGACTTGATGAGACGAGCAGCGCGTCTACTCAGCTCAGCCAATTCACCCACAAAACAACCCGAACTTCGTCTGCAATCACACATAATAGGCCCAATCAAGCCGGGTAGTCAGCACACATGACGAACACTTCCAGACCCAATCGAGTCGCTGAAGCGTCTCACAATCCGTTAGCAGCTACTTACTAGGGCTATACGGAGGGGTTTCACTGACGCCATGACAATGATTAAGGCGGATTTGGACAATTAACATCATTCTTTAAAGTCTGTGCCGATTTCACGTCGTAGCGTTGAATCAAAAGTTGTAGGTGAACAGTTTTTCTTGTTCTGAGACCCCGCCCACCGCAAAAGCCACGCTCACGGCTCAGCTAACAATTGGTATTTGATGCTAACGGGCGATTTCGACTAACACTAGAGGAAATCGAAACACCTTGCTCGCTATATCGACCTTCTGCTACCCTTGTGGCGAGTAGGTCGTTCAGGACCTTCACGGTCATTCTGAGATCTGACTTTAACATTAGCTTCAAGAGGTTAGACTCTGATATAGAATATATATTTTTACATTATTTATTTATTTATATATTTGATTAAGAACTCATCCAGATTAAACGGAAAAAAAATTGCAAATTTATTTTTTATTTTTTTTATCATTAATTGATATAATTTCCAATTCTTTGAGTCATATATTGTGTGTTTATTATTTTTCCACTTCTTCCGTCAATCTTATATCTTCAATTATGAAATTATTTATTTATATTTAATTATTAACATTCAAAATTGAAAATTCATCTGTTTGATATTCCTTTTTATTACAACGATTTACTTACTTACAGATATACGACTTACAGATATACAGACGTTGTAAACCATTCGTTATTGGATTCTATCACTAAATATCGTACATTACAATGATGATATTGTTGTGCCACTTCATACTTTTTTCACTATATTCATTGAAAATCTTCGTATCTACGTGTTCCTTATTTTACCAATTTCAAATTTTCAATATTTCTTCTGTATCTGGATAAAATCAAATCTTACTGTTGAATAGAAACGCATACTCACAGGAAAACAGATAGAAAAGCAATGCGAATAGAAAACAAGTCGAGTCTTTCAAGTTTCAAAGGATGGAAACGAACTGCCTTAATCAATACCAACAATGGCAAGAATTCTGTACTTTCAACGCCTCTACACCAGTATACCCTCGGGGATTCCATAAAACTAGCATAGGTGAGATGAAGAGAATGTGAAAGTCTCCCCTTGGTCCCCCCTTTCTCCCCCTTCCGGAGCAAAGACAATGGAATGGTGGAATTGATTCGCTCACAGTTGGTCTCTTAAACGGAGGAAGGGTGGGAGAGGAGAGGGAGGGAGTGGAGGGGGGGGGGGGGGGAGAGAGAGCATTGACGGACAATTAATAAGCCTATAAGTAAGGTGATACGGTACCCTACATAAGTAATTTCCGGTGAGAATTTTGCTCTGCTTTTCAAGTATTGACCGTTTTCATTTTTCATTTTTTCTTCTTTTTACCTGAGTAAATTAATTTTTTTAGTAATTATGCCGCTGATTGGACTAAATTCTGAGAGTTGTTTCTCAATTACCATCTCTGGGTGATGACAACTGGCAGCTAATCAGCTCAATCTCCAAAAAATAGCCGTGATGTGAGCACAGATAAAAAGGATCAGGGCAATTCTTTGATCTATGGTGGCTTAAAGGGCAGGGTGTCCTCACAGAGGTTAAATGGAGGCAAAAAAACGACGGGAAAATTCGCAAAAATCATTCTATAAGACCCTATGTTGGACAAGCTTATAACGAAAAAGAGACAGACGAGATTTAGTCTGTGCAGAGCAAATTATGCTGGCTATTAGAGCGAGCGAGTACATTTCCAACAAAAACGCCTATTTCGAATGATATCAGCATCTGAAAAGCCGCTAGTCACGTCCTTTTTCAAAAGTCCTGAGCGACAGTGAGAGTCGGAACAGGTTCTTGAGCCCTTATTCAAGGGGATTCTGACCCGACAGTGCCCCATGAAGCTTTCTCAAGGGTCAATGTCTCAAGGGTCAATGATTCTGATCAATCAGTGGGAGAACGTTTGTTAGCGAGAACTGTGCATTTCGATACCCAGAGGTACTTTACCATGACCGGTCCGATTGCCCGTCATCCGAGAATCAACTTCATTAGAGCATTAGCAAAGAATCTGATGGTTTGATGTTAGGACTTGATTGAAGCTAGTTTCAATGGCTATGTGAGGACGCGTTCACAAAAATAGTTAGAAGAAATATTACAAAGTATCAAGGCTAAGGCAAACAAGCGTACAACTGAGTGAAGTGGATTCCGCGTATTGCTTTTACTCAGATTCGTCGAGAAATCCGAATCTTTTTTATCGAATCCGGAGGGCAATCGATAGAAATTTTTTCTCCCCATTCAACCCAACCAGTAACGACTTCTACAACCCCTATTCAATGGGCAGTTTAATGAAGATCATGGGCAGAGTAGGCCCATTTATTGACGACCATTATGAAAATGGTTCTGAGGCAGTTGGAACTCGACAGAACCATTGACATTGAACCCAAATTTGGGACTAAATCCGAACTTGACTCGCAGATTCTGACAAACGCCTCCTTAGCCACTGCACTATCGAGACGCTGACTGCTGCAAACTACAATCGAAAAGAGCCCAAGAAAGAATTCCGAATAAAATTTCCCCCAATCAAATTTTGAAAGCTATCCGAAAAGGAAAACACTGCGCATGGGACAATTGGCAGCCATGATTTTGCAGCAGACATCAACTTCGCTATTTTCTAGTTGACACTTCTTAAACTCGATTTTCTTCAACTGCAACAACAATTTGAACGTCCTAACATCATTCCTCTGAAAGTTTCCTATTTCAAAACATGGCTGCAGCTCGGTCATCTCGAATGTCTCTACAGGGAAATTATGAGAAAGTATTATGCAATAATAGCCACAACCGACGTCTTTTACTTCTAGAGATTTTCATCTTCAGGAAATGAGGCGACGAGTATATTATAACTTATTAGGTTGATGCATAATTACCGTGGATTTTTTCGCGGCTTCTTTTCTCTCGATAAAACTGAACTTTTAAACTCGGGATTTTTTGTAGAGATAATCTTCTCGCCTTCCTTAACAGAAATATGTCTAAAAAGTCATCTTCATATACGTCGAATTAGGCTCTATTACTTCGAGAAACGTTGGAAGGTGGCCCAACCATGACGTGATCTCAACGAACTTCTCGGCGATGGAACAGTCAGCCAAAGCCGAACTAGGAATGGAATCTGCTCCTGCGGTCGCCCTACTCACCAGCAGATGCTCCTATGGACCATCAGGTCAACCGCCCGTTGAAAAATTGGTTAGCGAACAGAACTTTCGACGAAGTGGATGGTTTGATGGCCAATGTCAAGGCGTGATCGCCTCCAAGAATCGAGACTTCTTCGCCTGTGGAATCCGATCGCCTAGCAAATGGGAAGCAGTGCTTCACGTAGATGGTGGACACATACCGGAGCAATTATTTGAACATGTCTTTGCTAGATTTCTAGCGTTTCTTCAAAAAAATTTGCTGAAAAAAATCCGCAGTAATTATGCATCAACCTAATATATCACTACCAAATTCGATTATTATCATCCTATCAAGCAAATCAACATGAAACACACATTGAAATGAAATCTTTCTTAGTGTGCGCCACGTTTTACGCCAAAATATAGAAATGTAGAAGGTTTGTTAGATAGTTTGGCTTATCGAAAATGAATTTGATGCTTGGTAAGATGAACAGAAGACGAGCCAGTGTCTGCTGGCACAAATCTACTCTCAGCTCTGCTGCAAACAAAATTTAAAATGAAAAAATCTATGAATTAGTATAATTGGATTGAATTCTGAAAAAAGTTCTTCAAATAACTAAATGTATGGAAATTTATATGTATTTTTCCACAAAGAAAGTTGGAAGTCAATTCTAATCATACAATCATTTAAATATATAAAATGTAAATAATAAAAATATATAATGATCATATAAAACTTGTAAAATAGTCAAATAGCTATGGTCTTCTTCCTTACGATAGTGTACAATTTGCCTACAGTAGCAATCTTGTGTCCTGCTAAGATTAAAATATATCGAGATCAAAATATCTCCAAAACTCGTTTACGTACACAACAAAAAAGTTAGGTCTAGTTCTGAATATTTTTATGCCATTTCAATATTTTTTGAGAACCCTATTTAAAATTATATTCTACTAAATAATAAATAAGTAAATAATTATTCCTCAAATTTTTTTAACTACATAAATGCATATAAACATTCGTATAACCAGGAAACTCTGACAACAACCTAAAAATCCAACAGGTTAGTCAGATTGGACCTCGAAGAACGCAATAAATATGAGCGCTAATATAAATATGGAGACAATCCTTATGTATCATGTTGTACAAAATTCTCTGCAGCTAGACGTGACATGAATAATTTGAGCTTTTACACGATTGCAGAATCATGAAAGAGATGTGGGGTCAGAATCCAACAAGGGTGTAAGCAAAGGTTGCCCAGAGCCCTGAGGATAGCACTGTAAAATGGTTAGGAGCTTCGGGCCCCATTTAGTGAGCCAGGCCATAGCTGCTGAGGAAACAATACCAAAACAGAAGCATGACAGAGCAAGTATTCGTTGCATGAAGCTGCATGAACCAATTCGCGACTGAAAAAACAGCAAATCAAAGGAGCCAGATGGGATTTGTATGGGACCGTCTCAGCAATGCTGAGAACATTCTCCCCAATAACGACTGGCCAAGTTTCCTTTGGTTGCTGAGCATGTCGTCAGTGTTGCGTGACTGACGCCTCGAACATGTCGATGACACCACGCCCTTCACTTTGCCTGCCGTACTTCCCTTTGCGAACACATGTACCTCCCAATAGGGAATGATCAAATAGAATTAGCAGAATGGAAACAAGCAACATTCCTCTTCCCCCCCCCCCTCCCCTATATAGAGGGAATTTCAAAGATCTGCGATTCATATGCCTGATAACCTCCAGGAAAAAGTTGTTAGGCCCCAAGAGTCAGGCAACCACGCCCCTTTGTCATAGCTCCGCCCCTAATCATTGGACTCCCCACATTCTCACTGAACCCTCAGAGAGGTCATGATGCGGGTGTAGCCTATGACATGTGAAGTAGCCGCGGGAACCGTTGCAGATTCAGACGGGGAATAATCAGGCATGAATCGTTAGACTGGATATAAGGCTGCAGGCACAGCAAGAGTTCCAGCAGATGGTCCGTGACTGTCTCGACGCAAGCGTTCATCGCTATGGGCGGAGCGTCTTTTTTGGCTACATTTTCTAATTCTCTTGTGTTTCAATTTTTTTTTTGAGATTCAATTTACACCCAACAAAATCGACAGTAGAAGGACCTCCTGGCTCAGACTTCTTGGTGAAGCCCTACTGGAAGCGTTCCTACTTTTAATAGTCCAAGATTAGTGGCCACTGCTCAGATATCACCTTTTCAACTCTTCCTCTTCTGTAATGCCTTCAAACTAGGCTTAGCCGAGCAGAGCCGACAGTATCAGAAATTCTGGAAAGTTCTCGATCTTGACGGAGTTTCCTAGATTCCACAAGGTGTTGGACGCGTTCCAGAGTTGTGGAACGCTCCTGACCCCAGGATTTGACTTCATGGGCATGGTTACAGCTACTTCACGTTACACCCCAACCAGCAGGTTACGGGAAGAGGGATTTCGTTGAGGGAAGTCGTATATCCAGTCCGACGATTCTGCCCGATGTAATTAAAAGATATTGAAGGGAAGGAAATCGTTTTTATCCAGGATTAGAATAGACTCTATGAATCATGCCTTCGCAAAACACAATTTCCTGCGATTGCGTAACATTTGCTCTGAGCAAGAGCATCAGTAGCACTTCACTCCTCACCATCAATGGTGCCGTTTGGAATACGCCACAGATCTGAGACCCATAAAAACGATAAGTGGGAGCCGAATAGGGCACCGCCTATTGCCTCTCGTCTTCAATACCAGTGAATTTAGGAGAGATTGATACCTTTGGTACCCGAAGCTCTGAGTATTTCATATCAAACAAAAAAAGGTAAAATCGATCCGGGATCAGAACCAGTGAATACACGTGTGTGAAGTGCGCCACTTGCCACTACACCATTTCGCGAGTTGAAAGGAGCAAACACGTATTTTTTTTCAATTTATGCAGTGCATAGTATAAGAATCGTTGGAAACATTACACTTTCTTTTACTTTCAATCTTTTCCTTTCGCTATTTTTTCATATGCGTTGACTAAAATTTCAAAAATTTTCATAGTTTTAAAATTTTTTTCTAATTTTTTTCTAAGAATCAAACTTTTTACTTCAAGTATTGATTAATCTCTAGGTTACCGTTTGAGCTAATTATATCGCTTGACAATATTGGTATGCGGATGGGGCTGAATTGTATCACCTACAAAAAATGTCACTCACAACTAGAACCCGAGTGTCAACCTCTGAAAATAGTATGACAGATAAGGACGCGAATTTTTCGTGCTAGCCTAAAGACGTATTTTTTGTCGCCTTTTGCAACTTCTAAACAAAAGTTGAGAATCATTTCGCTGCATTGATCTACTACCAGCTATGTTCTCGCACGAAATCTCCGTTTTGGACTAGATGTGGTTACCGCTGTTACCGCAGTCACCGCACGAATACTGTAGTTGTACGGTAACTACAGTACGCGCCGGTGATACCCTAGGAGCCGTACGGATGTGGTAACAACGGTAATAACGTACAACTACGGTAACAACGGTAACCACACTACTGTGGTTACCGTAGTGACCGTACAGCTACGAAAACAACGGTAACTACAGTAGTTACCGTTGTTACGTGAGTGTACGGTAACTACGGTGACAATGGTAACCACACCACTGTTATCGTAGTTACCGTACAACGACGGTAATTACCGTAGTTGCCGAGGTTACCGTAGTGACAATGGTAACCCCCTACTGTAGTTGCAGTTGTTAACGTAGCTGTACGGTAACGACGGTAAATACAGTAGTGGAGCTACCACTCTTGCCGTAGAGATACGGTAATAACGGTAGCCCCACTGCTGTATTTACTGTGTCTCTATTACCATAGAGATGCGGTAACAATGGTAACTACAGCAGCTACTGCGGTTCCATAGTTGTATGGTAACTACGGTAGCCACACACTGCGGTTACCGTTGTTACAGTAATTACCGTATATCCCACTACTATACTACTCCACTACTAAACGCCTTTGTAATCCCTGCCCTGTTATCGTCGAATAATGAACATCGGCGAGTTTCAATAAAAATATTATAGACAGTTGATCTCTAGAGATTTATATCGGTCAATCAAAATCAATAATCTGATAAATCGATACGTGCTCTCTCACAAATGTTCCATGATGATGAGGTGCATGTAGATGATCGATTGCTATAGTACTCGCAGAACGAGCACGTGCGAACAACATTTCTTTCACTAAAACCGTGCCATGATAGAAAACGTACAAGAGGTACGTAATAGACGTGAAATTGCACAGTTTCCAAAGGAGACGACGAAAATTCGCGGAATTCGCGACTGGAAGACAAGAAAATAGGGAAAAGGGGCCTTGGTTGCTGATGATTGGCAGTGATCACTAGGAAATGGAAAAGAGCAGTAGCAGAAAAGCTGCTAAAAGAGGCTCAACAACTGGAAAAAATCAAAAAGGATTTCTGTAAAATGTTATTTCAATGAAGATAATAATCAATGATAAATCACTGGTAAGACGTTCTGTAAAGGGTCATCCTCTGAGCGAAATCCTGAGTTACTTCAAAGAGAAATTGGTGTACTGAGATAGCTAGGACCAGCCAATGGTACTTACTGGCTAAGAACAAGGGATATAGCTGGAAGATTTTCTCTTTAAGAGCCTATCAAGCTCGTCCGAGGTCGTTTAGGTGATGGATGCTGCTTAATTCTTCATGACTCTTCCAACGCGCTATCATGGATGACCGTAAACCTTCGAGAAAAGGATAAACGAAAGGCATAACTCACAGAAGATTCAAATTAATCTCAAAGGAGGCTTCAGCGGGCAGTATCAGGAGGTATTCCTAGGTATTCCTTTTTTGAAACTATAATATTAATATTTTTGCATCCGCATGGGACCACCTAGAAACGATCACGAGGGTTTATTTATTCATTTGTGGCAGTTTACTTGGGCAGTTTGATCGACTCTAGCGAAAGGTTAAGACCAAAATGACGTGGTGAAGTGACATATGGGAGCCCACCAAGAAAACACAAGTAAACATCAACAAGAAGTCTCTTCCGCCACCCTTGGCCCATCTGCGTCACTGGCCCGGAAATCCATGTTCCACAATGGTTTCCGATGGCGTCAGAACGATTCCTTCCTTGATCGACGTTAATTGATTTAAATAGAAAATGAACGATCTGTTATCCATATTAACCTTTCCCTTCTCCTACTTGAATATTACCCGTCAGGGAGGGGGAGTTCTTCGAGGAGTGGGAGTGTGAACTTGTTAAAACTGATCAATAATCACTTGGATACTGTTGTCTCTATAAAAACGGTGACTAGGATAAAACTGGCAATTGAGGGAAGTGGGTAAGACAGTTCTGCTTTCATAGGTCACTCAAAAGGAAACAGAAGTGAGGTCTAGTTAGTCCAAGTGATTAAATTCGAAAAAAATGAGCTACAAGTGTTGATTGTGGTGGTTGACCCCTTTTCTGCTGCTTTAGCGCGTTTTTCCCGATTGGAGCACATTATAGAAACAGGTCACCGTAATATGCAACTTCGAGATAGCTGTGCTAATTGCTTGAAAGGCTCGAACTTTAGAGCCTAGTCCAGCTTTTTATAAGATTCAAGTGGCTCATCCAAGGGTCTATGGGAATGGAAGCTCAAAAGAAGTGAGAGAAATTTGGGCTTTGTAGACCAAGTGAGAGGAATTTGGGCTTTTATAAAAATGTCCACTTGCTATAAAAAAAATTCGAGCATCGAGGCCTAATGTTCAATATACTCCATGTAGTTTTGCTTGGAAAGTCGGCTTTATTGCCGCTGTCTCCTTTGAAAAGGGTAATCTCTTCCTATCACTGCCTAAATTCATTGGTAAACACTGCAAAAACTTCCAGAAAAAAATGCCAGAACATTTCATATTTTGAATAGCCATATCTTGAATTTGATGGAGGGAGAGAGCAGTCTTCTATATGACTGGAACTTAATAGGCAATGGCACTTTATGATCCAGCGCCCATCGTTTCCACACAATAAACTTTTTGAAAAATATTTATGACCAAATTGGAAGGGATAGTAAAAAGAATGATTGAGCACAACGGTCCTAATTCTGAAACCGAATAAACCTTATTCCTTCTGTCTATATGGTGGTCGGGCATGGGGACTTACGTGCGCCCGAGGATGCGCGCGGCGAAGTATGCAACGATTTGAACGACCTTAGCGCCTATCGTTGGGGCCCAAATTTGAAGACGAGTAGATAAGAAGGATTATCTGACCCTACCGACTACTCTACTCAGAGTTTGAACCCCGAAAATTGGCGTCAGAGTCGTACAAATCGTCACGAACGTCGCAGCGCAAGTTGCCGCGCACACCCTCGGACGCACGTGAGTCCTGTTCCTCATGGTGGTCTGGGTAAGGGGACCATTCAAGACGTGGAAGATCAGCAAGATTTGTTACAGAATAACAGCAAGCAGTTTTGAACCCTATCCCTGCTCCTGGCATTCTCTCCAAATTCTTAAGAGCCTGGTTGGTCCCAAGTTCTTCCGACTAGCTTTTACCAAAGGAACAGCCCAATTTCAACGGCTTTCAACTCGGTTGGAAATTCATAGTCTGCTGAATTCCCGGAAAGGGTGACTCTGTCAGTCCGGTCTGAGCAATGCTTGACATACTCTGACGAACATGTCCTTCCTACTAAATTTAGAGCTCGCAGACTACAAAGAAGGAATTCAATGGAAGTACATGAGCATCATCAGAAGCGGTAGCCACTGTATGGAGCGATCATAACCACCGATGGAGGTGATGACGAATCAATAATTAATTCAGATTAATTCGATCACAATTGTAGGTGCCAGTCCGTGCAGAAACCTCAAGCAAAAGTCGCATAAAAGCATTTGGCTTGTGTTAAATCCACTTCAATCTTGGTTGTCGTTGCTATTCTTGGCCGGGTTGGGTCTCCTAGTACGGCTGAGATGTCTCTTACTCTGCTTTCCATGAATGACGAAAAACGATGATTTTTCTTTGAAAAAAAGATCATTCCGGTATAGTGAGCGGCTTCTAAAACCATTAGGCCGATTCCTGGCGATGTATTGGAATCGGAGAAAGATTTTTTTTGCAAGAAAGAAGTAATAGAAGAACTAAAGATGGTTCTGAATTTGGGACTGGAAGATGAGGTTGCGGTTGCGAAAGCTTCGCATCGGCAGGGTCAAATGAATGGGACCAGAAAAAGAAAGACTGATTGGCCTATTCTCTGAAGGAATGAAAGAGAGAAAAATTGTCATTCATGGACCAGAATAAATGTGGCTATTATTGGTAGGCTTGAATGCCTATACACCCTCTCTCCCCACCCCATACCTGGATATTTTTGGCATCCCCAGTTCCAGTAGGTTATCAATAATGTACCACAATAAATCCCGTGGCACGTTTGAGAGTAGCCAATCATCTCGAGGGACCCCTGGTGTTCACTTGAGGTTTCGGGTGATCCAGCCAGAAATCGTCTGGTCAAACGGTCAGTACAAAACCATACGAAGTTTAGGACTCAGCCTATCCTCAATCCCATGGGGTGTAGAGCAGCGTTCCTGAATTCAGTTCAGGTAACAGAACTCTAATCGTTGATTTTCTCCCAGAACCTGTGTTTCCGGTAGAACACTCTGGAGTAGAAGTCTCTGGGTCGTTAGCCAAAAAAGAAAGTTAAGCGGCATCCAGAATTTGGATGCAAAGCCTTGTATCCTCTAACTTCTTCAAGACTATCTCAACGTTCTGTGAGCACGCTCGTTTTCTTCTGCCCGACTCTGGAGCTAGGTTGTTTACCACACTGATTTCCTGACTCATATTTATGTATAACTACGGATGCAACATCCAGAAGGTTATTCCTCTCAGCCTGAAGGAAGCATCGGGTACCGGTGCCTTTCTCACGAACATCGCTTTCATTAGGACGGCAGCATTTGATGTTCCAGCAAGCACTCAGCCTCTCGGTACTAGGTATTATAAGCACACTGTCGTCTGCAAAGGGAGATCGGGCAACTCTCGTCCGCCAACATTAATTTCTGCACCCTCTCACTCCAGACGAAGTATGCCATCCTCGAGAGCGGGGCTTAGACGTTTGGGTAGAACAGTGTCGCCCTGTTGGAGCTCTTTGCACGTCTAATGAAAGCTCATCGGAACGCCGCGTTAAAAAGTGGTTGTTGTCCAAGTCACAAAAACAATAAAAAATAAACAACAGTAAGTTAAAAGGCATATAATAAATAAGCATACACAACGATGTGATTGTGTGCCCAAAAAGCTTTAGCTTTGCTATGAGACACAACGGAGACTAAACTAGCGGAAATGAGAGGCGTAACGACGTTCAACATGGAACAATGTCACAAATCACGTTCCAAAGCATACTATGTCAAAATTGAAAAGGAAATATTTTACAAAAAATACTGCCCGTGGAGCATGGCAAATGTAATTGCTGATGGGCAAGCCAATTCGACACTTTTTCCCTCACAACAACGTGGGTACTTGGAGTAATCCTAATTATAGTACGTTACCACAACCTACTAATACGTCGGACTGATCTTACTTCCGAAAATAGAAGCTAACACACAATGTATGCAGTAAATTAGGGTACCCAAATAAAGGCATGGGTGAATAATCGCTTGAGCCTCTTTGAGAGATAGGATAGGATGCTCAGATATGAGAAGGGTGTCCATTTCATTCAGTTTCACTGGGAGATATGCTAGAACCCAAACCATCGCGAAAGAGAGTGATCTTGATTACCGGGAAATGCAAAAGTAAAAACTGAACTCTAACTCGAAAAAATCTTATGAATCACGCTCCAGTGAGTGCGACTTCGGGGTGGTCAGGAAGATTTGAAGGGGACCAAATGACCGATCAACAGCAACTGCTCCAGATCCGGTAAATTATATAGACAATCTTATGCTGAGGGCGACGACATAGCGATGAAGATTTGGTCAGTGGCCAAGCAATTGCGAGTTTATTCAACGAGCCGGAAGTAAGAGAACTACGCGCCACGCGACGATTTAGTCAAAAGGCCGACCATAGTTGGAGGACCAACACTTACTACTAGCTACAATTAACTATAGCTAAGTATTAACAAGGCTCAACTTTAAAGGTTCCGAAGATGGCTTACCCCGTAACAATCGAGTGACACTTGTCCCCGGGGACGCGAATAAAGTACTATTCCCAAAAAAAGTGTCTCCTGACATTGGCAACAATTCAAGAAATTGAGGAAATAGTTTTGGATGCAATCCAGCTCTATATAGATAGCATCCAAAATAGGGCCAGCGAGAGCTCTAGATGAACCTTTTTCAGAAGTAAATCCAGTATGATAGTGGGCAATAGCAATCCTGGGTGAGAACAAATCGGTGTTTTTATGTCTCTTACTTCAGAACCGCCATTCAAAGTAATGAATAATAGAACTTACGAGATGAGGATTACCCTACGAGAGAAGAACATCCTGGCTCAACAGCTGGAAAACTCTTTTCTCGAAAGTAATTCCATATCATAGTAGTTCTTCGGGTTGTCACTGGCGTATTGAAGGATCACCCGTCAAAGGGCATTTTTGCAAAGACTAGTACTTGGTCTAAAGCCAGAGAAGATAGAAAGAATGTACAAAGGAAAAGAAAAAACATTTCCGTCCTCTGAAGGCTATGAATGAAGTACGAGTTTTTTTTTTCTCTTCTTGACGACACATCCCATTCTGCAACAGCGTTAATTCTATTCTTGAAGGCTCAAATGTTTGGCCCAGAAAAAAGTTAAACAGGGGTTGGACCAGAAAGTGACACAATAAGAGTTCCATGGAAACGGTATTTGGACGAGTTATCCAGTGGTGTGTGCTATCGCGTACAGCCGGCTACAGAATTTGCCTGCATGCAACGTGTGCACCCCGGTGTGAATGGTGCAACCTCGACAGCCTCTACAATGCCACGAGAACTCGCCCGCTTTTGGGTGTGTACGTCGGTCAAACCGGATTGGAGCACCGATTACGCCTTATCTACGTCTTTATATAATTAGACCACGTTCCTTTGTGCTGTCCTTGAAGGTCACACGTTCATTACTTTTCGAAGAAAATTCTTTTTAGGAACAAGTTCCATCGTAAACTGTTCCTTTCACTCTCTACTGAACTGGGAAAACTAGAAGTTCATGATGAAATCAGTTTTTTTGATTGTAATAATCAGGGAGGCGCCAGCTAGGAGGTTGCCGAGGAAGATCTCGTCTTTATTTATATAGTTTGAAAATTTGTAGTGCCCATTGCAAGAAGTATTTATTGTCTGGTTATTTGAGTAGGGCTACAAAGCGACTAAAGCTGTGGCCGTAGTACTCTGTGGCCATCTGAATCCCTCAAGACATCCCAGCTTTCCTTTTACTCCATGTGAAGATGGCTATGTTTGGCAGCTCGTTGGAGAAAAACATATAGTCTTGGCACTTGGATGTACAAGGCCTATAGCAAAGCTTTCAAAGGCTCAATCAATCTGCTGCACAACTCGGATAGACGTCGAATACATGGCAGGTCCTAAGGTCCTATAGAGGCCGCATTTGCTATACGGCCGCTATAGCAAAAGATATACTCGAGCTTCCAGAAAAAATAACTCTCCAACAACAACACTACCACTTGGGGCTCTGCGCCTACGCAAAAAATAAGATAATTGAGCAAAGCTTTGATGGTTTTTGTGGTGAATTGGTGGAAAAAAACCGGAAGTTGACGATGAATTGAGCGACAGAAAACTAGCAAACGCTAAAGAAAAGCCCGACTCGATCAGTTCTTGCATCCACATGAATTCAGCTGCAACCCCGAGGGGAGAGAAAGAAAGAAGCATCGAAAGAGAAGAAGACCGAGAGATTCAAGCGAAAGATGACCTGAGTGAAAATCATGAGCAAGAGAGCAGAAAAGGAAGAAAAAATGAAGATTCCGATAGAAGTATGCATGATATGTTATGTTTACACTTTGTTGTTGCTTCTCATCCGAGGCCCTTCATCAGAAGATCCAGTTATCCACATCAACCAGTGTTGAGAAAAGTGCTGTTCCCTCTGGGGAAACAACGTCCGAAATGTCGCCTTCTGAGTTGCACAATACAATACAAGTGAACAGATATAGTTGTCTATCTATCCGAGCCTCAAACGAATCTGAACAAGGTGTGCTGGGGAAAAACTAGTCAGCCGCCACCTCGGCTCACCCCTTTCCCTTCTACGTGAGATATTCCACCTATATAACATTACGTCGTTTACGAAACAGAGGAGTAAAACCCAGTAGTAGGCTATACTCTGAGGGAACCGACTTCAACGAGGACTTTACTGACATTTTTAAATCTCATCAAACTTTGTAGTATAAAAAACTCTCGTAATAGAAGGGTACTACCACTCCTCATTAGGAATACCCATGAAAACCCCTCTTCAGTCGACAACATTAGCACTTATAAAGAAAAAAATGGAGGAAAGCGAGACAAACCGCGACTGAATGGGTACCCAGGGCTTCAGCGCCGTATCCTTTGCTCAGTACGCAGCGCCCTCGATTCATTTCCAATTATAGTTTTTATTGTGTCTCAATTATTTTCATGAATGGCTCTTGATTATGCTCATATGGGTCCACGATATAGATGGTAGGGGTCGTTTCGGTCCGCTCCGCACCAGAAGAGCCGATCGGAGAACGATGTTGAAGTGTATAGCCAATTTTGGCCACTTCGTCCATGGCTATACAAGGTATCATGACAGCCTCGAGCGGGGGCCAAGAGTCTTTCAAGTGTGTCAGATGGCACAATCATATCCATCAGATCGAAGATCGAAATTAGAAAGATGACAAGTTTCTTTCAAAGAAAAAAAAAATGAATGAAAAAGAATATCTTATTGTTAGATGGTTCGTTTCGCCCGTCTCGGGAACGAGTGTCCAACAAAATTGATCCTCGGGGCTGGGTTAAGGGTAAATTGAGCCCACACTTTGAAAAATGTGGTTATAAAGGGTAATCAAAGCCATCAGCTTTGCCTTTAGCGACCCTATATATCTCAGGTTTATATGAAAGAGCAAAGACCTCAGACAATCCATCGCCTTATCCAAGTATTATAATTTATTCAAAGGGCAAGATATGAGCGCTCGGAGCCTCTCTAGAGCCGTGAACTCTTCTGAGCACTAAACATATGTAATAGAGACGATCTTTGATGGATGAGGTACTGGTGTGGCAGGCATAACCAGGGAAACAAGAGCAGATTGAAGATATTTAGAGAAACAATGAAAGATGATGGAATGTTATTGACAGCTCCTACCCTTTGTCACTCATCACTAGCAGTTATGACTAGAAATTATCGCCGGGTAACTATTTAAACCTGAATTCCGAGTAAACAAGGATGTAATGTCCTGATGCTGCCGGTTGGCCGGTTTATCCAATACCTGCAATTTTCATTCCAATATCATGGAATGAAAATTGCAGGTCGACCAAATCCTTTCAAATAAATGTTGCTCGGGCTCGGTTCGATCAATCATTAGGTATGCGCCGTGTACTCGTCTTCATTTAAAACTGAGCAACAGTTGAACCGACAGGCCTCAACCGACGCCCCTTTGAAAAAACAGATTTTTTCGTTCTCCAAACGTCAGCCGCCAGTTAATGAACAGACCAACATGCAATAAGGGGAAGCAGCGCGACCTTCAGCAGTAAGTACCTCCGGGATACGGTCAAGTCGTGCGTCCGAGGGTGCGCGCGGCAAATTGCGCGGCGAAACCCATACCTGTTCTGACGACTCTAGCGCCTATTATTTGGGCCCAATTTCGAAGTACAGCAGAATAGTAGGATCAGCTGACCTTACTAAACTACCTTACTTCAGATTTGGGCCCCAATGATAGGCGCCAGAGTCGTCCAAATTCGCCACGAACTTCGCCGCGCTATTTGCCGCGCGCCCCCTCGGACGCACGACTTGACACACACCCACTACCTCCATACCAAATATTCATGTGGGTGAGTAGACGGGGTCCCCAAGAGGAGATGGAGAAACCTTAGAATGGAAATCAATGGCTGAACAAATCAACCGACGTGCAGGCTTATAGACCAAACAATTCTTGTAAGGGACAGTACTACCGTAAGTAACCATCCATCACGAATAACACCTTGTGGTCCTATCACTAGCGATTGGATTCACTTCCTCCACGTGTAGAGAAAGCTCCAAAAACGATAGTGATGTCATATGTTGCAGGAGAACATGGAAGAGTTGGAATCTTTTTGCCTACCAGAAGATCATGAACGTGCCCCACCACCAGGTTTATCTAGACCCTTTACTCTAGATGACCAGTGGGAAAAGAGAAAGAAAGAAAAAGATCAAGGAAAGAAACCTAGACCTGACTTCTTCTAGAGCCCGTCTGAACGGGCTGCCTTGTACCTTCTGAAGCCATCTGAGGAAGGGGAAATGCTTGAAAAAGAAATAAATGGTTGACCCCGGGTGGGCAGAAGAGTAATACCCAGAAGGCTTTAAAGCCAACATTGGTATAGCCTTCTGGAGGTCTGAAGGGACCCACCTGTACCGCGCAGTGTCACCTGAAAAAACACAAAGCCCTCAAGGATGAGAATAAATGAGATAAGGAGGAATTCTGGAGAAATGGTCCTGGAGTGGTCAGAAGAATGATGACTGGGTTTGGCCCTCAGAAATGATTGGTAGATGTTGCCTCATGAAGCCTTTGGAATAACCTAATTTGGCTATTGGGAGCTATTCAGGGAAAGCTGTATCAAGCGATGTAAATTTGGCAAAAGCTCGAGCAGTAGGCAAGTAGTCGAGTAAACTCGTCAAAAAATGCGACAGCATCAATCGTGAGAGAAAAAAATGTCACCAATTGGGGTCATCTGGGAATGTGAGTAAAGTGAAGGAGTCAAAGCAGTTATGTTATCTACTGGTGTTTTTAGGCGGAGCATGGACCGCGACAACAAACTAACCAAATCGTCCCTAAGGACCCTTTGCGCTGCACTTTGGAAAGACTTCGCTGTCACAGTCATTGCTGCCGTTGTGTGGGTGGAGGAGATCTTCGTCGGGACGATTTGTCTTCTCAGTCGCTTTTTCGCGGATTTTGAAGGAAAAAACGTCTTCATTGAAAAACCGCCAGTTTCTTTTGCGACAAATCCTTCTAGTATCTGACCGGGTTTAAGAACAAAAAATGATGAAACTTCAAGGATCGGCCATAGATTCTGGGTACTCGAAGTGTAGGAGCCTCTGGATGCCTAATTGTGCTATGAACGCTGCATTCAGAAGCTGCATCTCTGATCTTTCAGACGTGGCTGACACCAGTAACTCGTCCTTAAAGGGAAGGATGGCCTTGGCGGATAAAGGATTCGAGGAACTGATCTCTTACTTGTCAGAGGATTTTACCGGAATACTAAACATTTCTACAGTATGATGAATACTACTGAAATGAACTACTCAGCCGATATGATGTAAGGGGAAGACTTGTTAAGGTGAAAATCAGGATGTATCAGAACATCTTTGCAGCCCAATATATTTAACCCATTGGGGACCGCGCCTTTTAAGCGTGTCTGGCGTGTGGGACCGAGCGCTTTTTTCGCGGGCTCTGTCTGTGGCCCGCCCGCGGGCCACACGGTCCCAGGAGCAATCTTACTTTTGTGAACACTTTCACTAGACAAAAATTTTTATAAAAATGGCAAGGAAGAAAAGATAAGTTATACACAACAAACAGTGCTGTCGTTATGGCATTGATTGTTGTTCTTTAATGTTTAAAAAAATATAGGAAACTTTTACAAAATTATCTCTAAATGTGCCTGATATCCGACTCCATCAAAACTCAAGGAAACATATAAAATTATTAGGTTGATGCATAATTATTGCGGATTTTTTTCAGCAAATTTTAATTGAAGAAACGATAGAAATATCTAGCAAAGACATGTTCAAATAATTGCTCCGGAACATATCCACCATCTACGTTGAGCACTGCTTCCCATCTACTGAGCAGTCGGATTCCACAGACTTAGGAGTTTCGATTCTTGAAGACGACTACCCTTGACGATGGCCATCAAGCCATCCACTTCGTCGAAAGTTCTGCTCGTTAACCATTTTTTCAACGGGCAATCATCGTGATAATCCATAGGAATTTCCGTTGGTGAATAGGACGACCGTAGAGGCAGATTCCATTCCTTTTTCGGCTTTAGATGACTGTTCCATCGTCGAGAAGTTCCTTGAGATCAGGTTATGAGTGGGCCGCCTTCCAATATTTCTCGAAGTAATAGAGCACCAGGCAGTTACGCACGCTCTCGCGCGCGCTAGGGGCTCTAGCCATGAGAGACGGAGCCGCATGAGCTGATTTTCATTATAGACCTTTGTCGAGCTTATGAGTTTCCGCTCAAACCTCGCTTCCTGTGGGCGGAGTCTGGTCCTGCCACCCACCATAAGTGTTCCCATCCTGTCGCCTGTACTTCTACCATATTTGAACTTTCTAGGTCCATGGGAACAGGAGTTATGAATTTTCGCCCGAACCCCGCCCCTTGTGGGCGGAGTCTGGTTCTGCCACCCACCATAAGTTTTCCTATGATGACGCCTGTACTCCTACTGAGTTTGAACTTTCTAGGTCCATGGGGACAGGGGTTATGAATTTTTGCTCAAACCCCGCCCCTTGTGGGCGGAGTCTGGTCCTACCACCCACCATAAATTTTTCTATCACGACGCTTGTATTCCTACGAAGTTTGTACTTTCTAGGTTCATGGGGACAGGGGTTATGAATCTTTGCTCAAACCCCGCCCCTTGTGGGCGGAGTCTGGTTCTGCCACCCACCATAAGTTTTCCTATGATGACGCCTGTACTCCTACTGAGTTTGTACTTTCTAGGTTCATGGGGACAGGGGTCATGAATCTTTGCTCAAACCCCGCCCCTTGTGGGCGGAGTCTGGTTCTGCCACCCACCATAAGTTTTGCTATCATGGCGCCTGTACTCCTACGAAGTTTGAACTTTCTAGGTCCACGGGGACAGGGGTTATGAATTTTTGCTTAAACCCCGCCCCTTGTGGGCGGAGTCTGGTTCTGCCACCCACCATAAGTTTTGCTATCATGGCGCCTGTACTCCTACGAAGTTTGAACTTTCTAGGTCCACGGGGACAGGGGTTATGAATTTTTGCTTAAACCCCGCCCCTTGTGGGCGGAGTCTGGTTCTGCCACCCACCATAAGTTTTACTATCATGGCGCCTGTACTCCTACCAAATTTGAACTTTCTAGGTCCATGGGAACAGGAGTTATGGATTTTCGTATATCGATGTAAGAGATGATGCGAGCTTTGGGGCACGCTCCGCCCATTGTGGGCGGGCCTCCGCTGACGTCATTTATGCTGGAGACATCTTCGACAATGCTCCTCACATATCAACTTTTTCCTGCTCTGTTGGCTTTCTCCAAACCGAGTTATAAACGTTTTCATAAAGCATTGCATTTCTGGAGAACGCCCCGCCCATCGGGGGTGGGTCTCCCCAGCTCGATCTAACTTGCCAATGCACACCTCTATCCACCTTTGAACCCCAATTTTGAGGCCGTCTTGTGACTGAATTTGAAATCATGGTCCTCAGTCCAGCTCATTTCGATGCACGCCACGCCCACTGTGGGCGGGGCTTCGCCAAGCTGATGTGTGCTTTATACTTCTGAGGACATGGCCCACCCATCCCACGCTTGACCCGGTCTCTCCAGGCAGATCTAAAGGAGTTAAGGAATTTCGTGACAGACATACAGACAGAACGACAGACAGACAGACAGACAGACAGACAGACAGACGAAGCGCTTTATAGTAAGTAGGATAATGTGGCGTACATGAAGATGACTTTCTACACAAATTTCTGTTAAGGAAATCGAGAATATTATCATCATGAGAAGAAGTGCATGTAACTTATTAGTTTATAAACTTTGCTCTTGCCCCTTTATCATTGCCTCGGAAGAACTTTTGTTTTCTCTCATTACTATGGGCGGAAGTCAATGATTCTCGGACCACTGCGCCTCAAGATTCTATAACAGGTCGTTAATCTGCTCTATACTTGAGAGGGTCAAAAAAATCGAAAATGAATGTTATACACGGGAAATAATACTGTGGCCCGTATACGGGCCACGCGGTCCCAGGAGCGCGACAGGGCGTGGCCCGTATACGGGCCACGCGGTCGTCAATGGGTTAAAAATAATTGAAAGTATTGAAAACTAAGCAGCCCTTCTAATGAAACTGGTAAAGAATTCCAAAAGAAGTTGGAAAAATTGGAGCTACAGGCAATCGATGTCAAAACCTCATTTTATTCATTTAAAATTTTCCCGACCCTGAATAAGAGCCAGATCGTAAATCTAGAAGGAGAGATCAGAAGCGAACGAGGTTCCCACGAAATGATACGACTAACGATCAAATGGAATGGGCCAATTCAATGAGCCCTACTTCACACGATCTCAAACCCAGAAACGTCTAAAAAGCGTTATTGTTGTGTTGTTGTTGAAATTTGTTTTTCAGGTCGTCTATTGTTTGAAGCACCAAAGCCTTCCAGAAATTCCAGCTTCAATGATAAATGGTTAAATGTAAAAGATGTGCGAAAGCAGTATAGCGTGCTGGCCTCTAACGACTCCCTCTAGGCCTGCTCCACCCTCCGACAACAGCCTCTAGAGGATCCGCCTCAACAGCTTCTTCTCTGACCACAAGCCGCGCATATCACTTTTGAATAATATTATTCCTTATGAATAGAGCTGTAATGTGGCACAATCAGATAGAAGGAAACTCCCTTCCCAATGACCATTTCGGAACTGTTGGTATTTCTTATAGCTCGGGAAGCAAACTCAACAAGGATGTCTGCCAAATTCAGCATCGATGCTCCAAATTCTTCCCGATACGCGAATGTCTGCTGAGCTTTCAGTAAAGCTGAACGTTTATACTCGATGACTAGCGGTCGACGTTAACGAAGCGTAGAAGCGAGGAAGCGCTCGCATAGAAGAGATGGCGGACGACAAAGCGCGAATGTAATACACACCGGAGGACGTCCGTTGCGCGCGTCGGTCGAAAGTAGGTCACCCCGCCCATTTCGTGTGCGGTGCCCCCCACCGAGGTTTCGAGATGACATTACAGTACCACCAAGTGTCAGTGGAGCGAACGATTTGCACTTGTCCGTGTTATCTTCTCTTTCAGCTGATTGCCTGGATTGCCGTCAAGCGCAAATCGTATGCCCCACAGACAATTGCGACATTCGTCAAGTATCGCCTGCTGACCTGCCGCATGCGACGGCTGCGGCGTGACCTAATTTCGACGGACGCGCGCAACGAAACGCACCCAATACAGACCTCCCTGCGTACAGTTCATACAAAGTCGTAGGAAGGAAGCTGATGACGGCTACGGCATGTGAAGTATGACCGCTGGCTGTTGGAGAAAAGTTCGCTCGGGTCAAAGACGGGGATATGGCTACTTTCTAAAAAAAGCAAAAAATTTAAGCTTTTGAAAGCGAGAAATGTGGGGAGTTGCCACAGAGACAAACATTTCTCCACATTTCTCACTTCAAATGGCTTCCATAGAAGAGTCTAATAAATGTGGTAAGAGCTTCAATAGGTGATTCAAAGAAAATTTTTGTCATTACTTGTTTTCGTTATTCTTTCACTCTAAAAAGGCCCGCAACGGCAGATTTAAGACAGCAAATAGTCCAATTTCACATAATGTTACCCAAGTTTCGTATTTTCTGTAATAGGTAACCTCTCATCAAGAAGGTTAACAGATACTGACCAGTAAATATAAATATCATTCAACAGCTTTCAATTATCTGAAAATTCGAAAAAAAGTAATTGTGAATTCACTGGTTGACATGAAATTTACCTCATACAAAATTCCCTTGAGCGAGCTGGATCAATTGAGAATACTGAGAAAAAATTGTTTTGAAAAAAATTGAAATTAATATCGATTTGTCCCCTCATCTTTATATAGTAGCTAATACATCATTATCACGATAATAGAAGCCATTTTTGTTTATTTTTTGACATTTTCAACGGTTGGATGTAAGGTTTAGAGCTGTATCATACTGTATCCTTGGACAGCACCAGACCTCCGCAAAATCAAGTTGCACGGTCCAGTCGATGCTGATAGAATAAGCTCGTTCTCGTGTCACTCACAAGTTCGTTCAAATCACCAGTGTTTTTGAAAACAGCTATCATTCCATCACATTATATGAGCCTAGTAATACCATTACAAGCCCATTGTTACCAACTAAACGTCTACTTGGTGCTTCTAATAGTACAGCAATTAGGTGCAAGTGAATGAAAACTACCTCATAACCATGCATAAGAAGGAAAAGTGAAAAAAGTTGAAAAAGGACAGAAGAAAAAGTAGTGCTAAGTGAAAACACGAACAGATAGACTAAGGAGTACTACAGTGGACAAAAACACAGAAATAGTAGTGCCGACGGAACTCACCACCATGTCATCTTCGTCGTCGGTCCATTCGTCATCAAAATCGTCGACACTGGACGCCGCTGCCGGTGCGCTGTTGGCTAGAATTCATTGCTTAAGTACTCTATTTTTTACCCATTTTAGAGAAAAACTTTATCCCTTTTCCGAGAATTTCCTGCGTCAAAATTTCACTGGGGTCCGAGTAGGACATATGTCAGCGCGCGATTTTTCCGCAATAGACGAGCGACATGCCCACGCGACAAATACTATAAACAACTCTCCGCCGCATGCGAAAAAGTGCGAATAGAACATCTGATGGTTAATAAGTTTCAAATGGAAACATGGTTCATTCAAGGTACTCAGTAGAGTCGAGCGACCTCAAGCACCCTCGGTTTATCTGGACGAGTTTGGTTACAACGACTGTCACGATTTCCTTGTTGTATTACAATATTCTGTATGCTCAAGTTCCCAAATCCTGGCCGGCTAGTACTCCCCTTTCACTTGGTACATTCAGTGGAGCTGACCTCGGGACCAATTCACAGAGCAGGAATAACGAAGGGGAGGTAGAAATCGGAATTTTTCCTTTCACGCCGACCAATCCACACTTGGGAGGGGTCCAAGCTTAGCGTCTGCAGGTATCATATTTGCAGATACCTCGAACAAAACCCATATAACGATTTCCGGGTGGCTATTTCGAGACAATATGCTTGGAAATAAAACTGATGGCAGCCGAGAAATCCCGAAAGAATGGAAGGTTTAGTTGATCAGGGTAGATGTGAAGTCCTCAGAAACTTGGCGCCGGATCATAGCAGTTCCGCCCAGAGAATTTCGCATTTGAAAAGCTTTTACTGCCCCTGTCTCACTGAAGGACATTTTTAAAGAGTTCTTACTACTTGTAAGGGGTCCCAGAGTTTCCAAGAAATCACGAAATCATTGCAAGTCTGATAGTAAGCAATTAAAAAGCGGCTTTACCTGGTGTATACGGAGGAACTGCGGCGCTTCCTGCAGGAGCGGCCGGTAAGGCAAAAGCTGACGTTCCCCAGTCATCGATGGGAGCAGGTCGAGTTGTGATCGAAGGAGTTACGATAGACGGTGGAAGTGGCTGCAAATCGAAATGATTAGATTGTCATAACAAAAATCTTTCTGTCTGTTACCAAGTCTCTACGCTTAAGTTCCTTTGACCAAGGTACAGAGGTTCAGAAAACCAGTATTCCTAACAGTTCACCTGGTTGAATACTCTTGCTTAATCTACCGGCAATTCCTATAGATAATTAGGTATAAAATAAATGCCAACGAAAACGTCCATATAAAAACGTGCTCATTGATTTATTTACCTATTCATTTATTTTTTTACGGTCTCATAATTCTATTCTTGAACTAACCAGATTTAAGACATTATTGCTAAAAGTTATGGATGCATAATAGACAAATAAATAAACGTATAAATAAGTAACCATTTTTTTTCATAAGCCAGGAAATTGTTAGTCTTCACCCGCCGATGGGAAAGATCAGTTCATTCATATGAAAGGGGATTTCCTCTTGCTATGGTTATTCGAAATACAGCAAAGACTGTAGTCATTTTCAGTTGTTTTTTTGATATAGCAACACCATGCAAACAAAGACGACGAGTCTCCTTGTTGTTTGAAACTCGTCCAAAATGAGGAGGGCTCATGGGATAAAATGAGAAGGGTTAGGGATAGTTATCAACTACGTTCGACTCTAGTTCTTGACGTTCAAGTTCAAGTTCTTGACGATGACCACTCTCATCCTGGAATGCGCCGCGCACTCGGCTTCTATTCAGAATCATAGTGACGGTTTGAGTGCGTATGTAGCCTACAGAATGACTTTATTTGAGTAGATGATGTCAACTTCAGCACCTTTGCCCTCCCAGAGAGTATGGTTTCAAGTAACAATCCCAGAAGAAGGGAAAACTAAGTTTGCCTAGGCGAAAAACAATCCCGGGCTCAATCCTCGATCCATGCGTGTGGGTTACCAAGGAATCCCAACCGTGCCCTCCAATTCTTAGCTCTATTCTCTTTAAACTGTTCCTGAACCTCTACTTTTTAGTTGGTTCATGTTTTTGGGTCCCTGGCTGCTCTGCGCTATTATTGCTTTTTCCTGTAACTGTAGGTCTGAACAGCATTCTTGCATTGGTTTATGTAAGCAGTAAGAGCAGTATGGGATCAAAAATCTACTTGCAGAAGAAAAGACAGGCTTCCTCTATACAAAAGGGTCCGAGTTCCATATAAATAGGGCTGCAACATAGCTCCCAATCCATTTCTTGCTTTCAGTCGCCATGACATACATGACTTAAAATGGCCGACAGCAAAATTTGCAGTCAATCTTAGTCCACCTACACATGACCATTACCAAAAACTGCAATCGGCCCTCTCGTTAAGACGAAAGATTTATGACAAATTTTTGTTGTTTTTTTTCAAAAGATGCACATACCCGATTTCAAGCTTTAAAATGGGTAAAAATGATTGGAGGTAGTTGGAAAGAAGGGTTTCCGGCTGCTTTTTCTGAAGGTAACTTAATAACCCTTCATACAACCGATCAGAGGTAATTCATGCTATCTACAAATCTACAAAAAAGATCCAAAACTCACGACTTCTATCAATTTTCTTCAAAAATCCCTTCACTCAGTCAGATAAAGGCACAACTCATGATGAAAATGATTTCTGACACACACTAAGGCGGAGGAGTTCTTATGGAGTTGTGGAAGCTGTGAAGGATGCACAATGTGCATCAGGACGCACACGTAGTTGGCAGCTTACTTTAGCCATCTTTGCGCAATGGTGCCAAATGTTGGACATCTTGTCCAAATACCTTTTCTAAGCAACACTTGTCGTCAGATTCTCGTCCAACTCTGATTTCACTACTTTTTTTAGCGTTATGTTTCTCGGATTTTCGCATTTTCTTCGCCTTCTTTGCACTATTTCGGGGTTACCACTTCCGTTATTCTTCTGGAACTAAAATATCCCAGAATTATCGTGAACTGTGCATTTAATTGACTGTGCATCTTATATTGTTGTAATTGTTGATTCTTGATTTGTTGATTTGTCGATTATTGTAATTACTTAAAGCTCTTCGCCCTAAAAAGGACTCCAACCTGACCATGAAACGGTAGCAGAAAAAAAACAGTTGTCTTGAAATAAGTTGAGGGATAGAATACAAATAATCAACGAATCAAAATAAAACTTCAAAAAATAAAAGAAAAACCATAAAAATAATTCGCAATCCTAGAATCAGAGTATAAGCATCAGCAATTTAGAGCGCCGAGATACTTGATTTCTGTCCGGTGGAGCTTGAATTGGACAAGCAATAAGCTCAGCTTTTGAGTGATAATTTGTGATACCAGTGTATTTTGAACCATAGCCAAAATGAATAGAAGACCTACATTTCCCCTGCATTCATGACTTGTTTCACTGTCGTCCTCAGCAATAGCCAGTTGGGGTGTAAGAAATGAGACCGTACGATCCACTTCTGGCTTCAGTGAGCTACAGGTGTGGCGACGAATCATTTGACGACGTCGCTTCTCAATCAGAAGACGATTCGTCTCTTCAGCTGTTATTAGAATAGCTGCCGCACTTGGATCCGCCTGATCGACGGCTTTACGTAGCCCCGATGCGAACAGCATTATGACGAATCACTTAGGTGATGGCGAATGAGCTTTGTTGAAATGTCTTCCTTCTATAGAAAAATGGCCGAAACTGAAAGTTAAGTAAAGTTTGCGGTTTGGAAGACGTTGATGAAGCGATTACGGCACCGCAAAAAAAATAAGCGATAACGACAACAGGAAGTTAAATTCGTTGATTAAAGATAAGCATATGGAGCAATGGTGAGAAAAGCGTTAAATCTATTCATATCCCAAACTCACAGATGCCACCACCGTTACAAGCATAATGATAACAATAATTATAATGATGAAAAGTTCAATCCTCAACGTCAGTCAATCTCATTTTTGAGATGCGCACCACATTCGACTTCCATTTAGAATCGTAGTGGCATATTGAATGTGGCATATGTGGCCTACAAAATGACTTGTGGTGGCCAATCGGTGTAAAAGTCAATACTGCTATCCTCCCAGATTAGTCTGAACAATTTAACCGACCCCGGAAGATGGAATGCTTGGTTGGCCTGGACAAGTATTGATTCGAGGTCCGATCTCACGACGATGTGTGCAAGATAATGCGCCGCTTGCCGCTACACCACCTCCGTACAATAATAATATTAACAGTAATGATCAGTTTCAGTACCCTCTTTTTATGATGGCTTTGCACAGCACAAACCAGGAACTTATTTGAAGTCCTGTTCAGTGAGAATAGAGCGAGACAGCATCATATTGAGCCTTCCCTAGAGGGGCAAACTGAAGGTTGCGAATAAGAAGAATACCTGAAAGCCCTGACTTCTGATTGTACACCAAAGATCGATTTCCATCATTTACACACCATCAGAAACTTCTGCCAACTTCGTAAGGCATCACCTTGCACCAGCAAAGATCGAACTCGCATCTTTTCAGGAAGTGAACTCGAGCTTACAGCCCCAACTAATCAACAAGAAGTTACTGGATCCAACGCTCTCCGGACTGAAGAGCATCTTTAAGGCTTCGAAGGGGCGGTTTGCTTTGAGAATTAGTGTTTCGATCAAAATCAACCAATTAGAGCTGCCCCATCATCCCCAACGGTCTCTTCATTGGCGGCATGCCTGAGATCGAAACTACGCCAGAACTAGGGACCGAAATGGTTCTTAGGGATACGGTCAACGAAGGTGACAAAATGCTTGGATGGAAGATTTAATGCCATTGCGAATGTTAGCCCTTACATTCCATCCCATTACAAGGAAGCACCCGGAGCATACCAACATTAAAACTTGAAAGTTGTTTGGTCTGAGAAGATTTGTCACTTATTCCCGTGGGGTCATGAAGAAACAGTTTTGTCGCGTTTGTTACAGAAAGCGACATTGGTGGCTAGCTTTGCAGAAACCTAAGCAGAACTGAGAAAGAATTGAACTTGTTCAGTGTGAAGGCGTCGAAGAGCACCATCATTCCCCCAACTACTTTAACAGCAATAGATTCAGAGCAATCAAAAGCGACTAAAATTCAAGAAATCAGATCACAGTACGGATCAGTCCAGAACATAAAGAAAATGAGCCCTTCCTAACGCTCTCACCGAGGAAACTGATGCCGTTCGTTTCGACGTATACACCATCTTGTAGTCATTAAGCTCATAAAATCCCCTTTTTAATTAAAAAGACGGTTATTAGGAAGAGTGCTTTCTGGAAATGTGCCCTTTACTTTATGGCTTTTTGGCGGAAAATGAATAAGAAGTGCTCGTAAGAAAAACGTGATGGTAGCAGAGGATATAACAAATTCACGAGGGGCTGGGTAGGGAAGGATCAAAGGACACACGAATGGGTGACCTTTGGCATGATAAATGGATAAAGCTTCAAGACATTGGTCAATCCCGTCTGAGGAATGCGCCCCTCCCCCCCCCCCCCCCCCATTGGAATTCCATTTAGGATCACAGTGGTGTATTGAATGCGTATGTGGTCTATAATGACCTGCGGTGGCTAGCTGATGTACAACTCAGTGCTTTTGTTCTCCCAGACGAGTTTGGTACGGAGTCACCGACCCCGGAGGGGTGGAAGACCTGGTTGACCTGGGCGAATATCGATCGGAACTCGAACCCTTGACCATGGGTGAATGATATTGCGCCATTTGCCACTACGTCACTTCCGCCCATGGGATGATAGTATAAAAGAAATAAAGCATAAACAACAACAAGCCTGGTGATATTATGGCTATGATGGACTCTTTCTGGCTACTGCTTCGATATTTTATCAATTGTTTCACAGAAATCTATTTATCAGTTTCACATAGGTTGCTGAAGCATTACAGCCTGACTGACTGCTACTTTTTATGGCCTAATGGTATGAGGCGGATGGCGATATGCCTTGCATACAGCCTCGTGAGTAAGAGATGTGTGCAGTAAGGTAAGAGCCCGAACCTTCCGCCTTACGACATCTGTTGGGTGAAGTAATGATGACGAGTTATCCCGTTCAGCCCGAAAGTGAGCACTGAGTGAAAGCCGAATGCATGGCGCGTACCAAAAAAAGTCTCCGATACTCTCAGGGAAGTCGGTAAAGCAGGAAGATCGAGGGGTTCGCTCGCAGCGAAGTCTTACTACAAGATACTATTGAAAAAGCAAAAATGGATATGTAATAAATATGCAAGGATATATGAAGGAGAGGCCGGTGTGGGTGGAAACGAGCCGAAAGTGAAGGGGTGGGAGGGACTACTTGTTCCCATAAATTAAACTCGAGTGCCTTTCAAAACCGAAAACAACAGTAGAAATAATCCTTATTGGCATTTAGCGAAGATAGACACCCCAGCATGGCTGAGAAGAAGCAAACAAAAGGCAAATGGCGAGAACAGAAACAGGAGGCTATGTGCAGTCGAGATACAGAGAGATAGGCAAACGTTACAAAAGTAAAGAGGATACTTTGGACCTTGATCAATCCCGTCGGAGGATGCGCCCCGTATTCGACTTCTATTCGGAATCGCAGAGGCGTATTGAAGGTGTATGTAGCCTGGGCAATGACTAGCGGTAGCCAGCCGATGTACAAGTTAGTGCTTTCATCCTCCCGGACGAGTCTGATACCAATTCACCGACCCCGGAGAGATGGAAGGCTTAGTTGACCTGGGATGTTATCGACAGGGAATTGAACCCGTTATCATGCGTGCGTGATAGTGGGTCATTTGCCACTACACCGTCTCCTCCCAAACAAATAAATAGAAAAAGAAAATAATGAATAAGACAGAATGGAAGAACAAGTTGGATGAATGTACAGTCTCGAACCAGGGCCACTGCGGTCCCGTGAATCAGAGACACTACCAGTGCTATTCCCTATTTTCACCCTGCTGTAAAGGCGGCTCAGCTCAGGTAGTTCGGGAAGGAATCCAAAGGTTCCAAAATGCTATTTGGGAAGGAGCTTGGACACATGCATGGACTAGAAACGCAGAACAATCGATGGTAGAAGATGTTTCTAACTACTCCATTGTGGTTTGGGGTTTGGTTCAGTTTACCTATTTATGGAAGACGGCAACTTTTTTGGGTAAGGAACGGTAACGGCAGTGTCTATGGTAAATGTTAGTGGGTAGTTGGGTAAAGTAATAGTAGGGGTTTTCCCATAGATACAACTGTTACTTTATCCAAGAGAATACCGATATAGTAAGGTCTTTTTTATACTGCAACTATCAAACTATTAATGAAAGCAATAACTGAGGAGGATGGATGGACTAATGTAATAAGATTTACAAAAATTCTCGATGATGAGCTCGCACATCAATATGCGGGAGACTTTTTTTTGCAAAATCTCATTTCGTCTACTGCCTTTGAAAGGAACAGACGGACGGACAACGGAGTAATTTGCCGAAAGAAGGATGAGAGGAACAGAAAACGAACGATGAAGGACGTGCCCGAATGTGCACGTCCTGTGTTCGATGGCTTTCGATGTTTTTCATTGTACATCAGCTGAGATGAGATGAGATGAGATAGGATGGAGAAATGAGCCGCCTTTCTTTACGACTTCAATGATCGAGCGGAAATTTGATTTTCACTGAGACATACTGAGAAACCTTATCTATAGAAACAAATTACCTTACCAAATTGACAATCTACGTGAAATGCTCGGGACGATTCCCAAGGGACACACGAAAATCGCTTAAGCAATCACTGTTCTGGCAGAACTCGAGACGATCGAGAAGCGTTGTACTCCTTAGGAAAGCGACACAGAGGAAAATTCTCTTTTGGATGGAGGCCGCGTAGTGGCAAGCGGCGCACTATAACAAATGCCTGGTCCGGAGATCGAATTTTCGACCGATACCCGCCCAATCAACCTAATCCGTAGAGATGGGAGCTTGGTACAATCAAGGTTAACTCTGTCCTTCACCTCTACAGGTTAGGTTGTTTGATAAGGATGGAAGACATTCTCAACTGAGAGGATAAGAGCACTGGCTTGGATGGCGCCGATATCCAGCTGGCCAACGCAAGTCGTCGTGCAAGCCACAAGAGCATTCAAACGATGACTAAAATTCTGACTAGAAGCCAAATGCGAGGCGCATCCTTTATCTTCAATCATTTCTCTTGAGATGGATTCACTGTTCGCCGTTTTATACGAGTCCTTTAAAAGAAAGAATTCAGTTGTTACCCTAGCCCTGCATAGCTCTGCTACCCAGAGGACGAGGCTTCCAGGCAGGCTATTTCCAAAAGGATAATTGAATTTCTGCACAAATATACACGGTGAAGGATAGCATTCTTTGTGCGCTCGACCTTATTTTGGGTACGCCCACCTATCCGCTCGAATGCTTTTCAGAATGGTGGTTTTGAAGGAAAGACGAGCGGGTGGGCGTATCTTGAAATGAGTTCTCAAAATGGAATTCGAGTGCACATTTGTCCTTTACAGAAGTAGCTAACTAGTCTGATGTTCCAGCATCTGTTCGTATAGCCCAAAACAAGTTGGAAGCCGATTGTCCTATTGCGAAGGGAAAGACTGCTTGATCGACCTGGGTGGGCGTCAGTTGGGTAGTTGGAATCAAAAACCATACGTGTTCATAGTGGTGGCCATACCGGGCACTACAGTACCTTACCCGAATGATGCAATAAATACCGATACTGAAAACATACGGTCACTCCAAGTAAGCATAGTTTGCAGAAGAACTGAAAACCTAGAGTTTCTCGGGCTGCACTTCAACGCAATTAGCTCATTAAGCACTACCTCCCACGCCTACCCATCCCACACCACCCATCCCCTCCCTCACCCCTCCTTCCACTCCCCCCACCCCCCTTCTCCCCACTTCATTCCCCCATTAGCTCACTAACAGAAAATCGTGAAAGGGAATCGGCCTAGACTTTGAATTATTGTGAGATCAATACCGAAGGCAGTACTGTAGCACCTTCCCCGAATAAAGCTCCCTCTTGCGGCTGACCGAATATTGCGCTCTTCTTCTCCTATGTCTCACCCTCCTCCCCCCCCCCCCCCCTTCCTCATAAGCATGAAAACGATGGCCATAGTAGGGTCCAATACACACTTGCCTCTAGCTGAGGCCATGCTCCTTCCAACAAGTGACCTTTCCGGTTGCTTCTAAAGCGGAAATTTATGGGTGGTGTTGATCACGATAACCTGCTTACTGACTAGTAAATGAATAAAAAATAGCAACTGGTAGTGTAATAGCAAATCCTTGAACGAAGAAAAACTGAGCAAACAGCTGAACTTGTGGCTCAAATCAGGGCTGACATGAGTTACAAGCGGGATTACGTAGCGGGGAAACCGACGTAGACAGATTTACGAGGAAGTTGGTCAAAAGAGTAATCATCCCCTAGATGAAGGTTTCGCGAAGTACTTCACTTCTACTATAAGAACAAGTCAAGTATTACAGCATGGATAGATGGATCAATGGCTCGAGGCGCTGCAGCAGTTCTGCATAGACGGGATCGGGCACACATGGGGTTGCTGGAAGTGACTTCCTTCTCCCCACACTCCACTCTTCCTCAAGAAAGTGTAACATCGCAAAGGAAAGGAACGGGTGGTGACAGCGGAAACAATAAGGTTTCCCAGTGTTTATCAAATTATTGCCCGGATTGATTCTATTTTCCCTTTACTAAAAAGGATTCTTCTCCCTAAATAACCAAACACGATTGCCCTGTCGGGGGATTCCGCTCTGACCGAATTACACCAGTGCCAGGGGAGCTTCTATATCTGAAAGATTGCCCTATTGTCTAAATTCGTCAGGATAGACAGAAACTCTGGTTTTCGAAACTAAGTTGAGCCCTGAAAGCTGTCCAACTGCAGCCCAGCAAGGCGAGAACCTGTGTTGTCGAGGAACTTCCAAAAAAAGAAACAGCCAAATTGAAATTTGAAGTATCTGAAGAGGGGACAGATGGAGAACGGGCAAAGCAGTACTGTCCTTCATGCTCGGGAAGAAATAAAAGAGGTGCCCGCCGATCATGTTACTACAATGGCGGATATTATGTTACAAAGGAATGGGCCCACATGGTACAGCAGTTCTTACAACAATGACGAAATACATGATGTCTCGAAAATAGCATAAAAACAGCCCCGACCTGAATTATCGGGACCTCAATAGCGATGGACTATAAATAAAAACGTGGTCAAGGCATATTTGTTGTTTGTTACTGTTGTTGTTTACTACCTAATGCCCATTTATTCAAATCTGATGCGAATTCCTGAATGGGGTTCAGAAGCGGGCTCGGTTTATTTAATTCTCAACAGTAACAGGAAAACGGCCTGATCCAGGCCGATAGGCCTATGAAAGTGATCCGAAGATTATAGAAATCATTTTACAAATGCTTCAATTTTTAGAAATCTAGCTTGTTCTGGTGGAACAAGGCCCAGTTGCCAGGAGGCTCGGAAATGACTTTCCAAAAGTTGCTCATCCGGGCAGCTTCTTTGGATCCCTTTCTTCCTTCATATCCCAATTGTTGAGGTGATATTCCGTACAAATGGATGACCGATTCCTTGCGAGGATCTTACAAGTTAACACAATGGCGCTTCCGAACGGCTGTGAGTGAGAAATGCCCCTATCCCGGCTAACAAACGGGGTATCCAAGATAGATGCTCCAATGGTGCAATACATTTCAAATCCATCAAGAAGATGCTCTTGAAAAGTCCATCCACAAAATCAGTCCCTTCCTACAAGTAGTTCCCAGCTTTAAACGTGAACATTAGCTGTGACAGGCTCCGCTCCCAGATGCGAAGCTTCTGGCACGACATCAATAAGGTAGAAAAGTATGTAATTATGGCCTTCATCAGATGAATTACAGAGTATTTGACGGAATCAGTTCTTCTTTGAAAACAGCTGCCTAAGCCTTGGAGGGGATGCTTTTTGTAGGCAGCCACCCTCCTAATATGTACGAGCTCCCCAAATGGGAAACTCGTACTTAGAGGATTACGGCTTTTGCAGGAGGAAATCCAGAGCATTACTATTTCAACATAAAAACAACACTGCAGCGGACATGGAAGAGCGATGGGTGCCTTTAAAACAGCTCTACTAATTCTCGCAGCATGTGACAAACGACGACAGTAGTTTCCAATTGTTGGCTTGCAATTTAGACTCCAAGATTTCGTTGGACCATGTTCTCCTGGGACAGGATTCGAGTAAGTCAGCAAACTTTCTCAGAAAAAAACGACATTCAGAGAAGCAAACCGAATACCACTTAAAGTTGGTGTTGGAGAAGTTGACAGATCCATTTCCCACAGGAAATCACAAACATTCTAACAACCAACAGCAAAGGCGACCGATTCATCCAGTTCAAAGACGCAATTGAGTAGAAAGTCTCTTTTCGGGGATCTTCATAAAGAGAAAAACACAGCAGAAAAGCTGGGGCCATTTCATAAATCAACTTATCAGCCTTATTCTTTCTCTAAACGGAAGGGAACGGGGAACTAAAGGCTGAGCCTTTCAGAAAGGCCCAGGGAAAAGCTAAATTCTGAGCCTCCTGGGTTGGCTGTGATACAGCTAGCAAGCTATGCAGCCTTGACTCGCATAATTAAGTTGAATTATTTAACCTTATGTTACTATGGTAGCATTTACGACTTCAGAAAAAAAATCAGATGAAAAGGCAAACAAATTAGCCTATCGTAGACAAAATTTATTGGGGTAGTGTCGAGGGCTTCTTAGAACCCTGAGATTAATCCTATGCAGCTTCAGAAACCGATACAAATAATATGCAGTCCAAAGTGGCGATTGACATGGCTCACTAGCGTGCTGTTGCGTCGCGGGTGTTGATCAGATCGATCAATATCTAGACGAATGCTGCTATCATAGTCCACTTATGATTTACTAGTGCTATTAGGTTGATGCATAATTATTGCGGATTTTTTCGCGGCTCCTTTTCTCTTGAAAGAAGTTGACTTTCGAGTTCGGTTTTTTTCTAGAAATGATCTACTTGATTTCCTCTACAAGAATATACTCGCAAAACCATCCGTATATTTGCGAAATTAGGCTTTACTACTTTGAGAAAGATTACAAGATGGCGCACTCATTCCGCCATCTCAGTAACTTTCCAGCGATCGTTCATTAGGTGGTCCAGTGAAAGTACACATGACTTCCTGGCGGTCAAAACACGATTATTTTGATATTTTCTATTTCCCCTGCATTTTACCCGCTTCTATATATTAAGTTGATGAATAATTATAGCGGATTTTTCCAGCAAATTTTACATAAAGAAATTACAGAAATACCAAACAAAGACATATTCAAATAATTACTCCGGAACATATTTATCATCTACGTCAAGCACTGCTTCCCATTGATTAGTTAGTCGGATACCAAAAGCGAAGAAGTTTTGATCCTCACGGGCGATCCACGCCTTGACATCGGCCATCAAGTCATTCAAATCGACGTAACTTCTATTCTGTAGCCATTTTTTCGATGAATGGCTGATGAGATAACCCATAAAAGTCCCTGCTGGTGAATATGGCAGATTTAGGGGCAGATCCCATTTTTTGGTTGGCTCTGGCTGATTGTTCGATCGCCGAAAAGTTACTGAGATCGCGCAATGACTGTGCCACCTTCCAATCTTTCTCAAAGTAGTTGAGCCTAATTCCGCGAGTATGCGGATGGTTTTTGGGTATGTTCTTGTAGAGGAAATCAAGTAGATCATTTCTGGAAAAAATTCGATCTCAATACTCAAATGCTATCGAGAGAAAAAAAGCCGCGAAAAAATCCGCAATAATTATGCATCAACCTAATATTTTGGATCTTCACCCACCCAGGTGTATTTTCAAGGAAAATGAAAACTGTCCATCGGTAATCGACCTCATCGGGGCGCTTTACTTCTTCTCTTACTATTGGGTGTTCTAGAGACGTTCGATGAGGCCATATACCCGAGTTGAACTCGATGTTTTTATAATTTTTGATATGTATGTTAGCAATTTGCTGTCCCAGAGGGATGGGAGACTTCATTAATTCGGCCGGGAGTCGGTCCCACATTCAAGGAATCACCATTCTACTCTACTGACTATTGCTTTGGGTTCCTTTTCAAAAGAGTGAATTGGAAAAGAGAGGTTGGCTCAATCTGATCAAATAATTTTAATGATCCAACCCGATAGCTGGACATGGTAGGAAATTCGGAAATCATTCCTAGAAGTGAGGCTCAAAAAATTAGGACAATTCTCTGAATCGCCATAGCAATATCGTGGTTGGTCCTCGTCCAAAGAATAAAAGTCAGTGGGCCAAAACGAAGATAACTCTCAATGAGCCAAAACGAAGGTAACTCAACCGGAAACTTGGAAGGAAGCGCCCACCGAGGCAAAACCAGCTTCGGAGCAGCCTAGGAAGAGCTCCAATATACAAAATGATTGCATGCGGCAGTGGTAAAAGAGTTTAGGTCGGAAACGGCAGTTACGCGGTGCCACATTCGAGTAACGAACTCAGCACAGCTGGCCTTCAGCCTGGAAGAAAAACGTCCCCAAAGCTTGATGTGATGAAGCCACGAGAACGGAAGGCTCGGATCGGAAAATACGAAAGAAAATATCCGCTGAAGTAAAGTTAGCAACGGATATGTGAACTGTGACTTTGTCCTCGAAGAAGTGCAAAGCTGATGACCTGCGATGGCCTACTGCTAAGACTAAGCCATGAGTGCGCCCTAGGCTGAGCTTTGCAGAGATGTTTGGGCTTATTTTACAATGATCGACGGAGGACAACTGGATACTCCCCTATCCAGAAAAGCTCTGATGAAGGGTTCTTGTGGTCTAGACGGAATATGGAGCCCTTACAAAAAAAAAGTCTTTTGTGTTTGTCTTCGGGATGCCCTCCCGCATTGGGGTACTCTCCCGCATTCAATTCCCATTCAGAATCGTAGTGGTGGTTTGAATGGGTACGCTGCCTTTGCAATGACTTCTAGGGGTCAGCTAAGGTTGAAGTCAACGCTTTTATCCTCCCAAACGAGTTTGGTACCAATTACCGACCTCAAAGGGATTGAAGGACTGGTTGGCTCAGGTATACCGGTCTGGGGTTGATCTCCGGATCACGTGTGTGATAGTGCGCCAATTGCCACTACACCACCTCTGCTCAGCAAATCTTTTACGATCATAAAGTACCGCGATTCTGCCAACATTTCTTAAGTTGCAATGATAGAGGGAAGAAAACTGATCGGATGGTCACGGTCACACTAATTGAAGTGAGACTCTTGGGCGGGGCTAGCTCCAGTGGGCGTGGCTTCCCAAATGGAGTTAAGAACAACGAGCTTAGCTTAACTACATAGAAAGCAGATTTTTTGGGTTTCTTCTGATTTCTCTTTCATGAGAGTAGAATCCAGAGGGTATGAACGGCTTTTAGATTCAGGCACCAATGAAGGAATTCGAAAAAAAGCTACGGGACAGCAATAACATTCCGCTAATGGCCTCTAGGGGCCAATGGCCAACTTCCGCCAGTTCGTTAGGTATTCGTCGTAGTCAATTCTATTGATTCGTTTTCCGAAATGAGGTAAACATAGTGGACGGATACGCGTTGACTAATGATGAGCCTTACGGAGCTTGAACAAATAAGCCGGTAGTTGATGAAATCGTATGGATGTATGTGTGTTCGAGGGAGTGGCTTAGTCTGCCTGTGGAGGGTTGAGTAGAATATGTAGGTGCAGGAGGGCGTTCACGCGAACCAAAATTGTTTCAGCAGCAGTCATCAGGGCCTACCGATAGCCAAAGTCTCGGGGGAATGCGTGCCAGTAAAGCAGAAGCTGTCACTGAATACCAAACGAAAAGCCATACGATGCATGCCTGTCGGGCTTTGTTCGAGACCGAAGGAAAAAAAGAACAACAGCACACTTTAAAATGTCTATTCCATCAGGTTTTTGTCGTCTACAATTTCCAAAGGGTGGTTCGAGAAGAATGACGAGCGAAGATTTCTTTACTCTCTCCCCTACTTCACTCGGCTGCCCACCGGTCCACAGCAATCAGGAGGGAACCTACTCAGTCAGGCCGATGATAAACCCCCCTGAGGTACTTTATTCGACTTACTTTCCAGGACAGGTGCAAGAATTTGAAAGGTACTGAGCTATTGTTTATACCGAAGACCCTCTTACTCATCACGCTTCGGTCCATTACAACGAACCCCTTAGAATGGTCATCGATCGATACCCATGTTTTGCATGCACGCCCAAAAGGTAGGTGTGTCCGAGAACGGTCGTTTTGTCAAGAACTCGACGAATTCGTGAAATCTCTTCTCGACCTTCATGTTTCAGCTCCCTTTACCAACTCCCCCTCCCCCGTCCCTCTACCCCTCCCCCCTTCCCCTTCCACCAGAAAACAAATTAGCTTCCAAGAAAAATTTTCTCCGAGAAAGTTATGATTTCCTCGAAAACTCAATTAACTTTGCCTTGGAAAGTCCTACCCACTCATTTCTCAAAGGAGCTTTAAGTTCATTGAGTTCTCCTGAAATTACCCATGAAGTTCCAGTCATAAATTCTTTTAATCAAGGCTCAGACATAGCCTATGCTTCTAACTGATATGGAGAAGAAGCCAGAGGGCTACTCATAGAGATGAAATATGAGATTGAAAACGCTGGCGTTGGTGAATAGTCTTATTTTTGGGATGCGCCGCGCATTCGCCATCCATTCAGAATACTAGTTTCAGTCTGAATGCGTATTTGGCTGACACAATGACTTGCAATGGCCTCTCGATCTGCTTCTCGGTGCTTCTGTACTCCCTGACAAAACTGGTACCAATCAACCGACCGGGAGAGAGAAGACTTCGATTGCCCATGTGGATGTTGATCCGGGATTTGATCCACGGACCATAGAGATCATGTGTGGGATAGTGAGCCACTTCTCACAAACCACTTCCCTACGGCGTAATGCCAACAATAGATAGCGAACAATTTCCGAGTGTGGGATTGAACGCGACAGAGAAGTGGCCCCTTCACCCAGTGAAACTTGAACAAGTAAATTTTTTGAAGTTTTTTGTTTTTGAAGCAACGTCCTTGCTTCCCTTTCGTTCGCTCTGTGAGGTGACCCACGATCCAAGCCAATAACATATGCAAGCATAAAAAAAGGGAAAGACAGCCACTTTGGAGGTTTCCTATTGCTAGCGTATTCCTTGCTTGACGAAAAAATCAGAATTCAAGAAGTCACCCAACCGTAAGGGCCTTTTGGGTTAGGGTTGACTGCCTTCATGATCTGCCTGGGGAATGTAAGAGAAACAGAAACTCGTTTGCCACGAACTACTCGTCCTCGTCATCCCACCTGGAGTGGACCACGCACTTTGCTTTTGTGCAAAAATTTACCAAGTTAGTTCGTTTTGTTTACTCGATGATCGAAGAGCAGATGATGGGCTTTTAAAGACAAGTAAGTTCATTCAAGCTCCCTTCACAACCTCATAAATTTCCTCTTAGTGTTTTATTACAACATTTCTATTATTACAGTATAAATGAGTAAATAAATAAACAGGTAGATAAAGTCATTAGTCTCTTGATATTGTACAAGAAAATTGACATTTTGCAGATTTATTGCGGTCGCTGGTTGTTAGGTTGAACTGCAGCTGCACGTAAAACTGACCCTCAAGGGAAATCTTGACTCAATGTCTTCTGAGTTCCAATAATGTCCCATAACTCTGAGATGGCACAAAGAATGTACCGTAAAATTTATGTTTAGTTTCCAAAAACTTCCAACGATTCATTCCCAAAATGAAACTTTGCACTTAACCAATTTCCCTACCAATGCGGAGGAGTAAATTAGGTCAAGTTCTACTCAAGACCCACTTCATCCACACCATCTTCGAGAAACTGCAGTAATTCATAGTACGAACCTGCCACCGTTTAAATCAAAAGGATTGAGGTCATGTATAGACTGAACTAAGACTTTTTTTAGTATTTCCTCTGTTGATATCAACCGCCGACCGATGAGATTCACCTGAACAAGAACGACATTTTTCGAATCGTTGCCTTCATTAGCAAGGATCATAGGCCAGAACATGTCTGTCAGCGTTTTATAGAAAACCGAAATATTCTCCATCAGATAAAAAAACTACTACAAAAAACGAAAAGCAGTTGTTGCAAAGTGCATGGCGCGATTTTACATCTGCTTCCAAACGAAATCGTCAAGCCATTTTAAAGCCAGGACATTCTTTCCGCTTTCATTTTTTTAGCTAACATAACCAAGGCACTAACAAAAGGTCATGTCAGGTACTAAATGACTTCCAATGCGGTAATTGGCCATTTAGGATTTGTTATTCACTAGTTCAATCAGTTTTGGAAGTATTTACCACTTGAAACGACTATTTTATTCATTTGTTTCTACTATTTGTTATTATAGCTATTTATTTATTTATTTATTTATATTTTTTCTTTTATTCATTCTGCTTTCTCTAACGTAGCTTAACAGTACAAGACAAATCTTCCGGTCGAGTTTTTACATCATTTCTCTAGTTCACTTACCTATTGCGGTAGAAAAAATCGGATCAAAAAAATCAGTAAAAGGCCAAAATAGTAACAAAATTATGCATCATTATAGTAAATCTACTGGTACCCCAAAAATATTAATAAGACCTTTCCGAAGAAGTAGAAATTGATAGCAATCGGTAATTTACTTTTGTGTTCAATTGGTAACCTCTATCTATGAACATCAATGACTCAACTTCTACAAATCCTACAGTAATTTGCAGTAGTACATTACAGTGACTCACCGGAGGCATCGAAGGCGGAGCACCAAAATACGGTACGACGTAAGATTCGGGAAATAATCCGACTTGGCCACGTGAGTTACTTCCTTCCATCCAACCACCCTCGATATTCTAAACAATTCAACACTTCCGTTTCTATAATAATATTTATCAATGGAAAAGGAGGGCTGTCACAAACAAAAATGTCAACAAAATACAAAAAAACAAACCAATATAAACATAATGAATAAAATACAAAAGAATAAAATAGGTAGAGCAAGTCCAAAGTCAGTTAAATTAATGTGTAAATGGAGCCTCCCATAAAGACCTACAGAACATTAGTGAAACTTATTTATATACAAATATTCCTTCCAAATTAACTTGATAGTTTTAATTCCACTCGATAGCCTTTCCCGCATTCCGGTATGAAAAGGAAGGAATAGGTGAAGGGTATAGGAATAGAGCATCAAAAAATTCGCTCTCAAGAGAAGGAGGAATGGAAGGCTCAGCTATCGAATTTGGCCAGACAGAGATCCGGAGATGTAGTGAAGTAGGTGAAGAAGGAGAGAAATTGGACAACTCAGACGCGAGCATTTTGCGCATTTCGGAAGTATTTATTTAATCATTTGTTTACTCAATTATTTACTTATTTATTTATTCATTTACCAAGTGACTATTCAGATTATTCTGCAGAAAAGAAAACTTGCTTAGCATGTCAATAAACAAGAAAATTACATAGTATCAGAGACCACCTAACAAAATTGATTGACTCCTTTCGCTATAGGTGAAGATTAATTTTTGAAAAAACTGAAACTCTGTTTTCAGAAAGCCAGTCAACACGTAAAAAACAGTTCTGAGGGAATAGAATGGAGTTTTGAGCTCTATCACTCCTTGGAGAATCGAATTGACCGAGGTTACCCTTTAGATACTCTGTCACAGTATCTAGATCTGCTCGAGCCAACGATCATGGTAAAGCAGAGGTTGGTAAGTTGCCGGCTGAAATCTAGGGAGCACATGAAATCAGTTGGCGGTGGGCGGAGCCTTCTCTGAAGTGGGCGGTGCTTGAGCAGCTCCTAAAATTCATGCACAAGGAAGGTAGCTTAGTGATCGAAAGGTTATGAAGGTTGGGCGTGAACCCGTCCTTGATCGGAAGAATTAGGAAGGCTGGGCATGAACCCTCCATAACGGATGGAGCGTCTTTTGAAGGAGCATCCTTTGAAATGACTCCGAGAAGCGAGGTCAGCTATCGTAGTTCCTATTACAGTTTCTGCCGCATTTGAATACACATAAAAAACCAGTATAATTATTGAAGAAAAACGTCTATGGAAAATTACAAAAGCAATGGAAAAGAAATAATCGGAGAATAAATAAATAAAAAGAGTAAAAATGAGAAAATGGAAATACATGAATGGAAATAATTTTGAAAAAATCTGCTTCACTTACTCGACGTACAACAGTGAGAATTTCACCAGCGGTGATGCTCATCTCACCAGTGTGGGGTTGGGCCTCGAAGTCGTATTCGGCCTTCACCTGAGCGCTCATACTGGAAATAAGGTATAACCGTTTTGAAGAAGTACGTCATGCATACGACGATAAACGACGTGTTCCTGGTCCAGCACTTAGGCCAGAGTAGGCCATAAATACAAAAGAAAAGGGCTGAACAAAGCTAGAGATAGAGCACATGAAGCATGAGAACAAACAACGGGAATCGAGTGAAGAAGTTAGAAAAATCGAAATATTAAACGACGAAATCAACGAAATTTGGATAATCGTAATTCGAAAAAGGGTAAGAGATGGCAATTTTATCAACATCAAACAATTCAAGTTTCACAGAAAAAAATTGGTAACGTAGAAGAATCGAAAACGTCTTTCCAGTACAGAGTCAGCGATGAGCGTGCGCCCTTAGTTCGCGCGCGGTCGCGTCACGTGCTGATGAGGTGAGGGCGTGTTCATTCTGCTACAATAAGGGAAGTGCGACATGTGCTTTAACATAAATCGTAATGTAGCCGTAAACTAATATGCCTTGTTCACAGAGTATTTTTAGATAATGATCAGAAACGGAACGAATAAAGCCGTAAGTCAGGATCGGGAACTGCTCAACTCTCCACCAGCGGAAATTCTTGGTGAAGGATCGTTTCATTAACAGCCTAGGACTCGAAGCAATGACTATTCGCTTTTGATAGCATCTAAATTGTGTGAGTAGGCTGATGTTTGCAATTTCGCTGCTGCCTCACATGATGGAAACATGAAATGAGCGAAATTTTCAATGAAGGGTATCCTCAGGAATGCCAGAAGATGGTTCGCTCTGTTATTGGTTACGGTCACTACCTACTGGTTACGATGTCGCGATGCAGTTGTTATCAGGAAAGAACTAGTCATGAGCAAAATACCTCCCCTAGATGGGGTTCGTACCCGACGTTACGCTTTTGGTCATTGATCCGATCCCTTACATCACTGACCACGCTTGCCATATGCCCAAGCCCTCACTGGGAGGATTTCTTTTTGAAAACCCTCTGTGAAATGAACTGGGATCACAAAAGTTCTACAACAGAGTCCGTTCTGGGGACTACAAACTCGGGTACGCAACATCCTGTAGAGTGCGCCACATACTCTGTCTTCATGCAAACTTACCATTCAAATCTAATTAGGGTACCAAAAAAGGACTGGTAAAAATCGCCGTCCTATCCTGGACAATTGGTCACCAGACAAAGAGGTTACCATGACGATGTCATGCATGCCCAAATGGGTAGTCCTCAAAATAAATGATGTCGCTAGGAAATCGGTTCACCCATTACGAGTTATACCACCATTAGTTTTTTGATGGGATTATAAATCAGCTGCTAATGAAGGACTTCTTCACAATGCTTCTTCCATATGGCTTCTATAAACGACCACCCTATTGAATAGAGGGATAGCAGCGAGAAGGGCGAGATTCAATTAAGCGTTTTTAAGGTCCCAAGCAAACTCAAGCTAATGAACTGCTGACATCAGAGGGATTAAAGATCTGATTGCGCGAGTCAAGACGGTATTCAATCCCAGCAGCGTACAGATGGTAGCGGCACCATTCGGCACTACTACATCTTATTCCAACAAAAATTATAAAAATTATGTTTAAAGTAAATCATCAGTGGGTGTTAATGAAGATCAGCCAGTTTCGGAAGATTTAGTGGCAAACCATAAGTTATGAGAAGGTTGAACAGCGCGGGATCCGATCTCGCTGGTACATAGCCCAAGATTATACAGTCTATCCTGTCTCCTTCAACCTCTTCCATCCATATTGTCCCTAGCTCTTCGAAGAAATTTATTGGAAGTGGAGGAAAATTCATGGCACTACTTACTAATACGATAAAAAAAAAGTAGAACGAGCTGAAGCATTGTTGAAGGTAAGGGTAAAAAGCACATGTGAAGGTGGTAGGTGGAGAGTATAACCATCTGTCACTACTACACTCGCTATATGGAGATCGCTCAGCCACGAAGAAGTAGAACTTTTTAGATACAAGAAGAATATTCTATGAATATGTATCAGGAGCCGTTGTATATGCCAAAGGTATAATCAAACACCTTAGAAATTGGGTATAGTCGGATGCATGGCGCATCCTGGAGTTATGAGTACAGCATAGCTCCCACTGGAGCAAAAGACATTAATTGCAATGTCCGAAGCAAATGAAAAGGAGAGAGAGGACAATGAATGAAAAACGGCTGACTAAATCAATGAGCCGATGCTATCTATCATCATAGGCGATGCCGGGCATGAATTACTATGACATCTCTCTGCTAGAAAACCCGTAAATCAATAGCAAAAACATAGGAGAATCAATAAATCAATAACGACAATGCCAAACCGAACAGAAAGCCACTTAGCTGAGACAATGGTCTGCGTTATGTTTATCGTCCTATACGGCCTAAGAGAATCGCAACGAATTGATCGATACGGTAAACAAAGCAGTCATGCGAACCACTTCTTTGACCCCTATGCTCCCGTAGTAAAGTAATATTTTGTATATACACTTGTAGTGGAGAGGACAGGGTATTCATTTCATTGGAATGCGCCACGTATGCTGCCTTCGGGCAGAATCGTAGTGGTTCTTGGTAGAATTTTCAGCTCTAACAATAACCTTGGAATTTGCTGGTCTCTTGGACTTTCTCATGGCATCTAAGCATAGATATATCTGAATAAACATAAGTATCCCATGCTTAACAGGATAGCACCGCCCACGCGGATGAATGGGAAACCCTGTTGGAATCGGTTCTAATGATCGTCTGAATATGGACGGTGATTCTACTCAACAGGGCAGTTGCGCCTCAGTGACAATCCAGAATGAAACTAAGCTGTATATTTAATCGAGAACCGTAGGATAGAGTTTTTGGAGGATTATAGTATGAGGTTTCTTGCTAGGATCCGCTCCGTGCTGGGGTAAGCCACACATTCGAATTCATTTGAGTCTCTGGAAGTATTCAAATGGGAATGTGGCCTATGAAATCACTTGCAAGGTCAACCCAGGCAAGCCTGAAGCCAATTCACTGGCGCAGAATGGATGGAAGATTTGTTTGATTCAGACGGATGGGAGGGACGATGTATCGCAACTTCGCCTTAGCTCCCTGAAGTAAAAACGAGAGGGCTGGTCTTTTGGAACGGCATCCCACAAGACAGTATCTGTACAATTCTCTACAGTTGTATCTGTTCAATGTGGACGCAGGGACATGGCACTGATATGGAAGAAGCACAGCTTATTCGTATCAAGGAGTTTTCTCTGTTTAGTTTAACAGATCCGGAATTACCGATCCTGCCTTCCTTAATAGTATTATCCGTAACAACCGCCTATCCTCACCCACAACTAGTGAAAACAATGGGGTTGACCAATAAATATCAGTTATTACAAAAAATTAGATAATCTTTAATAATGGCGAAGTTATGCTCTCCGCCAAACTTCAAAGCGTTCAAGAGGAACAACACTTATTCTGATAAGCCCGTAGTTTGAGAGATAGCGAACGAGTGACGCCTTTGGCGTTTCCCGTCCTCCCCCGACCACAGTCTTTGAAAAAGTGGGAGCTAAAAAAACGTTCCACAAAAGTGTAATCAAAAAATTAAAATTCGAATTGAATTAGCCAGCGAAACTAAATGAAATCGGTTATTTGTGGAGATATCGCGAAGGTCGACCGCCCTGTCCCGTCGCCGTCGATGAGTCAGCTGACATTTTGAAATTCAAATTTTTTCGGCAGACCCCTTCGTCGATCAACACACCACAAGAGATGCTATGAAAACGATTTGCTCAAGAACAGCATAGAAGATGGCCCAGGGGAACTGTAGTCGTAATACGACACAAGTAATACGGCCAGAGAACTGAGATTTGAAGAAAACCAGTACTTCTTCAGAAATGGTCAGAAATGGATAAAAAAGATCGAATTTCTGTCAATTTTTCTAGTTTTTGAAAAAAAAATTAGAAAAATTGACAGAAAATTGAAAAAATGTAAAATCGAAAAAAAAAACAATATAGTGGTCAGCTTCCTTTTTTGCTTTAACCTAGGTGGTACCAAATAGCTGATTCGGCAGTGAGTACCCCTACTGGCCGATCGATATCGATTACTCTACAATTCATAACAATATACAATTTTATATAAAAAAATAGTTATAAGAGTTATAAAATGAACTTTGGCGCTCGGCGTCCACCAGGATTCGGACCCAAAAATGTGTTTTTCAGACGAGTAAAAGGTGTGCCGTCAGCAGTACAAAACAAATAAACATTGGTGTTTAGTGATAGTCTACGGTAAATACTAGCGATCGTGGAAATTGAGGCGCTGCGGAAGGTATGAAGGCGAAACATTAGCAGAATATGCTTGTGACGTCTTATTTAGGGATTCATATGCATAATCGATACATAAAATAAACGGTTTCATACATTCGCTATTCCCTATGCTACTGTATGAATCTGATAAGTATCCAAAGTCTCAAGAGAGTGCATGAGGGGAGTCGAATGCGTGGCGCATACCAAGATTAACCAAGCAATAAAAAATTTGCAGGATGAAGTTCGTTAATTCGTTCGTTGAAGCGTTCATCAGACCCTTTATTAGGATACGCCCCAAATTCGACATGCGTTCAGAATCGTTGTGGCGGTTTGACTGTGTATGTGGCCTATACAATCACTTGCGGTGGCTACTCACTGTAGATACAAGTCAACGCTCTGATAATCCGAGTTGACTTTGGTACCATTCATACAACCCCACCAAAATGGAAGGCCTGGGTGGCCTGGACGAATAGCGATCCCGGGTTCGAACCTCGGACCATGCGCGTGTGATAGTGCGCCACTTGCCCAGACACCGCTTCCGCCTATCACGGAGATCATTCATACTAAAGGACTGATGCATAATTTCAGCCAGCTCTGACAAAATTCTCACTTTACTGAAGACTAAAAACCAATCAAAAATTAAAAAGTATAAATATGTAGTAAATAAAAATGAAGAGTATTAAATAAGCAATAACCTAAAAAATTTACTTTAGATTAATCTCCAACGCTCTAGAAGAAGCAGAAGCTACAGGCCAATCTGCGAATGAGAAAAAAATCACCGAAAACATCTGCTTAATGGAAGCGCCTCCTCCTCGCCGCTCTTAATTGCTACACGATAACACTGATGAAAAATGAGTATAAGATGGGTTTCAAGTACATCTGAACTTAATTTCACTGCTTTCATGCTCAGTTTTCTCAGAGGGAACATCAAAAGACTGAGGGAAAGCTGTTCCTTTTGGGTTTTTTTTCAGTAGCACTGCATCTATCAAATTACATTTGCACGAAACAGGCACGAATTGTGAAAGAGTCGTGAATCGAACAGGCCACCGTCATTTCTGACTCCGCAAAGACTAAATGCATTTTGCTTCTACCTTATTTTTGTTTATTTTTGGCCTAAAAATTTGTGTCAAAAAATAACAACTCAACGACGAAGAAGAGTCTTATAAAAAACGATAAAATGCATGGAATCTCATGAATTTGTAAAAGTACTATGCAAAAATTACAAAAATTAAAAAAATGCACTGAGATCAAGCTCTCTAAACTAGCAAGCATGACTATTGAAAAACCGAAAAACTTGTAGATGTTCTATATTTAAGGAGAAAAAAGAATATTATTTGAGGATTACACTGTGACTGATAGCTCTATCCACTTCAAAAACTTTTAACTCACAATTAGATGAGTCCATAGTCCTTTCAATCAAAATATGAGAGTCTTTGACTTCATTCAATCCCGTTCTAAGGTTGCGCCCAACATTCGACTCCCTTTCAGGATCGTAGTGTCAATTGAATGAGTATGGGGCCCACAAAATGACTTGCGGTTGCCAGCTGTTGAACAGGTTAGTACTTTTCTCCTTCCAGACGATTCTGGTACCAATTAACCGAACCCAAAAGAATTTTATTTTTTTTATTATTTAACTGAATTTTATTTTGATCTGGTCCCACTTTCGGTTGATAATTTCGTTCAATAACTAGTTCATAATCATAAAAATATTCCAGTAACTAAAGCATAGTAGTCAATCTAACAGATTTTGTTGTTTTTTTAATAATTATGATTTGATAAAATGAATTGGTCTCAGAATTTCATAACAATCAATAGTTCGTAACAATCAAATAATTTGATCATATTATCTTCAAATAACAAACCGTAAACACCAATTAACCCAACTGGTTCTAGCTTTTCGTAACATTAGTTAATTCAAGGTAATTAGAGCATTTTATTTATTTATTTACAGATTATGAAAAAAGTAACCGCACTGTTTATATCATACAGATCGCCACATGGCTAAAAGAAAAGAAAGAAAAGGACTAAGAAAAGAAAAAGCAGTAAATGGGTCTGAATGGTAAAGGTGCCGGCCTGATTGTGAGTTCACAGCAGTGAAGCCCTGTGGTAGCAAACAAGAGCTGATTCATACCACCCAAATTACTGATAAAAAGAAATCACGTTGGAACGTCCCTCGAGGCCAATGGGCCTAAATCGATATCGGAAACATCCGATGTAAAACAAAAAACGACCGCCGAATCGACACAATTAGCCGAATCAGCTACGCATTCGTTGCGATTACAAGGGCAAGGGCACCCCAGGCCAGGCAGCCTAAATTGGTCTGTCCGGTCGTGTCGATTCTCTTTTTATAACTTTAACTCAAATTGTCTTGTGGAGCACATTCTTCACAATTAGTACCATCAATCAACTCTTGATGTAAGCCACCAAGGCAAAGAGCTTGGCCTAAACTGCGGAGCCATTAAAGAATCACCACATTACTCATAGGTTCATCAGGGGGTATGGAAATCCGGCTGGACACCTCCTTTAAGGTGGCCGATTGATGACACAGCTGTCTAGAGGAAAAGAGTAGTAACCAAAACACCGGCCACCTTACCCATGTCGTTTCATACATTTTGCAAAATTCAATGCGTCATCCTATAAGGGTGGTAGAATGCATGGCGCATTCCAGAAAACCCACTAGTACATAAAAATAGCTAAGGAGGACAATCTCGAATGTAATCGCCCTGAATTTTGTACAATTATTCTCAATAGGCCTCTCAGATAAGGCTACGGAAAGAGACAACGAACATCTAAGCTCGTGACCGGAGAGCGATCAGCAATGGTAGTATGCGCCATCTCTTTGGGAGCACGCCCTAATAGGAGAGTCCTAATCGATCGGTGCAAAAGTGGTTATTCATCAAATATCATAAAAATGAACAAAAAATTACGTGTGTAAACAAAAATAAGCAAATGAACAAAAATATATCATTTATCTATCTGAGACTTACGAATAAAATATAAATAACTATATCATAGATACTGTAGAGAGGATATTATTAAAACGTTGTAGATATTATTGAAACATTTCTAGCCGTTAAACATTGGTATAAGTACTCAATAGAGAATTTTTGACATACATATTTAAATGTACAATAAATAAAATAAGAATAAATATATAGGGAACATTTTCAGCGATATAAAGGGAAGCGATATACGGAATGACAAGATTCGGATGTGAATTTGCTGTGTAACAAAAAGCGATAAAATTCAAATGAATATCTGACATTTGTCCACATCCATAACATGCTCGCTGTGAAACGAATAATCCCAAGTGATTGCCTATTGTCCCATATAGGAGATATGACATTTAGAAATAGAAAACATCCATTCCAATCGATAACGTGACGACAATTCCTCTTAAGACTACTGATTATGGGAGCTTAATAGCATTACAAACATTCGATAACCTTGTTATGACTCTGATAACAAGCCAAACATCATCCAACGGGAGACTCCGTTGGAAAAAAAGGATGCTATGTCGTTTTTTAAAGCCACCCATAGCGATAACACTAACCCTGAGTGCTGTTTGACATTTTCTTTTGTCAAGCTGATAATAAGGAACTTTAAGTGGGAGCTCCCGCTAATGCTGTCCATAAATTCTGGTACTCCTACCCACTAGACATAATGTATGAGCAACGGCATGGAAAAATCGACAGGGCAACGAGACTCGCTGAGAGACCTCAGCTAAAAACTGAAGATTGAAATTCTACCAGAACAAATGCTGACGGCAATCTGAGAACGATATCCAGATTAATGGAAATAAATAAAAAAAACAATAACAAAATGGAAAGAATTAGAACTAAAACATCAATTTAAAGGCTCCCATGTCCTTGTACCTATTACGAACCCCACTGGGAGTGTTTGTTGCCTTTTCTGAGGAGTGGCCACCCACTCGACTTCCATTACGGGCCACTACGATCACGAATGGAAGTCGAGTCGAGGGAGATCTCTCAAAAACAGGAGCAAACAATGCTGGAGACTTTCTAATCTCGTTAATTTATTTTTTATTTATTATGAATCTAAGATGCATAAGAACAAAAAAAAAACATTTTCGTACACTTCTTTCGAAAGGAAAGGTATTTCGGGTGATAAAAGGTGATGAATGAAGTGCTTGAAATATAGACTGCACACCAAATTCCTCCAGTTCGCAGCGATATTTCAAGGGGCACGAGAGTTCCAAAATAGCTCACGCGATTTTCGAACTCTTGCAACGTCTCTGCATATTCCTATCCGACAGGGGAAATTTCAAAAAGAGAAACCAAAGGAAAGTTGTGGATCAAGCTGGAGTGATCGGTGATCCACGAGAGAGCAATAAAATCCCTCCGCTTGCTACACCTTTTTGTCGCTTCTTACACTTTTAAGACCCTTTCTCGTTTTATGCCAAAATATTGATCTGCCCTAAGCCTCCGTGAAATCCACTTATGTATTCAACTGACAACAAAAAACATGACCTATAAGCAGAGGGTAATGGAACTCGTGGCCAGGCAGAAGCAACATAGCACCTCTCGGCACTGCGCTACAGCTTCCACCTCAGTTATCGAAGGGCATAAACAAAATACGTGGAAATTTCGTCTCATAAGACCTCAATGATTATCAATTCGTAGCTGCTAGCATAAAAAATTCCAAAAAATCGGCTACAATGAATTCGAAAAAAAAATAGTCGGATTAGGGCCTCATTCGAGGGCCTTAGGAAGCTTACAACACTGGCACCGCAATATTCCGGTGTGATCGGATTTTTTCTTTTCCTGCCTAGCTTTCAGAAACTTTTCCAATTCCTTTTTCCACATTTCGCAAGGCTCCTGAAAACCGATCTTATTAGCCTCGTAGGAGCACTCTAGCCTCTCTCTCTAATACCCCTCAAGGAAGCGATATGTCATCTCCTCCCTTTCCCCTCTTCCCTCTCCTCGCTCTTCTGGGCTTTCCAGGCTTCTCTTCAGACGTTTCACTACCTACGTTTGTCGCTACACTGGCTGATAAGCGCTAGAAACATACGAATAAGCCTTCAGTGAAGAAAAGACCCGATAGAAGTTTGTTTTCAACGAAAAAACGACAACAAATTCAGCTGCCAATGAGGTTGGGATAGCCGTCGACGAATCGGACCAAACATCTGATCAAAACAACGGAATAACAACGGAAAGACCGACGGAAAACACTTTACGAGGTACAATAGCGATCGATTCTTTGCAAGCATATTGATAGGCCGGCGATGAGGGCCTGCTGACTGGCTGGGTGGCTGACTGGCTGGCCGGCTGGAAAATGACGACGACGAGGAACCGAACGACGAAAGCCAGACGAACAACAACATGTCTACATATGAACGTGATCTAGTGCAGAATATGAAATAGAGATACAAAAGGGCAGAGTCGCCGAGTGAAATCGATTCTCCTGCGGGGTTACGCCACGTCTCCACCTCCTACTCAAATTGCCGGCACGTTTCGAAGCTGAATAAGACTCTGAAAGTGGCCTAAACGGGGTCGACATCAAGATCAAGTGCAAATAAGAGTTTTTACCTCCTCAAAAGCTTCCTACCACACAGTAAATTCCTAGGGATGAACGAAATATTCGGTGATATGAGTGGTAATTTACAATTCACCGCGGCCATTGCCCGAAAAAATACATTTCAAGAGATAACTTGGAATTTTGAAGGAAAAGTTCCCAAAGGCCAGCAATCCAGAAGATCAGATAAATCAAGTCAAATAATCTGGCATGAAGGAAGAATCTCAACTCTCCATAGCAACACAACATTCGGATTCTAAAAGCTTCCCTCGAAGATGCTATGAAGACGCTGCTTTAGAAGACTAGTAAAAACATGCAATACAAAACCCAAAGTAAAAAAAGCATGAAAATAATCAGAGATCCAATTCAATATATCCAAAAGAAGTGACTGGAGGGAGAAAAAGCGAAAGAAGAAGCAACCGAAGAAAACAGACATGAATAAAATGAATGAAATAGGATTGGCAGAGTTTTTCTTGGTATGCTCTCTGTTCAGGACGAAATTAGGACCCTGGACAGCCATCAACTTCAACCTATCCACCATATGAACACATGCCGTTCGCTAGCCGATGTAGAATCCAGCATTTTGCTCCCACGCAAGTCCAGTCCCATGTAATTACCCATTACCTCTGAAGCAATGGGGCATTTTTTTGGTCACATTCAAGGAATCGATAAAGCTGACATCTGTGGAGAGAATTGTTGCCATAAATAGTCGAGAAAACGGATCAAAAATTCGTACAGCTTAGAGGACTTTTTTTGCAGTTCACTCAAACAGCGTAGTGGATTAGAAGGCTATCACTGAAACATAAAGCCGGGATCGAATCCTATGCGGGGGGCAAATGTTCTGATCATAGTTCAGAAGCGTCGAGTGTCCCCAAAGTGTCTGTTAAAGAAAAGTTGGACTGAATCGTTGAGAAAACAAAGAAAAACCGTTGAGCACGAGGCGAACCCCCAAGTAAACACAACTGTTGCCCAGCCCTTGAAGGAAAAAAGCCCTTGGAAGAGGCCAATCGAATCCAATTGCAGTTCAACGGTAGCGAAAATCGATAGTAAAGAACATAATAAACAATTATATAGCATTTCATGAGTTTCTTCCGCAAAGTTTCCATTGAAATTAGTTGATGAATTGACAAATAAACGAACATATAAACAGTTAAGTAGAGAAACCAATTTAATAGCTTGAAAAGCTGGACTTACGACCGATTACTTTTTTTTACGTCTTCACTGAGCGGAGGCCACTGAGCAGCGTGGATGTGCATTCTACCGGGCTTCGAACACCCACCCGTCAAAAGATTCGAAGCGTTTTCTGCTATCAGAATTAGATTTACTCGCAGCTACTCAACTTGTACCCGTTTTTTGGAATTTTTAAGAGGCGTCTCCATGGTACGGGAAGATGGAGGGCGTAACTTTGAGACCATCCCGCCCCTTCCCTGCAACTCCACCCCTAAATGGATGTGTTTCCTGTTCCGCAACAGCTTGCGACTACTTCAGTAGAACTTTTTTCCGCTAATGGCGTTGACCAGACAGAATATAAAACATTTAAAACGAGCATTCAAAATCGGTGGCGAGAGGCGTTCTCGTACCGCTAGGGGTATCGCTTTACGTCAATGCCTATCACGAGACCCTAACTCGCTCCAGTGGGAAGAAAAGGTATCAAGGTAAGCCGTTATACGTCATTGTGGGGTGTTTTCTTTAGAATTTTCGTCAGCTGAGGGCCAATCATCAATCACTCTATGTCGTGTGATATTAAAAACAACCTTAAAACTTCCTAATCATCATAACTGCCTTTCAAACGGAGCATTCAGAAAGTGCAATGTTTAAAAACGCATAGCAAAGCACATTCTCGAATCGAGTGATACAATGCGGTCAATACAGATGAAATCCTCGATGGAGCACGATCGGCCCTGAACCTGGCCATAATTCATCCAAGCTCATTGGATAGGTCTATAAGGCCCCCAAAAAGGCAAAACTTTTTCAGCGAAACGTTAGTCGATCAATATGTTGACAACAAAATGAATAGAAAAATAAATAGATTATCAAATCCGTGGAATGAATGGCCCAAAATGAACAAAGGTGGATTTTATGAAGACCAGCGGCTCTTGGGGATGAGGAAATTCCGAAGAAGTCAAGAAAATGCGTTAAGCTGCTCAAAGACCGTTGGGATCGCCACTGCGTTGCGGGTAACACGTCGTCGGCAAATCTCATTGTGAAGAGAGTGTATTGGCGCAGATGGGCGCAGATGAACCGGTTCCCCCCTCATAACCTGACTAGACTGTATGTGGTGTGAGGAAAAACATAGCCAACTGTATTCTGTGCACTACCCCGACCTATTAAAAGTTGACAGTAATTCGATAGGTAGACAGATGACGTAATGGACCATGAATCACACCACCACCCTTCGACCTCGAATTGGCGGTAGTTTTGCACCAAAAGGCAACCCCTATGCTGGTTTCTTGTATTATCACTGAAACGGGAAAGTAGCATGAATGATGTAGCCAAACAGCATTTTTGGATGGACTGGAGGAGAGTGTATTGACGGTGGCAATGCCGTATTCCTCTGGCGCTAACCATCAGAACCTGAATGGTCCAAAAAAAATTTACTTATTCCCTCTAACACTATGGTGGATGTTTTTCTTTGAGTTGAAGGAGGGACCATAGGCAATCTCTCATTTCCCTTACAATAAATATGAGAAAAAATTGAAAAACTATCCATTCATCACTTCGGAGCCGCCATTCGAACGGGTTAGCACGGAATTTGAGTGGTACATGCAGTTCGACGGGACATCTAAGTATGATAATCAATTGAAAGATGGCGCATGACGAGACAACTAGCTAGGAATTGGTAACCCTACGAGGGGATCGTGTCGAATGCATTGCAATGGTATTTTAGAACAACATGGAAGTAGCAGCCTAATGAGTAGCGACAATCCTACCACCACGCTTGGGGTCCAAAGCAGGGTTCAGCAATAACTAAAGGTATTATATTTTGAGGTTGGAAAAGCTAAATGTTGCGAAACAACTGGCTTCCAATTTTCAGATTTTTCAAACTCGATGAATTTTTTTTTGAAAACGACATGACAGATATAAAACTTCAGCCATTTCCAGAACCCCTAAGCACATTTATTTACTTGATTTATATCCAATTTATTATGTCGAGCTCTCATCGCAAAGGAGACGAAAAGTGAAAAAAAAAGAAGAAAAATTATTGGCCGGTCGCATGTTCATCAGCCACTGCTGTGGAATACACTCAGACCTACGCATGGTAATCTGAGCTCGTCTAGACGAAACTATTATTCAAGCCTGCTCTGATCCAAACCTGCCCTTATGTTTATATCGAAGGGCAAGTCAGGAAGCTCGAATAAATGAGTACACTCGAGTAAATCGATGATATTGGACTAATCAAAGTTATATTTATTTCTATCGTGAATCTGCCCGATAAGCATGGCTATGGAGTGACAGCGAGCTGTAGGATAACGTAATGTTGAAACGAGCCGGCTCAACGTCGTCTCGATCCGCAGCCGTCTCCAAATGCATGGCGCAATCTCAAGAGTTAAATATTAGTGCATTAATTTTTGCTGGTGAGCAATACTTTTTATTGACATTCCACTAAAAAATCGATGACTATCTATCGGCGAAAAGTCTCAAACAATTCCCCAAATTTGTAAAAAAAAAAGTGCAGCGTAATTTACAGTATGTAATAGGGAAGAAGGTACGGAATAACTTTAACATAATATAATATAAACATATAATACATAATAATCACATATAATATAGATCTAATAAGAAAATCATAAATATGAATGTTCCATCTCATCTCTACACTCCACAAATCACCATTCGTAATTTCTCAGAAACCTCATCAATTTACAAATATAAATAAAATACTATAGAAAAAATGGAGGCTACAAATATGAAGAGACGTTTGGATCATTAATATAATATAATTGAAGACGTAAATTGGAGTTTCCGTACAAATTCGCTCTAAATAAATAAATAAAAACAACGTTATACTACTAAAAACAGTTCTAAGCTAACAATGAATTCAGATGGAAACGTGAAGAATTGGAGCCTATCATTACAAATAGAATTATGAATCAGGAACACAGATTTTCATTTAGATTCTGATTTTAATTTTACTTCAGTCATGGATGAATAATGACTAAATAGATAAACAAATAAATAATTGAATAAATAAAAAAATAAGGACCATCACCGCGACACGGCTCTGTACTGTGAAAAGCATGTGGAAGGCTTCAATGAAAGCTTATAAATTTTTGAGGATTTGGAGGCTATAACTATAATTAGCAACATATTATAAAACACAAATTTGAATATGAATTTTGATAGTTTTGATTTTTGCCAAACTTGTTAGAGTATAAATATGAAAGAAAATAAAAAATCATATGTAAATAGTTAAGCGGAAATTTGTTATAGCACGAAATTATTTCACAAAAAAAACAACCAGAAATTCACAACAAACTTTGTAGTGCAGTTGAAAAATTTTGACAAAAAAACTTTTTCAAAATCGATATCGCGATTCGAAAGTATTGACTTATTCAGAGAAGATTGATTCATTCTGAAGAGAAAAAGAGGAATAAGTTTATTTCGAAAACCCGAAGGCATCTGAGTGAACGGAAGGCTTTTTTGGAATTTTCCCGTTTCAGAGCTGTCAACGTAGGGGCATTAAAATTCACGATGATATGTGGGTAGGAACGTGAAGTTTGGGTGAAAACAACATTTCGGAAAGTGTCACTCGAAATGCCGACGACCTTGACTAATGCGATCGGCACGGCACGGAGCGCACGCTAATCGACACCTGACCGTCGACAGGGCAGAAGATGCATCGCCCTGATGAAACCCGCGTGGGTGATTCCCCGATGATTCATCACCCGTTCAGGCGTTCGGTTATTCGATAATGCAACGGATAGCCTTCAGCTTACCCTATATAACTAGTTTTGACTGTATTAATTTCAATTACGCTGCGCTTAGGTTGGACAACGCTATTTTAACTTGATGTTTCGTTAATTGTTGTTATATCGCCGCAGTACGCGAAGCGAAAGTCTCACAAAGTTGGCGATTTATGGACAAGACTTCAGCCCCGGACGGGACTCGAACCCGTACTTGTCCTGTCCGGGGACCGTGCTCTTATCCCTTACCCTATTTTAGCTTGACTTTTTAGCGGTATGGCCTTCTTCAGAGCCTGGAAGGACCATTTGAATGATTATTTGTATGATCACTTTAGTTCTAGATGCTACCTGATTATTTTATTTATTTATTAATCTATGTATCTACTTGTTTATCCTCGCATGGCACACAACATAAACCACTGAACTCAGGAGACGAATGGATTTTTTTGAACAAAGTAGGAAACACCGTAATGAACACCATAGGAATTGAAAATTACAAAAAAGTAAATTCGAAAAAAACGGAATCAGTGTGTAAGAAGGAAATTTCATCGTAAGAAAAGAAAACAGAAAAAGTGCCCTTCTGGTGTGGTCAACGGATAAATAACCCATGAACGTGCAAAACGATGGGAAAGGAAACTGTCCAGTAACTCAATGCGTGGGATAATTTCAGGTAAAAAGTAAGAGCAAAAAGAAATCGACCATGATGAAAAAAATTAGAAAAAAGGCGGGAGAAAGAATGGAAGGTGCTTAACAGAATGATTTTTCCAATTTAAAAATGCGATGTGATGGGTAAAATAAATTATCCATTAACTGAAGGAGGTTTCAAAGCAGTCGCCCTCATGCAAAGGACGACCCTGAAGTTTCAAATCAGCGGCCATCACGAGAGCATAGGTTCGAACGTTGCTGAAAAAAAAAGTCCGCTATCGCTCAAGGACATCGCCCAGTGGCGTAAGCGAACACCTTCGTACTTTCGTACTTTTCGCATTTGCTGCGTAAATTCACTTAGTTGAACTTAGCCAATTCAAAAGGCTTTAGAAAAAGTTTTTGTCAGAGTTGACTTCTTTTGCTCTGATTCTACTCTGCTCAAGAGAGAAACCATCTTCCTGGAAAAAAATATTGTACAGTTTCTAAAAAATTAGTAGGTCATAGTTTAAAAAAAGCTATAAATTTTCTGATTTCTGCAATTTTCTAATTTTCTAAATTTTTTTGGATTCATATCTCTTGGAATAAACTTTTTCAACATTATTTGCAAATAAAAATTTACCTGTTGGTTGTTCTGGAGCCAACCAAACCTGGTTTGGGATGGCTTACTCAATTTTAGGTAATACTGTAAATCGAACTCTCACGAATCTCATCAAGTATATGTAGTTTGATGAGCTTTTGAGTTAGTTTAGTCCAAGTTGTGATAGAAAGCAGTTTTTTTCGCTTTTTTTCTTTTTTTCTGCTCCTTCCTGTGATAAATGGCGACCGGATGAGCAAAGTGGTGTAGCTGTTCGAAGGGAGATTGATGAACTTTTCTTACCTGAGCGGTATCTCGCCCACCAACCATCTGCTTCCCTTCCCTACTCTTTACTTTTTAGTTTTACTTCTTCAAGAGGAGTTCAAAGTCCGAATGGCTGCATTAAGAAGTAGCCGAAAGAAGTTGATTGATACCAATTCGATCAGTGAACGTTCTTCCCACATCGCAACTGATGTCCAAGGGTTCAATTACCAGTAACCGGTTTTGTGATACATCTCAGAGAGGCTCCTGACTTTTCTTTGCTTGAATTAAACTCAAAGTTTAAAAATCGGTTTACAATCAGTTCGGATGCACTATCAGTTTGTTTACATTCCCAAAATAAACACTGTTGATGATGCCTTTTGCCCTTACCCTTTCTGACCGCGACCGCCCACAAAGTCCGTTCAGTTGAATTATCAGATAAAGAAGAAGAAACCCATGGAAAGATAAAACAACGAGATGACATCGTAAACGGAATTGATTGGTGAGAAACGATCCAAGACGTCCGAATAACGGCCGTGGGAAAAAGAATGAGCAAATATCCGCCCAGAACATTATCATGAAAAGCAAATGTTATGGGGAGCAGAAAGATTGGATTTTTATTTTTCATAAATTTCAAATTATCCCCGACAAATCACCATTGTTTGTCAAACCGTCAGAAACCTTTGGATAGAGTCATCAATGTAAATGATTTGAATAGAGCATATATCACTAGAATTGATAAGCAAAATAAAAAGATCTTAAAATTAAACTTCAAGGTTGTTAAGAACAATCAAACTACACTGACACTTAAATTACATTGTAATAATTTCAATAACTTTATTCTTTGGAGTCAGGAAATTTTATTGACGGTAGAATTTTTGGATTTGACGTACTTCACTATAGGTATAGTAAAGTAAGTAATACACATACAGATACACAGATAGGTAAATACACAGCATAATTAAACAATAATCGATTGTTGAGAACAACAAACCAATCGTATGGTCTTGTTCGCTATGGATCAAATCGCTGTTCATTACCCGCCCTGCACAAATATGATTCCCATTCCCTTAGGGTCGATCGTTTGATACATACTACTATTACCCTCCAAAGGTATAGGCTGAAGTTGATCTGTATAGGCGATTCGACCTATTCGTACGCTCAAGTGGAGGTAAAATACATGGGACCTTCCCAAAAAAGAGATATATCTCCATGAAAAGTTTAACATTTTTCTAGCGGTAAGGCCAGATTAACTCCATGTATCCTTATTTATTAGTCCGTGGACTGTGATATATCAAATTTATATTAATACTGTAGCCATTTATTCATAGAAATTTGACGCTATCTTTCTTCATGCTATTAACCGAATTCATGCAAAGTTGAGGCAGTTGGTGTCATAACAGATCATCGGCAGACAGTAGGTTAAAAGCACAGTCCACGACAATTTTGAGGTACCTATTTCTTATTCAAAAAGGGGAAGTATAGGTTGGGAATAGTTCATCGGTAGTGAAAAATGTGAATTTGCTGATTTCCGAGGAAAATATGACTCCTCAGAGGTAGGAAAAATAGAGTTTGGACGAAATTACCAAGACGAAAACAACATGGAAGGGGTATTCGGACGAGATTTCAGTTGTTGCAGTTGCACAAAGAGCCGACTACATTGAGCCAAAAAATGTACAAAAGTCCTTCCACTGTCGCTGTAGGTCATGGCAAGTTGTGTGAACTTCCTACATGAGTTCCCTTGTGAGCGTTGCAGCCTCTACAATGCCGGGAAAACTCGTCCGAGGATGCACACCGTGCAATCTTTGAGCTTTACAACTCGCTATCTAGGCCGTTTTTCGACCTAATAGCGCCAATTGTGGTATACGAGGTCACCTCCAATTCATCCTACGGGGAAATTTCAAGAACCATTTTCATCGTGAACTAACCATTCATTTGTGAGTCCAATAACCTTTACAGAAAGAGATAAGAATTGCTCTCTGAATTGAACGTCTAGAAAAACAATTGTCCTGATACCTTCGATGAGAAATGAACGAAAGAGAAGAAGACCAAAGGGGAGCCAGTAGCGGCGTCTAGCTGATCGAAAGATAGCGGAAAGTACAATGCTAGGAAGATCATTGCCGTAAATCGAACAGATCATGTCTGTAGATATCACATGAGTCTGACTGCTGGAGCCATATGGCAGCAATACGACCACACTTTTGTTTTAGGTTTTGTTTCTTGAAAGGAATGAAAGTAGGGAAGAATTCCAACGCAGGAAAAGCCCATGTCTCGCATTCATCGAAAACCAATTCATGAAAGGTGATGATGAAAACTGGAAACTAGAAAAAAATGTAAATGGAAGGCTGTAGGTGGCAAAGAACTTACCGAAGAAAGGGGCTGAATGAGGTTGATCACATAGTTGAGATTCTCTAAGCTCATGTTTATGGGGGTTGTTACAAATGGTCTGGTGCTACTGCTGACCACTTGCAACACTTTCCCAAATTACAATTTTCACGAGGGTTACTGCAGTTATAGAAATTTATGTGAATCAAAAGGATAAATGGGTTGATGGGAACGGCGCATGTGCTACAGTCTTCTCCTCCAATCAAATTCTGGGTCATATCCTACTCGAGACAAAACCCAACCTTTATTCCCTCCTAGACCTGCTCGTTTATGAGCAAGTCAGAAATTTGAATGCTTACGTTCCTACATACGTCGACTGGCTTCCATAAATTACTGCATACTGCATATTCAAATGCTAGCCCATGCGTTTGAAAGTTGAAAGCATGGGGTACTTCAAGGATAGCGATTGGCTTTTGAGCATCATCCCCATTTTCTCAATATAAGAAGGTGGCATGTAGATATCATAAAATCGAGTACTTACTACAGTGGTTGATATTCAATCACTATCAAATAGTCTCTTTCTGTTTCAATTTTTAATTGCCACCTGCCATCATTAAAGTGAAGTCGAGAGAGAGGCATTGAAAAAGTTTAGAAAAAATATTTCTCAGCCACTTGCGGCCACATTTAGTGGATAACTGGGAATTGACAGTGAAGGTTTTAAAAAGTCTATTTACTTATTTATTTATTCATTCGCTTATATTGCCTTTGGAAACGCGCTACAGCCACTGATGGAAGTAATTAAAATAGAATGAAGAAGATAAAAAGAACAGTAAAGGTAGTAGAAATGGCTTATGCAAGAGGTTTCGGTTCTTCCTTCAGTAAGTCGAGTACTACGGACTGGGTAAAAAAATTCTCAGAGAAAGAAAGTTGGTTTGTACTTAAAAGTATCGAAAAACTTACTATTATACGAGATAACAAAGAGAATATCCTAGGCCTGTAACGCCCGAGTCTCCTATCATCAGACCAAAGGAAATGTACAGGTGCACATGATATATCTATGTTAGGATCCGTTCAACTTCCTACTCGACAGCTTGAAATGGCATATATCCATCTGCAGTAGTGCCAATTCATCAACAGAGATTCATAGGAACTTTTACGACACCGAAACACCAGTATACTGACCACCTACGTCGGGACTGTCACGGGCAGTACTGATGTAATAAGAGCACACGTCAAAAACCACTTTACAACTATGTGAATTCAACAGGGGACGGAGTTCAATTCTTTACAACGATGTGAAATGGTAGGGAGAGGAAAAGGAGTACTAGAATAGAACGCGATCAATATAACAGTATGGTTGAAAGTAGAATCATCCAATGAGTAAGCTTTCGGGAAAGAAATTAGTGATATAACGAGCGGCACCCTCAAATCCACAGGTGAAACCGGTGGTGATTTCGCATCAAGCATCACATTCTGCTGCTTCCGATCATTAGTTTGTTACCTATCCACTGACTAATCGATTTTGAACGGATTGAACTGCATGTCTCACTCCAGAGTGATAAAACAATCTGTAGATACCCAGATGTTTTCAAAAAATGTTATGGAGGAAACCACGGAAAGTAAAATTACGGAAAAAAATGAAGAATTAATAGGTTAATGCAATACTTCCCCCCCCCCCTCCCCTCTACAAGAGCCACCAAATGCGAGCATATACCTAGAGCACCCTGCCTACTTTTCTCCAACTAACCACCTTCCTCAAATAAGCTGAACAGTACCCTGAATCGGTACTATGTCTACGGCCTATGTAAGCGCCCACGTGCTTCCTTTTTAGCAGAGGACAGAAAAAAAACTTAAATTAATTTCATTTACAATAGATCACTACGTAGTAAGTCAGAAATGGGGATCAATAAAAAGTAGAGCCGAGCCGTAAAGAGAGATTCTAGCATGTCCCGAGAGATTCAACAGTTAACGAAGTTTTAAAAGAGCATTGGAGGAGCTGGTTGATTGGGAATTTGGAGGGAAATGAAAAAGAAATTCTGTTTGGGACTGGCCTAGCGAAAATCGAACGGAAGGAATTGCAATTGAATTGAAAAACTTCGTTGAATGCGTTGCGTTTGCTGCCGGTTTGGGGTAGTTCGATCAATGGCGATGGCAAGCTGAATACACTAAATAAACGGAAATGTGACACCCTCAATGATGACGCCGAGCTACGGCGTGAGCAGTGTAGCTCACCCCTGATGGATTTGAAAGGAAAATAGACCATTGACGCCGACATGCCTAATCTTTCCAGGACTACTGTCTCCTAGTTGTGGTGTAAATTGCTTATTAGTTTTTTGCACTTTGTTTGTAAACAGATTTTTCTAGGGCAGGTCCAGTATGGGCCCTGCATGGGTGAAGAGTGAACCAAGCACGCCAGGATTCCTTGGGAGGGAAAGAAGTCAACTGTTCCTGCAGATATTCTTTAACAACTGTTAATCGTGCGGAACCCTCCATAAACAAAAAAAGCGCAGCTTCCAATCAAGTCGATCGGAGGGAGCCTAGTAAAAAGTATAGAGACTTCATAACTCTTTGGATTACGCTGTAGACTACACTTAACGCACACAAAACCAAAAGTTCGCCCGTCGAAGTTGTGGGGTGTACCCTCTTATAAAGATAAGTATTGTCATGACACCAAGGACTTTATAGTCACTTCAGAAATTTCCTTGAGAAACCGACGAAGGGAAGGATATTTTGGGATAAGTTTGTGAGTAGAAGATTTTGAACCAGGACGGAACGGTTACCAAAATGAGAGCTAACATGAATCCAAGTTTTGGCTCAAAAACGACACTTTTTATTCGGCCAATTTGTTTGAAATTACACCACTTTGCTAGCTTGACCAAACAAAATACCTGTTTTATTGGGGAAAAAAGCCTAATAATGTAGGCTTTTCCGCATATTCAGAGAGCACGTATTCCAGTTTCCTTGCAACCGTCCTCTCTTCCCTTCCCAATTGCCCAAGTGCCAGTCTTACAGATGTGTTTCCCTTGGAAATTTGCCTCCTTTTTCGGGACTGCCTCGAAGAATTTCATGGCTTCCACAGACTTTCAGAACTAAAGAGGCATTTCAGAGAGTGTCACTTATTTTCCTGCTTGCCTCAGCTTATTTGTAAACAGTAATTGTCATCCGGTCGAGTTTATGCTCAGAAAAGTAGTGTGGGGGTACCCAGGATTATCACATACCCAGCATTAGAAGAAAAACTTCCCAAATCAAAGGATGATGGTCAAAGTCTTCCCTTGTCAGTCAATGGACATTTCGAAGATGCGCCTCGCATCCGCCTTCAATCCAGTTTCGTAGTGGCGTTTTGAAGCGCATGTGCCCCGCAATGTCTGATTGACCGACCTCGGTTTTATGGAAGGACTGGTGGGTTGGGAGGCTATCGGTCCGGGGTTCGATCCCTGGACCATACGTGTGAGGTAATACAAATCTTGCCAGTGTACACTTCTGCCTGAACCAGGACTTACCGAGCCTTTCATTAGATTGTATCATAACTAGTAGATACCCTCCAAATATGCAGGACGCTAGGCAATGGTTTTAAAGGGATTTTGTCTTCCAGTAGGTCTACTGCTGCTCGTTGAAAGTTAGCCACTTTCGTTTACGGTATGTGTATTACAAAAAAGGTGGAAGAAAAATTTTTTTGATTACTCTTGTGGTTATTTTTATATTTTGGCCCAAATCGCTATTTTTTCAATTCTTAGCATATTTATTTTGAATCATAACAGCACGTAATTTACATCATTACATTGCATACTGGCAGTAGTGATTCAGAGCAATGGGAAATCTTCAGAAGGATTAGTAATAAGTTTACATATTTCGCAACAGTACTGTATACATGTGCGCCTACCGTAATACAGTACAGTAATACATGTAGAGCGATTGAAAGGTCACGAAAAATTAGTAGTAAGTCTGGGCATTCTGAAGAGGGAATTCCCTGGAGAATTAGATCTCCATAATTCTAAAGGAAGGGCCAAAAATGACATCAATTCCGCAAAAAATCAGGTGAAGGCAGTAGCGTCTCCTGCGTTACGGCTTCCGAGTCACGTTTGATGTCTGAGTCGTCAAAAGAACTCGTTGATGATAGGCGTCGATGTGTGTCGCACAGTAGAACTCGCTTTTCAGATTACAGTATCCCCACTGTAGTTGAAGATTTCTATGATCGTATCGCTCGATCACACAACTACCCAGCTTCAAATCGCAATGACATCCCCAATTCCTGAAAGCAAAGTGTAAGACAGGTGCAACGGAAGTCAGTGCCAGACTTTAAGTAGATTTCAAAAAGGACTGAAAAATCTACCAAAATCTTCAGAATTGTTTTTAATTTCAACAAAAAAAAACCTACTCACGTCCATCTGAAGTGAGGTGCTAGTATGCACCAGTCGGTTGGCTCCCTCAACGCATAGCAATGGTTATGACGGTTGCACGGTTGAAAGCTGGAAGGGTGAAATGATCGGATGAATGATGAAGTGGTAAACGGTAGCCACAAATGGGGTTTAAAACGTAGAGAAGGGAGATGGCTTTTGGGTACAGTTCACGATAATTTTGAGGCACCCTTTAAAATTCGAAAAACGGAAGTATTCCTGCAGAATAGTGATCGGTACCGACGGAATCGACGAAATCCGTGGGCTTTGCTGATAACAAGGCTTCTTGAAAGTAGTAAAAATCGAGGTCGTGCAAGAATACCACGACGGAAATGGCATGGGAGCTGAGTATTTGGACGAGAATACAGTTGTTGAATCAGTAAAATAGGGAAACGTACTGTCCATTGGTGGCTACGAATCTAGCTCCATGGCAATTGAAGTGAGAATCATTGGCGTAATGAGGTCCTCCAATACAGCGTCGATCCTGGGTTAAGTGCTGAAAATGCGCTTACAATGAAAGTACGCTTCATTGCTCTGACCCCCTCATTTTTCACATTGGTCTTTTAGCTTTATATCAAGTCTTGAAGAAGGAGTGGTGTCATGCTAAAGGGCCAACACCTTACGCAGGATCTATTGACCAACTCCTACAGAGATACCAGCTCAATGTCTGTCTCGACATCGACTTACATTAACTAGCTTACTAGGACGAACGGATGATCTGGGCCAACAAATCCATTTTGATATTCCTCAGACCTGCTGGCGGCTACAATGCTCATGCAGCCTGAGCAATGAATGACTTGCAGTGATTGACCAATATTCAAGTCAGGGCTTTTACCCTCCCAGACGAGTCTCGTACCAGTTAATTAACATAGGGAGGATAGAAGGCCTGCCCGGTCTGAGCGAATATCAGAATAGATTCGTTGGCCTAGATCATCTGATCGTCACTACTTCTCCTTCGCTATAGTGGGCAAAAACCAATGCGGACACGTACGCATTCGAACGCCACTAAGATTTCGAATGAAGGTCGAATGCGTGGCGCATCCAAGAAAAGGGTCGATAATCACCGGTAATTTCGTCTTTCAGTTTTTTTTACAGATTTAAAAGTTCGCTGTTCGCTCTCAAAAATATGAAGGAAGCTTTCAAACTGACCTCACGAGGTGGTGGATGCCGAAACCTTACTTTATTTTCTTCAGTTAATTGGGAGTAAGCAGACGAGAGAAAAGCTGAGGCGATTAGTGCAAAAACAGTATCGAAGAATACCATGTTATCTTCGATGACCTTTAGCCGAACTGCTTGGGATCAGTCAAAGGAAAAACGACTGGACGAAGCATTTGGTTTGGCGAAGCACTACATCTCAAATGCATGCTTCCCTGGTGTTGATCGACGTTAGGGAGGACGCAGCTTACTCATTGACTCGGGCTCAACAAGCTGAGGTCTAACGATCTATACGACAGTTTTCATATTGGATGAGAAATAGTTTTGGCTTTGGTCAATTCAAAATTCGCCCAAGCGTTCTGCTTCAATTTCCAACAAAGCTCGTAGAGGCGTTCGAGTACTTGTCCTTCTTTACGACTCTGGCCCTGTTTACTAGTTACTATTTTGATATGGCTTGTTTCCTACGTATTTAACCATGTCATCTTTGTTCTGCGACGGATGTCGCTGTTAATTCCATGTTTACCAATGACCGAACCAGATTCATCTTTATAGAAGATCCACCCTTTATTGTGTGTAGAGCAGTTGTGTTCAAGGAATGAGTACACGTGACTATAAAACTTATAAACAGATGTACATAGGCAATTAGAGCGACGAGATTGAGATCAGCAGTGTATGAATTAAAAGAAAAGTGTTCCCAGGGTGGATGCACCCTATACGAGCTCCTGATACTAGCATACGTGCACTGAAAACACAGATTGCAATCTTGGTCCTTCTCCCAACACTCTGCCTCCGAGAGCTTCGAGATTTCAGCAGTCCTTCCCGAGCTGACCGCAGGACGAACACTCCGGCTTATGAGGGCTCCCTCGAAATCCTCAAATGAGGCACATTTATACTATTGTTTTTGGTATATGGATACTGTTGTGGATTCACAACCATATAGATGTCTATAGTAGAACAAGCCTTTACCAGTATGATAGATAACATGCTAGTTCAACATGTTAACCATAGGCATAACTTAACGTAAGTATCTCTTGAGTTGAGACCACAGGCATAACCTGGCGATATCATAAGTGTGCAATCAAGTAGGTAGCTTGAGTTCTGCCGTTGGCGCGGTCCGCTCCTTCATCCCCCGAGCTTGAGTAACGCCACGGGCTCCCGAAGGTCCAGTGACGATACGGTATCTGAGGACCGCCCACATATTGTGTATATAAACCCCGTGAATGTAATATTATGGTCCATCTTTGTACTAGGCGTGTTAATAAACCTTTGTTACACGTCCTTACTACAACTTCCCATTGGTAATCCACCAAAGATACCCAGGAGTAGCTCTGTAGGTTCTGACCTTGGCTTACGCAGCCAGCCAAGTTCTTGCGAAATGAGTCAGGGGCTCCTTTGTTAAAAACGACCCCGGGTAGCCTGTTCAGTGATTTCCATTCCTTACCAACTGATCAGAGAATGGAAAAGATACATGGATCGAAAACGCCAGTAATTGAAAAGATGGGTGGGAAAATCCAGATAGGTCTTCCTAAAAGATAGAGACGAATTGCGATATCGCAGTGCCGGAGGCCCTTGGTAATCAAGAAAATGTGTGAAGCATGGGCATGGTTCTGTTCCTATATTCAGCTAAGCATGTGTTGTTAAGTGTGATCAATCGATAACGATCGATATAACCTGACGATTTCTTTTACTACTATGTCAACCGATGTAACGATAAAAAATTTTATTGCGTTGATAACTTCAGCGAATCGTTTTCTTCAAGATTTCAGCTTCCCTTTCAGTGAACTGAAAGTTTGTTGTTTACTAAATGTCATTTGGAATCGCAGATGAAGTAGTACATTGAAGATAAAACTAGTGTAGCCTTTAGAAAGTGTCTGGTTTGGTGATTCGGGGCTCTTACAGGTATTCGTTTGCTAACAGCAGCACCTTACTTAGAGTACAGCGAGGCCCAACATTTCGGGAGGGGGGGGGGCTGTCATTGAGGCTCTTGATTATTACAAGGGCCATACACTTTTCTCAGCTAAGGATCAGGTAATAGGGTTGCACCAGCACAGAATTCAACAGAATCCCTATTCACCGGGGTGAACGGTCTTTTCTTACTTTACTTGCTGCCAGTCGTCGGGCGGGTGTCTGAGGTTGCACCACGAGATCTAACTTTTTAGCATGAGCCTTATACGATAGTAGTATATGTCTGCATATTGTAGAAATGACCGGTTCAAGCTTACCTAACCAATCCTTGACTTCTTCCTTGCCTTTGGTCTCCCTGGAGGTTTGCCGAAGCCAAATTTTACTTGAAAGTATGGCTTTGGAAGACTAAAAAGACTGCAAAAATATCAGGTTGACGCTTCTTTCTATATCGGCACGAATATTAATTCTGATATGTGTTTATACTACATAAAAGATTTTTTTACTTGAAGCGTTTTCTGCGAGCAGGTGGAAAAGTGACCATCCCCAAATAGTCCGTCGGAGTTTTCTTCACGATTCTGGAAATGAATGAAGCAATCCTGTAAACATGGCATGGGAGAGATTTATGAGAGAGACATACCGCCTAGTTTGTGCCAAGGAAGGCTGTGGCATTTCCTAGTAAAATCTACAGTTGGGAAACGTTTTTCACTTCGAACCTATCCTTTCTGGGTGACGCGCTGACCATAATGCTAGAAAGATCCTCAGAACAATCTCTCAGTCCCCCGCGACAACATACACACTACGGGAACAATGGCGAAAACAGCTGTTAACTTGGTCAGACTGACCAATACAGGCCTCTGCACGAGCAGGACGGATGAATGCGTAGAACAAAGCCTTTGGGCGTCGATCAATCCCCTTACAAGGATGGTCTTTCAGGGCGTGGGACGCTTTTTGAAAATGGTTTTCCGCATGGTGTAGGTGCATGAGCACTTAGTATAGAACTATGGTCCATTTCCGCTAAATGGCCTTGTGAATGCCAAAAAAGAAGTGAAAATGATTTTGTCGAAAATTGCGTTTTAACCCACTAAGTGTCACTTGTTTCATTCATGGCATCCGCCCAGTAGGGGGGGGGGCCTTGGAGGCGACATTGAAAATAACGTGAACGGCAGTCAAAAAAGGGACCCACATGTTGATAAGTGCGGGAAAGTTTCATATAGGCTCTCCACGGTTGAGTTGATGGCAGCGACGGATGGTATGGTGGATAGCGATGTGGACTTCGAGTAGGTACGACTGGGATGGGTTGATGGTTCGGATCCACGAGGCTTTGCCATTTTTGCATTTTATGGTGCCACCTCCATATTGGCTAAATATTGCCCCAGGGCCAAAGCAAGTGCCTGACCAGTCATGGTCGTGACCAGGACCAGTCAGGCACATAACCTCTACAAGCCGTTGGGATCTGACGTGTGGAGCACTATCAGTGAAGGAGCTTCAAGGCTTCATATTCCCAGGAGTCCCACCTTTCCCCTCCCCCTCCCCACACCCTTCCCTCAACTTCCTCACGTAATTTTTTCATCAGTTTAGATATTTGCATCCCTCACATCGAGAGTTCGTTCACTCAGTTGGTAAAAAGGTGGAAAATTGGTTTGATATCATTTTCAAAAAACTCGATATCATGTCAACTGGTCTTCGGACATTGTGCGGACATTGTACAGTCCATACAATCCTTTGAGTGATTTGGACAGTGATGGTTTAATAGTTGTTTTATTTCGACCGAATTCCTTCAAAACTGATGAAAAGCGCACTTGATTAACTTCGATGATTTCACTGTTTTTTACCCTAGCTGGTCTCGCGCCATTGAGAGTTTTTGCCCTCTGTTCTGGCTGGTCATCTCCATTTTCTTCTCTACTCACGATCAGTATCTCCTGCAGTCACCTCGACTTCACCAATGTCCTTCTTGATCGTGTCCTGCCAGCCTTTCATAGCAGGACGCGGAGTTAGGGGATCGTAGGTTGGGAACGGGTATCACCGAATCCCTTCATCTAGTCATCATCTAGTGATCCGGCGCTAGAATGATTTCCTTCAGGGCTGACAGGTTTTTATATCAAGCCTAATGCTTATGGATGCTTCAGAAAGAAGACGAGTTGAAAGAGAATCTGATTCGTTTCTCCACAGGAGTCCGCGGTTGATGCCCAGAGAAAGCTGGGAATTGGGAGCTACAGTGAATACGGGAATACTGTTATCTTTGCATTGACGAACGAGGTCATGGACAGCTTCCATCAAACAGGGACCAAATTATAAGGTTTTGACCCCCATTACAACACTTATGTAGTGTGAAATTAAGAGACTCTTATACTCCTGGGAGTGTGAAGCTTGGAAGCTCCTCCACTGATAGTGCTCCACACAACCAGTTCTAACGACTTGTAGAGGTTATGTGCCTGGCTGGTCCTGGTCACGACCATGACCGGTCAGGCACTTGCTTTGGCCCTGGGGCAATATTTAGCCAATCCTGAGGTGGCAGCATAAAATCCAAGGTCGGCAGAGCCTCGAAGACCCGAACCATCAACCCATCCCAGTCGTCCCTACTCGAAGTCCACATCGCTATCCACCATACCATCCGTCGCTGACAGCAACCCAACCGTGAAGAGCCTATATGAAACTTCCCCGCACTTATCAACATGTGGGTCCCTTTTTTGACTACCGTTCACGCTATTTTCGATGTCGCCTCCATTGGCCCCTTCTACTTGGCGGACAGTCGACGCCATGAATGAAACAAGTGACCTTAGTGGGTTAAAACGGCAATTTCCGGCAAAATCATTTTCACTTCTTTTCTTGGCATTCAGAGGGCCATTTAGCGGAAATGGACCATAGGTCCATACTAAGTGCTCATGCACCTACACCATGCAAAAAACCATTTTCAAAAAGCGTCCCACGCCCTGAAAGACCTTCCTTGTTAGAGGAAGCGCTACGCGCTCGACTTCCATTCAGGATCGTAGTGGCGTATTGAATGCGTATGTAGCCTACACCATGACATGCGGTGGTCAGCCGATGTACGATACAGTGCTTTTATCCTCCCAGACGAGTATGATACCAATTAATCGATCCCGGAAAGATGGAGGACCCGGTCGGCTTAGCCGACTATTGATCTAGGGTGTGGTGCGTTAGGAACGAAATGGTCGCGTCGCGGTGAGAGGGGCGTCGCGCGCGAAGGAATGTAGCAGGATGCAGCAGTACGTAAGAAATAAAAGAACAAAAGTACTAATAGTAGAATTATGCATAAAATAATGATCGCATATCGATTAAGCTGTATGAAGAACGCTAGAGCTGTAATAACGGCGAATGAGTGGTCCGCGACAGCCGCGTGCGGCAAATCGATTACCCAGAATCGTTCCTAACGCCCGTCTCCCATTGATCTAGGATTCGAGTCTGTGACCATGCATGTGTGAACTGCGCCACTTGCCACTACACTACCTTTGCCCGGGTAATAGGTTAGCCCACAATGATTGGACTCAATACCGCCTTAGCCTTATACTGAAATGGTATATAGCCAAAAAGCGGTAATCATGCTAGTGCTCTATTTTCTCCTTCACTGCAGGATCCGATCACAGAGATTTTTCTTAAAAAGCTCCAGTTCAATCAGCCGGGCCTTTCCCTTTCTAGAAATACGCACTCCAAGCATCCCTTCGTGAAGCTGTCCACGGTAATCAACTGCCAAACAGGACAGACCAGCAAGGAGAAAAAAAGAACGGGAAAGACGTACCGAGTAGGACGTAGCGGCAGTCCTTCAGCCAGGATATTGCTGTAATAAAGTTAAAATTTTCGAGGATGAACCGTAATATCGAATTCAGATAAAAATCAGTTCTGCAAAATCAAGAGCAGCATTTTACTGGGTCGTAATGCAAAACGTTTGTCATTCTGATCTGATACAAGTTCCACGAATCGTCGGTGTGGCCACTCTGACCGTACTACGCACTGCCTTTTCATGGCACATGCCATTGCGGTTCGGGAATAGCACAACAATGCCTTCCGAAAATGGCTGCTTTTTAATAAGGCCTTTCCATTCAGGCTGAAGCAAGGATCCTTACTCCAACACCAAAGCGATGGGTGCGATATTCCAATTCCAGTACGGCTACTGAAAGTGCGCACCCACCTATACACTTATAGAAGCTGGTAAAAAAATAGTCATGGAACCTATAGCAAACGAAAGGGATTTGTGGAGAGCGAATTAAGGCAGAGATGTCTCAAGTGGGATATGCGTAATTGGTCGTTCAAGAATGAGGGTTCAGTGGCAGTAGAAGTAGTAATGACATACCTGGAGATCACAACGCACATGGTAACAACGAGTAAAGCAACCTTCACCATCGTCCTTCGTGCAGTTTTCACATGAAAAGTGCTCTAAGAGTACAAAGTTATTGTTCCCAGTTGCACCGTAGAACGGTCGTCAGAAGGTTCCCAGAAGATGTCCAGTTCTCCAACCGAGGCCACGAAGAGAATGAGCTCAGTTGATTAGAGCTAATACATATTAGTAAAATATAGGGACAGGGGTTAGAAGACAAGAAGCAGAGGCTTTCCTTGTAAACTGAGAGAGTGGTGTCACCGTAGAACTGGGGGGGGGGGGGGGTCGATTAAACCTAACTAGGCATTATTTCTAACCGGGTAGGCGATCACTGTCGTGAGAACGGGTTCAGGTTCATGAGCAACTCACTTCCTTCCTTACCCGAATAAATCTACGAGAACGTCCATGACAACTTTGAGAGGGTGGTTAAAGAAAAAACGCTTTAAGACTTTTTTTTTGAAACTTTGTGGACGGTTCTGACAGAAGGGTGCTTGAAGAGGTGGGTAGGGAATAAAACCAAGTGTTCGTTTGTTGGGGTATGAAATGCTGATACGCTAATATATGTAGAATGCTATAATGTGCTGTAATGTAATGTATTTATTTTGTAGCACACGTTGAGAGCATATGCTCATCATAATGTGAGTTTTAAAGGAACCAGAATTAAATGTATTGCTTATTCACCACCCACCACTTTAGAGCTCAATGGGCGAACAACTGATTTCCATGGGAGACGGGCGTTAGGAACGATATTGGGTAATCGATTTGCCGCACGCGGCTGTCGCGGACCATTCATTCGCCGTTATTACAGCTCTAGCGTTCTTCATACAGCTCAATCGATATGCGATCATTATTTTATGCATAATTCTTCTATTGGTACTTTTGTTCTTGTATTTCTTAACTACTGCTGCATCCTGCTACATTCCTTCGCGCGCGACGCCCCTCTCACCGCGACGCGACCATTTCGTTCCTAACGCACCACACCCGATTTCCATTTTACAAACACTACTTGACCACTAGAGTCAGAAACTCGAACAGCCTATTAAATTCCTCAATAGGTTTCGAAAACGTGCTGAAACATCTTTTAAGATAAGCATATACAGTTTTCGTTGTTGCCCTATAACTTCAGTATATATCTTTTACTTGAGTGGGACTTCTTCTCAGTATGCTTCATCACCCATGATTTTTTTTATATCTGGGTGATACAAAGGCTAATTTTTTAAAGCTGTTCAGTATAGATTATCGATATATGTAGATGTATATGCTGTTTTATCAAGTCCCCTACTTCTAAAAAGAGTTGAGTTATTGTGGGAAACAGAATGCGATCAGAACAGTGAATTTGCACTCCCCAATTCCATGTTATAATTTATTTCATCACCAAATGATATTAAAGGCACGGTTTACGATAAAAATAGCTTATGAGATCTTCCGATATGATGAATTCGAGTCCTTTCGTATTCCAAATCTGGCGTTATTAGCTCGGATAACGGCCTAGTTACGAAATTATAAAGGCCCAAAGATTGCACCGCATGCATCCTCGGATGACTTCCACCGGTATTGTAGAGGCTGCCCCAATAACAAGGGAGCCCATGTAGGAAATTCAAACATTCTACCATGACCAACAGCGACTGTAAAAGGCAGATCTGTACAGCTCTGGCTTGATGTAGTCAGCTCTTTGCGCAATTGCAACAACTGGAATCTCGTCCGGAAACCCGTTTCTTTTATCTCCGTATGGTAATCTCGTCCAACCTACATTACCGCCCATACAGTACCGGTCAGTGAAGTATTCGTTTTCACTTTTTCAAACACAACTTCCTCAAAACTCAAGCTCTGTGCTAGAAACTCAAACAGTAGAGAACTTAGGCAGTTAGTAATATTATACTGCTGTAATGGCCCAGCAGCACATTTCCAAGCAAAACTGGCACTTTATTTTCAAATCGCCCGCCAACACACATTTCTACCTTCTATAACTGGTGGGTTTTTAAATTAAAAATTTCGGGTGGTTCTTAATGTTTTGAGTCACGTCATGCATCCACTACGTTATTAAGGCTATGGCAAGGCATACCGGAATCCGTAACTTGCGGCAAGACCAAGTTGTTGCCATAACTCGGAGCCTCCACGCAGGCTTAACATCAAGGCAAGTTTCAGAAATTCAAGGAGTGACAATTAGATGTATTCAAAGGATTTGGAAGAAATATAAGGACACAGGGTCGGTAGAAGTCAAAAAACACCCAGGAGCAGCGAGAACGACGTCTCGTCTTGTCGACAGGAACATTGTTCGGCTCGCAAGGAACGATCCGCGTCTCACTGCAGCCGAGATTCTTCGCGAAATATCGACGCCCGAAGGACCTAATCCATCTTTGAGCACTGTACAACGTCGACTGAGAGAGGCCGGTTTGTTTGGACAACGTCCAGCAAAGAAACCACTGATTTCCGCTAAGAATCGCAAAGCGCGTCTGGACTGGGCTCAAGCTCACAAGAACTGGACCGTTCGGCAGTGGCGTAAGGTCATCTGGAGCGATGAATCGAAGTTTTTGCTGTTTGGGACGGATGGAATCAAGTTTGTGCGACGTCCTGTCGGTACCAGATACCATCCGAGTTACCAGCTGCCGACCGTGAAGGGTGGTGGAGGTTCGGTGATGGTCCACGGTAGCTTCTGTGGCAAAGGAGTTGGTCCCCTTCATCGGATTGAGGGTAAGATGGATGCGAAGATGTACCTTAATATCATGGAAACTGTTATCTGGCCGTTTTTCCGCAGTACTGCTCGCCGTGGCTTCATTTTCCAACAGGACAACGACCCGAAACACAAGTCGAAGCTGCTCACCAAATGGTTCCGCGACAACGACGTCCCTCTGCTGACGTGGCCGTCGCAGTCTCCCGATCTGAATCCCATCGAACATCTATGGGAAAGACTTGAGCACCAAGTAAAAGGCCTCAGAGCTCGAAATGAGCACGAAAAGTTCCTTCAGCTGAAGACAGCATGGGAGAACATCCCACAGGAAGAGATAGACAAACTCATCGAGTCCATGCCACGCCGATGTCAAGCGGTCATTGACGCCAGAGGTTATGCGACAAAGTATTAATGTCGTAGTTGTTATATTGATATTATACAAGTTGTTCCGTTGAGAAATTGGAAATCCAGAGAGATTAAAGATTTTACAGGTACGATGGTGTTTGGACACAAATTGATGTGAATTCTCTTAAAATATTTTATAATTCACTTAGACAGCTGAGAAATTGCTCGCTCATAACATTCGTTGATAGGAATTAACTGTGAAAAAATCAGGCGAAAAGATGGACATTTGAGGAAGTTATGTTTGAAAAAGTGAAAACGAATACTTCACTGACCGGTACTGTATTTTTTCTCGGAGTCGGCGGATTCTATCGCTTTCTTTACTACCAATTAACTATACCCAACCCATACTTCGGCTTTTTGAATGAGAAAGGTACCTCAGAATCGTAAACTGTGCCTTTAATTATAACGGAACAAAAAAACTTATTGAGGGTTCGTTAAGCAAACTTTAATCTTGGAAAACGTGGATCCAGTCTGCTGGTTTTGCACGGTATATTGAACATTCCTATACCCCATGGTAAGCTATTGTCACGTCATCAGCCAAAAGCAGAGCTATTCTTCCTATGACCTCACGTCTCCAATTGCTGGCTGAAGCCTCCAATAGAACTGGGTGGTGGGAGAGTAATGGAACTTCTCCCCTATCGCGGCATTCTCCCTTGCGGCATGCGGCAAATGTCACTGCAATTACCGTACTGACCCCGCCTCCCACCAATCGATAGGACGTGATATTTTTCCTTGACTACCTTGCTTTTTCATTGGATTTTATCGTTTTTTCTTCTGTCTCTTTTTAGTTTTCATGTTTATTAGACTTTATTAATTAAAATGACTCCTCCTAGGTAAGCGACGATCAAGACTGCATTGAAATTGGAGAAAGCGGTCAGCCAATTCAAATAATTTAAGGACTCCCTACCTCACAAATTGCGCGCTCCAATCTTCCATCGCAGTTCTGCGATGGGCGGCGGGTGCGGTGTGTGCGACGCCGTGTTAGGGGAGAAGTTCCCGGACCCCGGTGGTGGTGTAAGGAAAATGAACAGGTTGAGTATAACTGCTGAACAAGAAACTATGGATCACCATGTCCAGAGAGGAAAAGCGTCAAGTAATTCACTAGTGTTCCCGAGATTCCGTTTTTAGGAAGTCCATCCTATGGCAACGGGAGCACTTGGAAAGGGTATTGATATCCAAGACTGAAAGACTCGTTATTCAACGTTATTATGTTGACTTGATGACTTGATGCTTCCATTTTTCAGTTACACCCGCCCACTTGTAGCCTCTATTAAAAGGGGTGCAATAGTACTTTATCAATGACTACTGTTTAGCATCTTCATTGAGTGACTACTGCTTAACATCTTCCTTGGGTGTACTTTATCTTCTTCTGTTAAAACTATTCCTTTCATTTAATTGTAGTACATATCGTATTATGGCACATACGCAAACGAAATGTTAGTTATGAAAAAATCAAAAAAAAGAGACGGTTTTTAGCCCGTAGAAATTCTGTTTTTTTGTGTTCGAAAGCAACACTAGTATGTGAGTTGGCAATTACACTTCTGAAATTTTGATACCCTGAAGTGTAGCAGATTCAAGATTTCAGGGCTATATCACGATTCACAACTCAGCCCTATCGTTCGGCCAATGTTAGGCTTTATTCCAATGCCACCCACGTATTTGACTTCCATTTTGTGTCTCGGAGATGGTTGAACGCGTATGAAATCCTTACAATTATTCACAATGATTTGCATAGACCAGCCGATGTATAGGTCAGTAGTTTTATCTTCACAAAAGTGTCAGACACCAAGTGAACAATCCCTCCTGGGCGAAAGACTCGGTTAGCCGGAACAGGCATCCGGTATTCGATCACACGCTTAGGGACGTGATCACCCAACTCTGCTTTACTAAGGCGACATACATACATGTAAGTACAACTTCATTGTATTCCCTTTCCCCTTCGATGAGGGCCTTCCACAGCTCCTATGTTTTTGTTGACTATATCCATTTCAGCTGAAGACTCTACAATATTCACTTGCTCTGTAACTATACCATGGTCAACACATAGATTGTTGTGGCAAATCCGCTCTCGTCATGTCGAGAATACCAGTTTTCACCATCCACCATGTGATGACCTTGGATTAGGTTGCGTTTTTCCAATAGCGACATGCCATGTCAGACGATAAGCTCCCTGGAAGACCTCTAAATACTGCTGTTCGTCGAGCAGCATTGAGAACTGCCTTCAATGTGCCTCTCAAATACTGAGAATGAGTCAGAAGGGTGTTCAGCGAAAAGATATGATGATAGATGTTGACTCATTGAGGCACCATAATGGAGAGTCAACACTGTTTTATAAAGGATAGAATGTGTATGGAAGCGAAAAAGAGAATTTAGTTCTCCCTATTCACTGGTAAAGGATGGATCAGATCGGAGTGAATCTATCCTGTCGCAAATTTTCCCCTTCTCCTCAACTTTTCTTAGATTAACATTTCTCACTTTTTAGTTGTTGACAAAGACCCGTCCCCTTGTAGTTGCTGCCTTTGTGTTTTATTACATATCCTTGGACGTATTTTTTGAAAATAAATAAATAAATAAGTCTCAATACGCTCTGAAATACACCATGGTCAACACATAGATTGTTGTGGCAAATGTGCTCTTGTTATGATGTCGAGATCAGTGATCTCATAGCCAGTGACTGAATGAGAGGATTTTGGTTAACTAAGGTAGAAGTCCAACCAGAAGCTTCTGACCTATCCGCCACCTATAACCAACCATCCCCGCTTAGTTAAAGAATTACGAGAGTTATAGAATAGAATAAAAAATTAGCATTCATTTCCGCCCCGTTCGAGAGATCCTCTCGAAGTCTCATTCATTGAAACGATGCAGGGTATTATGTATGTAGCTCTGCGAGCGAACTTGTGTCTGGAAGTACAACAATACACCATTGAGTACCTTTGGACCTAGTTTTCGTTTTGAATTCATCGTCTTCTTGGTGTCCTCTCCAGATCATGCTCTTTCAGTGAGAATGTAGGGCCGAGATACAATTGCTCTGTTATAACCAGTTCCAAATAGGCGCCTCCCGGCCTGCCTCCTGACAAAATCAACTATAAAAAGTTCGATCAGTCTGGTCGACAGGGTCGACAGTGTCACGTGAAAGGATGAGGAGAATGAGGTCTACCATCGTGATCCTTCTAATTTTCGTCATTTCATTAGTCAACTCCTTTCAAACGCTCCCAACAAAGTGAGTCGCCATTTATTATACATTTTTCTCCGTACTCTTTCCTCGAATGTTCATTACCGTACTGGAATCTGTACAAGTACTATGACTCGGTGTATAAACTAAACTTTATATACTATACTACACTACACTTGCTGTTACCTGGTTCCTCTTTCTTTATTTTTATTTTTGATTCCTTTCAGAGCCTGTTCACTCACTGAAAATCTCATTCCATTATCGAGACACTATTTACAAAACCCTTCTGAATTATTTTCATAAAATCTGAAACCTTCCCAACAGTTCTTGCAAGAAGGAGGAGGTAGTGCAATGGCTGAGAGCATCCTCCATCAATAGACTTCGTCGGACTTCATTGTCTGTTCCTACAGCTCCCAAGATACAAGTATTTCGTACCGATTATTGATTGGGTTTTACGTCTTCGATTAGAAATTCTTCAAGGTGGGAAGTTGAGCTCAAGAGCACCACCTACGATAATCAACCTTATACCTTAGTGGATACCGTAATCTACCGATTGCCTATCAAATGGTGCTAAGTCGAAAAAAAACCTTACTGCCTTTTTCAAAGAAAATATTGATCTTCCAAAGTAGATAACTAGCAATTTATATCCAGTTTAGTACTACTTTTTTACGGACCAACAAATTCATGTACCATCATGTACTATCGTTTCTGTCGTAAGAAATTCTTCGACACAAATAGGCTAGTCACTTGTATCAATCCTCCTCCTTTACGTCAGAGCAACTCATGAGAAGCTGCTGATTCAATGGCCATGGAAATTGAATAAACGTGACTACCATTGTCCAGGTACGGCTCTCTATAAATCTCGGCATGCTTCTTTGCAGTTCTGAGGTATTTTTTCGAGCTGTTAAATCGAGGCTCACCCTATTCAAACCGCAGTCCTACCAGCTTGGGGTGAACGGTGGACCACAAAGGTCGGCTCCCACGATTAGTTAACAACTTCCGACTTCCTACTAGTCCACGCCCTTTGAACTTTCTCTGTAGGTTGAAATAGTTCTTGATCGAATGGTTTTTTTCAGGTGTCTTTTGTCTTTCCAGGCTCCGAAGAAGGTGAAGGCACCGAAACGTCAGCCCAATAAATATTGTTGCAATCTTGGTTCAACAGCTCAAAAGAAAACCTCAGTAACTACCAATTGTCTACAATTAGCTCTGAAATTTGATACTTTTATGGCCCTTTTCTTCCTTATAACATAAGTCTTTGCAATTTGCTTATGATATTTGATGAGAGTAAAGTGTGATAGTGTAAAGTAGCAATCTTTGGGTAATCCGTATATCGGCTGTGGTCGACACCGGCCCGGATCAACTGAACCTTCTACTTCTACTGGGTCGACTCCGTCTGGGAGGGTGAAAACATGAATTGTACAGCTGCTGGCAGCAGAAACTCATAGTATAGATCAGATGAGCTTTCAAACACCCTAACCCACTAGAGCCTGAATTTAACTGAAATGGGTGGGTGCAATTCAAAACCGGGTTGGCTTTTTTTCAAAAGGTCACTTTTCAAATAAGCACTTCATTTATTAAAATTTACATTGACACACTAGATATCGATTCACGATTGATCCCAAGCAAAAAATAATTAATCACCATCAAGAAATGGTTCGTGATGCAGCACACTTTGGTGACTGAGCAGCGATTCCAGGCAGTATTTCCTGAAAATGGTTTTTATGGTACCAAAATGGATAAATATAGCAAACTAAAACTTGTTTATTGATGTTGACGCTTGTTTGAGAAATTATTTATTGGTCTTTGTTTTTCAGCGCGAGAGTGAAGCGACAGCTGTACGGCTATGGTCTAGGATATCCCTCAGGCTATGTCTACGGTAATCCGTACACATTCGCCACATATCGTGGCCTTGGCCTGAATGGACTTTATGGCTCTGGTCTGTATGGAAATGGTCTCTATGGAAATGGTCTATACGGAGGTGGTCTGTATGGAGGTGGTTTGTACGGTGGCTACGGTCTTGGTCTTGGTTTGCTTGGATTACCTTATGGTGGACTTTATGGGAGATGAAATACTCTGGACAGTAGCTACTGTTACGGTTACCTCAGATCGATCAACATACATGCTTTTAATGTGATATCATTCTGTTTACAGCATTTTTGTTTGTATGGAAGCAGATTCAGAGATCTTACATTTCTATAAAGATTTTTCTTTTCCGTCGCCTTTTTCGAATCGATCATGTTGAGGAGGTCTGAACACAGCAGAGAAACGATGCAGTGGTGGAGGACGGTAGACACGTGTATCCGAACGGACATCTGTAATAATTACCTAACAGTAGCGATTAACCGAGCGATTTGACACAATCCGATCACATGTCTCAATGTTGCGACTGGTATCATCGGTTATTGAGGAACAGTTGACCGTTTACGAAGATTTCATGGCGAACACTTGAGGGATCCTTACCCCAACCTTCATTTTCAAGAATTGTGTTCGAAGTTAGGCTCCTCAAGAAAAACTGCATAGGGAATGAATTGAATTTGGGAAAACGGCTGGATTGGATTGTTCTGGATATCGTAAATTATTTCGAACTGATGTTTCGGTACAAAATAGTCGTCCCAGACATGACTATGAGTGATACAGTTCACCCTGCACTCTTAATCCTCTATTTAGAGACTCATGGGTGATCTGTCTGGGTTTCTATTTGAAAAGTTCATTCCAACCAGTTTCCATTCAATACCATACTCTATTTATACAAGTTAATGTAGGGAGTGTAGTCTCTCTTTGTCGACATTGTACTGAAATCTCCTAAATCTTTCCAGAGAAAAATTTGAATGAATTGTTTTGGAGTACTGACATGGATTTTGATCCCTTCATCCTCCTTCCTCGTTAGCCCATTTACTTATTGCTTATTTATGTCTAGAAGTTCCGATTCATTTAATACAAACACGGATGCCTAGTATTTTCCGCAGTGGCTACTCCCATGGCACTAGTAAACGAATTACTAAGTACAATGCCCAGAAATAAGACTACAGGCTTCGAAAAGAAGCGGAAACTTACGTGAAATCCAGAAAACCGGCGCAAGTTTTTATTTCGTCAGTTGTTTCATGACGAGCTTCCTTGAACGCGAAAGGGCAACGTGGGGTTGGTGGTTCAGTGACGTTGTTATCGCAATCTGAAAGTTCCAATTAAGGCAATCACACTCATAGAGGAAACGACCAAAATGTTTCTATAATGGCAACTTAAACCTATGGGTCCGGTAGTTTTGAGGTCCATGAGCACGGTGCTGACGAATAAGTTGATATAGGCTCTTTTTGTTTTGGAAAAGACTGCTGTACAAGTGATTGAACCAGATTTGAGGCTCGAGAAGCAGAGGGAAACTTCCACGAACTTCGTCGCCGATAAACGTTATTTTCTCACGTAGTCTGCGCTCTCTCACAAACCTATCGCCATCATGTCTTCAGATTTCGGGCGTATGCATAGCTTGGGAGATTTGGGGCGGAGGTGGTGTAGTTGCAAGTGGCCCACTATATCACAGGCACGGTCAGGGGTTCGAACCCCAGATCGATGCCCGCCCAGGCCAACCAAGCCTTCAATCCCTCCGGGGTCGGTCACTTGGTACCAGACTTGTCTGGGAGGATAAAAGCACTGACTTGTACATCGGCTAGCCACCGCAAGTCATTGTATAGGCCACATACGCACTCATTACGCCACTACGATTCTGAATGGAAGTCGAGTGCGGGGGCGCATCCCTGAGACGGGATTGATTAACGCCAAAAACTTCAAACTCTAAAACTTTTAATACGTAGGCACCCAACGTACTCTATCTATCCTCAGACGGAGTCTTGAATATAATAGAAGTGCTATTCAAACCTATGCATTCATCCGGAGGAACAGTAGGAAGCGTCAGTGATGGGAATGTGATCGTTTCAGGAGTTATCATCTCCATTGGGCAGCAGTATAGGCCTTCAAGGGTAGCTTGGCATGTGTATCCCGCCTGAAAACTTGTAAACAAAAAAGTAAATGAAGAAATAAAGAATTTTCCAAAATCTTCATACATCTATAAGAGTATCTTATTTTGAGATTAACCAGCAACGCGCTTTCTACATTACCTTGTACATGTAAATGTATTCGCTACCTTTCACTTTCAACTAATTCATAAGAAGCTAACAAAGCTACTCTACTTACATCCACCTTTGCACCGCCTACTTTCACGTAATTCAAATTCTTATTCTACTTTCATGTGCGTTTCGAATTTTTCTACGGTCAAAGTGTTCAGATAAGCAAAAATACGAAGAAAGAGAGGTCAACCAACTTTTGGACAAGGCGCTCCAATCTGTGGGCATCGAAGATACTCGCCTTCCATGACCATCGGGGCAGTATCGCCGAAACATTTTGGTTCATTGGGTTCACTGAAAAAAGAGCAGTTCTAATTCTATCGTTGTAATAATATAATAGTAACTGGACTACTTTCTGGCTTGATACTAACTGGCGTTCGAGTAAGGCAATACTGTAAGGCCCATTTTTCAGACTGACTGACACATATATTATCCAGAGCTTCGTATAAATATGCGCCTGCATTGGAACTTTCTTGAGGGTTTTTTGCCTTTTTCAGACAATGCAGGCCTACCAGTAATATGTTCTGTCGGAAACCGCTGTAAGCCATTCGCAGCGCTTTTTACGGCCATTTCAAGTCACTCACCACCCCCCCCCCCCCGAAGCCCCGATTCCCGGGTAGGTAAAACTCGCACTCAATTGTTCCAGTGCCTGTATTGGGCCTGTATTTTCGAAGTTGCGGAATAAATGCTCCAAAAAATTATTTATTGGGAACTGGGACTGTTACTGTATAACTGTCAAGAATTACGGCAGTGGAAGTATTTTGGTGCCAGTCACATTCAGCCAGAAGGCACAACAGTTTCGATGGTCAAAAATTCAAGACAAGGCTTAATCTGACAGTCTTTATATTTTACTATTCCTATGAAGTACGTTGCACAAGCAACTTGCTACATATACGATACCACCCATAGAAGCTCACCTTATTAGCTGTGATGGAGGAAATACCACCAATGACGATGTGGCAGGTAGGGCGGCGATGGTAACTGCATCCGGAGGGGCGAACGTCACGACCACTGGACTTTTTGTGAAGGTTTTGGCTCGTACTGTAACCGTGTTCCGTACTGGTTCATCCTCGATTTCACAGCAAAGATGCCCCGTTTGATCGTCACTTTCCGTACATTCATAACCATCAGTGCACATGGGTGATGTCAATGAACAATCAGCTCCATTGCTAAACGTAAATATGAGGAGTAATAGAAAAAATATTCGTCTAAAATGCTGTAGGCAAAGGGCTACCCACCTCACTCGATTGTGAGGGCACTGCCTTTCTCTTACAATTGGACAGCACCATCGTTGGCCATAGATATTTTCACAGGTTTCATCGATGCTACAGCCCTCCGCACAGATCGCTCTCGCTCGTTGTCCATTCGGACATTCGGCAAATGAGCAGCAAACTCGATTACCTTTCGGTGTCAACGAACATTCGTACCTGATGGAAGACCCACACCCTTCAAGCTTTAATTGAAAATCAATTAGCTATTACCCTTCACTACACGGTAACTTTGAACAGTCCCTAGCCAATAGACCGTCCATCTCCACAGAGCTACCAGGACCGCAGAATGTTTCAGACGAGTGGCAACAGATACTGATGGATGATGCACGGAATGGAGCGCAAACTCTGAATGCTCGGCTACGATTCAGTCCAAATCTTTTTGAAGTCGAAAGTATCGAATATCGATTGATTGGAAGATAGAAGAAGACAGAAAAGGTAGAAGCGAAAACAAAAAGTAAAAAAAATTCGAAAAAGTCAAAGTGTATCTACCCATCTTTGCAGTCTGAGCATAGTCTCAAATGCTGTCGAACGCTACTGATTACTGGATGGCTAGCTGAAATGAAGTTTATCGATGCTTCTTCGTAACGGCGTACGACAGTCATTACCATTTTTCGAGGATTTTTGAAATTTTGCTTATGACAATATCAAATTTTCCTAAATAGGAAAGCTCTGTAAGGTTCAATTCGCGAAAGCTGTCTAAAATCGCAATTCAATTCATGCTCCGCCCCCACAACAAGCTCCACCCTCTTGCCGGTATTCGATTATTACATGCGATTTCCTTTCTCTAATACCACAAAAAAATAGACGTTAGGCAGAAAAACATCCTTGCTGAGGTTTACCGAATTCTTCTCATCAGTGGTATAAGCAGCATTTGAAACCAAAAACAGAAAACAAATGTAAATACAGTACAAATGCTTTCTGGTCACGACAATCACTCCTTTAAAGCATACCTGGACAGACCGGTCTTTCCGATAGCTTAGGGGCAGAACGGGAAGGTCGTGCTGAACAGCAGATATACATCCCCTCACGGGTGCTTGGTACACACTTTTGACCATTGGGGCAACTTTCTTTCACTTGTGGGAGGCATGAGTGCAACGAGGGAAATCTGAAATTGCAAACGGTTCCAAAGGAGCATTTCAACTAATCCTAGAGCCCAGGAGTATGTTGTTGTTAGGCATCTTCTGCCCTCTGGATCATCCTCGCATTAGAAGGACAAAGAGCAACGTCCTTGATGGGAATTTGTTTAGGGACTGTGGGTCTTACTGCCCAAAAGATAAGAATGAAGTCTCGGGTGTCAACCAATCCCGTCAAAGGAATGCGCCCCGCATTCAACTTCCATCCAGGATCGTAGTGGCGTATTTACTTGTCCGTGGCCCATACAATGTATTGCAGTGGCCAGCCGATGTGCAGGTCAGTGCTTCTACCCTCCCAGATGAGTCTGGTACCAATTAATATACTCCTAAAAAAAGGGGTCCTGGTTGGTTCAGGCGGATATCGGTATCGATTCTCATAACAGCATAAGCAGTCCACCCAATAATGCCACCCAATAAAATCATATATAAAGTAAACTGAAAAGCTAGGTGGATGTCTGTAAGTAGACTAAAAACTGAAAATTTAGCTAAAAAGTAGTTACCTGTAAGTGGGATGGTCACATCGAGGAGGACTTGTACAGCAAATTCCATTTATACAACTTGATCCTGGAGGACATCCGGTGTCGCATGTTCGAACACGACGAGCCCCCGTAAGGGGCATCAACCCAGGTGGACATAATGCTGAATTGATTGACATATGTATGTGTTTGTTTATTTATTTATTGTTCGTTCGTTAATTCAGATGACTTTCGCCTCTTCATTTATTTCCTCATTCATTACATTATGTTTGGAGGAGATGGTGTATGGCAAGTGGTGCACTCTCACACCGGCATGGTCACGGGTTTTGAATGGAAGTCGAGTGCGGGGCGCATCGGATTAAGACGAAAACATCTCATTTTTGATAATTTACCAGCATATTTCAATTGCAGTCGCTATGCTAGAGTAACCATCAAGTAAGGTTTCTCCAAGCTCTGGTAGCGGCCCTGCACCATAGCCGCTTCCAAAAACCTGAAACCAGTCTCTCCGTTTCGCTTGAGTCAACCTGACGCTCCGAATCAACTCATCACTTTCATTGATGGATTTCTTCTCATTCTCTTTCAATGTATAACCTATGCTACCGAACTCATAACTATTCCTGTGAAACAGCAAAAATCCAAGTTACCACCAATGATCCAACTCCTTTTCCCAATTAGTCATTCAACTTCCATTCGAATCGAAGTGCATAAGGTAGTGGACCGTGACTGCAGGCTTTACGGAGTACCTAGTAGCATTGCTTGATGATAAATATTATTTTGTAATATCCCGGGCAGAGATAGTCGCTCCCTGATTGGTTGCAGACTACTCTAGGAGTAAAAAACATGTACCACACATCGTCTTGCTCTCACAACTTGATACATAGGTCAATCACGCATTCAATTCCCACTGCGTTACGGAGTACAAGCCAGCTGTATGGCTCATCCCAAGACAAGGTGGATAAATGCTTTACGCTGTGACTCGCTCTGACTCCTCGTCAACTGGGTGCCTCGAAAAGGGCACCAGTGAGGCATCGTTATGAGAAAATCACGGAATAATTCTTGCGATATCGAAAGAATTCAGAAAAAAAAACTTTTAAGAATGTCCCCGTGATTCTCCCAAGGTTGACGAGTTACGGGCAGAGCTTCGTCTTAGACGGAACTCGAACATCATACTTCCAGTTAACAAAACAAAAAAAATATTTAACAAAATGAACAAGTCAAAATAATTATTCGATCGCTTTGAGCCCGGGTTCATTTTATGGAATCGAAAAAATCCTTTCAGTGACTCAGAATTACTGTAGTTGAAGCAGCCAAGTAACTTCTGTCAAACTCGGTATAATGTAATAAGCAGTGGTCACCTTTGATGTAGGTGTACATCGGTGTTGCCAGGCAATACGAAAATTGAATCAGCTGTGGAATAAGGAAATAAAGTAGAATCATCAGGAAGGAGTGAATGCCGAAGTGAATCGAGTGAAAGTGGTCGACACACGATGCGTCGAATGTTTGAATGATCTAAATTCGAGGGTGGATGAACGAGATCAAGTGTGTTTACATCTACTGGAAGAACTCTTTACAGTTGTTTAGAGAAAGAGAAAATCAGTTATAAAGAACTCATTCAAGTCAATCAATTAAACTGATATCAATCGAGAGGGGATCGTACAGTTATGATATCCACTCTCCTACGCCGGTCTGTTGCGATCCGTCTTTCACGTCATAATTGTCGAGACATTTGGTAGCGTTTGTGTTTGTTGTTTGAAAATTTCTACCGACCTACACTTTCCTTCTTAAGTAAATCCAGACTCCGAGTAAGATTTCCGGTTCAAATCGGAGTGATTTGCTGCTGCTACTCGCTTTGTAAATGAATTGTCCCATATTTATGAGTATTCCGATCTCAAGGATTGAAAGAAGGATTCGAAAGTGTGCCTTCTCTTACCAAAGTTTCAGCTTGTGTAAGTTCATTCATAATGTGTTTGCCGCTCAAGGCAAAGGGATGGGGATAAATAATAGAGCCTGTGATGATGATAAATGATAAATGATAAGTCCATCCTGCTCTCAGTTGCCCTGGGCACTTGACTTACTCTTAAAATCGTAATCGTGGTTCAAATGGGTAAATGAACTGTAAATACAAAAAGAGTTTTTCTACCTGTTAGGCGACCCAGAGAGCTGGAAGGATTGATTGACCTGGAGGAATATTCAGGGGGATTTGATCCCTGGACCATTCATACAGTGACGGGGAGTAGACCACTACACCATCCCCGTCAGAAATCAGATGTGCTCGGTAGGGAATAATCACCCAAAGTACCTAGAAATACCTAAAATAACCTAGTTATAGTGGTCCTTACAATCTGAAAACTGCTCTCAAATGCATCTCAGAGACCAAGCTTGATCCAGTTGTCTTCCTGGGTTGAAGGTCACTGTACCGTAAACTGAAATTGTTTGCCCTCCAATCACCTTTACTGTACTTTCCACCCGACACATCGTCGCACTCGGCGATCATCCGAACTTTCGTTTATCCAAACCTCGATGGCGAGATTACTGACTGTCATCGGGGATGCTGAATCCAGAACAGAACAAGCATAAACAATTCATTCATAATCACCAACAATTTATTACAACACACGCATAAATAACGAAATGCTTATCGATTATTTCGAAATCGATAGCCTATCACACATACATAATTACCCCATAACAGTTTCACTAGATGTTCTGAGAGATTTTACAGTTCAGACTTCTTCTTATCTTTCTTCTTATCGTCTTTCTTATCTTTCTTATCGTCCTTCTTCTTCTCCTCCTTCTTCTTCTCATCTTTTTTCTTTTCCTCTTTCTTCTTCTCCTCCTTCAGCTTCTTCTTCTCCTCTTCCTTCGCCTTCTTCTCAGCCTCCAACTTAGCTTCCTAAAAAAGAAGTTTATTGCTCTCTGTAGTGGTAATCCAGATCCACTTGACTTCACTTGACGTTCTAGTGGAAATTTTAGGAATCCAAGGAAAAATCAAACCTTCTTTTTTCGCTCCTCGAGTTCCTTGGCTTTGTGTGGTGGGACCTTCAATTTATCGCCTTTCTTGAGTTCAGGTACCTGAATAGTCCTAATGTAAACTGGCAAAAGATGAAGTTACAGAACCCAGATCTCTTCCCTAATTTTTCCAAAGTCACTACAATCTACAAGGATGGCACATCGGCCGTTGTCGTCTCGAAAAGGGTCTAGGTAGAGCGTAACAGGGGCTCAAAAATTAAGAATAGTTTGCATTGTGATTACTAATGCTGATTAAACTGAATACTCAGCCTGTTTTTTTTCCGAACAGAAAAAAAATAGAAAAAATAGTAAGAAGGAAAACTATCAAGTCAGTCTGAAAGGTCAGAACAACCTTAATGTTCCCTTTAAAAAGGGTATGGTGCCAGCTGACAGACTGGCATTGCATGGTAGAGTTGATACTCTTGACAAGCCTTGTGAAGAGACCCAAACACAAGGGCTGTAGATGTAGGGCTCGGGTCTTTCCAGAGTCCACCAAGTCCAATTAAGGTCGGGGCCCCAGTAACTCCTTTCATTTCATTTCTGAACTTCCAAGACTGTCATGAAGGAAGGATCGGGCTTCGTTTTTTATCGAATGGAAGTTAACACTTGAACAGTTAATCGAGAAAAATGTGGAACGATAGGCAGTTACCCTTTGATATCGGCGCCTGTCTGCTTCCAGTGCCGTCGAAACAGACGAATTACGATGAACTTACTGAAGACGAAATGGGTTTTATGCCCGGTCTACCAAAACAGTTTCGCCCGCCAGCCGTCGACTGATGTCCCTACAGAGGCGCCGAAAGAGGCGCCGTACCCGATGGAGCTGGCGCCATGCAATCCACTAAGGGATCATTCCATTCTTTGGCTCCCCTCTACTTTTCATTCACTCAGAAATCTCAGCTAACCCTGGCACAAGCACAGCAATCAACTGATAACTTTATCACCTCAATTTCGTAGAATCGCAGAACTTCTTTCATTGAATTGATAATGTCAGCAGGTGATGAGTAGTAGTAGGCGTAATTCTTGTATTCAGCTTTCTTATTCTTGAATTGATCAAGAAGATCACCATTTTTATCTAAAAATAGACTGATAAATAATGATTGTTTCGAAAACAGTTACTGTAACATTTAAACTAAACCGGTACATACCAAGGAATAACAGCCTTGGGATGTACTTTCCGTCTGGTCGGTATTCTTCTTCGAATGGCTCCTCATCATCCTCTGTGTTCACCATGACGAAGTACTCAGAGAGGGCTTTGAATGCTTTACGAGCATGCGATTGTTGGAAAGTCTTTTTAAGTGCTGAAAAATAAAACGATTGGTTGGATACGGTAGAACACAGGATACAGTAATACTCACAATCAGATCTGAATTCTTACTGGAAAAGGGTTCCTAGTGGCATGATTTTGGATGAGGGTTCTGGCCGAGCTTGATGTCCCCCAACCAAGCCTTTCAATCCTCCGATGTAGATTATTCGGTGAAAAATTCATTCGAAAAGGAGCACAAACTCATAGCTAGTCGAGGTGGCCCCCACAGGTCCTTGTGTGGGCCAGATGCTCATTTGGTCGCCGCTACGATTACGAGTGGGTGTTTCTCGAAGCGGGATTGATCGATGCCTGGAAGCTTTATAGTTTTTCGCCCGTCTATAAAGGGGGTCCGCTCCAGAATCAGCGTCGCTGTAAGAAGAACCTGGGACATGGGAAGGGTCTATGTGACATTTGTCCGGAGAAGATTACAAGATGGATAACCAGGCTATCCAGGCCAAAATTAAGGGAGGATGGAAAAGGGGGTTACCCTATCGTGAATTAAAATAATTCCAATACGTTGGTGGAACAAATCAAAGCTGAAAAATCGAGAACAAGTTTTCCAGTGTGAGTGGTCAAACTTAGCGTGAAGGCATGCCCCCTCCAGGCATTCCCCTAACCGTCAAGTACTAGCCAAAACCTGAATTCATAGGATCCTTTCGACTGGAAATGTGAAATTAAGTAGATGGGGAAGATGAAGTTCTAGTCAGAATGAGGGATTGAATTTGCAGGGAAGCAGGCATCACCCGCACTCAAACTGCTTCGCTAGCCATTCTGCTATGGCCACAAGCTTCGAACTCTCTTCCCAGTCCTCCTACTCACTGAAATCCTAAATAGATCCCTAGATGGCTACTAGATCCCCCATTAAGACTGCGAGAAATCAATAGAACGACCGTGACCCCGTCCCGTTTGATGGACTGGATCATGATGACCTTTGTGGAACGGGTTCTTAGGTTTGCATAAAACAGTAGCACACATCTCAAAAGTCACACTCTCGTTCGTGCAAATACGACACACTCATGACAATGAAACGATCCAAATATTCACATACCTTTGCATGCATGACACCATGTCTTATGAATTAGCAGGAAAATCGGTTTATTGGTGTCCAAGGCCTTTTCGATAGCATCTTCCCATGGAACCCAATCGATATCCTCGCCGAATCCTGAGATTGATCTCTTTGTAGAATGGACCTTTTTCGAGAAACTTCTAAATTCCATGCAGGATTACCTACCATGAGCTAAGGGATTGCTGTATATCTCTTTTATTTGCTCGAATTTATTTGCATTGGACGGGAAAATAAAGGCTAAAGAGCACAACAAAGCTGTCAGCGGAATAAGCGACCGCATTCCTGAAAATGAATTATCGATCAAAAAAAGGAGCCTTCAGAAGATCCGATAGATAAAGACGATCAAACTCGAGGGAAATTTCCGCAGAAGTGCTCAGCTAGATATATCAGAGGAATGTTAAGACGGAAGAGTATCCATTGGGGATAGGAGGAGTAACGGATCGGCGGATGAGCGGATTTGAGTGATGCTGTATGGTTCTTTCGGACACATCACGTAAAGAGAACACTTAGACGTAGTGAGTCCGCTGCTGTCGTAAGTCGCAGCGCTGCGCCTCCACGTAGACCCCGCAACGACCTTGAGTGAGGTGGTAGCGAAATATCGCGCGACGACTCCCAAAACCCGGTCAGCGTCTTTGATTCTTCCCCCACTCGCCGCTCCATTTCTCACTTGCATTCGCCCGGCCTTATACACGCGAACGGATACGATTCGACGGTGAAATGGTTCAAGGGAAATCATTGGAGGTCTAAAGAAACTGAAAGAATCATGGCCGTGACAGCTGGGTACCTTGTCATTCAGTCGGACTGCAGAGGTTTGACCAAGGAGCAGGTAACGATGCTTCTCAGATGATAAAGGGTGGGCAGCAATCCCTTCCTAAGAATCACCACTTCTGGGGCGATGGAGGTGTGTACCCAAGTTATAAAATTGTTTTCTGTTGTTGTTGTTTGTTTACAGTACTTACAGAATTGTTTATGGAATAAATCAGCCTACCAGTTTCCCTAGGACTAGCTAGCCAATTCTGTGTTGCCAGGCCTAATAGGCCTAAAAGTACAATCAGCAATTTCTTGCTGTTGTTACCCTTTAACACTGCTAGGGGTCTACTAACCTCAACTAGCTTCATGCTAGCTTCAGGTGAGATAAGGTCACTCAAGATCCTTGAGCTGCCGAAATTCGAGGCAAAGGATCGGATTCCGTTACTTCTACACGAGATCTAACTCCCTCTTGACTCTATGGCTAGTAGAACTAACTCATGATGTCAGGTCACGATACTTGCGGACTCCTTTTTTCTCAAAACGCTGAAGTTCAGCAAATATGGACTCTGAGCTTGACATTCTTACGCTCTAGCGGCTCCCCTATCGTTGCGTTTGAAAAAGTAGAAAACTTTGTACAACGGCCTCCAAACTATTTGGCTCCAGAAGTCTTCAATCACTGTAGGCGTTCACTAAATTGTCGTAATTGGAATCAAATCAACGGCGAGATTAAAGTGGACACCTATTCTGATTAGAAGAATCACAATCGGGAAGCCCCCATTTAGTTTTCACCAACGATCATGGCCTAATTCCATCCATGCAGGTAACCTACCAACTCTACATAGTGGGAAAACGCTTCAGTTTGAACCGTTCCTATGCGCTACTTCTTGGGAGATTCTCAGATCTGGACCGAAAGTTTGAAGTTTGAAACCAAAAGTGCATGTTTCTAGTCGAACGTTCATGAGATACGAGTGAGCAATCTAGCTTAGCAACGCTATGGTTGAGACGTTCTAGAAGATTCAAAAACTGATCTCTTAATTGATATAAAAGTGATTAGTCAACGAGTTCTAAGAAGATGTTTACGACTTTTCAGGCCAGTGGATTTCCTCCATGTGGAAGAAAAAAACCACAGTTCGTTGCTCGCTTTGGACGCAGTTATCAGGGAAGCCCTAGGGTGTGATTGCATTTAAACAGGTTTTTAAAGAGAGCAAGTTTTTTGGGGTTCCGAGAAGCAGAGGGAGCTGCTTTTGTTGCAAATGACTTTTTTCTGGGTATAGAATAGAAGAGGGCGGAGGTGGTGTAGTGGCAATGGCGCACCATATCACACGCACGGTCAGAGGTTCGAATCCCGGACCTTCCATCCCTTCGGTATCGGTGAATTGCTACCAGACTCGTCTAGGAGGATAAAAGCACTGACTTGTACATCGGCTGGCCACCGCAAATCATTGTATAGGCTACATACGCACTCATTACGCCACTACGATTCTGAATGGAGGTCGAGTGCTTGGGTGCATCCCTCAGACGGGATTGGTTGATTGATTAACGCCAAAAACTTTATCCTTTAAACTTCCTACTATAGAATAGAAGAGCTGAATGAGTTTTAGAAAAGTCGCACTTGAACCTTTAATTCATTAATAAAACGGCTTCCCAGATCAACTAGGGCAAACCTGCGGCCCATATGTATGCCCTATGGGCGGCTGTTGGTTAGACGGGGGCAGATATGGTGCAAGAGAGGCTCAAGGACTAGCTTTGACGACGTCAACACCCAAAGATGGACATGTTTCAGCGACGTTTTGGGGCTGCGCCATCCACAATAGAGCATGCGTATTAAGTGCAGACAACTAGTTTCGAAGATTCATGGTGACAGCGGAAGGGAATTTTCGGAATTTTTGATTTATTGTAGCCACATATCTCATTACGCAATAGCGCAGGACTGAATCTCGTCAAAAAAACTCTGCCATACTGTTTTGGTCATGACACACTCGTACAAACCCCATTGTCACTAATTCCTAGAAGCCCTATCTTTTGCGAGCTTTTTGCGATTTTCTCCTATTCTTCTTGGATGGTGGGTAAGCCAGGGAGTTACTGTAAGAGCCTGAGTGCCCGTGCTGAACTTTCGTTTCCGTAAGTTGGCTAGCTTCTTCAGCTTGTTAGGCAAAGATATTGACCCGCAGGGTCTCTGGGAATGGAAACTTTACTCGAATGGAAGTCGAGTTACCCGTCGAATTTTCAAAATCGCTATACATTCAAATGCGCGAACACACAACCCAGACTAAGAACAGAAAACAGATTCTCTCTATACCAAGCCTACTAAAAGATCCTCTAGCAGCATAAGGAGTACGTAAATGGAACTCGGCTTTTTTGGCTAAAATTCACAAGAGTGGCCGGTTGTGGGCAAAACTTCGGCCACCGACACAGTTCGAACCCCCCCCCGTTTGTGCTCTTCAAGCCCCGCTTTCTTTATCCTTTACACGACTCGCCCAATGAGTCTTAACTTTTTTCCTGTTAGACGTACTTACAGGTAGCTGAAAAACTAACTGAAGAAAAAGCTTCCTCAATGAAAAAAATATGAGAATTCTAAGGAATAGGCAGATTCAATGATCAATACTATTCTTCCAGATTGGTTTCAGCCCATCAATGTGCGGTGATCCAGTGGGTATAAGGATCATTAAGGGGCAGTTTATCAAGCAGGAACCGAACCGGTAGTCACCAGACCACGTTGAATTTCCGAAGCAGGCCATTTTGCTTTACAGCGCTTTTGCATACGATACTTTCCTCCAGGCCTTGTCAACCGCACCTTGCCTTACATTGCCTTACAAAGTTACTTTTACGAACTTGCCAGAGCCAAGAGCCAAGGGTTGATACAGGAGCAAAACTGGATTGAACTTCTCCAACAGAGAATCTTCTGGTAGGGCTCCCTCAAAAAGCTCTAGCAAACTTACGAAGGGCCAAATTGTTGGAATCTTTAGAGAAGGCAAGTTTTGCCAAATGTTTCCAATTTTGCCGGCAAAAAAATTAGGGACATCAGGTGCGTATCATATGTCTCACGACATAATTATAGTTCTTGAACCACCGAAAGACTGTGAACGGATTTCATCGAAAGAATCTCCGGAATGCAAAAAGAAATCCAAGAAGCCCATCCCGGTTGATTGGATATTATACGCAAGTTCGGCGGGTAAGGAATGACTTCGTGGGTGACTTGGACCAGGCTGTCGTGGATAGGACTAATGAAGGGGCTGTCGGTATCGATGGGAGATACGTAGGTGAGAGGCTGAATATTCTCACTTGAGGCGCTGCTTCAGGGTAATCTTTTTAGGGAACGAATTCGTAACCTTTACAGGTTCACTTCCAAAATCGATAAAAGTCATTGGAAAAGTTGTTACACAATAAGGAGTGAAAACTGGACTCCAAAAATGAGAAGAACATTGAACCGTGGTGAGGCTACGGTGGCTGTTATGTTAAAAATGTACGGGTACGTGCACTGTAGAGTTTCCGGTTGGACTGTGTCAACGATTTGAACCAGTCCTGAAACACCTTTTACAGTTTCCCCATCGCACTCATCGGACGAGTTACTCTTGTCAAAGGATAAGCATGTAACCTACGATTTTCATCTATTAAGATGTCTTCATATTTGAACATCCGGAAGAATTGCTGGAGCTAAAACACCTCAGCAACTTTTTTTGAGATAAGATTCTAAGCATAACGACCCTGTTCTAGGATGTCCACAGCCTCCCCTCAGAATCATTCTGGTGTTTGGATACGTGTTTAGTCTATAGAAAAACTTGAGGTTAGCCGATGTGCAAGGTGGTTTCCTCGGTCCTCGCGAGCGAACGAGTCTGATGCAATTACCTAACCCTAGTGAAATTATCCAACTCGGGAGGATTGAAGAGGGTATAGATCCAGAATACCCAGACCGTGTAAGTAAAAGCTGCCTGCGCTACTTCAGATTTGTTTGCAAAGGATGAAGTACTGGGAAAACGAAAAAAACGATTCGAAGCCTTCCCAAGGCATTACCTCAACTAAGTTGCTTTAGAGCACTCGAGTAACAGATCAAGAAGATAAATACAAAGCGAATCTGTACCGATTTAGGAAACAGATTTCAGTTTCAAAAAAGATTTCACAGATATTTTAAAGAAAAGAAAAGGCAGATCGCATAAATAGTCCTCCTGGGGATGATAGCTGGGATTGAGGTGAACGCCCATGCGCTGTATTCTGTTGGTAATACCGTAATCGGTCAAGAAGGAGGCCAAGCGCTAGCCTTTTTGTTAGTATAGGTGTGGATCAGAATAAGCCTCATGTATAACTCATGTCTTACTTGTAAGACCAGCTGTATTGACAGATATTTCGGTATCCCCGAGGGAGTGCACCCCTTGCGCCAATGTCCAGTTTTCTGATAGATCCAAAATATTGCCAGAGTAGGACCTGTGCTTTGAAGAGCATCACCCACCTGAAGATCTCTGAGGGGAACGATCAAAAAATTGGGCCATCAATGCTGTTTCATTCAAAAATTCCCAAGAAAAAAGGACATCTCTATCAAAAGTAATCTGTTGTACCAAGTTCATGATAGCAAAGAAACTAGAGAGTGGGCCAGAATTTTCTTTATTGAATTATCCATTCCAATAATGAGCCATGCCCTCGACTTTCATTTAAGATTTGCAGGAACTTACTAGGTTGAACCTCCCAATCTGCACAATCCGCAAGGGGAACGTATGGTAAAAAGGGAAGGACTTTCATGTGAAAAATAATCGAGAAGTCATTAAGTCGACAAAATCTTTCATTTTTCCGGAGTATCAAACTGATGCTTTGACCGACGGGTAGGTCCCGTCTCTGATCATTCCGATAACCAAACCCAACCCAATTTAATCTGACACTGTACTTGATGAGATCTCTACCGTGAACCATCATGTCCACAAAAAGCAGGCATCAGCCAGCTTATCATCGCTACTTCTTACGACAGGCCATCCATAGGTAGGAGAGGCTATTTTCGGTTCTTCTTCACCCTTATACAGTTTTACACAAGCAGTGATTCTACTCGATTAGAACAAAATAAGCAGTAAACAAAAAACACCAAGAACTCAGAAGATTTTGAAATAATATGTTCTATAAACATTTCGATAAATGGAGAGCATTCGTGGGTATAACCGATAGGACGCCTAATGTAGGTAGTTGCAGTGAGACGGCGAAAAGTGGACGCTTTTGGTCAGTTTTTAAGACGTGACCGACGTCGTTAAGTGAACCGGTTCTAAGCCGACGTGTCCGTTTGTAAATGGATGCCGAATTTATCGCGAAAACTGTAATGTGAGCTTGATTGAAGTTATTGAATCTTTTCTACGAGAAAAGGAAAATTTTCTCGGTACGAAATCGCGATCGCGCCATACATTTGACTTGGCCGGAAAGAGAGTCTGCACAACGCCAGGGATGAGACTTCTTCTCTTGAGCAGTCAGATTTCCACTTTTCAGACAGCTAACCGCACTACCTAGTCGCTAAGTGGGGAGCCTTTTCCTGGAGACTGTCTCAAACAAGGACCCCCCAAGGCGATTAATTGCATGGAAACCAGCCTTGCTTCTTACTCCTTTTATCCCCTTCCATTCCAGTACAGCCGTCCAGAGTACAACTTTCTATCTGATTAAATAGTTACTTTTTTTGGGGTGAAGTCATTAGTTAAACTACGACTACACGACTAAGGCCCTCCTTCCGATCACCAATTCGATATAAAAGTATATTAGACGCCCTTCCCGTTAATCAATCTCGGGTATACGCCACGCGCATCAACTTCCATTGAGAATCGTGGCAGTGGTATTGAATGCATATGTGGCCTATAAATTGGCTTGGGGTGGCCAGCCGATGTAAGAAACGGTGCTTCAGCACAACCATGTGAGTCTCGTACCAATGAACCGACCTCATAAGAAAGGGAGGCTTAGTTTACCTAGTTGGATATCAGTCCGGAATTCGAACCAATACCAGTGCGACTGTGATAGCGCGCCATATGCCATTACTCAAGCAATCTAAGCCTCGAAAAGCATAGTGTAGAAAGTAGAGGATGTTAAGAAGTTGTGGAGAAGGGTAGAAGAGTCAGAGTGAAGAGGGCGACCATGCCGCCCTCCCCATTCGGACTCGTTCCTACCCTTCTCCTGTCTCCATTGATCCCACACCTACAGACTTTCATTACATATGAGTAGAAGATCTTGAACTTTGAATTCTAATTCAAACCTCTTCCATCACTTTTTGTGTACAACTGAATGAATTTTGCCTCCATAAAGTGTCCGAACTTCAGAAAATAAATTCAATAACACTTTTACTTTCAGTGAGATACAATTACAAGAAAGAGAGAGAAAAAACAATCTTTTCATTCAACAGCGAAACTTTACAGTTATTCCAAGGAAAGGCCATTTGCTGTTACAGCTTAGGAGGAAATGAGGTATTCTACAAGGCAGTAGATCTGAACCGAGGTACGGCTATGGTGATCAGTAAATAAAAGAAAATTTCAAGTAAATCAAATACCTAAAATCAAATCCCCTTCCAATTGCAAAGAAGAAGGACAAAGGAAAAGTCAAAAGCCAAAGAATGTGTTGAGTCATTTAGCACAATGACGATAAAAATGGATATTTTGAGACCTACATGAGAACAACGCAAAACAATTATGGTCAATTACCAGTACTGCGAAACAATGCAAGTATAATCCTAGCAAGTAGTCAATGCTTCAAATCATAAGTAAAAAATAATAAATATACACATAGAAAGAATATAAAATATAGCTACATTCTACAATCACAGACTTAGATTACAGGAATTGCTCATTGACAGCTGCCATCGGTATCGTCTTTTTGAAACAGTCTCCTTCCAGATATTTTTCTCACTTCCTTTATAAGACCACGGCGTCGCTGCTCGGATTCCGATGGAAATCCGACCTAAAAGCAGGAAAAAATCTTGCACAAAAGTGACGATAAACAAAGGAACCTAATTGACAACAATCTAAAATTCCTACACACATACAATTTCTAACTTCCCTATTCGAACGTTTTACGCAAGCCACAAGACCCAAGAACCTGATACACAAAAGACGACTTCGTGGGCTTTTGTTTGGCATCCCTAACGCGTAAAGCTGTTTTGAGGGTTCAAATTAGAATGTTTTCAACAGTCGTCGATGAATTCAAAACGACTACAGACAAGGGAGAATGCAGTCAGATGTTGATGTAGCTAGCTCTTCCTACGATTTCAGTGCCCTTTTTCTTCAAAACTGAATGTTTAATGAAGATTCAATGAAAACCATAGAGTGACTCCCTTACTTTAAGGGTCAGCAAAGCATTCACAATAACGGTGGACAAATACTGCCAACAACTTTTCGCCGTATGTGCTCACACTCACCTCCCAATAGTTCTCCGGCGTACTAGGCATTTTCTGGGCGACAACTCGAACCCTGCTTATCTGAAATCAAAGTTTAGAAGTTTTTCATTCGAATATTTACAAACTATACTCATTTTCTGACCTTTTTTAAATGTTACTAATCATAAGTGTATAATACTATTAAAACTATTATATTATCATCACTAAACATTATGTTAATCCAATATCAAATTGGCAGATTATTTTTTTAATGGAACCTCGTTTATTCGCCGTTCTTTCGACTCAGGACTCAGTTCAAGAGCATCGAAGTATGCTTTTGATGCGGCACATGTCACTCCTTTCATTCGTGCGCGATCCGCTTTGTTACGTATAACAGCTCCTTCCACAAGACGCTCCTTTGCTTGCTTCTGAAGAATTAAACTTTTTGAGGAAAATTATTCGGGTAGAAGCAACTTAAGGGCCAATGAAGTTACAGTAACGCTCGTGATACTGAATTTTATGAATCAATAAGTATAATGCATAACGAGAAAATGATGTAACTAGCAATAATCGCTTACAAAGAGCAACACTAAAACAATAAGTCGATATCAATACTTTAAAAACTCACCTGCACTCGTTCTAGAGCTCCACCACGTACAATATTGAGAAAGTCTTTATCTTTCTGAACCAATTCAGTCATTATCTTGTTGCGCTCCTCGAACTTTTTGGAAATTTCGCCCAATCTAACACTCGTCCATGGATCAGATTTTACCTTCTTGAGCGAAAAAAAAGATTAAGTATTGCAAGTCTCTATGACAAAGTCACTAACCCTTTCTGGAGGGCCGTTGTGCTTCACTTTTCTAGGAGAGAACTTCCCTGACAATGTACCACGTGATGGCGATTTTTCCTCTGTTGAGCCATTGGAACTTCTCTGAGAAATGTAAATTACTCAATGAAACTGCGAAAAAGGGCTTGCTGTCAACATTTGTATACAATTAAATGGTATCCTTCGTCGCTCAGGGCCTCAACATTAAGAGTATGTCAACATTGTACATAGCAACACTTTAATCGTTTCTGATCTAAAAAAGAAAGATGGAAAAACAGAGAACTGCTGTTCGATATCTTTGAAGAGAGGTCAAAAGATATAAAAACCCTCAAAATAACAGATAAAAAATGATTCACGAGAAGTTTTTTTATGAGAAGTCTTCTGAATTTTTCGATAATTGCGATCCATACGATAGATGGGAACATCAGGAAGCTTCAAAGATGAGCTGGATATAAACGAGCAGGATACCATTTAGTTTTATAGCCTCCACTTAGCAATTTCTTCTCTTGACAGGGAAATGCTGGCTTAGCCCTTCTTCAGCACCTTTTTTTTAGAGTAGGTAATCTTTGATCTCTAAATATGATAAAAAGCATGGCATGCATGTCAAAACACAGAGGTAGGAACAGTCCACCCGTTTTGTGCCTCATTCTAGTTTATGTCATTTAGTTGATGTTATGCTTTATGTACAGCCAAAATAGTCTTGAATGAGACTTGGTCTTCAAAAAGCTAGGGAATATTTGTGATAATGTTTGAACTCACTTTTCTACGCCAAATAACTGAAGGAGTGAGGCTTTTTCGAGGAGAAACAATGACTGAAGATGAACGCCGTATCTTCCCATTCAATTTTCCTGAGTCGATTTCATTCCTTTGCATCAATCCTGAAGTTCTAGACTTTCAGCGTTTTCATGAGCTCATATTAAAAGTAAAAAAGTAAAATATAAGATAACTAACTTGGACTTAAAGAAGATGGCTTTTTGCTGCGAGGTTCAATAATTAGAACATCTTCCGTTTGTTCAGGTGATGAGAATAAATCATCTGAATCGTCAGTGCAGTTCCTGGTCTTCTCCTCAGCAATAGGCGATTCGAAAAGATCCTGTGATTCCTGCTCATCGGTGTCTGACAAGGTGATCACCTCAGGCTCCTGACGAGATGGCATGGCGAGGAAGGAACTCGAGTTCGGCTACACTTTGACCATTCTATAAAGACAAAATCTGAAAAAAAAATTTCAACGAAAGTTGACTTCTCATTTTATTTTAATGAAGTATAATTCTTCCGAACTAATTTACACAATCATGCCAATATCTCTCAAATCACCATGTTTAAGCTATTAATTGTACACCAGTTCGGCTAACAACGGCTTCCCACTATGCCCCAGCACTCTGTTCCCATGGTACCTTCTCAGACGCGGAGGCTGATTGCCTAATGAAATGCGGGAATATTTGCACTTCATTAGCCAATCAGCTTCCCTTCGCCTACGAATTCTAGCGTGAAAAATCGGCGACCGTCGTCACATTAACATTTCATCTTCCCATGAGCTTTTCAGCAATTCTGAACAAGTACCAGGTAAGTGAGCCATGGCTCCAATCCTAGCATGGCATTTCTTAACTATAGAGAGCTGAGGACGTGAAAGTCCATGCAAACAATAAGTACGAATTGATCCTGTGGAGTCGTGGAGAGGGAGAAAGGGCGCAAAGTCAGTTTGACCAACCCACACTTACCTAACCTATCAGCGGGCAAAGCGTCCCCGAGAATATTTGGGTAACCTTACCTTCGAGAACTCTTACTTCTCTGAATCTCTCGACTACACCCTATGCCTCGGCCATTATAAAATAATGTAATATTCAGAGTGGGAAGCGTCACCGCCAACAGCACGGCACGACATTTGCCGTGAAATAGTAAACATTGTGTGAATGTCACACTAAGGCTTATTAATATGACGTTGAGGAAAATTCTACAGCATCAGCCATTTCTCAATTTTTTCTTCCCTTGCGCTTTTTATTCATTTCTTCCCTCGATGCATTTCACTGTCTCATTTCTTCAGCTGAATGTCAATATACGATATTATTAAGGCTTCTTATATAATGCACATCGGTGAAAATGCAGCTGAGAGGCACTGGAGGGGAGAGATGATCACCTCATGCAGAAAGATGGAATGAGGAGAATTGGAGAACTGAACTTTCGATTGACCACTGATTTATTTCTTCTCGAAAGTATAAGCCGCAGCTTGTTAGCGTCCGTGCGTGCTAGCGCTTAGTCCCTCACTCTTTCGCTCTTCTCATCCTCAGTTTACTAATCACGTTGTCATTCGGTGCCTTCATTGATAGCAATAGCATACCAAACAACCACTATCTTCATTGCAGCTTTTATTCTCTGGGAGGGAACTAATCAGCTGAAAGCTGTGCTGACCCCTCTTCCCCCCCCCCCCTACCATTAGTTAAGAGCAGCGTAATAGTAGCAGTTTGAGCGTGCCTCGCAAGACAGAAACGAAAATTCGGTACGGCACTCGGCTCTTACAGTAATCCGCCCCGGCATAACCGCATTTTAATACGCAAATTCTCACCCGTCACTGATACGAAGCGTCGAAAATGGGGCTTGGGCAAGGATACGGGGGTGGGTGTTGGGTCAGCTAGGTGTTACTGTAGGAGCCCTGTGCCTGTACTGAATGCTCGTTTCCGTGCCTCGTAAGTACCAAACGGGGTCATACCCAAGTCGTTTATTTGCGTAGTTAATTGCCAGTCACACGTGTGCAAAGTATCGAAGGGCACTATTTGTACCCCAGGCGTACGTCAAAGAAGTAACTGAGCAATTATGAGTTTTGGAACATTGTCGGGAATCGGCAAGCTAGAGATTTCTGCCTTCCCTCTCCGCTCATCACATTGCTCATGGAATACTTTGTATTTTCCCAGCCAAATGATTTTGTTCAATATTTTGAGTATGAATCATTATGAGTCCAAGCCTTGCCTTCTGTTTTTTTTTGTTTTCTAGTGCTAGCCTTTCACCCAACTTAAGTCTTAGTTTCTTAATTCGGTGCTCTAAATGAAACTCCATAATTTCATGGTCAGTTTTTCTCCTGCTTGTGTAAGCTTATTCCCTAACTTCATCGCTTCCCTCTTTTCTATCGCTGACTTACGCCGCGAGCTGCTTCGCTCTGTGTACGCCTAGCATAAATACCCAATTAATCGCAAAAACGATCTGACCCACGGGAAGCAGTCATCATCATACGTAATCGAGTTTCAGTGCACTACGTTAATATGAAGGGTAGAGCTGTAAAGTGGCTATTTCCACATCTGCATTCGCGATACCATCTGTATTCTCCATCTTGTAGGAGTCGACATGCATTTTTGAAGATGTTATCTGGGAAAAGTTCTGGGTGTTTTGAGTGTTTTGAGAATCGACTTTGTACCAACAACAACGTAGAGACTTGGCAGCCGCCCGCTAAGTCCTCGTGTGTGGCGGCTTTCACAAGTATCTAACTAAAAGACTGCACATCATTTTTATAGCCTCAAAGCCCAACAGTCATTGTTTCCCAGTTTGCCTGGTGGCAAATGTTAGAATTGTACGTGATATCCGACCATATCTGGTCATTTTCCTCCTTCTGCTTATCGTGTATTCCTTTGTCCTGGTGCGATTGTTGAAGATTTCATTGGTCTAGAGTTTTTAATTGTGATACAAACCTTCTATAAAAAATACAAAAGCGAGTGGTGCTCTATTTTCCGATTCTATTTCGCATAATTTGCTACAAAATGTTGTGATTTTCCGCACCGATGGATATGGGGTTTTTGCCCCAACGTAGTATTCTGTAAGGGTGCCATTGGAACTTCGTATTGACCAAAACCACACGTGGCACTTAGTGTTGCTATCATTGCCGCAGCACTGAGCCAGCAACATCAGGTAAGCCACCTTCTCCTCCCAAAAGTTCAAGGCTTTCTGTTTTCTTCCGCATATTATTCTTTTTCGTTTTTTAAATCATATTTAAATCAAAGAAGTCGAAAAAGAGCGAAAGCACTCGAAAAGAAGGAAGCGCTTCCTTGACGGGGAATTTCAACTCTACTGATTGTTGCCTAAGTCAGAAATAGTACATTGTTAAAGGCTTCCTTGTCGGCACCACCTAAGATCCCATGCAGGCGGTGACCTAATTTTAGTGTGGTTAATACGATAAGGCTTCCTGAATGATACCATAAGCATTCTCACGTCTCAAGTCTTCTTTTCCAATGGCTTCAAACAGTGAATCGTACCAGTTAATGCTTGCGGTTGAGCAATATACTATGGCTCTACGTATTTCATCCGCGCCCCAGCACCGTCTTCACTGTTTCAAACCTGAGTAGGTAACTTTTTTGGTCCTGAGATGTTGCCCATAATGTTTTGCATCTTCTCCTTCTTATTTCACCATAGGGCACTGTAGTAACCCCGCTCACGTCCTCAGTTTTTGTGATTGAAATGAAAAAGTTCGGAAGATTAGTAATGCTTTCGTGAATAGACCGGAGAGTTCCGACTCCATTTCAGAAGGGCTCCTCTGGAATCACTGCTATATTGTTGTTTACATAAGTGCGCCCAGTAATATTCCTCGTTTACATTTCCGTTTTCATTGTTTCAGTGTGCGGTAAGGTGGGTAGTGATGTGTTCCCATTCTTTGTTAGCAGCTGCCACACTGCGGGATCATACTAATTGGGTGCATTCATAGTCGTTATTCTACGGGTCGGAAGTGGTGCACTCATGTTAGAGAACGTCAGACAGCTTGCAAGGGTATAGGTACGTTCGCTCATTTGGAGACGGGCGCGACGAGATTCGTGGCGATTTGAACGACTTTGCGCTTGTCATTGTCAGGTCTGAAGCAGAGTAGATTGCTAGGGTCAGCTACTAATCTACTTACTTCAAATGTGTGCCCCGAAGAAGGGTGTCAGAGTCATCCAAGTCGCCACAAGTTTTGCCGATCTCCTCGCCTAGCGCATCTCTAAACGGGCTATGTTCCGTTTCCAACTTACAGTTATGCATTTCCTTTGAAAACGTAAAAAAAGTTTATGTTCGAATCCCGCAAGGTATCGATCGACGAGCAACGCCGACGTCGGTACAGTACTATGAATGCAACCATTTTCACGCGTACGCTTTTTCTTGACTAATCGTTCATATTTGATATCTTTTCAATTTTTGGATTGATTAAAGTATGCGTTGTTTCTATTTTGCAATATCTCTATAATCAAATTCGATAAGCTGCAGGTGTTTATGAGTTTGGAACAGTTCTGTACTAAGTCTTTTAAAGTTTTCAGTCGTGACGTGAAACGCATGCGGCAGTGCCTGGAGGTGTTCAAATCTTCCTTGGGTTCCTCCCTTCCAGGGGTGATTCTTCCCCAGAGCTTTTGAATGACAAAGCACTACCGAGTGGGCGCATTCGTAGTGGGTTTTCACGCACATAAAGCGTAAACACGCAGCTGTCTGCGTTCTGACGCATGCGCCTCCGTCAAAACGCATATAGGTGCACTGTGAACCCCTGTAAATGCGCCCAGGAAGTTCGCAAAGAGACTTATCGGGAATCTATTTCATCCATTTGTTGGACTAGCGCCAGCAGCATGTGTATCACTTCTTAATCAGGGTATTCGTCGTGGGACCTACAACCGAATCCGTACGCAGTGTCGTTGAAAGCGTGCGTGCTGCGTCACTCTCTATTGCTGTGAATGCCATTTGTTATCGACCCGTTGCCGAGGCCGTCCTACTCCGTTGCGGTGGTCACTTGCTTTACATTCTCTTAACGTTCTCTATTTGTGGGTATAGTCCGTTGTTTCCTTACGAAAATGCGAATATCTTCGTGTTTATGGTATTATGGCGACGTGTATACTTGTTTGTAAGCTTTTATAAGCTTCTTCGATGTCAGAAGTGTTGTCGTGTTTTCATCGTTTTTGCTTATCATGGTTTATACCTGATATCATCTATAGCCCCATTCATAGATTCAACTTTGTAATCGTATATCTCTCATGTCTCAATAACCAGTTTTGATCATTTGTTAATCGCCATTTACAAACTAAACTTTCTGATTTGAGAGCCGGCTAAACCTCAGGGAAAGAAGCTATTTCGTTTCCTACTTTAATATGCTTCTTGTGGGTCTATTTGGAGTTTCTAGAGGGTACAACAGTCAGGACGTACCACTGCATTGCTCAGAGGTTAAGGAGAAACGGAGACTCCCTAAACTTAAGGCAGTAGGGAGTTGTTTGATATTGCGGACTTCCTGCCGACTTTTACTGGGATAACGTCCGGGATGCGAATATTGACGGAGCGAACTCGGATCATCTCGGGCTTCTCTCTTCACCGCAATCCTTGTGAAATTGGTTACTTTCAGACCGAAAGTGCCATCGGAATGTCGCAGTTTGGTGCTGGAAAACCAGGAGGTTGGACACGTCCTGGAACAGGCGGTGAGAAAATTCCTTTGTGTTCCAAAATATTTGTACCCGGCCTGTTTAGCTGTCTGCTTTCTGAGGGCCCCTGGCCTTGAATTGATTACAAGATTGAATGCCAACAGTGTCTCGTGTCTTACTCTTCTCTCTCTTTGAAGATTTTTTTTTCGTACTTTGTCAGACTCTTCGAATCTTCATAATTTAAGTAAAAGTGAATGTGATCGCTTAAGGCGTGCCATTTGCTTTGTTGGCATCGCTCCCACATCTCTCGAATTCTATTCTTCCATGTGATTACATAGCGAAAATTGAATTTCCAACACGTCGCTTTCATTTGCATAAGATATTCAGCGCTTCTGAAAACATTGCAAGCCCTATATTTGAGGTTCAGATGTGACGTGGGTGTCAAGATGAGGTGTTTATGTTTTCTTTATTGAGAGTATCTCCTCTTTGGAGGCGCTATCCACTAAGCATCTTCAAATTCACTTCATGGACTCGGTTTAATGAATAGCTCCCCATCACTTTTAACTTTAACGTGAGTATCTCTATCACAAACTGTGACGTAGAGTGGACAAAGAAGTCTCAAAATGCAATAGTTCAGTGGTATATCTAAAGTGCTAATATTCTAGATCTGCTAGGAATTTCCGATTGCTCTAAGTGCGATCAACGATACGCTATCAATTGGACCTCAGACCTTTAGGCCTTATCGGAGTTCACTTTACGGACACGCTCTTCCTAGACTTTTACATCTTTTTTGGTAGCAAGGATTATCAACAAAAGCTGCATTCACGAACCCTATGTAATCCATCTCCAATGGAACTATCTCTGTTGAAAATGCTTCGTTTTCACTTTGAAGTTTTCTCGCGACGCTTGATGTGAGTTATCGTGGCATGCTTGAAATGCTGAGCGCTGTTAATCCCTGGGGTTGCTGGTAACCCCAAAGCATGTGTTTCTGGGTTCATAATTTGTAAGTGGGCGCAACGCTCACTAAGCATTCAGTCCTGTAAGATGCTTCCTAAACTCCCGAAAATGCTCAAGGTCCAGAATTTCCGAAGCGGGTTGGAGATATGATGAACTTAATAGTTCCATGAATGTGTTACAGAAGCTCCCCTCGCCCATTCAGCGCCTTCAAACACCCTTCACCTATGCGACGCAACCGAAAGGTATCCCCGGTGAAGCCCACGAGTGGGTGATGGGGTGCTAGGGGTTTACTGTACCACACATTCACGGGACGTTAAAATCCCTCCAATATGCTGGAGTGGTTGCATTTTCAATTGTGGAGAAAACCTCGAAAACCAACCCGTGAATGCCGTTAATTTCATTTCAACAAAATCATACGAATTCAGCAGTAATTGCTGAATTCGTATGGTTTTCAAAATAGATCTTCTATCCCAGATATAAGTCACCAATATTTGCTATATGTAACGTGCTCGTATGGAGTAACGAAAAGATGGATTTTATACGATGAGGCAAGTTTTGCAGATTTCACTGTTTTGAATTATAGCACGTAAGTCATTTAGACAGTGCTCGTTTCTCGGGGTATTATTCAGTTGGGAATTCGTACCTCGCACGAAGGTAATAATTATGGATGGGATGATATGCTCACCTGCTAGTAATCGATATGTAGTTTTCCTTCATCACTCAAGCCGAGAGAGCGCATGCTAGCTATGTGATTGCTGACCATCCTCTCATCTACTATATTTGTTAGTCACTGATGCGTTTCAGCAAAAATATTTGTGTTTTTCTTTGGCGCTGAAGTCGTTTGTTGCGTGAGTGTAACTCCATGTGTCTCTGTCTGCGTGTGTGTGTTCAAGTTTAGTCCATGTATAAAAAAAGGCATTTTTTTGAACTCCGCACATTGTTTCGCTGTTTTGAGGTAATGCCCTATTCGTCCAGTTAAGAGGAAGGTCACTTTCCATTTATGATGAAGTGCGGCTCCTTGTGCTCTGTTTTCTTTCACACTCATCGTAGTTAGCCTTATTTTTGGCTCCTATACCGTACAACCTTCCGTGTCTGAGCCTGAAATGTCTCGTTGAAATATCGCTAGTTGGCAAGTTTCTGAACTCGGAGATGCCACGTTGCATTGATTGAATTGGTTGTTTCGTTAGTCCATGGGTTTGTCGACGTTTTTCTTCTCCCTGTGTCCGTCCGACTTCCTGTTCATTGATGTCGATGCAACGACGTTCTTGAAATCGTGTTTCGTTCTACGTATTCAGGATTCGTGGATAATATTGTTCTGCATCAAATAGTACTATTTCTTTTGACTTGTTTCAGTATTCTACTAATTATTGTTATAATCCGATTTCAGTTGGCGGAAACCAAATGCCAGGATTTGGAATGGGCGTTGGTGCATTCCCAATGATGGGAGTGCAAGGTATGGGCGTCCCAATGGGCATGGTCAATCAAGCTGCTTTTGCTCAGCAAAATGTAATGGGAATGGGAGTGATGGGTGCGGTCCCATCGTCTGCGTCCGTTCGAGCTTCTGCTGCTCAGGTATGTTATGTTGTTTAGATCTGTGGAGGTTTGAAAGTATATTTTCCAAATTCGAAGATGGCTGTTTTCAGGCTGGCAGTGCATCCGTTGCCGGTAAGAACCAGCGCACGTTTGTTGGAGTAGTCACAAAAATGCACGACAATTATGGTTTCGTCGACGATGATGTCTTTTTTCAACATTCGTTCGTTATTTTCTTCTGCAACTATTTTACAAGATTTTGCAAGATGACAACGTACTGTTGTCTACTGTATTTTTAGGGTGATCCGTGGTACGCTTCCTCGTGTTGGAGAGAAAGTCATGGTTGAGGCAAGCTACAATCCTCAAATGCCGTTCAAATGGAATGCCTACCGCATTCAGCTTCTGAATTCCGGAGATGCTCCAGCTCAAAATCATAACCACGTTGCACAGACGCGTTCTGGAGCTTCTGGTGGCTCCAGTGGTGGAAGGTAATAGTGGTAGTAGATATTTCTTACATGAAAGGAATTGAAAAATATAACAGGCCCAATTCGGCGGCTCAACCTTATGTTTCATAGAGACGTTGTTATAGAGATGATTAGAAGCTGAAGAGTTAAGTTTTTAAGGCTTTGATTTCGCAGTATCAAGTGACCCAGTACCAAAATAACAGAATGTTTTATCGGAATTTTGCCGCGTATTTCCGAAAGCCCAAAAGTGAGCGTTAGGCGGCTAGAGTCAGTTCTACGAAAATATCTTTGCCTTTCCACTTGTAATCCTGACCATTATCATTTCTATCTGGCAGAAAGCTGCTGCCTTGCACGTTGCATTCGGAGCGAGAGAAACACCCTACTCGTCTTGCCACCTTTATCATTTCAATCATTTGGATGATACGAAGGACCGTCTTACTAAGTGCGATGTTTTGTGCTACGTTCTTTCGGTCACTTTCGTTCGAGAGGTTTTAATTTGTCAAACAACTGCGATCTTCGCTGGTGATATCTTCTTTAATCATATGGCGCAAGTGAGAAAAAACATTTTCCCAGCACAAAGCGATTCCTAGTTTGGCCGATTGTTGAACCATATTTTGACGAAACGGATTTCTATTCAAATCAGAGATGCTCGTCTGAATCGTCCTGAAGAGCACTTGCAAAATTAGTTAGTCGTTCTTGCTGTATTTGAAACCAATAATCGTTCAGGTGGGGTCCACCAGCATCGGCCGAGCGTAACGGCCCATCTCATCGTAGTTCACCTCCGCGACGTCGATCACCGCCTCGTCGCAGTCCTCCTCGTAGAGTGCAAAGCCCTCCTCGTAAAGAGGCACCTCGTCGGAAGTGAGTAACATACTTGATAAATTAAAGCGATTACGTCAATAAACACAACTGTTAACCCCATTTTCAGGTCCCCACCTCCGAGGCGATCTCCTCCAGCTCGTCGACCATCTCCTCCATCTCGTAATGAACGTGATCGTAAACGCGAACGTAGTGCTAATCCACCAAGCTCTATACAGTCAGCGAGAAGGGACAGTGTTAGTCCTCCTCGACGACGTGCTCGTATCATTCCTCGATATGAGTGCCATCCTCCTCGTTCTGTTCTGCTTAAGTACGCGAGCTACACCTTGCCTCACCTTTTTCTAGCATAGCACTGTGTATTTTGTTACAGTGAACAAGTGTCCGTGGTCGGCTTGCGTACTCGATACAATAAGCTTTACATTCCATCTGATTTTGCGGATATGACTGCAGAGTGGGTAAAACGAGTACCAGTGGACGCTGCTATTGACCTCACCAAACCGGTACTGTAAACCCATTGTAGTTATTTTGTGTTGTTCTTGAAATTGAGAGAGCGCCAGAAACGTGGCCATCTAAGCACTTTGACAAAAGAAGAACGAGTAATCTTTTTAAGGTTGCCTTCCATGTGTGGAATAAGGAAGTAGACTATCCGCTACAGGAGGGGGAAGAAGCGGCAGTGTTGGAGCCAGAGGATGCAGATCATCGCCATCAAGTCAAGGTAAAATGCTCAGTTTTCGAAGGGTAACAAAAGAAAAACGCTCACGTGTTAGGTACTTCTGCTGGCACATCCGGGAAGACAGGAAGTGCACAAAAAAGCGTTTGGGCTCCTTCCTGACGGCTCGACTGACGATATGCACGAGCCCACACCATTTTTCAAGCAGCTTAGCTTCCTAGTTGGTGAGTTAGTTGGTGTGGTATCACAAGCTCTTTCAAATCTCGCTTCGAAGGATTCACTTTATCTCTTTTACAGGAACTCGAGGGAAAGAACCAATGGCTATCGGAGGTAGTTGGTCTCCGTCAGCCGATGGTGCTGATCCTACGAATCCGTCAACTATTATTCGTACTGCTATCCGTACAACTAAAGCGCTTACTGGAGTTGATCTGTCGGAATGTCCGCAATGGTGGGTCTCTTTTTATTACGTCGAACGCGAAACGCCTCCAGTATACTCCGCCCCGTAACGTTCTGTTCTGTTTGTTTGCTGCGCCATATGCGTTGCGACTACCGTATCACTAGTCTGACATGACTTGGGACGGTCGTTCATCTCTGTGTGTATTGGCAGTTCTTGGAGACGGTCGCAGGCGACGCATAGATGCTTCTTCTCTAGCCTCCTTGATCCGTATTTGGCGCTCATCAAGTTTCGGCTTTGAGCGTTTAGGTATATCTGTGGGCTCTCTGACTCGTTCTATTTCCTACACAGGTACGAGCTGGTGCACGTGCGTTATTACCGCGCCGATCGTGATCGCACGGATAGCGTGCGTCTTCTGTTCCCGGACACTCAACTGCTTCTTGCCGATGCTGACGACTCATCGGCCGATGAACGTTGGACGGCAATACAGGCAGCGCTACGTGCGCAACTGGAGACGAAGTTGGCAGCCGTGGATGCGCCTCCACCAGAAGCGGATCAGTCGATGGCGGAGGACGCCGCCAAGGACAAGGAAAGTCGCGAGCGTACTATGCGCCAGGCACTCTTTCACTATAGATTACTGTTGTGCGTGTTTGTGTGTTTATCTGTTTGTCCTGTGTTTACGTCGTGTTTAATACCACCCCACGCTTTTTTTCTTATGGAACTCAGCATTCCAGCGCCGAAAACAGGTATAACACTGCGTGGTTTTGTTTAATTCAGTAGCAACGCTTTTCTAACAAATCTCAAAGTAAAGTAGTAATTCCCCATTCATGTTTTTGTTTAACGTTAAGTATTAGTCTTCAGGTGAGGTCTGGTTTCCATCTCTCATTATTCCAAGTTGTAGGCAATTTTGAGAGTTGCAGAGTGAGTGTCGATCGTTTTGAAGAGTTTTAATCTGTTCTGCTTTAGGAAACCACAAGCACACCTTCAAAGGAAGCGACAAAGGCTTCTGAAGAGACTCCAGGAAAGGATGGTGACGAAACTGGAGATGCTGAGGCCAAGGAAAGACCAACACATTGGAGCAAGTTGGACCCTAAAATGCTTAAGGTTAAACAGCTTCATTTAACATGGTTTCCCATAGCTTAGATTTTCCAAATGTATTGTACTGTTGATATTTGAAGGTTCCTGAGTTGCGAGCTGAACTAGAAGCTCGCGGCCTCGAAACTAAAGGAGTGAAGTCGCTGCTTTGTAAGAGACTTCAGGAAGCTCTCGATCAAGAGAAGGAGAAGGAAGAAGGAGAAGGAGCCGCTCCCACTGGGGACATAGAAATGACGGATGTTGCAGGAGAAGATGAGGAGGCCGAGAAGAAAGAGGTACTATCATCTCCACGTCTCAGATGCCATTCAAAGTTGTAACTTAATCCCTTTTTCTTTTGTTGAAGGAGACCGAAACTGACAAGAAGGCTAACGAGAAGAGTGAGGCGGAATTGAAAAAGGAGGCAGAAGAGCAGAAGAAGAAGGCTGAAAAGCTAGAAAAAGAGAAACAGGAACGCAAGAATGCACTTGAGAGGCACTATGCTATGCCCAAGGAGCGAAAGGTATGTCAGAAGCATGGTTTCACAATTTTATCTGTTACAGAGACAATCTTCCACTGTGGTCGATGTGAATATTTCCAATGATTTCAGAATGAGAAATTGTAGTTGAGAGTGTAGATGTGAAGCCACGGTCAATAGGTAGTGCAGGAATGGGAATAAGTATGGCATAAGGTGTCATGGCTTCGTTTCCTCGTTGTCCTTCCTCCGTGATGAACGTTCTAATGAAAGCTTAGATTCACCACAAATCAAGAACTATTTATTTCTGTAAGGCGTACAGATCACAACTTTGTCTGAGACTGCTACCCATATTTTTAGGTGTTGGTTTACCCTTCGAAGACGGCCAAAGGTGGAAAATTCGATTGTAGAGTAATGAGTATGCACGCCTTACTTGATTATAGACAAGATGACAACAAGGAAGCTCACTTCGAGGTAATTGTAGTTTTCAGTTTTTGTATAGACGGAAAGGAGCATATCTACTCATAGCTGATATTCAAAAGTCTATTTCATGTCATTCATTTCACTGCTTGTCCATCATTAACAAATTTTTATGTTGCAGGTGTCACTGTTCGTAGAGGCCTTCAAAGAGTTGCTTGAGCGGCATGCAGCTTTCATGATTTACTGCGCCATTGCTCGCGCTGCCGACAAAGAGAGTGAGCGAAAGAGGCGAGATGAAGCCAGAGAGAAGAAAGAGGAGGAGGTACTCGCATTCAACTGCTTTAAGGCTGTTTGATTTGATTTTCTACATAATATATAATCGTGTCTTTTCATAAGAGTGCTATTGAGTTATCTTTCAGTCTGAGGAAGAAAAGAAAGAGGGCGAAGGCGAGGAAGAGAAGAAAGATGAGAAGAAAGAAGTGAAAAAGGAGAAATTGGACTTGAAGTCAATGGTGTCAAATCGTGCTCTTTTCGAAGCATTTGCAATGTTCGACGTGAATTTGTGCGGGTCAGTTCTATTTGCTGTGTTTTCGTTAATGTCTGCGCTTCTGTACGCTATGTCGGTGTAATAATATTTTTAGATATCTAAATGAGCGTGATCTGGAGGATATAATTTTCAACAGTGAGTTCGGAGTCACTAGGGCTCAGATGCAGAAACTGACGCATAAGTTGATGTCGAGGGAGAAGATCAATTATCGGTACTAGAAGCTGATATTACTCTTTGTATTTCTTGGATTTGTTGAGAACAGCGTTTTTCTATATTTGTTTCTGTTTAGCCACTTGACTGACGTCTTGGTAGACTCTGATGGCGCGGTACGATTCACGCCTGGAGAATGCGAGAACGCGCCAGAAATATCAACACTTCTTAAAGGTTCGCTTTTTTGATGGATTTAGTCTTCGTTCTGATTTCTGGATTTGGCCGTTCAGGCTTTGGCTTGGAAGCATACAAGGGCTCGCTCGAACCACAAACGAATGGTGATGTACACGTGCGTAATCTACCTAGTTATATTACACTACTAGCGGGGCATGTTGTGCTTGCTCTGATGTTGATGCGAATTGTCATCAAAGAAAATTTAGATGTCTGATTTCGAAGGGACAGTAGTCATCAATGGTAACGTTGTGAATGTTGCTCAGAAACTTGCATTGTTGAAGAAAAGCGAATATGAACGCGATCAGGCCAAAAGTTTAGTAGCCGAACAGACTGCCCTAATCGGTATGTTTTCTTACTGTCACACTTTACTGTGGTAGAGGTTTTTTTCTCTCAAACACTTCCGTTTCAAGAACAACTGCGAGGCACAAAGCACGACCTCGAGAAGAAAATCCGGGACTTGGAAAAAGATCTTGAAAAGAATAGGAAACGGCTGGATGAGAGCAACAGTGCTTTGAAGGTAGCTGTCTAAAATATAGGTTATCTTCTATTTTTACTTATTGTTCAATTCCAGTCATCTTTGGATTCAAACATTTCCCTGAAATCCGGTCTGTCGGATTGCAAGAGATATGCCGAACGCATTCTATCAGCTGTTGAGCGAGCCTGTCCTCCTCCTCCCCCAAAACGAGTTGAGGAACCTAAGGTAATGCTACTTCCGTTTTTACCATATGCTTCATTTTGTTATTTTGCATGTTCCAGGTGGAAGAGCCAGTTGCTGAAGCTGTAGATGATGCCGATGAACCAATCCCTGCAGAAATTGTTCTGACCGAAGAAGTTGGAGCAGAGGAGGATAATGAAGAGAAGGCTACGTAGTCGGTTCATAGTTCCTAATTGTTAACTGATGGTCTCGTTTTTATTCCTATTGCTGCTCTCATTTTTGGTATTAAGTGTTGCTGTTAATTTGTTTTCTCTTGCTGTTTTTTTTTTCGTACTGAAGGTATTCCAATTAGAAAAGAAGAAGTTCTCAACCTTGTATTGTTGGTTACTTCTGACAATTCATCACAACCCAGATTCGTAGTTATATATTGTTCGGAATTGTAGATTTAAAGCGCTTGTCTGGACTTTGACCCCACTTTTGCGCACAATTGCGCTGTGGTTCAAGAAGTGTTATTCAAAGGATAGTTATTGTTCCATTAAATGTTCGTTCCCGATTTTTGCTTGTCGGGTGAAAATGAACCGTGCAAAACACGATAAGCAGGCATTGAGAGGTATGAACTGGCTCAGAACCGGTGACTTTACTTGGAGGTACAAAGGCGCTACGATGCTGGCTTTTATGTGAAACATTGGGCACAACATCGATGGCTGTACGGTGCAGTAAGGGAAACGTCCTTACAGGCAGGCCTGCTATGGAATCGGACACCACAGTGTCAGTTGGTAATAGCACTGGTACGACACAAAGTGTGAGTGTAAGTGATGCGCCAATGGAAGTGGTAATTGAAACCAAGCCGGCTGTGAGCAACACTACGTCATCAGGTACATTAATAACACAAAAACATTCAAAATTCAAATATTCGTGGGATGCCCTGTGCATTGAAGATTCTTAGGAATCGTGTTGGCGAAAATGTAGATTGCCGTTGGTTATAGGAGGTTCATAAGTGCCGGAGAATAGGGGCCCATAATAGTTTTGTGTTTGTCAAGAACATACCGGGAGGGCCTCGGCTGTGAGGTTTGGATGTACTTTGGATGCTTAGCCGTGCCAAGCCGTGCTAACGAATCGAACAATGGAGGCTTTGTGTTCAAGAGAGAATCCCAGACGCCGAAACAATTTGAATAGACACGAATCAAAGCGGGGCCCATTCCATAGGGTGTTGGAACAAGTAAATGATAGACTTTAGTCCCTTGTCCCGCATTTTAGCACCATTTTTTCTTTTGGCTCGAAATCGCCCAGAAAGATAGGTTTTCACCCAAAAAAGGTGCCTTGTAATTGATTTTAACAGCTTATTTCTATTGGCGTTAGTCAATCCTAGAAAAGCCCTATCTTTCTTCACTAAATAGTGCCTGATTCTGAAGAAGGCTGTCAAAGCATGGGAGGGGAAAGCTTGGTTGAAGCAAAAGAAGCTTCACAGCACCCAACCTCTTTAGCTAAACATTTCGTTCGGTTTCGCTTGGTATTTTGTGTCGGAGCTCTGAAATAGAACCGGATATGAAGCTAAGTTGTAATAAAAGTGGCCATGGGACTGGTCTACGCTAAGCATTTGCTGAATAAGCTGTACGTCTTTAGAGAAATGTCTTGGTCAATACGATCTCGTAATAGTGTATAGGGCTGCTCACATATCACAATTAGATGAACATCTGAGGGTAAGCGTAACTCCTATCGCCGTTCATCGCTCCTAAAGGTCAACCTAGACTGTTTACAGCGATGACCAAGGGTTGTTCGATCAGTGGCATTCCACGTTTAACTCTCAGCCTTGTCATTCCTTACTGTTTTCGAGAAATCTGGGCATTTTCAAAATAGGATCGGGTTTGGGCGCATGCCCAGTGCATGGATTTCGTTGAGATTAATGGGATTGGCCTGGTATTTCATGCTGCCAGGTTTCAATCCCTCATACAGCCATACCCAGACACACGGTCAACCACAGGATTAACTGATCCCTTTAAGAATAAGGGGTCACAAGATTTCAACACCCGAGATATACCTTATCTTTCTATTGGCTTACCCTACGCAGATATTGATCACTGTTAATGAGAACAAATGAGTATTACCAATGGCCTCGAACTCGACATCGATTAACCTCAAAGTGACCTCATGGATTGAAGACAACGGTCAAACGCACAAACGCATACAAACGATGCCTCGCTCTCTAGAGAACACAATCATAGTCAGAAACTGTTTTCACGATAGATAAACACATGTCCAAGTGATTCTTTTACCCCACTTGCCCTCTCTGGAATACACCTGACATTAACTAGTACTTATCCCATGTCTCTTACTACTTCGCAAGTGGCTATTTCGTACTTTGAGCTCCTGATAGTGTAAAAAGTCAAGAGATTTGGCACGTTTTCTTGTTTCCTACTATCTTTTTAAAAAATTCTGGTCATTTCTGATTTTTTCTTCTTTTTTTGTTTTTTTTCTCTTCTACACAGCTCTTGTTCTATTAGTTTTTTCCGAAACTTGGCTAGATCATGTTTCAAAAAAGCATGACATGATAAAATTGTAGGCATGTTTCGATGTGGGGAATGCATCGGATGCTTTCAATCAGAAGATTGTGGCAAATGTGATGGGTGCAATTCATCATCGCTTTGTGTTAGAAGGAAATGTGTGCAGGAATCGGTCCTAGCTCAGAGGCAAAGTCAAGGTGGGTGGTCTCATTTGAACTTGGGATCTCATCGAAACGACGAGCCCCTTCCTAAAATCATCTTCCGAGGGTAAGAAATAGAAGCATCCCTTAGGATTACGCAGTTTCAGAGATGGGCGTGTACTGTAGGGACCAACTGTGTAAGAAGGGTCTTTTTCAAATAAACATAAGGGCAGAGATTGCATTTCATAATTCTGGAGTGAATGAATGAAACAAATAGAAATGACTGGATACATGGTATACTGATGGATGACCATATAATCTTGAAGTGAAGCAGCAATCTGAGTTGAATTTAAAATCTGAGTTTCAGTTTATGTCCAGCGAAGGGAACCAGCTCGCAAGGAAACGACTGAGCCAGTTAAAAAAGAGACGAAGCCGGAAAGTGAGTCTACTGACCATTAATTAAGATTATTTCGAATGTCGGAGTGAGGATTGTGATGGCCAGCAAGCAAGTGGAAGTTCACGAAATTTAAAAGTGCTACAAATTATGATTGCTGGGAAGAGATTTGAAATAAGAACATTTACTGATGATACAAAGATTTCAGCAGCGCCTACTGTTGTCAAACGAGGACCTGGCAGGCCACGAAAGGACCCGGGACAGGCCAACGTGAGTATTTCACGGTCTGCTCAGTTGTAGGATCCAAACTTGTAAACTGGTACATACCATGGATCTGCCGTATGGCGATGAAAATGAAAACAATTCGGTCTATATCGATTAAGACCTTTAAATGTAGATCACTTCTGTCAAGCCAATAACTTAAATACGGTATGATAAAGATCACCGCGATCAATACAATAAATAATACTAATTTCTAAATTCCCGTTAACACTTGAGTCATGTTTCGAGTCAGACCATTAAATGCTTGAGATTTTAGAAAAACCCATGAAGTTTTCAGCCTGTTGTGATTAGTTACTAGTTTTCTTTACAGGCCAAAGCTAATGCGCATTCCGGCGCTGCCAATTCTGGGGATATGACTGAACGAGGTGAGGGTTTTTTATGCTTATATTAGTCAATATTTTGTTGGCCGTCAAAATGATCAGTTTATCTTCTACAATTTTTCCTTCATGTAGAAAATCTTTCTCAGGAAACAACTCTAAGAAAAAGTCTCTCTATGGTGGTTCTACGTGAAACCCCCTTTTTTGAATATTCATGATTTTTATAGTTACTTTAGTGTGAAATAATTTAGTATACCCTCGTCGAACAACGGCTCGTACTCAAGCGCGAAGAAAACATGATGTTCCCGCAAAGGTATGTAGCTGAACTACTAGTCCACTGCTGACCGATACACGAGTTTTGAACTGCCTGATCCTTACTGGATGGGAAACCAACTCCACCTTTACTTTATAGAACCAAGTTAGATTATTTTATAGCCTGGGCCTCGTCAATGCATTGAGCCGGATTGTGTCAAAGTGGCAAGGGATGGCAGCAAGTACTGCAGCGACGAGTGCGGGATCAAGTTGGCAAAGGTCAGAACGACTCAAGAACTTTTGTTTTCAGACAGATGCCATGACGCTTTGTGAAGATATATCGATCTAAACTACATTTGGCGTTTGTTCAAAATCTTTTTATTTATTTAATCATTTATTTACTTATTTTTTTTTTGGACGAAACCCATAGACATCTCTCATCATGCTGACTCATAGCCATTCTGTTTTATAGGCCTCTAATCTTCAGTGGCTAATGCTAAATACTTCTGTCGCTCTTTTGAAAGTTGGTGTGTCCGGTTTTCTTTACTTGTAAAAGCAGTGATGTGCTTTGTGTTTTGCAGCGATCAGTTAAGCTACATAGAAGAATTAAGGGATGACGGAAGTTATTTCCACAAGTTTTAGTAACAAAAACCGTAGACTAAAGGCTTTTTAGGATTTTGGGGCATTCGCAGAATTTGAGAGCAAACTTCCCTGAAGATATAACATACTTCGTAGCACGCTGGCTGGCTATATTCTGAACAAATGTACACTTAGTTATGACTTTTAGAAAGGCGCATATTTGAAAAGTGCTGTCACTCTGAGTACTTTGGTATTTTTTAGTTGGACGGTTGAGTAAAGTCGGATGCGAGGCGCATTTCTCAGACGAGATTGATTAACGCCCAAAGACTTAATCCTTCATCCTTTAACCTGTAATCGCTGTTTATGCGATGGTGCTTTGCGACTTGATTTCACAGTTTGTAGCTACTTTCAGTTACGACTTCTCACAATTCTCCCTAAAAAGGTTGAAGAATATTACCGGATACCACCACAGTGTGAGGTGGGCAGTGATCCTTCCAGCGTTCTCTTTCTTTAAAAGTGCTCCACCTGTCATATAAAGATTTGACTGCAATTTCAGCTGCAAGCCCTTGAGGAGTTGCGTACCATTGATCAGAAGATAGGCAAAATCCAAGTGCAAACGGAAACCATGCTTGGTTACGTCAGAGCTATTCAGAGATACGTGACGGTAAGATGACATTTTCATGTTCATTTGTCTGAATAAATGAGATGTCCAATTGTAGGCAATGAAATCAACGACGTCAGTTAGTTACGATGAACCGTCTGAGGTTGACTTTGTAAGTTTCTTTCGATTAAATTCCTTTCGTTTGCCAAATAATCTGTTGTTTCCCTTGTCAAGGTGGCAAATTGTACCGTGTGCGGTATGGAGACGAACGGACGTCAGTTACCCAAGCATGTAGAACGATGTTTTGTACGCTCTGAAAAGCAAACATCTTTCGGAACTGCCACCCCTGTGAGTATTTTCCTAGTATTTACTTTCATAACTGCCATATGTAATTTTGAGTAAATATGTCCGCATAGGTATTTGCGTAGTAAGAAAATCATAAGTTTCCTCCCTTCCTTTGCAGAGAGTAATAGGGACTCAAAGTGGTTCGATAGCAATTTGATTACAGTATTTCCACTGGCTAGCCAGAACCGATCGATACTGTTTGCAATGCAAATCGATATCAATGGGTTCTACATCTAATCTAATATCCGTAGCATCACCTCTCGATACTGTCCAGCTTATGACAGTAGTTATCGAAAGGGTTAGGGCGGGTTGAGGGTAACACCTTTGAATGAATGTAATCGTAAAAGCCACGTTCCAAGGACTGATAGTATACCGGCCCGAAATTTAATTTTGCAGTCGATGGTATCGTGAATAGCTCATATATAAAAACTAATTGATCATAAGAGTTTCAAAGCTTTTTGCCGTCAATGTGTAGCATAGCTTTTATGGACCATTCAGGCTTCATTCAATCCAGACAATCTGTTTTGTGAGGCTTATAACAAGCTGAACAATACATATTGTAAGCGAGTGCGAGTGATTTGTGCGGAACACTACAAAGGGGAACTTGAAAATGAATTGCAGGTAAGGCTATTTCAGTAGCTTCGTTATCGTTACCTTTTAGGCCTTGCAATGAGCACATACCAATTCTGTTTCCAGGTGTGTGCCTACCCCAAGGCGTGGTCAGAGGGCAAATCATTAACGTTTGCCGAGATGTTCGAGCATGGCGCAGATCTTCTTAAAGATCAAGGGTTTTGCTGTGCCCCTCGTAAGGAATGTACTCAGCATCATCGATGGGTACAAGTGTGTCTTCCTTGTTTTCGCAGAAATTATACCTGGATTTATTAATTTTTATCAGGTTCTTGTTGGTACGATAGAATGTGAACGCATGAACCTCCTGACCCGACTAGACGAACTTCTTGAGAGGCGAAAGGTTGTGTCTGTCGGCATGTCAACTCGCGGAGACGTTATCTCGTTGCTGAACTTTGAAGTGAGCTGTTTACTGATTCTATATATTGTATTGTATTTTAGCCACTTAACATGACCCTCATGAATAGATCGGAGGTGTCCAGCGATTTCTTTGGGTTCCTTAACTCCATATTATGAGAAACTGATTAAGCGCCTGAGATTGCTCCGTTTTACTGGCACCTGTAACCTTGCTTTATAGCGTCCCCATCCTCCCATGTTACTTTCCAGTCCTAGGACTTGTTTGAAGGCAAAAAAAAAGAGTAGCAGCTGTTGTATTGACACCTAACCGAAAATTACATCGCATGCATACATTTTATGGTCTCTATATTTCAAATTAAGCATTTTCTGTTGAAGTTACTCATCGAAAGTTTGCTTTTTTTAGCCGCCAGTGATCGAGCCGAATCGCTATAGCAAATGAGATCGGTAAATTTCTCTGTGTCTCCAAGCTCCAACTGTTATCTCAGTCTCGTCCGTCATGGCAGTCGTGGTACACGTGGTGCAATGACGAGCCATTATTTATTGCATTTATGGCTGTTATCGTGAAGTTAAAGCTCATGGTTTCTAGATACAATTCTGTTTATAAAGACTGTATATTATTATCAAGTAAACTATATTTATAAAGACAGTGTTTAATGATCTCTTTGGCAGTTCCACAGTCCACTAAATATCGTGTATGTATCCGGGTTATATATCCTCGATTGAATGGGGAAGTTTGCAGTGTTATCGATGGATTGTTTTTTTCTGCTCAAATGGAGCTTAACGATTGCAGTCGATCTGCAAGTAGTGTATAAAATACCACTGGTTTTCGCGGCTGCGGTTCTACCACTGATAAATGTATATCCTTATTATTTGAGCTATTGAGTAAATATCGTGCATCACTTGCCTAGTGAGTGGGCATCCACCTGGTGGTGATGGTGGCGCAATAGGTGGAGGCGCAGCACTACAATAGTTGTACATATGAACAAAAGACCTGATAAGGGTCCTCCCCCCCCCTTTCCTCCTTCACCCTCCAGTTCCTCTCCAGCTCTCGGACGTTCCTCAACAACAGGCTTGCTCCCGGTTGGGCGAATGATGAATAGTGAACTGATATTGGACGTTGAGCCACATAATAGCTCTTAATGATTTTTTTGCCGTTAATGTGTTTTTAGGGGAATGTAGTTTTTCGAAAGTTTGTTCTCATTAAGGTCATCATTGAACTGGCGTGAGGCCTTTGTGCTCTTTCTAATTAGTGACCAGACTTATATAGAGGGCATTTGTTGCTTTCCATGGAATTTCTATGCTATTTTATGAGGTTTCTTTACAGTTTTTAGACTGGTAGGTAGAAAGTAGGAATGCCCAAGACAGTACTAGTATTCGACGTTGATGGAACGCTGACCCCGGCTAGACAAGTTAGTTGTTTCCATTACTATGCAATGACTTTAGGGTTTTTTTTCGATTAAGGGTGGCCGAAGTTAAGAAATGTCTTTCCGGTTCAAACTTTGCTGAGAAGCGATGATTTCCAGAAGATGCGTGATGACATCGGTCAGTTTATGGCAAATGTACGAAAACGCATTCCTGTGGCGGTCGTCGGAGGATCGGATCTTGCAAAGATCGTTGAACAACTGGCCGATAATCAAGAACACTGTAAGTTTGGTTGAGGCAATTAGCTCGCAATAGTTTATGATGAATCAAATGAATGAATTACGCAATGATTCCTTTTGATTTGACCTCCGTCGGGTGAGATGACCCTCATTCAAAAATAAAGTCCCTATTACGGCTCATTACACAACTGCTTTCGTTTTTCTGCTTTTTTCGGATTATAGCATCTACGTCTCAAGTTTGAGTGAGCATATAATGTTATGTAGAAATTATTTAAGCTCCATGTGAAAGTGTTGGAAATAACTGATAAAGTATGTTGGCGAAGGTGATATCAGCTTTCCAGTACTATCACAATTCGACTATGTATTTTCTGAGAACGGACTAGTTGGGTTCAAAGGAAAGGAGATGTATCCATCTAGAGTGAGTTTTCAGGACAAAATCATTTGCGCTTTATACTATTTATTTGCACTTCATTATTTATGGTTCATTTAAGAGTATACAAGATCAGATTGGAGAGGAAAAATTGCAAAAACTAATCAATTTTGTGCTACGATACTTTTCTGAGATTACACTTCCGGTGAAACGTGGTAATTTCGTCGAGTTTAGAAAGGTGAGCTTCTGAAGTAACATGAAGCCATGTTCGCTTCAACAGGGTGTTGGTAATAGGGAACTCAGCACTCGTAACTCAGCAACTTTCCATCTCTATAAGGTTACCTTCACCCTCTACCTCTAAAGCACTTGAGGGAGGTAGGCTTAATCGAGGAGTGTATATTTGGTCAATGTCGAATACATCTATCATACCTCATTCTCGATGTTTTTAGAATCGTAGGAAACGGGTGCCACCTGTCCTCAGGAAGTATTATGCTTCTCACGTGCGATAGGGGATAAGGGATAGACTGTGAAAAAATGTTCACGAAGAGGATTGAAATTAGGTCATTAAGGTCAAATTGAAACATTGATACTATAATCCACTAAGAAAAATCAGCTACCAATCAGTTCTTCAGTTTGGTAATTGACTAATTGAAAAAATGACATTATATTCGAGCCCTCTATTCGTTCAAAGGTGGAACCACGTTTTAACGCTATCTGGACCTCCAAAAGTATAATTATGTTCTTGAACATTCAGGGAATGCTCAATTTCTCACCAATTGGTCGGAGCTGTTCGCAAGCAGAACGTGATAATTTCGTGGTATACGATAGGGAGCACAAGATACGAGAAAAGTTTGTGAAGGAGTTAGAAGAAAGGTTCTCAGAGTATGGACTTTGCTTTGCTATAGGTAACCTTATTTGTTTTATCTTAAAAAAGTAATTTAACAGTGCGAATTCGAAATTCTGTCAAAATCTGTTTCTACCACAATTCAATTCAGGTGGACAAATCAGTGTTGATGCGTATCCTGTTGGTTGGGATAAAACTTATTGCCTGCAGTTTCTCGAAAAAGATTTCGATACCATACATTTCTTCGGAGATAAAACAATGCCGGTGAGTGAATATCAGCGCAATTTTATAGGGCTGTCTCCAAGGATGGGACCAAAAAGATTTGAAGACAGTTCTTTATTGAACCGTGGTGTAGGCCAGGGAAACGCGCTCTCGTTCTTTAACGAAGAGATTCACCAGAAATGGAGGAAGTATCAACGAGTCAGAGTTAGACCTGATTGGAAATTCTGTTTCTAAACGGACAACTCCCTGGAATCTTTCGTCCACTGGTCCCTACCTCTAGCAAAAATTCGTGAGCAGAAGCTAGCTTTACCTCTAGCTTCCGCTCACGTATTTTTGTGATCAGCAGCTGTCCGTACCTCATGTGGTGCAGGATGTGAGCAGTTAACCAGGCCTTTATAACTTCCAATCCATAGTAAAGGGACCTGCATGTTGAGTATTCTCGAGTCTTTGATTCTTTAAGGTACTGATCTCGAAGGGTTTGTTCCCGAGTATGGGTACCAGCGACCGCCCACCTTACTCTCATTGACCAAAGGCTCGCCTAAAAGGCTTTCCTAACGTCTAGTTGGTTAAGCACATGCGCCATCCCAATCCTATGCTTAGTGCTGGCGTTTTGCTTGAATTCATTTTAGTTTTCCGAATTTATGAGCACATTTTTTCATTACAGGGAGGCAATGATCACGCCATCTTCATGGACCCACGTACAATTGGGCATACCGTCGTAGATCCGACTGATACGAAGATTCAAGTTGAACAGCTATTGAAGGAATTGGGAGTCTAATAGCAACTTACCCTCATTGAACTTCTCAATTTTTTGAAGTTATTATTACTCCAAGGTGATTGCAAGTCTATTGGGGCCTTAATTGTTCAATGCTTTATATAACATTCTTTATTAATTTAGTTTAATCTAATTTATTGAACGTTTGTTTGACCGAATTACTGTGGTAGATTATGAACAGAAGTAGAGGATTCGGAAGGGCAACATTGTTATTTCTCATGCTCATATCTGTGATAATTGTCATTAAATGGCTGCGATTTATCAACTAATAAACTTATGTATACATATGTGTTATACGTCGTTAAGCGATATCCTAATGACCGTTGAACAAGGGCGGTTACTGAGTACCTCAGGACGTCAAATGAACACCAGGTGGTTCGCCAACGCGATGGTCAAACCTATTCATGTGAGCTCAGAACGAAAGGAATGCTATGCTTCGTGTACCCTCGTTCGAGGACAATCCATTGGACGACCTTGGCTTGGGATAGGGACGAATGAAGCGTCCGCTCGTGGAAATCGATTGACAACAGTGCTACAGGGGGGGGGGGACGTGCGATTCGTGCGATTTTGGGCGCGCACGGCGAATTGCGCGGCGAAATTCGCGGTGATTCAAACAACTCCGGCGCCTATCACTGGGGCACAAACTTGAAGTAGAGTACTTTAGTAGGTTCGGACAATCCTACTAACCTAGTTTACTTCGAATTTGGGCCCAAATGATAAACGCTGTAGTCGTCGAAATCTCACCGAATTTCGCCGCGCAACTCGCCGCGCGCACCCAGAATCGCACGAATCGCAACACATCCTGCTACAGGTGGTGTGTGACTTTTTTTTTCGGGTGAATTCAGCTCGGAACCAGAATTTTACAGCGTACCGAGGTAATGTACTGGGGGAAGCTGTAAAAGTCGAGAAATCTTCAAAAATTTCGTTTACCTATCGTAGAGCTCATGGTCAGACTCAATTGGTGCTTGATTTACTTCGGGTTTTCTTGTAAAAAGATAACTGGGTGAAAATGTAGTTGGGGGGTGCCAGCGTCCTTTTGTGCTCTGCGTCTCTGACAGCGGCGGCAGAGTGCATTAGAGATTGCAGAGATGGATTCCTCCCCTTCTAAAAGTTAGGCTAGAAGCTCCGGGGTGGGAGGGATGATTATTTCACGTAATAAGCTGGGAAGGGGAAAGAATTGAACATCCAATTGGTTCACCCACCCTGGAGCTCCTTCCCTAATTTTTAAAAGGGGAGGAGCTCCGGGATGGGTGAGATGATTAGATAGTGTAAAAACTAACGAGACGCAGAGCACAAAAGGGCGCTGGCACCCCCCAACTACATTTTCACCGATAACTGTTTCCCAATCATCTATTTAGCTACATAGCTTCTTGATCCAACGTCCCGAGGGATCAGGCTTCAATCCAACAATTTAGGGTTTTCAGTACGTTGTCCCTGCTTTTCATACATTTGGCGACTACAGCAGTATACGTGTAAAATCTGTATCGTATCATGTACCGATGAGTTATCAATAAAGCATGATAACTTGCGGTTAAGTTCATTTTCGGTACAGAAGCGCAATGAAAAGCAACATGAAAAAATTTGGAGCAAAATTAAAAACGGACTTCTGTGAGTTTTTCACTGTACTGAGCTTGAGTTAGAATATATGGTTGTGTGTTCGTTGTTTACTGCTGCCATGTCAAGAAAAACAAATTTGGTATCTTCAGTTTTCTCTCGAGCATATGAGATGTTTAGCAGATGAGCAACTATTACACACGGATAATGCAGGAGATCAATTCGATATCCTTCTGGCTAACTGAGCCTTCCTATTCCTCCTGGGCCAGCTTTCCTCCCACGAATCGGATCAGTTACATCTATAGCCAATGGCTGGACTCATAAGGAATGTGAATAGTCGGTACGATACGAAAATGTTTAGCGACATTAGTCCTATTAGTCACAAGGGATGGGGGTGTCAATTCAGGGACAGTCATCCGGACAAGCTTTCCAAGCCTTTGCACCCGCTTACCTACAGTACTGATTGCTTTAAAATCATTCCATGATAATATTGCATTAAATTAAACAGTTCCAAAGCGAAACTTTCCACAAATTACCCATTGTTTAACCTTTCCAGGCTAGCGCCGCTAACATAAACCTGTTTTGTGCAATATTACGTGAACAGTTTGTGCACAACGAGAGATGGTCCCGCAACGATTAGAGACTGCCGGCTTTTAGCCAGAGACCGAGAATCGATCTTGGAACTTTAGATGGCCTGCAATTGATTGTTTCACAGTGTTGTGGTTCTTTTTTGATGATTTTACCCATCTTCGTAGCACATACGTTGAAATTCCGTTCATCGCTGGATGGTGCTGCCTGGTTCAGTGCCGTCACTGTCCTTCCACGTCATCACTTCTATTCGCTATCCGTGGCTCGAGTCAAATGTGACTTTAATGGTTTTCTCTTGAAATTGCGCTGTTGTAGGTTGCTAGTATGTTATTTTCTATGATAGCGAGATCTACGTTGATGAATGTTCTCGAATTTGCTCATCACAAGCCCTTGTGCGCCTTTGTTAACTATGTTCATGTTACTATTTTGATTCCAACTGTGCTCATGCTAAGAAACCTTAAGTTGTTGTAATGCATGGAATTCGATAATTCGAGCTATTCTTTGATGTTCCGAATCTTCACGGGTCTAGGAAGTGGTGTTGGGTGGGGGGGGGGGGGGACAACTACGTGCTAGGGGATATTGCGGTTAACGATGGTAGTAATGGCTTGTTGCCGTGGGACACCTGTCGAATACTGGATCTTTGGGGAATAAGTGAAGGGAGGCAACAAAAGTATCTGTGATTTGTTGAGGTGTATGAATGGGGCTGGTAATTTAATGTTTGGTTTTCCCCTCGCACAACTATGACTATCCTGCGCTATCTCTAAAGCAACCGGCAAGGGAAGCTTTTTGAGGGGCTTATGTGTGGTCGGGCACCCATGGGTTTTTGGAAAATGTCCAAATTTTAGAAATGCGTGCAGTCGCGTCGCGTTTACAACCATATGTACATGTTACGTAACGATACATGACTCATTTTTGTAAGCTGTGGTTTAGTCATTTGAATTATTATCCACCAGATCGGCTCCCATGACAGACGTGTTATTAATTTGCCTTCGAACCTTGATTGCATTTGTTTTTCTCACATTTCTTCCAGTAATCGCATTAGCTCTGCAGTTCTAAACAGTTTGAATTTGTCATGATATGATTTTCAGCAGATATGTCGTACGATCTGAAAATGGCCGAATCTCCGGCTTACGCCCCATTCTTTGGTTATATGGGAGCTGCTTCGGCACAGATCTTCACCGTACTTGGAGCTGCATACGGTACTGCTAAATCCGCTGTCGGTATCTGCTCGATGGGTGTTATGCGACCGGAGCTCATCATGAAATCTGTGATTCCTGTTATTATGGCTGGTATCATCGGTATTTATGGACTTGTGGTGGCTATGGTTCTGAAAGGCAAAGTGACACCAGCCAGTGAAGGCTACAATCTAAACAAGGGTTTTGCCCATCTTGCTGCTGGGCTCACTTGCGGTCTTTGCGGTCTGGGAGCCGGATATGCGATTGGAATCGTCGGTGATGCTGGTGTACGTGGTACAGCTCAACAGCCTCGCCTTTTCGTCGGAATGATTCTGATCCTGATTTTCTCTGAAGTACTTGGACTCTACGGGATGATCGTCGCTCTCATTCTTGGAACATCATAAATTATACTTTATTTCAGATCTGATGATTCGTCATTTTTTAATTCGTTCTAAAGTGTGAAATCCATCAGCTCTGTAAAAAACTGCCTCAGTAAACCTAACAAGTGTACATAGCATTCCGATTTTGGGTTTAATATGTATTCGTGTTGGGATTGCGAAGGTTGTTTGTCCTTTTTTTGTGCTAAAATAATGGCCAGCATATATCAAAATTGTATCCTTTACATGCTATTTTTTTTATCTGTGATCGTTATTCCCCGTAGAGTAACTCATATGCCCATTTCCTATCATACTGAGCTAGCCTACTTATTGGGAAATAGTAGTCGATACATTTCCATGTGTATAGTAGCATAGGTTCACACTTTGTATGTTCAGCGATGATAGTATACACTTTTCGGTTCGGCATCCTCAATCATTCCCTTCTATACATGTGTGTATGTGTGATTTATGTGTACGACGATTCGCTGTGTGTTACATCCTCGTTAAGAGGACGTCGTGCTAGTTTGTTGTGTTAGTGATTATGAATAAACAAAAATAAAAAAAATTTAGGCATGTCGGTCTCGTCCGGTGAATATTGGCTGATTTCGGCACCCGGCGAGAAGGGACCCAATGATGCCTGGGATAAACTGAACCGTGCCACCTCGAATCTCTCGAACAATTCGAAATTCAACATCCCTGATCTTAAGGTAGGGCCATTAAACTAATTCAAAAAGTCTTTCTGAAGAAGTCCCATATCATATTCAGTGGATGGGGTTGAGTGCTGACAAGGGGTTTCCGCCTCCTGTAAGGGAGGAAAATAGCCAACCAGCCATTCAATCATAAACGGTCGCTATCTTTAATTTCCTGTGGTTTCGTCTCTTGAGCTTTTGGTGAGGGCCCTCAAGGTGACGAGGAACTGCAAGCAATTTGGCTAGTAATGTGAGATTTTATCGGGGTTCAGTGAATCGTCCTATGCGGGGATGCGTTCGTTTCAGTGCAGGGGTTAAAGTATAATATCGTTCCATTTTACGAAGTTCCTTTTTTCACGAGAGATTGTGCGATAATCGAAGAATTTAGTGTCCTAATATTCTCGTTCCACCACTTTTGCCACCTGCCACCTGCGTTTCGGGTAACATCCATCTAATCCTTCTGCAAAAGGGAAATTCTTTTCAGTCGAAAGCTGTGTTCTACCGAGTAACATAGCCATGTTCTGTGTCTTACAGCCACAAATATTCATCCTAGGGGTGTTGTCCTGGTTTGTCCTAGTATATTGCCTTCTTTCTAGGTGGGTACACTCGATCAGCTCGTTGGGCTCTCCGATGATCTCAGCAAATTAGATTCTACCGCTGAAGCGTAAGTTTTCCCATTTATGTTTGACTTTCCGAGGAAAATTTCGGGAAAGTAATGCGATGTACCATTGTTATTGAATTGGTAATAGGAGTTCGAGGATATGGCCTAATGCATAGTCTCAACACTACCGCTTCTGTTTTTCAGAGTCACTCGTAAATTGGTCCAGTACTTTGGAGAAGTTCTGGAAGATGATAGAGGCAAATTGGCAGAGAATCTTCAGATTAACAACAGTGAGTCAGTTTTTCCAATTGGAGGTTCAATTTCTTCAAACAAAGGAAGGAGTCGTTGTGGTCCTACCTAAAATCCATTCCTGGATTTCTTTCCTTTTTATGTTATTGTTTAGAGGACATCAAGACATATGTTACAAAGTTCCAATGGGAAGGTGCCAAATATCCGCTCAAGCAGTCCCTCAAAGTGCTTAGTGAAATAATTGGAAAGGTAAAAAGAGTTCAATTTGAATGTTGTCTGTATACATAACATAAGTCGGCGCTTGTTGTTGTAACTTCATTGATTAATCTTTTTATTATTTAGCAAGTGACGCAAATTGATAACGACTTGAAGCAGAAATCCATAGCGTACAACAATTTGAAGAACAGTTTGACTTCGATAGATAGGAAGACAACGTAAGTGCTCCACAATTTTTTGTTAGCAATACGCGCCATAAAAGTCGATATGAATATTCATAGTACGCATATTTGGTAATTTTGATGAAATTGATATCGGAAAATGTAACCACGCAAGCAATTACAGAGGCGATAAAAAGACGTGGGACGACGTCACTAAGGTGTATCTCTTGAAGTTGAGCTAGTTTTGCGGTGTCTGGGGCATTAGCTCATGTTGATTTGGTCATCCATTAGAATGGTTTAAAGCCTTAGTTCGCGATCAATTATGAGGCATGGCAATGCCTCTCCGAGTCTCTAGGGAGTGCTTATTGACCACAATGGCGAGGTTGCCTGAGTTAGCGAAAAACTTTGATTGGGTTTGAGGGAAACGAATCTGTTCGGCTTTCCACTACATACTGCTATAACTATTAGGGTGTCCCAAAAGTTTTGAGAAAATTTATTTGGTTTGTTCAACACAAAAATACTACAACAAAAAGGTGAGATCAGTAATCGAGATAATGGCCCTCTTTAGCCACGATGCCCCTCCATCGACTGGGCAGAGCACTGATGCCATTCATCCAGAAAGAAGAAGGGCGTGAAGCGATCCACTCATCCACTGCATGTCTGACCTCCTGACGATTGTTGAATTTTTTCCCTTTCGTGTAGGCCTCCAGGCTTCTGAAAGCATGGTAGTCACAAGGACTAAGATCAGGTGAATATGGGGGGTGGGGCAGCCAGGTAATCCCAAGCCTTTCCAGCTCCTCAGCCGTCGCCCTAGCATGATGTGATCGAGCGTGACTCATCAAAATCAGAAACTTTCCCTGCATTCGGTGTGAAACCGGGGCTCCAGACACCATCTCCCGCAGCTGCTCGCTGAATACCCTTACAGTCACAGCAGTACCCTCAGGTAGATCTCATGGTAGAGAAAGCCAGCGGAGCATAAGAAGAACGAGATCGTATTCTTTTCGACGTGTTCCCCACGCTTGGCAACGGCTTCTGGCCTTATGACGATTGGTAGCCACTGCAACTTACTGTATGGATTATCATAAGGAACCCACTTCTCATCCTGGGCGATGATGAAGCTCGTCCAATCCACCGTTCGTTTGCGGCCGAGTAGCTTCCGACACACATCGACCCGCACCTGACGCTCGCTCTCAGTCAAGGTGTGGGGGATGATTGCAAGAATTGCTGCGCGAAAGCGACGTCTGCGTAGGATGTCGTGGGTGGTGGAACGGGGAGCAGAATTCGTCCTCTCCATTCCTCTCAAGCTTTGAGAAGGATTGCTTTGGACGGAGGCTCAGACAATTTCGGCCTTGGTGGAACGTGGACGTCCGCTCCGTGGCACTTCGTCGAAGTGAAACTCTCTCTAGAGAAGCGGCCGTACCACCTATAGCAGGTGGCGAGGGATGGTGCAGTACTGCCCATCGATGACTGCAATTCATTCCGCTCTTAAGTGGCGGAGTGACCAGATCGGTAGTATTGAAGCAGAAGGCGCCTGTAGTCGTGTCAGTCGAAAATAATTCAAATGTTGATAACTCACTTCCAAAGATAAAGTGCAATACTGTTCTCTTGTTATGATGATCTGCTAAGCGTGACCTCTTACTGACCTTTTCTCCGTGGCTCTGCCTCGGCGCTTTCTTGCGCAGCATGGTTGCGAAATACATGACCAAAATTTTCTCAAAACTTTTGGGACACCCTAATAACTAGTTCCCCTACATACTGCATCGACTTCTGAAGTAAGGACTAAACTTTGATTTATCCGATCTGCAAACAATCGTTAACAAATAGCTTAGGATGACTACGAGCGTTAAGCGGCTTAAGCTGTTACCGACACTACATCGCATCGCAGTTAAAGGTGATTAATAGCAAGTTATGAAGTTTTATAGCACAAAAAAACTTCTTCGAGCTAAGATTGTTTTTAAGTTGCTGGGTTCACGAAAGCTTCCACCCAAGCGGTGTATCAGCTCACACGGTTTCAATGAGCTCGAGGACTTACTCGTTAGCGAGGCGTCGAACACGATGAGTATTTTGAGCACCTTTAAACGTCGCATTTCCTGGACTTTGGAGAGGGCTATGAAAGAGAGCGAGTCATGCTAGAAACTATGACAATTTTGATACTGATCAACTATATAGTACGGCGGATTTATCCGATTGAAGACTTAGTTTCGACGCAAATATCGGCAACTTCGAACGTTTTTCAATTAGCTTTCAAAGAACATAATTATGTCTTCCACTTGTGCCTTTATACTTTTTTTTTATACAACCAGTTTACCTCGATGTCATAATTTCTGCTCTCTTTATATCATGGCTGTAGGGTTGTCAGGTTCTAGTTGCAGCTGTACGACTGTTCTGACTTATTTGACTTTTTTCAGGGGATCCTTGCTCACGAAAGATCTTGCTGATATTGTCAAGGCCGAAGATTTCGTTCTCAACTCAGAGTACCTGCAAACGTTATTGGTTGTGGTGCCTAAGTATGTAGCCCTTGTTTTGTTCACTCTCCCACTTTTTCGTTTTATTGCCTTCTCTTCGATTTTCTCGGGAATCTGTAATCTCTGAATAATTATTGTTGTCAGGATAAGTGTGAAGGACTGGCTGCAGCGGTATTCGACGTTCACGTCGATGGTCGTGCCAGGATCAACGCAACTCATCACTGAAGAAGGCGAACATGCCCTTTATTCCGTCACCCTTTTCAAAAAAGTCATTGATGAGTTCAAAAACATTGCTAGGGAAAACAAGTGAGTTGTTGATGATCGGAGTTCGTTGGTATTCGAAAATCCTCGAATTTTAGGTTTATCGTCCGTGATTTCGTGTACGATGAAGAGTCGATGAAAGCAGGGAAGAGTGAGCGTGATAAATTGGTAGCTGAGAAGCAGAGGCAGTACGCCCCTCTGATAAGGTGGGCTTCTAGAATTTTCTCCCTTTATCGTTACCGAGATTGGAAAACTCTAATAGCGTGAAACTTCAGATGGCTGAAAATCAACTTTGGTGAGATCTTCGCTGCATACATCCACGTTAAAGCCTTGCGAGTGTTTGTGGAGTCCGTTTTACGGTAGGTCCTTTGTCGTTGATTCATTAAGAAGTTTGTGATTAACTGGAAAATTCTTTGCTATCATGGGCTACTTTGCAGGTATGGGTTACCTGTCAATTTCCAAGCGGCCCTCGTTGAACCAACCAAGGGATCTCAAAAGAAGCTCCGCGCTGAACTTCACAAGTTATATATTCATCTAGACGGATCAGCAGCTGGACCAATCGATGTGAGTTTACGGTTCGAAATATTTTCGGTGTATTCTTCTGCATTTACATCCGTTGAATACTTACTGATAACATGCTTTTTACGAAAAAAAGGTCTTTCGTTGACATATTCTGAGTTCTGCCACATTTTGCAGTGTACTCTGATTTCGCATCTTATCTCCATTCCATGCTAAGCACCTAAGCCGTTTTTTGAGATCAAGCAACTGTGGTACTATCTTAAGTAAGCAGAAAAAATCTTTTTCCGCTCATTCGACGGAAGTATTCGGCTGGTGTCTTGAGTTTAATGGACGATTGGTTCACCTACGGCTTAGAAACTATAATATGAGTGGAAACGCCAGAAGTCTGAGTCCGTATCGGTTCTTCGGTTAACAGCTCGTCACGAGTTGTGATGTGAGAGATGAGTTATTCAGAAGGCCGACTTCTTCGACAGTATTAGTATAATGACCATCATAAACATGGAGCCCAGCCGTGTGCGTACAAATGCACTGCAACAATTGATCGGGCAAAAAGTGACACTGCCCACTGCTCACCCTGACTTCGTTCGTCGCGGCATTTGAGAAAGCGTTGGCGCTAGATAGGATTCATAGCTGATTCTCTCTTACTTCCAGCTACTCGAGTCAGAGAAATCAGCAACAGCTATCCCACGGTGTTGATTTAAGGACGAAATGTCTGAAGAACGTACGAGATGAGCGAACGAGATGCGATTTTAGCCTTCCTTGCACACTGCTAGCTGGAATTTTTTCCCTTGTTTTATCCAATCTTTTTTTTATCCAATGATTCTCCTCCGCAAATTTCTTGCGTTCCCTAGTTTCTATTCGTCAGTGATGGCTGAACTCAGCACCGTTGTGTTGGCGTCAGCATGGCGAAGTGCGGCAATAATTAGCAACGAACAAACCTAATCGAATCAAGACGTTTCTGGGTTTTTACTTTTTTTGTTTACCACAGTTTTGCCCATTGATATACCGTTTTTCAGACGTTGGAAGATTCGCCGGCGTTGATGTCACTGGGAGTAAACGAGTACTATCCATACGTATTCTTCAAAGTAAATCTAGATTTTGTAGAAAGAAAATAGATTAGACTAATGTAACTCTGCTTTTGACAAAAAAAGCACCAGTGATTGTGATATGCCCATTACTTACCGTAACTTGACCGTGCTCGAATAATGTTAAGTGTCACCTAATTAATATTTGTAATTAGTAAATTTCACTGTAATAACGGCGAATAAGTAGTCTCTTTGCTTTTACCAGCTAGACTAATTAATAGATTACGTTTAATTATGTTTAGTTAGCACTTTTGAAATAGAAAGTGAGCCAGCGAGGTAAAGAGTATCAGCTGGTTTTAGAGAGGTGGCACAAGGAGCAGTGAACCGTATGCATGTTTAAATTGTCGGTTTAACACATTCCACTAGAAGTGATTTTAAAGTAGTGATAGTGTGTGAGATTCGATGTGCTTATTCGATGACGAAAAGATTTTGTTAGAACTCTTTAATTGTCCGTCTGTGAATGCAAATTTTTGTCTTTAAATGAAATTTATACGAAAATGTAAATGTGTATAAATGTAGTATAATTTATCGTGATGATTGAGTATTCTGTAACTTGTCCATCTGTTAATGGGTTTTATGGCCATTAAAATTGCGCACTGAATTAACTTGGGTTCAGTCAAAAAGGATTGCGTTGCGAGGATCAGAGCAGCAGCATCAGGGTAAGGCAGTGGGTAGGAGCGGTGCGCGTTAAGCCTAGGTACGGGTTCCAGTCTCATCTCGGACGAAACGTTTTACAATTAGAATGGCTTACATTTCCGTGGCTAGTTGACACGTTTTTCTGTGGCTACAGTTACTATGATGGAAAGAGTTGATAATAGTAATGGGGCGGAGTTCGGCTAGGAAACACATGCTTGCCTGAGAAGGGATTCAGGGAAGAGAATGAGTGTCTCGCTATTATTTCGATCCCAGCTGCTGTTAGATAATTGTCTGTCCTTTTTGGTCCCTTCTTTAGAAGCAATTATTCGTCTACAGTTACCAGGACTCTGTCTCACTGAGTGGGCAGACGGGGAGGGAATTACCGCGAGCGGCCAACGCGCTAAGGGTATCGCCTGATCCAACTTGGTACTACAGACACTTGAGGTCCAAGCCCCTCCCCTGATTCGTTCCTTAAAACAAGGGCCTTTTGTTAGTTATGCTAATGACTAATACAATTTAAGACTCGATATTTGTTCAGAACATGAAAACAAAAAATGCCCGTCTTTCCACATGCCTTCGATCGCATACCCTGCTAGCGATTCCCCAAACCGTGAAGGTAAAGTGATAGCTAAGTAGGTCAAAAGTAGGAACTCAACAGGTTGATAGAGGACTTCATTAGAAAACGTGGAAATAATGTTCATTTGTAGTTAGCGGTGACATGGGTGTTTAGTGCGCACTTACAGCTGGAGGGTTTCTATGGTGACGTAGGTTTGGCGGCCTTGCAGCCACGCTCCGTATGTTCTGCATGTTTACTGCTTATTTGATTAGCTTTTTAACTTTGCCCTATTATATAAAGTAATGAGCTCTGGTTACTTCTCTAGAAGAATCGAATATATCCCGTGTAGCCGTTATTTCCAATTCAAGCACAGTTGTTTTTGGGTCACAACGTTCATTTCTTGCTACTCCAGTTTAACGGAATACAGTGTCTAGCCTTCTTGAAACCTGAATAGTGCTTCAACCTCCAGAAGCAGTTTTGCGCACGTGCCACGCATCCTAAATGGCGTGCTGTGTGAACGAGTGTTGGATAGAGCTTGGCGGAATTCGGAGCTTCTAGGGCCTATAAATGAGATGTGTTCTCAAAAAGAGTTACATCTGGAGTTTTGCAACTAACACCAGGTTTTTTTGTAAAACTCACTTGGCCCAAACTTTTAATTCGCTTCCAAAGGAAAAGCGGTTTGAAAACTTTGTTGGCTTTCGTGGATCTTCGAGGCTGTTCTGGTGGAATCGTGCGAGCAGTTTCAGCAGTGAAATGACCCGGTCCTTTAGAGCAAGGGGATGACTAGGAGACGCATAAGCTCATTTCGCTGATTGCGAAGAGCAGTCGCTTGGTGTGCGCAACCTTACATTTCAGCTCAGCGATCGTTGAATACTCTGCTTTTCAATACCGTTAAAGGATGTAAGCAATGCTTGTAAGAGTTCAACAAAGAGCGGTTGATGGGGTTTTCAGTTGGTGTCTTTGTTGACTTGTTATTTCGCCGCAGTAAGAGATCCGAAAGTCTCGCTAAATTGCTGAGTTAGAGGCAAAACCTCAGCGTCGGACAGGACTCACACCCTTAGTTGTGCTATGCAGGCATCGTGCTCTTTTTCCCTTGTACAACTGAGACCCTGCTTGCCTTCGTTTTTTTAAATGACTTCCAAGTCATCGCTGATCAGCACTGCCACGTACAACGTGATGAGCCGGTCAGCCACGATCGGCACTGAACCGTTAGGGAATCTGTTTCTGTTGTCAATCAGTAGCCAATATCGGCACTGAACATTTGAGGAATCTGTTTCTGTTGTCAATATTGTCCGATCTCGTCATTCATTCTGAGCTTCTTAGTATTCCCAGAAGGCTGATTCTGAGGAACTAACACCGGGAGGGTGAAAAGTCGAGGCTGGTCTCCAAGCTCTACGTAGTGGCGGCGTCATTCGATCTTACTCTTCTCGTTTTTCTGCGATATCCATTTGTTCCACTAATCACCTTCTTTTAGTCAGCGTCAACCTAAAACCCACGATAACATTATGTCAAAATATCCGTTAATTTTCACTTCCCTTACTGATCTCACTACTTCTTCAGAAAATAAGAATAACAAGTGAAAGAGCTATCGGTTCAATTCTGGAAGAAACTGGTATCCTCTCTGCTTTGGAATGGCCGAAGTGTACGTTAGCGGACAGATAGAGTCTGCTGATGGCTTTGGTGACAATCGGCTCTGTTGCAGATGGACGCTACAAACAGGTGAGATCGGTTCCACTTCTGGGGCCATTGACTTCCTCGAAACTGCTGAGCTGATCGATGAGATGTCACATAGCTTCTTAAGCACCAAACTTCTATGAATGTCTAAAAACCGTTCAACAAAATGTGCGGATGTGCATGAAAACCAGCTTTCTATCCAAGTAAAACTACACGAACGTTTCAACTGTTTTCCAAATACGTAGTGTGAATTAGAGACGTTATTTAAGGTCTATTCCCCCTCCTCTTACTACACTCAGGGGAAATGCCTAATTACAAGTTTATTCACTTACTGAATTAGTCTCGCATTTGTTTTTCTTTGACTTCTTTGGATTATATTTATTTTTCTCATTGTAGGCGGTGGATGGCGAGTGGTAGAAGGTGCTGTTGAGGGACAGACACAAACAGATCTACCATCGGTGTTCGATGAAGCCTACTTTGCTCATCCAATCGATCTACATCTTGCCACAAAGACAATTCAGGGTCAGTGAGCCATCGGAATTTTTCCTCTATCATATAATTTAGGGCGGAGGTGGTGTAGTGGCAAGTGGCGCACTATATCACACGCACTTTCAGGGGTCCGAATCCCGGATCGATGCCCGCCTAGGCCAACCAAGCCTTCCATCCCTCCGAGGTCGGCGAATACTCGTCTGGGAGGATAAAAGCACTGACTTGTACATCGGCTGGCCACCGCAAGTCATTATATAGGCCACATACGCGCACATTAAGCCACTACGATTCTGAATGGAAGCCGAGTGCGGTGGGGCGCATCCCTCAGACGGGATTGATTAACGCCAAAAACTTTATCCTTTATCCTTATCCTTATCATATAATTTAACGTATTTGCAATTTCGAAAATTTCGACCCTTTAACGAGTATGCCCTGATTCGAAGAAATGCTCGATGGCGTGCCCGATTCCGATGTGAACTGCCTGACCAAGGATAGACGATACTCTTTGCCTTCACAAAGCTTCTTGTCCTAGTGCTATCCCATCGCGTTGGTTGTTGTGGGGTGGTTAATTCACGAACTCTGGGGAACGTTATCTCAGCAGCTAATTCTGGTTAACAAAACAGCGGTGAAACGATCGCATGGCTCGCTCCCCTTTACGAAAACCATTAAAGGAACTTAAATGTATAGAATTACCTGGCCGAGACCGTTACTCCAGTACCTTATCGCTCTTTGGACAAGATTCGCTCGCATTAATAAATCACCAACAATTATACCAATATAAATCACAATTTGGTCATTCATTTTCGCATAATTTAGGCTGGCCAAGAATTCAGCTTCAAGTCTGGCATCACGACATCTATGGACGACAAGAACTGGTCGGATATGGATCATTATTTTTACCTAGCACTCCAGGAGAGCATGAGGTGCTGCAAACTTTGCGAAAAAGTTGACGCCCACCTATCAGTTTGAATACGGCCCTGCCTCAAGAGAATTCTGACATGGGGATTGACCCAGAATCCCGACACAATCCCTTTTCTATTATCCATTTTTTTGAAATGTAGAACTTGAAAATACTTTTCTACATCCATTAGCCACTAAATAATTCTGTTCCAGTTGACGTGTCATATTTGGCGGCCGAAAGGATCTACAAGAGAGGAAGTTATGCAACGATTTATTGGGGGTGGCATACAGGTTTGTCCTTTGAAGTTGAAGGATATGTAAATAGTGAACTGCAATGCAGATAGTTTCCCGAGTGTTTCCCTTTGTTGTCCATCTCTTTAAAGCTTTTTATTGTCATAGAGAGGAAACGTCTTCAAAAGATGGCTCTTCAATTGCTTTCAGGGAAAAATCATGGAGGGTTCCGCAAAAATGAAGAAGTCTTGAAATTTCAGAATTTCACCATCTGACCCTTGCTATCACTGTTACTTGTAAAAAGTTGTGCTGGCCCTTGCGCGTTCACTATGAAAACTTCAGGCAAGCCTGGAAAATCAAAAAGCTAGTCTTTCTGTCCTTTATAACAGTGAGGAGCTTTCTTTGGCTTCCGTTTTGTTTACTTGATGCTGATAATCCATCCGGGACGTTTTTGACTTGTTGTGAGAGGAAAGAAGGGGTAACAAATTTTTTTCGCTCTATAGCTTGGCCCCGCTCCCGGAAACATCCTGCCAACTCTGGAAAATTCCCCCCCCCCCCCCCCCAAATCGCATACTCAGATAATGGTTAGAAGGCATGATTCCTCCGAAGATGACAGATGAATGAACTTGAAAAGCTCCATTCATAGCCAGAACAACAGATGTTTTTTGTTTTAAGTGAATTTGCTATCAAAATCTCTCAGTAACACAAAATAGAGGTCATTACTGTAGCTCAACATGGCGTCATTGCAGGTCTCATCTTTGGCAGTACTGGAAGATGCTACAGAACGAATGCGAATTAGTACAGTTGCAATGGGGCATGTTCGACTACGATTGTACATTATTACCCGTCATTTCGAACAGTTCGGTATTTTGTCATGACCTTAGAGCATTGAATAAATAATCAAAGCTAGTTTCACTCGACACAGACGGGCTTAAGAAAAGTAAATATGAATGATACCGTATAATACCTACCAGCTGAATACTTTGATACATCTTTCACTTCATACAGTTTCAATAAGCCTGCTGAATTTCCTTGGCGTCTTCCTTTGAATTTTTTGCAAAGTTTCCAGTAACGTAAATCACATACGCGTGGTGGAGGGATCGAATACGCTTAGACCAACGAAGGCTGAATACGAAGCCTTCCATCCCTCTAGGGTCGATCAATTGGTTCCAGAACTTGTCTGGGAGGATAAAAGCACTGGCTTGCACACAGGCTGGCCACCGCAAGTCATTGTCAATGCGCCACATACGCATTCAATACGCCAGCACGATTTTGAATAGAGGTCGAATGCGGGGCGAGTCCCAAGATCAGAATGATTAACGACATAATGTTTATCCTTTATCTCTTAAGATGTATCCAAGGGGATCACTGATTTACATATGTAGATATACTGATTTCTTCTTGTTTGGCTCGATTTTTTTGAACTTATGTAGGAACGTAAAAGGGTGGTTAGCATCACGAGATAAAAATATGGTTGATATATTGGAAATCGGCCAATTTATCAGTATTGATCAACCGTCATGCAAACACTCTTGCACCTTAAGAATTAAGGTGGAATGCATGGCTCACTCTGAGAAGTTCAGAAACCTTGAGTTCTCGATGTCCTTCCATCTTTCAAACTTTCATCATAGCTCCGTTTCGAGCAAATCAATAAATCGGTCCAAAATCGAGCTGGGACTTTTGTCTTGCACTTACTGGTCTGTGTGTATTCTAAGTAATCAAAAAGGATACAAGTTTAGAAATTATCATATTTATCATATAGATTAATAGATATATTGTCATAGTTCCATCACAAACGCGTCATTATGAAGAACTCGATTGTATGTCGACGGCATGATGGTTACAAATGCGTCACGGAGGCAGGTCTGTTAATCCCATAAATCAATTCAATCCATTAAACTCATCTAGGAAGCAGAAAAAAAAGAAAATACAGGGGGAAAAAGGGAAATAGAGAGAGAGGAACAAAAAGATAGAGAGACAGATAGGGGAAGTATAACCCTCACAATTCTAGGCACGGATAAATGTACGAGTGCGCCTTGGCCCGTAGTCATCGTTTTCGGTACAAAGACATGCAAAAAAAGAAAAGGCACAAAAATTGATAAGAAACAGCAAAAGTAAAAAAATAAACATAAACAAGGTAGAACTATTTACAATGAGTAGAGAATTCAAACAAACATTGCTATACGCGTCGCTCGGAAAGCTAATTTACCGACTGTTACTCGAAAATCCGAGCTGACATCAAATTAAAATGACATCCAAAATGAACATAAGAAGACCTATCGATACAGCGGAGTTACCAGTTACCATTACAGTAAACATATGACCGTAATTCATAACAGCATTGTATGCTACCTCACTTCTACTTTATTTAAAGCTAGCAGAATGCTGGCTTCAAAAAGGGAAGGAGGTGGAGCTATGAAAATCGCTACCGTAATCAATCGAGAAATGCAAACATGCCGAGTTGCATGAATTCGTGGCATGTTTACGATTGCACTCTATGATGGCGATACGATACCGTAATCCTACGATCAGTAGCATCAATTATTGATTGGATAGAGATCATTATAAATCATTATTGACTGGCAACGGTGTTTTTAACGTCAACGTGGGCGTCTTCAGGCTGTCACATGGGAATTTGAAGAGGCTGTTGTTCAACGACGACAACACATTCGCCGGGCTCATCATCGTTGCCAACGGATGCATCAGACTATTGGCTCCACCGCCAGTATTTGGTGCTGATACCGGAGGAAATTGGAAGATATGAGGCCCGGCGGCTGTCGGCGTTGTCAGTGGCGACCTGTAACAATAACTAAAACTAAAAAGCGTCTTAGAAAAAGGAGAATATCTGTCCACTGCAATAGTGATAAGACAATCCGAAAAATCGTCATTAACTGAGACTAAACTTTTGGACGTCAGGATTTTTAATCCTTCTTTTCCAACTGACACGAAAAAAGTTAAAAACCACCTTAGGTTTGCTTTTGCAACCATGCTTATGAGTTTACTGTCAGAGGTGATTGCAACAAGTCAGTAAGTTGTCAGTAAGGAAAAGTTGGAGAATTTTCTAGTTCAATTTCTTACAACTATTAAGTGGTAAGATGGATGAAATGGGTCTAGGCGCCACATCGTGAACATCGGGCCGTTTTTGGAGGTGGATCAGTGGATCAAATACGCATTCAAACGTCTGCATGACCCCGGACTGAAGAAGTATACCTGGCTGAATCGGAAGGCCACTGCCGACAGAGGCATTAAAAAACAAGACAAAAACACAAATTTCCATTTCACAGGCGGAAGGTCCGGCCATCAGACAATGGGCACTTTGTCACCTTCCTCTAAGGACATCTCTTTGGCGCTTATTCAGCGTTCTTGTTCGACAAGATAAATGATAGGCGGTTGCCGACAATCACTGCGTAGAGCTATTGACCCCATTCTAGAGCGCTGATTTGACAACTACTGCTAGGGTATGATTCATAGCAATTACTGAAGAAAAAACCTAAAAAAAAAACATAAAACTAACCGAAAAGGTGACGTAGCCATAGCAGCGAGTACAGGCGAATTAGGGGCGAATATCGGTGTTGTCGAGGCAAGTGCATAGAGCTGAAGTCGGTGTTGCAATAGTAATGGAGACATCTGTTGCATCAATTGCATATGATAGGGTGAGATTGCGCCATGCGGAAGACTCGGCGACAATAGTTGAGTGGTTGCCGACAGATTGAGCGGGTCCGGACGTTGGCGACGTGGAACCTGAACAGTACAATCAGTACTTTAATCTAACTAAACGAAAAAGTCTTCATGCTGTAGTAACCAAAAAAGCAGACGTATTTCCCCGCAAACGTATAAATAAATTAATACAACTGTGATTAATAGACTCACCACCGCTATCGGTGATGCACGTCGCTTCCTGGACGAATCAGAATGCACTGACGCCGGTCTCGATGATGGTCCAGGAGGAGTGACGCTGAGCGTCGGCAATGACGAGACACCAGATGACGAACCAGCACTATGCGCCGAACATGAGCTGAAAGTAAATAAATAAGGTGGCTGTGAAGAATAAAACTACAAAAATTGTGGATAACTCGAAAAATTGAGACTTAGAGGTGATATCTTCAAAAAAAAACGGTTCTAAAATTGAAAATCGCATTTCACCGGAAAAGACCGAATTTTCTCAATTTACTGAACAGTACCATTTTCATCATTCTTGCTTACTTCAGATTTTGACAGATTTGAGATGGAGCAGGGGCAAAGAGCTTCACTGCATTTTTATGGGCATAGGGTCTTATCTTACCCAGATCAAATCAATTGATCTATCTAGTAAAAAGTTGGTATCAAACTTAAAGGGACAGGTGAAACGCCTTTTACATCACCGGCAGGTTGTAGAAGCCTCTGCAAGGCCAGACACCAGCAGAGACCAATACTTCGAATACAAGTCTAATATGCTACAAATCAGAAAGATCAAGGCCGACACTCAAGGCTTACTTTAGTACCTTAATTACTTACTTAATGGTGCTGATTCTACCAACATCTAGGGTTTCCCTCAGTTGGCACCATAGACCATGCATATACTTCGTCGGAACCTCTCACCCACAAGCCCCTTTAGCATATCTTTTTTATCCCTGCCTAGTCAGCTTCGTAATATCATTCTGCCTTTATTCACTGATGGGTCATCGTAAGGTTGTAGTAAATCGACCGCCGATGCGTTGCTCCTCTTGCGTCACGTAACCGTTCACATCACTCCGCTCCACTAGGCTATAAACACGCGGCTCCAGACTGTTCAATAGTTCCCCACCCCATCACCAAATTTATCACTTTCCAAACACCCACGCTCCAATGATTCACAGCGCGAAGTAATGCAAACACGTAGTATCTCTTTCATTGTACACCCGATAACACCACAATCATGTGAGGGCCACCGTCACACTTCCAACAAGAGCTCTTGAGTTTAAAAACTTCTGACAGACGGTGACATGCTACTTAAGAGACTTAAAATTTTGCAAGGCTCTCCGCAATGGTCAATCCCATTCCAGAGATGCGCCGAGCCTTCGATTTCCATTCCAAGATCACAGTGGCGTTTTGAAGGCATATATGGACCACAGAACGAATTGCTGTGAACAACCGGTGTACAAATCAGTGTCTTTAAACTCTCGAACGAGTCTTGCACCAAATGAGCGACCTCAAAAGGTGGAAGGCTCGGCTAGACTGAGATCATGCGCTTCATAATGTACCACTTGGCAATATATAACCCCTTTCCTTCATTTAATTGAAATCTGTAGATGTCGCAATGCAGGTAATCTATATATCCGACAAAGTCCATAACTAGAGGATCATCCTTAATCGGAGGGAAATTCATGACAAACGACGCTCGTAAAGACCCTTATCACTCGAGAACGCGCAAAGAACCAGTCTATATTCTCGGAAGGGAAGATCACCTCCGTTGATAAGCAGATGATAAAAAAAACATTTTTGAGGTGCCTCATTCGCTCGTATTTATTATAAGCATTGAACAGACACCATGAAATGATATGAAACCGGACGTCTGTGGTTTTCTCTTATCACGGCTTTGTTATTGAAGAAGGGATTAAACGCTCAGAAATGACAGGCTCTTGTTAGTTTTCCTAGGAAAACTCAGGAAGCACAGAGAACGTTTTTCTACAACAACAAATAAATTGTACCTATTGGTGGGAGACGGTGTGGAGGCACTTGCTGCTGTACTAGTACCACTCAAGTTCAACGTGGTCAATTCCGGTTGGGTTGCATAGCTGGTGAGGATGGGCATCGATGAAGTATCTGCAAAAGCTGGAGAGTGAGTATAAATTGAACGCAGGCGATCGGAAAATTTAAAAGAAATTTGACGAGTACGTCACATTTATACGGTCGCCTTGATTTTCAAGTCTGACTGAATACAGTGATAACTTTAAAAACCGGGGTAATCTTCCACTGGATTATCATCATCCACTCTTTACCATCACTTGGTTACTCTTACTACTTTGGGTCAAGAGGGTTTTTGAAAGCGATTTCAATTTGTTCAAATATTTCCATGAGTACTCGATGGCCATCATCGAAAAACGATTGAATCCGTTTGTGATAGCTCATAAAAACGTCTACCGATGGATGTGACAGCTCGACGGTTACACCTGGTCACAGCAGAGCACTGGAGAAATCGTCCCGTAAAACATTCACATTAGGAAGAGAAATTAGTTCATTTAGGCCCCGTTTAATGAACATCTGCTCTACAGTCCAGTGATTTCTCATCAAAAACTGCTCTTCAAAAGGTCTTCCTCTCGATAACACCTATAAATCAGTGGCATCGTCAGCAAATCGCGTTCTGTACCGCGACGAATTAACGTGACGTTTCCATTTGCTTTTTTGTTCAATGACGATGTCTCTTGATGAAATAGAAAACGACATACCATGATCCGGCTTATTTGGTTCTTCCTTGACCATGCTCGTTGTCGTCGTCGTTGTCGTCACCGTTGTCAGGGGTGCTGATGGCGGGGGTGCTGGTGGTGGAGCTGGAGGGACTTGTGAAGAATGAATGTCAGACTTCGCCGTTACACTGGTATTGCTCATCGCCCGACACAGACTCATATTATATGCAACTGGTTCGGTGATGTTTGTCTCGACGAAACGATAAACAAACTTCTGACCAATCACCTGTAACGAAAGTTAAACTGTAAAATGAAAGTAAGATTGATCATCAGAGTTCAAAATACTGACAAATCATATCTACGGAACGCGAGTTCCTCGCACCGAAAAAATTTCGGACAATTTGGAAGGGTTGTGATAGGCAAGGAAATAACTAATACCAAAAACGGAAAAGGAATCAGATAAAGTTTTCTTTTCGAATATTTTTCAATTTTAAGGGCCATAAAAGCTTCACTTTAAGATAATCGCTCGTTTTTTTCAGAAACGTCAACGTTTTTTGTCATTTTTCTATTTTTGCCCCTTACAACAACAAATTCCTCACTTCCGAATGGAAGTTTCACTACAACTTATTCCCGAACCGAGCAAAAACTTTCAAGTGCTAATTTACTTGACCTAAAAATAGAATGTATCCGAATCATTCCGGTTTTTACCGTTTCTGTATTCGCTTCTTCTAATTAGTATTATGGTATCAAAATGAGAGTTAAATTTAGGAAAAGCTCATTATGCCCTTCATTAACTATTGAATGAGCTCAAATAATGACTGAAAAGAGACTAACCTTTTTAATAATATTTTTATCGTAGTAATATCGAAGTGCCCTTGATAATTTGTCGTAATTCATATGCGGTTTCGCTTTACGCTGTCCCCACAGCCGTGCGACAGCCTCAGCATCCAAAAGCTGAAAACACGACTATCATTAATGAGTCAAAGAAATAAAAAATATACATAAAAAGGGCAGAAAACAAAGTTTCGACACTTTTCATTGCCGTGATGAGCACGCACACAAATTCCATTCAAAATTTGATGTTTATAAGGGTATCCGGTCTATGTAAGGCTTCGAGAGCATTTAATGTTGAATGCAGCGGTTTGTCCTTCTGATCTGTCTAGAGCTATGCCAAGGGAATGGAAGCCTTAGGTGACCAGAGCAGGTTCTGATCCAGAATTTGAGCTTTGATTCAACATTTCAGCAGAAATGGGGAAAAACTGATTTTCACAGGTTGCCAAGTTTGGAAGGAGAACCAGCCCCTTCAGTCCACGTGTTATTTCATCCACCTCGTGAGGCAAATGACAACTACTTACTGTAGCAGCAGAAAAAAAACTGTCCATTGAGACCAGAAACAAGAACTATAATGACAAATGGAAAAGAAAGGGTAGCTGATCAATCATTGTCAAAGACAAACTCCTTCTTCATTCCTTTGACACCATACTACCCCACCCTAATAGATTTCCTACATTTCTTAACGCCTATCCAATGGACCTCAACATTATGATGAGAACCTATTGTATGGCGCATTCCGTAAAACCTGATCTTTGGTAGGCCGTTTAAACGCTTATTTTTCACAGCAATCATTACTGCACCAAATTGCCACCGCGCCCTTTCACTCGTTTTCATCAGCAAAACAATGAAAGATGACGTTGGCATCGCGCCAACACCACTTTACATCACATTAAAGGCAGCGATAGGAACTCACCTTGAATTCGCCTTCCCGATTTGTCCATTGAATCAGTTGTGGATGTTCACCTTGTACTAGTAATTCCAATAAAAATTGCCATAATGTGATATTTGAATCAACCGGTGTTCTATTTGAGAATTCATTATCGTGACGGGCAGTTAAGCCTACAGAAGGCATAGTGTCCATCATTATCGAGCCAATTTCTGAAGCAATAGCTGTTCGATGTCTTCAGCGAAGTTAGAAATGGCCTTGTAATCTGTAAATTAGGCTTTTATAAAAAATATTCGTTCATAAACTTTGAACGTAGACCGAGAAAAAACGCATTTTGATAGGAAAAAATAGCTCACAGATGAAAAATCAATGAAACAGATCAATAAACGACCGGAAAGCTACGAGATAACGACAAAATGACTGGCAAGGAAAGATGATGAATAAGGAAAGATGAAAAACACGTCTGAACTTGTTAGTACAAGAGAAGTCTGAGGGTACAAGGGGCAGTGCACTTGTTAGAACTTGTTTAATTGGAACAATTCATTCATGAAATCCTCCAAAACAATTTTTCTATATGACTGAGTGAGGAGGAAAATGATCAGCCAAATGCCTCGTTGCCTGATGACAGTAATAATCAGTCTTCAGTGTCATTAATGAGGGATTAGAAGGATAAGTTCAGGACGTTATTCTAGAACAATGGTACCTGAAAGCGTATAAAGATCTGAAAAAACGTTTGCCTAATCCATACTCAGAGAGCGCAATCTCTTTTGTGATTTCCTACATAAACCTATAGAGAATTCTAGGCATAGCTTTATCAGAGCGAATTAACCAGGAATTAAAGCTCTTCCCTATCTGTCCTATGGTAAGCTTCTTGCAACCGGTTCAGGAGAAAGCCTCCTTTTACCTGTAAATAACACATTCCCACATGTACTACTTCGTTTTGACATGTTAACCAACTATCAGTAAACAGTAGTCAACATGTTTGGCAACAGCGCGTAACGGGGGCTCCCAAAAACGCCCAGTCTCCCGCCATGAGATTGGGAAAGAGAGCAGCTCCCTCCAGCCTGGGAACGGGAAGCTCTTTTGATCCGATTGTGGAGTAGGTACCGAATACCTCGGAGTAGGTGCAATAGATGGGAACATGGGTACGGTATGATGCGTTCAGGCAAATGCACATTGCGGATTTTAATCGTTAACCTAATTGCCAAATTAATGTTCATGTGGATGTGTGATGTTGTTCGAAGTGATTAGAAGACAACAACCGGGACGCCGATCAATATCACCATCACTGGCAAAACGGAGAGAGGGCGGAAGACGATCGGAAGTGAAGGAGAGCGCCAACATTGAGATGGAACCCGTTTATGGTGATGACGAGACGCGGCGCTCTGTCTATGTGTGACGACTGACCCGTGTCCTTACTGCATCCATCGCCACAACACTGATGTCTTCTGGTGCCAGCTGGGGTCCACAGAGTTCGTTTCCACTCGGAGGCGTTTTTCCTTTGTGGAGAATGACGTCAAAAGCGATTGATTATTATTCTGAAGAGTTCGGGGTGATTTTGGTAATCTGCGAGTCCTTATAATGCCGATGTCGCGACAAGTACGCGATTACGACGAGCAGTTAAGTGATTTGCTATAACAAAGGCCAGTAATGGCCATTAACGGTTCGGGCCTTCGTGTCCTCTTCCCTAAAATCCCATGTTCACTTCGTAGTCGGACGGCGATCTAAAACAGTACAGTATGACTACGGTGCCAAAGAGCTGGAACATATTCTCATATGTGGGCAAATTCTTTGGTCTATAGCCCCTACTGTACTGATTCTTTCGACGAGCGGAGTTGATTCTACTGACTGGTGGAGGCATCTGCATTACCTGTGCAGATAGGAATGCGTTCAACCAACAAGATGGCCATCGCAATGAGTCCATTTCTCTGAGAACAAAGCCCCAAATGATAGCCAGTCCTCGCTTGACATGGTGTAGGCCCGAACGGGTGAAATATCTTCGTGCTGCCGAATAGGAATATGGTGTATGGCTTAATCCGAAGCTCTGAATTAACAAAAGCGACCACCTTTTCTCGACCATTTTGCAACTTCAGAAGATTTTTGTTTCGTAAACGTCCGCCCCTTGCAGTAAACAAAAAAAAACAAGTTCATATAGACAGAAAAAGTATATTTCCAGCAATTGTATAACTTTCGTCGGTCGATTAATCTGAAAAACGCAAAATCCAGGTTTCAGTTCCAGACAAATTCAACAGAAACTAGACTAGACTTACCACAATTTGGCTAAGAATCACTTGTACATTCATATCAAACCCTTCTAGGACATCATTTATCATCCTTTACCTACGGGCGAGACTGTTTACTGCCAAAGTACCTGATGTGGCTGAATAAACCGGTTTGTTAGAATGTTTGGACTGATTTATTTCTTGAAAAGGTCGTAATAGATGTTAGACAATTCGTCTCGCGAACTTAGCCACTTAAGAGTGAGAATTGAATTGGGAAGGAAATATCAAGACATTCCCGTGTACTTTCTGGACCCTCATTGTGATCGGGAACAGGGAAGTGGAATGAGGAAAACTTCTTTCTAGCGCTTCGATCTGTAAGAAACTAGGAGAAGACATCACTAGTTTCACAAAACTATTAAGAAAAACTCATTTTTCATGAAACACTTAAAAACCGTTCCTTCAAGTGATACATACACTCGATTACCAGGTTTAGACAATGCTTGGTGATTTCTTCTCAAACACCTATTTGCACCTTTTTTGCAATTTTTAGGGAAAATTGTAACCAAAGTCGATTCATCGGAACGTTTTTGCCAAAATAATATTCAAGTATTCTAATAATCCCAAATATGAGTATGAAATGATGTAACCAAATAGAAGCCTTGCCGAGAGCCCGTTGGAAAAAGAATTGTTTACAAGGAAAGGAAAAAAAGAAAAACCCGAAGCAAATCATCCAAGGTGGTGCGAAAGTCTTCAAAAAGTGCTGTTTTTGGAACAAGCTCGAGACGACGACAGGTGGAACACTCCAATACTCCTTAGTGAAGTAGAAAACACACGCACAAACACAAACAAAACAAACGCCAACACCCCTAAGACTGAACATACACAGCGACAGAACACAGCAGCCGTAAATAGTGAGGGCTGCAATAGCCACTAGAAGTCAAGGGTTTAATGGGAAAGATGTGTCACGTCTGGAATACGCCAGAAAAGACTTGGAAAAATGACAGACATAGAAGGCAAAAGGAATTCTCCGAATTTTAGGGTGAATTGAATTCATTAATCGAGTTCTAAAATTAATGATCTTTAGTTTTTTAGCCCACGACATGTTTTGATAGAAGAGTTTGAGGGGTCTGTGGTGACCGATTTTGTGAGGATACGCCACACATCTAACTTCAGGTCTGGGTAGGGGTATTTTGAAAAGTACCGATCCTAATGGTGCTGTTGGTATTCCCTTAAACCACTGTCCACCTCTCCCTTGATTAATTGAAGGGCAAATGAGTATCCCATCGAAAATGGAGTCATGTCCCAATCGAGGAACCCTAAAAGTCAAATCGTAATTAAGGATAGCTCCCGTTTTGAGGGAATATTTGAAGTCGTTTTTTTCATGGGGGAAGTGATGAAAACCGTGAATTAAATGAAAACCGAAAAGTAAAAATTCCACAACTCTCATCACACCCCAATAATGCCGAGAGTGACCAGCAAGCATGGCAAGAAATCAAGATGATTCACGAAGGCTTTTTATAAGGAAAATTCCATGCCTTGTCATTACTTTGTGAAAAAACTTTTTTGTTTTCGATTGAAATTTGCAAAGTGATTTCAGGAAATTAGTAGAAACGGAAAGCTAGGTGAATGAAGTGGACATCTCCCGCCTAAAGCGGCATCGATAGTGAAACCCATCATTGCTCACCTCGAATCCCGTTACGTACGCTCACGCTTTCTCATCTCAAGTGCTACCGGGCGGCCACGGAAGGTTCAAATGGCCATCCACTTCCGCTTGTCTAAGACGCTCGTCGCATAACGGGACGAGTAGCGCCCTTGAATGTACAATAGGCTTCGCAGCTGCCCGAACGCTGAGACATCTTCCGAAGAACTTTCTTTAATAGCTGTCATCGCTATCTCATCAACATTATCCCGATTGGATCCGTTCCAAGCCTGTACACTTGCCATCAATGTATGTAAATCGCTAGGAAATTCAGGCGTATACAGCATTGGCCCCAATCGCAGCAGTTACCGACTGAACGAACGGCCAACGAGCGACGACAGGGAAGACGACGACGATGGCGTTACGTGGTGGTGGTGATAAATGTGTGGGTGATTTATCAAACAGCGGTCGATGCACTTCGAAATCTGATACGGTAATGTGGTTAACGCGATCGCCATCGCTGTCATGAAAGCGGACTCAACAGGGCAGGGAATTCGAGAAATGGCACGTTATCGATTTGATGAACCCCCAGATGGGCATGTTATCAGTAACATCCGGGACGAAAATATATGATAACGAAAAGGTATATGACGAGGGACAGGGCAGGTCTAATAAGCTACACGACTGGGATTAGTGAGTCATCCAACAAGCAACTGATAGCAGACGAGGTCTCCTTCCAGAGCACAATGTTGCCATGTAATGACGTCATCAGAGGAACTAGCAAAAAAGATTGAAAAAGGACTTACAAAAAAAGGTATTCCGGAAATTCTGAATCACCTCAAGTATTTTTTTTTAAAAAAAAGAAAAATATTCAAGCAGCTATGTTTGTGACCCCTACTTAGTGCTGTCACATGGTTTGAAACATCGAACTGACGTTATGAGTAAGTCGACTGAACTATGTAAGTGGTGACAGTACAAAAAAGAACAAAAATTGGCCAGTTGACAAAATCATGTGGAATGGCAGCATTTGAAACTTTTCAAAACGAAAAGCGTTTCTTTGATGATACCAACATAAATAATTTCTTAGATAAAAGTCATAATTTGCAGCAATCACCGTCATGCATTCGATTATAACATGGAACTTAGGAAGTGATTGGATGGAGCGTATTTACTTTGTTGGCATATAAATATCTACTATGTATTTGGCTTCAAAAGATTTATAATATGGAAAAACTCAGGTAAATTCAAAACTAAAGCCTCATATCGGTTCGATTACCATCTCGATTTTCCATGGTCAGGTAGTTGAGAGTGTTTAAACGGAAGGCCAAATTCGTTTTATCGAAATCGAAAAAGCTCACCGTTTCCTCTATTCACTTTGTAAATGAAGAAGGTCAATTGAACGTGTCACTGTGAAACATGAAGGTTTGTCGATTACGATGGAAAAATAAATGAACCCAAATTTCCCACTCTATCGAAGAATCCAAGGAAAAAGCAGTAAAAATCCCGAAAATTCAAGAAATCACAGTCGGTCATTATCTAATGAAAGGATAGGAGAAATTAGGAATGCCATTTTGGGTTCAAGCTCATAATGAAGGCTTTTTTCCTATGATGAATGATAAAACTCGCCTCCACGACGCCATGGTGTCGAGTAGTCAAGATAGTGACCGAAGACCGCCATCACTTCCTATCATCTTCAGCTACGTTTTTCTATTCCACTCAGGACGAACACTAGCGAATCACCGTCGGGACGGTTGTAGTGGGTGATGGGTAAACTTGAAAAGTTACTGTGTAATGTTGCATTCGCAAGACATTGCATCTGTCGTAAGCGATCTACTCCAGTAGCAATCATCATGAAATCGAAAACACCCTCTTTAAACACGCTCGGGCTACCACTGTAGGACATTCCGCCGCTCTAAGAGCTATTTCTAGTTAGGAGATCCGGCCCGCGGGATATCAAACCACAGGCAGCCGACGCATTCGGGTTGCTTGCGGATGTTGCGTAATGTTTGCGCGCAGTTTCCGGCAAGAACTGACCATCCGTTCGACGGAACCTCGGCTGATCCTGAAACGCTGCCCATAAAAAGGAGATTGAATTCCAGCGCAATTAGCTGAACAGCTTCTTTTGCTTACATAAAAAGCAGGAGATACCCTGGAGGCTCTCAAAACAACCGATAACATGAAGGGCTGAGGAGGTTTAGGTGCACCATCGAATGATTTCAGAGGCAGCAAAAATCGAATCAAACTGATTTTACCGTACTGTATAGAAATAGACGGCGTATTTACGAACGTTAACATCACAACGTCTTCTCCAGCCGGGTAAAGAACAGGTCGGGGCGTGCGAGCGGAGAAGGGGCGCGCGGGGGACGACGACAGCGCCCCCGACCGACCCTGATAAGGAGCGAAAACATTTCTTCAGCACTGATCTGAGGCGAGTATCGATTTCCGGCACTTTGAATAATACGAAAGACGAGCGTGACCACATGAAGACGATGATGACGATGGAATTCCACCAGCCGGTTTCCCTTCACCGTCCCACACTATCCCTCGACTTAAACTAGGTGATTAAGTCCTGATTTATGAGCTATCTGTGTAAGATCATCCAGAAAGGTAATATACTGTTTCCAATTAATGAAGATTTTCTGATTGGAACATATTGGAGAGAGACGATTGAAAACATTTGAGCGATCGCTCTGTATTACTTTGCAGTAATAGTGACTTTACTGTGAAGAGAAGAGCCACCTGAAGGTCAAGTGATGTCGATGAAAAACGTTTGAAAATTGATTGATTGGAGATAATTATCATGCCATCAGAGGGTGGTGAGAAGAACGTCTAACAATGACAGCCATTGTGGCTGGGTGTTTTGGCAATGGCTTGGCAGCGATAGAACGAAGTTACCAGAAAAACACAACAAAACCTCTGCAATGTAGAAAAAACTTACCAAATAGTAAGCAAACAGCGATCGAGTCACCTGCATGCCCCACGTTTAGCACAACCATCTTCATCAAAACACTATTAGCACCTGGTGGGCGGTGTTTCCACCAAAGGGAAAGTGCTACCACTTGTCTCTATTATTAGGTGAAGTCATACAAGTTTTGCCAACCTTTGTTATTAGCAGTATTCCCAAGATTGTAGCATATTTCTTCACTCACAATAACAAACCTTTAATGAAAATAAATATATGTGGGCGTGGGAAGGGGGCTTCCTAACACTCGCTCCATTCTCGAGGCCTCACTACTTTGATTCAGGGAAAATTCATCGCTTCCCGGTTGAGGTCCAGGTTTGGTCAAAAATTCCCAGTTGGAAAAACAATCATAGGATGAGAGTTGGCAGGTCTGTGCAGGCTCTTGTATGGAACCCACAACCATACGATCACCTTCAAAAATTTCATGGGAAGACAGTCTGTGGCACTTCTAGAAAGAAAGGAAATGGGAAGCGAAATCCCATCTGGTAAATAAATCTTCCCCTGAAAATCGTTCATAAAACGAAAACCAGTCTGAAATTCATAGAAATGTAGATCATAAAATAATTTTTCAGGACGGTGCTTTATGAGCATACCGTAATTGAACCGGCTATCATAAACTATATGATAGTAATAAAGATTAAAGGCAGGCGCAAAACGGTGGTGGGATAAGGATACTACAGAAAGAGAAATTGGAAAGAAATTTGAATCAAAGATTGGACAAAAAACTGATATGGAATAGAAAGCGGTAATCAATTTTTCAAGGTAATTTCTCCAAATATAAGCTGTAGAGTTTATTCAAACTTATTTTTTTACAAAGTTACAAATCCTCGAGAATATTACAAAAAAAAAATCAAGTGCAGACGTTTTAAAAAATACAGCAGGGAAGAGGTGGTTGAACTGGATAGTTACGTAAAGTTGCACTAGTCAATAGATCAGAGAATGACTGATCTCAAAGCACATGAGAACTCTTAGCATGCCAGAAATCAGGTTGAAAAAAGTCGGTTAAAATTAAAAATATACCACACAAAACTGTATAAAGTATAAAAAGTATAAAAATTACAAGATTTCGTAGAAAATTTTTGTTTAAAAAGGTTATAGATATAAAAATTTTATTAAATTTTACTACTCAAAATCGGGCAGCCAACTTTGTTATTAATTCCTCTTCTGGGACTGGTGTTAAGCATCTCAGGCATAAAATCATGGAAGTGATGGGGAAAGAAAGTTAACAGAAATCACCCAGATGGGCAAAGGTAAATTGTCGTGTCCAGTACTGTTATTGTAAAGCGGGTAGCGTGAATGGGGAGACTGATCGCCGGCATGGTCATCGCATTGCATAAGTCATGGCCGAAGTGAATACCAACGAGGTAGTATGACGGTGTGATGGTTATGGTGATGTATAAGCGGTTCGGTCGGCTCTGTCAGTGACCATTCAAGCCGGCATAGTACCCCAGGATGGTGTAGCTGTGCGGCCGAAGACGACGTCAAAGCGACTTCACATATACCGCTGGTGATAGCACCGTAATGAGCACGTCGGTCTCTTCAGAGGTGTCGTATCCGTAAGGCAACGTAACCATCACATTGCCGTATACGATTTATTGTCGTCTACACCTCCGGTGTTCAATCAGAATCACTCATTGGATACTGAACGTTATCTTCAGTGATTTAAGAGGTCGCCTTTGGTTATGGCGGGCTTCTTTTGACTTTTCGGTTTCCCACGTGGAATGCACTGCCCTAGTGGCCCCTTTGGATAGGAAAACTTATTGAGTATTTACTAATCGGTCCATTTCGACTTTTTTTTTTAGCACTTATGACCGATGTGTCTCAGTTGCTGAAGATGCAGCGAGAAAAGCAATTAAGCGGAAAAGACAAGTCCGTAAATGTAGATAAAAGTCTCTGGCGAGATCCTGCTGACAAAAATGGGCACTATCGTCATCTACAGTACACTAACATTTGAGTCGTCTCTCAACCCGAGAGAAAGATAAAGCCAAGCGTAAAACGCGAGCTACACCTCCTGGAATACGTCAAGTTTCCTTAATCGTGAATTGCAAGAAAGATTGTTGGATGGTCAGTTTCTACCTACACTGACCTTGAGATGAGGAAAAATGTGAGCTACCAAAATCTGCCTTTTAAGAGAACTAGCTCCAACCGACTGTGTTCTCGAAGATTGTAATACTTCTAGCCAGCGGAATGAATTGGAGCAGTGGTATGGTGCACCTGAAGTTATCAGGCTCTGACCACTAAGCCTCAACCACCACGAGTGACAGGTATTGCGGTTCAATTAGACTCTTCGTATCCCACAAAATGTAGAAAAATTCTTCGATAGTGGTAAAGGGTGGTGCAAGGGTGCAAGGGGAGGATTTGGCATGATCCCTTGTAAAAGAGCGCCAAGAGTCTGAAACCCATTCACGGACAAATCATTCTTTAGTAGCCAGGAAGCTTAGCTTGATGAACTGGGCAAGGAGCGACCACCAAACGGAAGCACAAAGTGGTGCAAGTTGGCCTACCTAGCCACCTAGTCATTGGTGTTTTCCTGAAAAAAAGCGGACACGGTCGGTGCTGGTCTCTCTCCCTGGTTTACGCCGCACTCCCGACCCAAGCATGTGAACGAGCACTGGCTTCATAGGAAGTCGCGAAAACCCTTAAATCCTTTTTCCCATTCTCAGAGATGAAATTGGTAGTAATCAATAATCAAGAACAGCAGATAGGCTCAATGGCTCGGAGCAGGATTCAATGGTGCTTAGCTTACGAGTACTGAGCGTAATCTGTCACCCACTGGTACCCTCCCCCCCCCCCCCCACTTCATAAGTAATTATGCACCTTAAGAGACTAGAATCATGAATAAAACTGAAAATTCTGTTGGCGAACAAGCACCATAACGGAAATGTTGGTGATGACAATGAGATGGGCCATAGCGCATCCGCAGCGACGACGACATCGGCGAGCGATTGTCGCGTGCGATAAGTAGTGTGAGCGTCAAAAACCGCTGGACATGCGGCATAAGGCGGAAGTGTCGACGAGAAAGGACATGAAAGATGCGCGATAATGGAGATGCGAATCGTCCCACCCGTCCGTGCGAATCGCCACAGCGATGGGACTAATGCGGCACAAATCAGTCGCGGGAGTTGATCCGTCGGCCGCGAACACTACCATGGCTATCAATGAAGATTTAACGGGCAACAGTTTGAGGTTACAATCCGAACTTATTATTGTGAATTAGGGACATTCTGGAAGGAGGAGGGATGGGTAGACCAAACAAAAACTGAGCAGCGGTAGGGAAGAGCTCGCGACGCCACGAATTTGTCCGTGATACCGGCAAGACGACGACGCTTGATAAGCTATTAACTCTACTCTTAGAAGTTATCCACCGACGATGATTCGATTGTTGTATCTTACGGTGGTATATCAAGCTATCCGAAGGTTTCAAGGTTATAGTAAGGTCAAGTAGGCGGAATACATCTACAAGAAACGACGGAATCGGTTACGAATTCATGAAGATGAAGGGCTCATTCGTCGTAACAAAGAAAGAAACGTCAGAGAAATGCGAAGATGAAATTGTTCATTGAACAGTTATAGTCACTGAGAGAGACGGTGAAGTTACTGTCAAGTACATCAAAGTTGTAAACTGATTGGATTCTTTTTGTAAAAATCGGTTCCACTTCAGGAATGCACAGCATTATGCTCGACAAACACATTAGATAATATTAAACTCAAAAAGGATAATTTAAAGGCTGGAGGTGTCACAGCTTTTTGTAAGAGCCGCAAGTTCAAATCCAGTAATGGTCAAAGAAAACTGCAATCACTTCTTCGTTGTCGTCCAATTGAAACAAGAGCATTTCCAAGGTAAGTTAACAGTAATAACCCCAAAACAAGGTCGTCTACAGCGACAGTATGGACTAAACAGGGAGACTGATTCCAGTCATCCTTACCGGAATACTGGCAAACTTTAGCGAGACTCCGAAAGCTCCTGTAGCCAGTGCTCCCACCAATCTGATTAACTGTCAGAGAAGAAACTATAGGACAGAGAAATCGGGAAGTGAATAAGAGCAAAATAACAATATAATTTAAGAAATAAAATTAAATGGTAGGGAACTGGTCTGGCTCACCATAATGGTCGCTTTAGTTTTCAGAATTTAGATTGCTGAATAGTCAAAACATTACATGCCTAGTTTGGGGCAGAAGATAAATAAATCGGGTAACTGCAGAGCAAAAGTAGAGTTATAATATTTACAAAGTAGATAGCACAGCAAAGATCACCGTTATATATGTGTGTATGTGAACGGCGATTTCACCTACGAACGGGGGCGATAACCAGATCGACCGTGAGAGAGAGAAGAAAGAGCTCAATTCTTAATTGCACCGCCTAGTCAGTCAGTGTTTATGTAGATGAACCCGTTCCTCGTCGTCGTTGACGCCTTCTAAACTAGTAATTACAACGGAAACTGAAGACAAATTGACCAGCGGCCGGCGACAGCGGATACTGAGAAGCGTCTCGGTCACTTTCAACGCCGATATCGTCGGTTGTCTGCCCGGAACGAACTACAACCGACTTCGCCATACTAAGTGCATTGCATCTAGGGCAATCAACGAGATGAACTGACCGCGTTTCCTGTAATTCTAGAAGATTCTTTTTGAAAAAGATTAGCACTGAATTGAACTTGGACGGAAAGTATGAACAAAACAATAGCAGTTCCTTTCTACACATTACATTTGAAAACCTTGTCATACTAATCGGAACCGAGCATATCTGAGTATAGCATGGACCGTGACCGGACACTTCCTTCCTTACTAGGGCTATCTAAGCGAGGGTTTAAAATCGAGTCGAGATGCAGCATACCTAGCGTCAGATCTGAATCTGTGTTTTCAGTGCTTTCTAGATGGATCGCTCGACGATTATCATCGTTTTGGACAAAGCTGCCTCAGGGAAAACAGGAAAACTCGACGACGTTCTTGAATCCTTCCATAAGAGGGTTTTAAGCTTCCTAAATGTACGATGGGCTTTCCAACTGGACTCGCCCAATACAGCCTCAAGATGTGCAGGCGCTAGAAATCGCAGTGAAATCTTGTATAATATCTAGCTTTTGACTGGTTTAGCGGGATTTCCACTCAGAGTGAAACCGCTTAGATGGCAATCGTTTCTGACTTCCTCTCTCCTTACTCGGGACTCTTTTTGATGAACCCTCATTCCAAGATCTCAGAAGGATTTGAAATTTGCTTTGATGTCGTCGAGCACTTGGTCTTCTCTGCAACTGTGAGGTCCTGGAAACCAGAGGTCAATGTAGGTGAGAAACGGAGAAGGTTCTAAGCATTCCATACCTACGCTGCCCGATCCTCGCGTTTATTCGGGGATCCCACAGCAGGAGGTCGTTCCAATAAAATGCCCTCTGAAACGTCATCCCTTAAGCTTCGTTTCAGTATGCTGTTGAGTGGATGCCAATGTTTACCAGTTTTGTTTGAAATTTTTTAACTGTTCAAAATCGACCTCAATCGCCTGGAGGAATAGAAGGAACTAAAGGAACTAAGGAAGTAAAGGAAAGGAACTATACTTCTTCAGGTTACGCTTGAAATCAGATTTGTATGAGAGTATTAGATACGATGAATGCCATAAGAAGAACTGAAGTGGGATCCAGACGGTAACAAAATCAAGTCTGAAGCAGACGTGGGAAGCTCAGACGTTTGATGAAGAGCCTTCCTTCTCGAATTTACCAGTCCGATTGCAGAAAGAAATGGTCAAGGCATCCGATATGGAGATATGTCCGGGCGATAGGACCACGCGAAAAAAAAAACAACGAAACGATGTCGAGAAAAGTCGCCGATACTGTAATGTGTCGAGAAACCCATACGAGCGGATGTCCTATGACAAGATCTGGAGCAGATACCTCGATGAGGACGACACTTAACGTTCTTCCCACCCCCGTACAACGCAATACGCATCACCGTCACTCTACGCCAGTCCACTACGATGTAGATGCGGACGATTCATGTATGCGATAAAAGTGCGCCGACGTCGCCGTCGCCGCGCGGAATTCCGGAACCAAGTACAAGAAAAACATACACCGCACGGAACGGTAACGCTATCAAGCAATGAACGACGATGCTCGTAATTCAAGAACGTTCAATGACCATTTGATAAACGACGATTCTAATGGTGTTCTTCCTCTCTTCCAGCTTCCAGGTCGCTCTCATGAAAATCTCTCATAACTAAGCAGACGCACTCAGCGGTTGCAGAATTTATCATCCATCCAGTTGAATTGTATGCCACTTGAACTTCGCAGTGAGATCATTTATGCATTAGAAAGTGGTTACGATTTCGAGCTGACGTGGATAGATGGCGTATCCCAAAAAAGACCCTGAACTCCCATCAGATTTCTTTGTATCCTCTAGAAGTCTCAAAGCTGAAGCTCCTTCGACATCAACACCAGAAATGATTTCAATGTTCTTGAAAAAAAGTACCATGGAACCGTGCAATGACATACCGTATTCGAATAAACTTCCCATTAGTAAACAGTTACAAAAATAGGAAGGTGGGAGGGGGAATGAGGGAGAATAGGTGATCACAGGAGGGACCCTTGCCAGTCTTTCTCTGCTACCAGGTTCGAAAGTCGTAAGTCTTAAAAAAGGTTCGGAATAGAGAGAAGAAGTGATGGCGCGGTGGGAAGTGAATGAGAAGGAAGCGCTGCGTTACATCTTGGGAACGAGGAGATCCGCCCGAAGCAAGCGAGCACCCTATCGGCTATTTGGAATCATTTTTATCTGGGAGCATAAAAGTAATCAGTTTAATACCGACTGCCTCCTACAAGTCATAACATTGACTTTATATTCCTCGATTCTGAGAGAAAGTCAAGTAAGGGTCAAACTTTTACAGACACATGCTGGTGTGCTAAAATCATCAACAGTAAATGTGTAGAGTCAGAAGATGCAAGGGACTGTACACGGTTCGGAAAGGGATGACAAGGAGTAATGCCTGGAATGTGGGAGAAAGTGAACCTCTGCCTTACTGCACTAGGCATTGATTTGTTAGAAAGTTGTCTTCAGGTCCATTTCGCTCTAAAATATAGCAGTGTTTCCCAGCGAAACAACCCCAAAAAGGAATTTGTCGAGAGAAGTAACGAAGTAACCTTGGAGAAGTTAATTCAATTAGCCTTAATCGTAAGATAAGGAGCGAAGATTACTTGATCTCCCATCGACATTGCGGAAATCAGAACCGCCCGAGTTACCGACGCCAAAGCGGGAGTTGTCCATACGACACTAACGAAACGTGAAAGTGGCGATCATCACGTGTCTGGCGGTGGCGTAAAAATGAAGTTGGAGACAGCCGGAGACGAAGCAGCTCGAGGTTAACCGCGAGTAACGAGTAGGCGTAGGGGGAACGTAAAAGAGGCGGCAGCCGCCAGCTTACGGATACACTGCGCTGTATGCGCACGGATGCGCAATTAGCGCGCAACCTCACAACATCCGCGCACAGATGAGACCTCCTCAGACCAGAAGCTTCGAAGCCGCTGCCGAGATGATGACGAAAGTCGCCTCAGACTTGTCGCCTCGACATCCTGTAGCGCTGGCTGGCGACAACGAGTTGCACACACACGCGTTTCTAAACGCCGCCGCTTCACTGCTAGTTTTCTGGAGCGAAAGAGAGTGGAGAGCGAGACTGACTGGTCAACAAGTCTTAATAGCCAGTGGAATCCGGGAGGTCATCTTCAAGAGCTTTTAGCGTCACCGACTACAGTATCCTGTGAAGTAGCATACAGGATATTATAGAATCGGTATGGGAATGGGTTACGCTTGAATCTTCACTACCAGAACCGCATGTCTAACACCCCTTGTATGACCAACAGTCCCACAACTGTTTGTTGCACAACGGGATCAAATTGAGCCGTATAGCACCCTCACTACGGCTCGTTAAGCTTCAGATCTGCTGTGGCCGGAAAGCATGATAGTAAGAAGGAAGTCAGATTGAATAGAACAACAAGATCAGACAAATGCCAGCCATCAGTTCAGTCTTAAGCCCATCTTTGATAAGGCACTTGATAGACCCTATGCCCATGCTGAGGAACTGCTTCAGAACGGGATCATAAAACCATATAAAGCGCTAAAAGTCTGAAAAAAGTCAATGAGCGCTGACCAACTCCTTCGGGGTGCGCCATGCACTCGACTCCAACTCAAAAGTACATAGAGTTTCTGTATACTTTTCAATCTATGTAGTGTTTTCGAGAAAGATCGTTTAGAAGTAAAGGAGGTAAAAGAGAAAATCATCCAGGCTCCAGTTCGCCGAACAACTGGCATAAGTAGAATGAACTTATCAAGTATAAGTGGGTAATAAACTTGATTATTTCATTTTTGTATTATTTACGACACGTGACTTCAGGGTGATAGGTCAGAATGGAGTGCAAAAAGGGTAAACTCAAAGAGTGATGAGACCGTTGAGACGTCGCATGTTCGAAAATGATACGAAAAGGAGGCAACCAGTTCGAAAAAGTGCAACGGAGCGAAAGAACCGAAAAGGTGACGTAATGAACGATGTCAGCGGAAAGGGCGAGCCACGGCGAATTCATGGGAATTATTCTTGGCCGTCGCCCTTTCTTTGAGAATCCTAAGCGAAAGCGACATTTGGCGTGGAAGGCGGTTGGTGGCTGCGGCGGCAGCAGCAGTAGCACCGAAGAGGTAGCGACAATGATAGAAGGCGAGCGCTAAAGGGATGGGTGGGGTTAGGCTTGAGCGGGGCGACAACGCGACGAACCGCAGAAACCAAGAACGACCTTGCGCGGTTTGAAAACAATTAACATGGCCGGCTGTCCGCTATTTCTAACGATCTCCGCGCCTTGCAGACAACGCTGGCCAGTGATGAAGACGATGTAGGAGCGTGAGGGCGATGACGGAACCACGCCGGTGTTGGCATCCACATCCGCCCACACTCATCGCCGTAAATGAGTCATTTCTTGCGTCTTTACCTTCACATACGGCAGGGTTCGGAAGGTTAATAATTGGGTGGTATCGCATGAGCCAGACATTCTTTAGTGGCGACTTTACCGTCACTGAAGGAGCATGTCAAAAATTCGAACTACAGCGACAGTTCACGACGCAGTTGAGGTTGAATAGGTCTTGCTGAAGTTTTGTCACAAATCGTTCTGATTGAAATCTACCCTTATAGTTTGCTCATGGGCAATCAAAAACTCTTTTCTACACCATCATGGTAAAAGATAAAACTTGTGACAAATTGATGTAGCTATTGGACGCCCACACGTTTTTTATCCGAGTGGCAAAACACTGAGTGAATTCTTGAAGGATATAAACCTTGAGAAGACGGTGACTTGTGGAGGAACTGCTTCCTCAGAAGACTTGCGCATATAAAGGCCACCGGAAAGCAGCCTGTCTCAGCCTCGATCGTTCCCGTTCTTATCCAAATCGACATACAGTAGTATGAAATATTTGGACCAGTTAAGCTGATTGCCATGACGAGGAGGATCGCCCTTCAGCATTGTGCGTTTCAACGTCCTTTGCTGTGTGTCACTTTCCATGCTCAAAAAATCCAGGTTCTATGTCCAGGAAGAGAAGGTAAGGCACATCAAAAAACCGGAATCCGATCGTTTCGATTCTTTAATGGCAGGTCAAGAGTCATCTACTCAAACCACTGACTAACATACCAAAGATGACAAAAGCATTGAAGGCGCTGTGACCGTCTAATGGGCACTTCCCTCCATCACGCTGACTTCCGTAGTAGAAGTGGAGTGGAAGTGGAATTGTACGGAAAACGTACCATAGACTGAGTAAATCAGGGGGACCACGAGGTGAGACACTGCCATTCCACGTTTAGATACGCCCGCATAGTTCCAGATCTTTCAGTCAAAATTTCAAAACATTTTTGAGATTTTTCAGAGGGAATCATCCAACTATCGTGAAAAAGGAAGACCACAGTTAGTTAGAATATTGTGCTCTCTTGACTCGTGCTATTTTGGTCAAGTTATGATCTTCTACCTAGAGGAAAGAAGAGGATGGCGCTAAAGGGAAGCGTTGGTAGACAATTTTTCAAAGCACTGATCTTGAAGGGAAATGTAGATTCGACATGTTGGAACGACCTCGGAGAAGGTCTAATTTTCTTCTGAGCTCTCATGATCTTTAGTTTTCTTGTCATTTCGTTCTTTTACTGCCCAGCATTCTACTGTTCAGTTGAAATACAGTAAGCTGTTCGTTGAATCAATGTGAAGGTGAATAGTAGGTCAGGGATTCCTGAAAACTCTAAAGCATATAAAATGCGTTATATGAGAATATTCTCGATGAAATCTAAATCAAAATATCATCTACATATTATTATGAGTGCTAGCAAGAAGGCTGCCAAGCTCAAAAAAGAAAATCCGCTCGAGAATGGCTGAGATAATGTCATCAAAGACATTCACTTCAACCTATCCTTCCTCTGATTTCAGTATACCTCGGCCGGCGATAATAGCCTGTTTTAATTGTCGAAAAAGAGTGGGATCAACCTAGAGGTATTGGTAATTACAATTAATATCTGGTGAGGATCATTGCCTGAGCCATCTCCTCACATTCGAAGAGTACTTAAGCTCATGAAGTTGATTCAGAACTCATGAAAAACTTCCTATCCCAAGCTCCAACCCAAAATACCTGCTAATATTCGTTTGAAACCGAGAAAGGAACCTAGGAGGGAGGAACCTACTCAAGGGTGAAGGGTAAAAAGCAGCTATAAAACAAAAATTTCGTGAGAATGTGAAACCACTATATAAAATGCTTAGTGACGTAATGATTCCTATGAGGATTACATTCAAGACAAAAATAAAAACGGCGCTCGTCCTCAAGGGTTTGCGCACTGCATGCTCAATCCCATTTTTATTGTGTTTCTTAGCTTTCTGTTTGTGAGGGCAGATAAGAATAAACCATTTCTCTACTGTCTATAAAGAAAAACAGATATTTTTAGGATAGTGCTAATCCACAAACGAACTATCGTCGACGTTCGAACAATAGTGGAAGTGATACTCTTTAAACGATCACAGAAATAAAAGCTCATCTAGTGTTCAGTAAATGATAAATGAATCAAAGCCTAGTGCCCTGCTAGTTGTATGCTATGGAATTGATTCATTCCTTCTGTTTCAGCAAAAATTTATCAATCAAAATCATGCCCCAAACACCTTCCCCAGAGAAAGGGCCTTGAAAAAAAGAGATAAGGGAAATCTCATCGATATGAAGAAATAACTTCGTTAATGAGAACGAGTAGGAACAGTGGTGAGGCGGTAGAAAAATCCAATGCAAGTAAAGAAGTGAATTGTAAAAAGCAACCAACATTACATCTTGCTGAGCACCGTAGCCTCGATTCCTAAGCCTTTGCGGCTCTTAATCTCTGTGAAACGGTCGGTTTCCCGCGTAGTGTATCCGGTGTGAAATGATGCTGATGGGGATTCACCTTCGCCACCGTCGCCGATTGTTCAAGACGGACACAGATGGCTGGTTCTATGAGAAATGCCGGATGAGGTGTGAGTGAAGGAAACAAGGAGGTGGAGTAGGAGGAGGAGGAGCAGGAATGAGTAACGACTTCGTGGCGCCGCTTGATGCGATATTGTGACCGTAGGTGGACGCGGTTAACGGCCACAATGGGCGTCTTAATCGCTTTCATGGGAATACTCTGTGAGCGCTACACCATAAGGTAACTGCAACGGAGAACGTTTTGCTGAGGTGGCTAGAGAGAGAGTGGATAAGCTGTGTTCAACACCGGTGACTGACGGTACACGCCATGAACGCGACTTTGGTTCCAAGTCATGGTTGGTTGGTTTGTTTCGGGTGTTCAGTGCAAATGCACCTAAGTGACATGCTGTCAGGCCAGTTGTCACCCGGGGCGGTATCTCTTTAACCATGGATCAACTAGCTGTGTGGCTAGTCGCTGCTTATATCAACGTTTATCTACTCCACATGACATCCCAGCATCCCAACCGATAGTAGTCCCCCAACTGTTATGAGTTCCCGAACAAGATCGATCTTTTTGGCGGATGTACAGAAAGGATGCAGGTGTCGAAAAGTCATGTACTACTAAGTAATCTACGGGTAAAAGTGGTGTAAATTAGCGGGTACCCAAGAATCGTGTTGAGTTACGAAACCTCTCCAATCAATCAGTCAACAAATTTATGTGAAATTCGTTACTGTAGGAGAGAGCGGCCGTAGAGAACGGCGGTTTCTCGTTAATCACGCTGAACCGTGTGAATCCTTCAGCTGTTTAGCACCATATTGATTGCAGTCACCTTCAGGTCCAAAAAGACTGGAAATGCATGGGAAATGTTTCGAAATAGGTTTCAAGGATATCTCTATCAAATGATTTAGTCAAGTGGTTCGCTGAGTTGATGGGAATCTTCAACTAGTGATAGATCAACTGGTTTTCAGACCTTCCCAAGAAAATCTTCTATGATCATTACTTTCATTACCTACCCATTTTAGGCGATGAAGACAATTACGTTTTTCATTCTCTAACTTCATCAAGAAATGAACCCATAATGTAGAAGTTTTGAACACGAGAGAGGCTTTTCGATTCACCGTATAAAATACAAGACGATTACTCGCTTTTCGATATGTATAGGATGTTGGGAAGCTCTATCATTCACCGCCGGAGGTGGAGGGGGAAGGGGGGGGGGGGGGTGGGGTAATACTGATTTCTTTGATTCTCTTCATAAAAGACAGAGAACAAACTTTTTGACATTGTCTAATCCCATTCTATGAGCCATCGATTCCGTCTACATAATTTTGGAGAAATGGAAAACTCTATTGCTTAGAATTCAGCTTGACTCTCGAAGCAGACTTCCTAGCCTCTGACTCCTGAACTTGATTCAAACAGTTACTATGTAGGGCGATAGGCTCCAAGGAAGACTAACTTTTCTTTTTTTTCTTGTAATCAAAAATCAAGCAATCAATGTTAGATGTCGATCACAAATCCCAGAGCTATTTATAGGGAAATCCAGAAAGTTGGAACAACCACGAGTTAAAATATGCGCAGTTCTCTCCCGGAACTTGTCTTAAGTTCACTTAATAGATGCACTTCAGATTTTTTAAAACCAGGACTAAACACTGCGCTGTAGCGAAATAGTTTGTAAACACATTAAAAGCAATCAAACAAGGATTGACGGTAAACTGCAGTACAGGGACGAATGGGCCCTCCCAGCCTTCTCATTGGACAACTTTTATCAATGACCAATCAAGATGTGACCGTCACAAGAGTCAGGAAAGATTGAAGACCAGCCGAGCAACAGTGTTCCTCAACTTCGCAATAATCTCAAGCCAATGAGCAAGTTTAATCATCCAATCATCCAAGCTCATCAATCATTCAAGGGACGCATACATAGGCCCTCTCGGATCTTGCTGAGGCTCGTTGTGGGAGATATAACGTTGCGAGAATAGCACGCTTGAACAACGGATTTACGCTATCAAAACATCGGTACTGGAACACACTCTCATTCTGACCAGTGCTTAAGCTATCTCGAACGACAATCGCTCGACAGTTGAACGCCGCAACGCGGAAGCGTTTAGCTCGAAATATGACTACGACTGCCACCTTCATCGCTAGCGCGACCAGATTCAACATCTCAGTCCAATAGCTAAGATGAGACCCTTTATTGAGAGTATACTACACAGATTTTCAATCCTTCCCACCAGAGGTCTGATCCCTGTCGTGGGAGTTTTAGCATGGGAATTTATAGAATGAAGTTTGTATCTCAAATTTTGGCCGTTCTTCAAGTGACATCCACCTGACACTGTGTAATCACATCGTCTTTATCGCATCACGAAAACTGCTGCACCTTGATTCATGATGACCGATGCGAGCTGGCGATAACCGTTAATGGCAACTCTTGGCCATAATTGCTGTTCGGATCGGGAACACCTTGCGATGGAATGACCGAACGTCAGAAAAGTATCGCCAAGGTAGTTCAGGGTTGTGGCTACGACAGATTGATTACTGCCTTCAAACCACTATTACTCTGCACGATTTTGCTTCCGCCACTTCCCCATGAATCAGTATCTTTCCAACAAACTCCGATCATTCAGATGTGAATCAAAGTTTAAGGAACACAATTATCCGATTGAGTTTTGTCGTTGCCTTTTCTTCGGAACATGGGGAAGACTCGAGCCAAATAACCAGTTACTAGTACTACTAGTTACACATCGTAGCTACTGACCAAGATTCACGCTATTCTGAAGCAAAAGTGGGAGTTTATTTCCACTGAAGGGTAGAATGCACAAAAAAGTTAAAATACTTTGGAGCCTTTTTCCTCATACAAGAGGGATATCTGAACCAAAGCTCCCCGCTTCATATATAGTTTCCTGAAAGGTGCATTGTCTTTTTGTTCCTCCGCTACCGAGGAGGTTATCATATATCCCTAGAGAGGTATCCTCATAGGCCAGCCAAAATCAACTAAAAGGAACTTTTTGCAAGTCATAGGTGAAAAAGTGTGGGCGATGCGGGGAATAACCAAGCTCGAAATCATTCAATTCCACTTATCAGGTCATAGCAGAAGTATTACTGCATGAAACAAGGGCTACCGATGATTCGCAGTTGAGTTGCCTTATCTGGCCTCCATGAACCTTTTAAACTCATTTGAAGCCATCATAGCTACCTTGAATGTTTTTAACCTTCAAAAAGGTAAAAAGGTAAAAAAAGGTATACCAGGATCTGCTGAACAATAAAGCCCATAAGAGTACAGTAACCATAAACAGCCAATGATCATGCATACTGTGGTAAGCGACAATACGACGCCAGCGGTGTTAACCTTCACGCCTCGACTGTTTACCGCCGGCTACGATGACGGCGTATAGATGAACCGTCTGAATGGGGTTTATACCATCTTGACATTCGTCGGCAAAGTCGGTAGTTGACGGCGACCGATGAAGGAATCCACCGCCGCGGATGTGGGTGTACGACTGAATTGCCACTGTTATGCAAATCGCCGACGATGCCTGCCGTACCGATAACAAGTGCCGTAAGTCGAGTCGATGGTAATGCGATCAGTCGCCATCGCATGAAGGGACTACTGAAAGGTCAGACGTCTCCAAGAAGAAGATTTATCGTTGGGTACTAAATCGGACTTGGAGATAGCATTATCGGCACCGGCACAAGAACTTCGATTGAAGGATTTGCTAGCTCGTTATGAAGGTCCCCTTCTTTGCTTGATCATTTCCAAGAGGCGTTGATGTACATACGTCAATGACATCATGAGGGAACTGTCTCTTATTCGCTGAAGACCTGGCACTTTGGCAAAAGTTCTGCGAGCAGGACTCTCAAGAGCTTCTATCATTCCCTTTAGGAAGCCATTTCTTATGGGTAATACCGTTAAAGCTGAATAGTAGCCGAGAATATTTTATAAACTACCCATCCAGTTGAAGTTTTTCGCTCCAGCTTGATAGAGATGTTATGGTAAAGGCATAGTTCTCGAATAGCACTGAATACATATCGAAACCCGAAGTGTCGACGCGTAACCAAAAAGGTTTGAATACAAGCGTGGGAGATGATACCTTAAAAAACTTTCCAATGGTCATGTGGAAATCGTGAAGTACCAAAAGTCTTTTTCCACAGGAAAGAGGGTTAGTCGGGAAGGATATTCAAGAAAAAAAGGACCTACACAGGAGATCTAAGTTGAATAAGGTAGAGATTCATCCAAAAAGCTCAATTCTCGATGCTTCATCATATTTCTTTCCAATGGATGTTAATGTAACGAATACTCTCGATCAAACAGGTAACATAAAAGCCGTTAAGTCGTGGAAGAGCTCCCACCAGGGAAAACAAAAAACCGCGACGCGGTCAACATGACACATATCTATTCAGGCCTGTGAATGAAGCCTGACCGAACCTCTAATTCCCCAGAAAAAAACACCACAACATCCTGAAGTTCCCTTCCATATTCAGTAAAGTGAATCGGTCGGCGGTTAACGGCTGTCTCTTCTTGTTCGCGCGCCCATCCCATGTTCCCAGGCATATCGCTGCCAACTAATGATGGGCGCCTATAGACGGGCCTATTACTGTCCGGCCTTTAAAAAATCGTCGACGCGCAGTTGAATGATGCGGAAAAACTCGTAGGAGCGTCCATCATTCCTTACTACAAGTGGGAATTCGCTACTGGTTAGTTGTGGCCTTTCAGTTGAACATCTCCTGATAGCGGCGACCTACCTGTGGCTGGTAGCAATTACCGTAGTTCCGCCTTATTTAGGTTATGAAGATCGGTTGTGTGATTGGCAGTGAATGACATCGCCGTGCGAGCTGCTGTTATCGAAATTTGAATTAACGAGTTCGTCTTCAGCCACCACTAGCGACCTTCGCGTTCCCGTCGACTCGCAGCTCATCGAGGAGACGATGTTATCGCGCGACGACTTCGTATCGCATAGCGATCAGTAGCCGCGATTTTGTCACCTCGTCGAACCCACAATTAACCGCGATGAACGATGACGAACGGTCATTCCAAAGAAGTTCGCAAACAACGGTAAAGGGCAAAGAAAACGGAAATTGCTATTGCAGTGGTGTAATTTAAATCTCAGCGCTGGGACAAGAATGACCAACTTCAGCCTACCGAAACGCCTGGCCTAGCGAAGATCTAATTTTTTCAAGAAAATGAAAATCATCCTACTCCTATTGCTCCTTCCTTTCTTGATCTGGAAACTATACCGAAGATCCTAGTGCCCGGCAACTTAGGAGGCATACAGTAAACCGTAATTCACGTTTGCGTTACGGTAACAAAAAGAGTAGCAAATGAATGTTTGCTTGCGGAAGCCACGAATTGCGCGATACATTTAGAAAAAATAGGGATCACTGGTTCGAATCCTCACCCTACTATCACCTCCGTCTGGTTCCAGGGCGGATTGCTCTGATATCACAGGAATACCGATGTTATATTAGCCGAATCATAGGAAACAGCGACCATATTGGTAGGTTGATGGTAACAAGCGAACTAGGGTATAAGGAAGAGACCCACAAGTCAAATATCTGCTGCTGAAGGTTGACCAGGAAACTCCAAAGCTGCGGTTCACACCAATAGCAATAAGTGGCTCTGGGACGAACTAGAGCACAAAATTCTTGCCGAAAACTAACGGTAGAGGCTGAGAGAGGGGAAGAGGGATTTTGGGCCTGGGCCGTTGCAGAAGTCGAAAAGAGGACTCGCCTATTCCCGAGGCGAAAATGGAACGGAACGGATACATCCATGGACTGGTTCGACCCACACTGACGCGCATCTCGTAACGGAACATGATGTTCTTGAGTCTTTCAAGCCAACGAAGCTATATTGCTAAAATTAGAATGTGACCAACTCCAACAGTGTCGTAATCGTAAATTTTCTAACACATCCGGGTGTTTAACGAATTGCGTCGTTATTGTTCAATAAACGATCCCACGGAGGCGCTCAACGAGCCATATGTGGCTAGTTGAATGAGGAATAGCTTCAGTCTGAAACAACGGCAGCATTTAGATGGAGGAGATCCGTGATAAGAGCGATCCAACGGTCTAACGCTCCGCATCAAGCGATTTCCATGTTGGGGAACGAATTTGAAAAAAACGGACGCAGAAGTAAATCAACACCTTCGATTTTCCACGGCTCATTGGACTGTACCGTAAACTTGACCGAATTCGACTAGGTTTTTTCAGATGGTGTACATAGACTGAACGATTCAGTGGAGCTTGTGCCTCAAAAGGGCATCGACTAAGGTCAGGCACGGTTTATGGTGAGCTGGCGACGTCTTCTCAGGCTCAGGAAGTGTCAACGTCCTTCACTACGTCAACGCGACGTGATACATCATCGTCATGACGCGATCCGTGTGGGATCAAAGGAGAAGATTGTCTCTTATCGCATGAGCGGCTAACATATGCGAAAACATTGCGTACTCAGAAGATAACATGACCTTTAGCCGGTTTAGCTCCATTACAGTAGTATATTCGATGACGGATACGGTAGATTGGTTTCCTGATATAGCAAGGGAGGAAGAAAAATGATCTGCAATAGAATATAAAAACTGAAAACGCTGACATGTTTGTAAAGAGTTATACAACAAGTAAGAAACCTATCCTGTAAACATTTAGGCAAAATTACAACAATGTATGAAAGGATATGAGAACAAGGAAATTTTCAGGGTACGCCTTGCGCTCACTTTTGTTTAAAATTAGTGAAATTCTTGATGAGGGCCCGAAAAAATCTCTAAAATTCTCTCAACACTTCGAAAAACACTTGAGGTCAATCTCCATGTAATCTGCCTTCAGAGCAAAGAAAAAAGTGAGGATTAATGAACGGCATGCGAGGCTATTGTATCTGTTTTACTCCTTGGAAGAAAGTTTTGACCAGTTTCCTCTCGAATATAAGTTTGAGAACGACGGGCTTAGAAAGATTCGAAAGGGCGAAGAAACAAATTAATTTCGATACAACTGGAAAATACCGGATACAGATAAATGCACATAAGAAGAAACTTTAAGAACGAGCGAGCTATTTGCCCAGAATCCGGGGAAACTCGTCCTCTGGTGTGGAGTCCTACAATATTTGCTACAGTCATCATATAAGCGATTTGCGTCATCAGAAATAATTAGGGAGCACTTCTACGAATGGTGCCTGATGACGCGATACTGTGCTGTACGCAAAACCAAGAGACCTAATTGGATCCAGAGGATCAGCCGTTTAGCAAACACGAAGGGTGAGACCGGACATCGGGTCAGCGAGGATTTGCTACTACAATGACCCTTTGCATTGGCATCGAAGATCTTAATGGGGTTCGGAACTTTTGTGAGACGGAATGGAAGAGCAGAAGCCAACCTACTCGACTTACCCGAGGTCAAATAAACCCAAAAAGTTTCAGAACAAAGGTTCAAATCCCACATTACTCAGATTACCTGGAAGATGACAGAATAAAGGTTGGACTAATCGGTGGGATTGAAACTGCTTGGGTGGACTCATTGATAATTTTATTACAAACAAAATTACTAAAATTTTTCCTTACTTGACGTTCATTTTTACGCCTATGTTGTCCCCAGGTACTTTTCCAATTTCTCAAGCTCTCACTTCATTTTGTTCCCCGATGATCTGAATTCCAACACCAGAGGTGCACATCTGGCTAATTCCGATTCCAGTAAAGTAGGCGCGACTGCGGAGAACAAAGAAACGTTCACGATGACCAAGCTGGCAGGCGTTCACTGCCTGCTGAGTGACCGACAACTCCGGCTCGCCGCCCGTTAAACTCACCCCCTTAACTTATGGCCGGTCGTAAACCGCGCGAAGACAATACGGAACTCAACGGGGTAGACCGTAAAACCGTCGCAAGGAATCGCGACATCATCGATATTCATTTACGAACGCCAAGGGTCAAGAGTTTGAATCGAATGCCTGTCGAATGGGATAGTGGTATTTGCAATAGATGATTTCTAAGGGATATCATTGTAGGGATAGAGAACTGTTATAGATCCGGGAAGTTTCTGGAGCGTTCTGATCGAAGAACTTCGAGAAATTCTCTAACCTCAAAGACATAGTCACAAACTGGATGAAATTCGAAGGTCCTTCTAAAAGTTCAGGTGAAGCCCAATCTAAGGAACGGGTTTCGCGTGGGAAATCATGATGTCCAGCATAAGTCGTAATCTTTTGGGCATTTGAGTTCAATCTTTGGAAATTCAGTTCTGGCAATTTTTGCGCCTCAGTGATTTTCTATAGGTAGTCAAAACAAGAGCAGGAAGAACGAACGACAGGGATAGACCACCTTGAAAACCTAATTGAATAGCCACTCACGAAACACAAGGCGGATACAGAGCAGCGATGTCCTGGAGCTGACCCTGCTGAATCTTTACGACACCTGGATGGTTTGTCCGAATAATGAGGTCGAAAACACTTCTGAAAAATTTGCTTCAAAAGGATTGTAGTGAGAAAGTTTGTTGGATTCATGGGTGGGACCCACTAGAGGAATGACTTGCCTACCATCAAAGCACGGGCCATTCCCAAAAGAAAGCTCGCCCTTCTAAAAAAACTTTCTCGCGTCAATATGCCCTGACTCGTTAACGCCTCCAAGTAGTTCCCCATGATAAAACAACATCAAATGCTACCGTAACACCATTACCACCGTCAAAGAAGCGACACAAAAGCAAGAACATAAGAAATGTGCTGAAAACTTGACAACTTACAAAACACCGCCATGGATACGGTGGTTTTTGCGATGATGTGGACGGCGCCGTTCGCCTCGCAATGGCGGTATGCCTTTTGTAGCTGCTAGAGAAGTTTTTCGTATGCTGTACACAACGAACACGACGACGACGACGCCTAGCCAAACATTTACGCGCATTCATCAAAGTTGCTGACCGACAACTCGTACATGGACGCGAACGAAAAAAACCGCGCAATGTCTCGACTTTAGAAGTCGTTGGAGGCTTGGTGAGAAAAAAGATGCGTGTCAGACAAGTACAACTATAAACATGGACCAGTAAGATGAAATTTTCGCCTACGACTTTCAAAGGGTTGAGGTCAATTGGATGTATACATATAAATGCTCTGATTGATTTGAAGGCATTAGCAGACTTATGCAAGGCCTCTAAACGATCTCAAGTGTTCCCGAAACACTTCACTGCGGTCTTTGGACGGAATGATCAAGGCTGGAGGGTGGCGTAGTGAAGTAACGATACAGAGAGGTGAATGCTAATGTTCAAATTCCTACAGCGGCTGTTGTCGGACAGCTCAAATTCCATGGTTTTTCTTTCAGAAAGAGTTCGTCACAGGAGGTTTCGTTCGACACGGTCTGACGTAACCACCAGAAACAGAAGAACTTCAGTAAGCCATTATGAAACTCAAGAAAGGCTGGCTCAGCTGGAGAGCAGAAGGAGGTAATACTTTCCACTCTTTGCGCTAAAAGTTGTTAATGTGTTTGAAAATAGAGAAAATCCCCAGTAATTTTAAAAACAGTGTATGCCCACTGATACCGTGATTTGACAATATGAAGGTAAAGAGGCGATACCGTTTTAGTAAGGAATGCTAACTAACCTTCCATTCTAGGTAGGATCGACTTTGCCCACACAATAAAACGAGCCTTAATCTCATGCAACGGGTTGGTAGGTCTCCCACTTGAAATGATGGGTCTACAGACTTGGACATCGACTACTGCTCGCACCTGCTCAAAACACTACGTTCAGTTCCCCAAATGATTTAGATTGACTCAAATGCACAGTGTATCCAATGAATCGCCAATAAAATTGTTCGCGAGTTAAGATACAGTTCTCCGATCTACCAAATTCGCTCCCCCTCGTTCCCAATTGAGGAGTCCACACGTCCCTTCATGCCTTTATGTTAAGAACTGCAAATGCAATAATTGAGCGTATCAAGTTTTTTTGCAGTGTTTTGACGAAACGAACCTCTAGACAGACTTTTGTTATTATTTGCCTAAGATTTCAAGGTCACCATGGCATTGAAGGGCAGAGATACTATCTTCAGAACCAAGCAGAAAAAATGAGGTGCAACACTCAGAACTAGCGAATAGTTTGATCTTCTTACTGGCTCAGTCCTAAAACGGCATTTATTGGGAAAGGCAATCCATAATGATATTCTTGAAGTTAAGCATATTCTGATAATCTATTCGGAAGTGTCACCCTACCCAGGTCGCTTGATATCGAGACAATTCGGTACCTGAACAACGACATCTTCCTATTTACAAATTTTTACACAAAGACCAAAGGTCTTCAAGATGAAGCAAAGCTCAAAACAGTAAGAAACAGGTGCATGTCATTTACAGAAGCCTGACATGAAGCCTTTTTGATAAGAAAATCATCAAAATCTGAAAGGAAAATAGAGTATCATAATGGATAATGGTTTTTTGCCAGATAGTTAGATATAGTAGATGAAGCTAGATCATGAATCAGACATTATTTTTCCCTAACTCGTCTTTTTCACGAAAAGCAACTACGTAGTATCATGTGGTTGCCCTTTCACCAAGGTTCGTTCAGGTTACTTCCGAGGAACAGAACTCATAAAACCTATTATCTTACCTACTATGATGTCGTGTTACTGTTCCTGCTAGAATCATTCAAACCACACTATCAGGAGAGCTGCTGTTCGGGCTTCTTTCCTAACAACAACGAACTCTTTGTCAGTTCTAATTCGACAGTAAAGAAATGCGAGCATACATAGCTTTACACGCGAGAAAACAGAAGGGAGGAAGTCTCGTTTCGTTCAGGTTATTTCCAAGAAACAGAACTCACAAAAAAAACTGATTGAAATAGTGCGACGAGAGCCTTTCAACCAATGAATACTTCTTTAGTTTATTGTAGATTACTCATATGCTAGAAAAGTTGCAAAAATTTTTGAAGCCCCACAAAAAACTGAAAGATTCAGAAGATTTTTGAATTTGTCTACCATACCTTCCCAAAGTACCGTATAATGGAGGAGGATGAATCAAAAAGGCAACTTGAATTTGCCGACAGGGACGCCGCAAAACAACACATAAACATAGGCGGTGACTGTAAAAAAATGCTGTATGACCGCTTTTTGGTCGGCTCGGTTAGACAGCCTAGACTGACTTTACAATACAAAGTGATTTCATCGCTAGATTAGGGATAAATTTTTGTTGAGTCGAAGTTGCTCATAAAAGCCTATTAAAAGAAGGAAACAGGATTCAAGGAGCAACTGCTGGGGCAACAGCGTACTTGAATGAAATAAACACACGAATTCAAAACTTAAAGTTGAACCAGTGAGAGTGCAGTAACCAGTACTGACTAGACTGTTGAACTAGCCAGCGCAGATTAGACTGTTGAACTGACTCGCAACATTGAGATATACTTTAAAAACTGCCTTGATGATGCTCCAATAGGTCGAAAAAAGATATGATAGGCATTATTGTGAAATAAGCATTCTACCCAGTTATTTTTTTATTTGGAACGGATGTGGTGCGTTGCAAATGGGACACTATCACACGGGCACTACCCCAGATTTTACTAGCCTAAGCCAACCAACCCTTCCCTCCCTCCGGGGTCGGTTAAGTGGCACCTTACTCGTCTGGGAGGACAAACTATAACTTGCACATCGGCTAGCCACAGTATGTCACTTCATAAGCCACCCACGCATTCAAACTTCACTTCGATTCTGAGTGGATGTTGAGTACGGGACGCATCCTTCAAGGGGATTATTTATTTAGGATACCTCTCTAAAATCTTATCGACTACAGCCTTAATAACTTTTGTAATTATTAAATGAACTTACTATGGAAAAATTTTTAAGAGTAAAAACCGCTGTCCATCACTTATTCTCAACAAATCACCGCCATTATTAAGAAAAGAAGAAAGGCATCAGATTTAATACACATGTCGGTGCCTTCTCAAAGTGATTTAGCAACAATTGGTGGCAGGTTTGCTATAGAAGATCCTTTCGAAAATTCTAAGGCACAGAACTGCGTATCAGTAATGTGATGTCGTTGAAGCTGAAGCCTTCTAAACATTGAAAATTAATCTCTACTCGGTCGAAACAAATAATTCAACTTTTCGAGCGGAATTTATAGAAAAATCGACCTTTACGGCCCGTCCTAAGATGCTCTGTTATCAGCATGCTAGGCCTAATGAACCCTTCAGAACAAATAATAAACTAAATGCGTAAAACCAGCAACTAGCGATAGGCGCCAAACATGGTAACTATTAGAGCCCTCCCAGAAAGTCCTCCAGGAATGGAAAAGATTATGAAGGTCATTCAGAGAGTCAAGTTCGAAAAACGCCAGCTGAGTCACCTACCCAAGCGGTAAGGCGGTTATCAGCAAAGGGCAGAAGATAGATCGGTGAGAGACATATAGCGAACTGAACCTTACGTAATCACTAGGGACAAGTCTGCGATGTCGCAACACGCGTCGTCGATTACAGCGAGCCGAGCATCTGGTGGAAGTTCGTAGAAGCATCCACGTCGTCGTCCTCGCCAACGTCTACGTTACCACCCGGCCACAAATGGCTGACGGATCACTTGGCGCACTACGGTAGCCACGCCCCTCGTAGGACTCTGGCAAGGCGCCAAAGCAGCCTGATTGATGGTTGACCGTAGAAAAAGCTTCCCTTCTCACGAGGTTCAGCCGACGACAGCGATGACCTTCCTGAGGTAGTGAATTGCGGTTAAGACAAGTGAAATCGGAACGGAAAAAGCCCAAAGACGCATGAGAACCACTCAGGTACGGTATATGTTCCTCTACGTGGTGAGTCGATTTGAAAGTGGCCACCGTCAAGGGTCAGTTAAACAAGTTCTTGTAAAGCTAGAATTTAGAGATGCTTCACCGACCTGGGAATGGGTCCAACGAGGAATGTGGGCGCGCAAAAATCTGAGGAGGGTTAGGAAAAGTGGAAGATAGAGGGTGATCAGGAAGAAGGTGATAATCTCGCTTGAGCTTCCAGCAGAATCCACGAATGGCCAACAACTAGGTGTATCATGGCATAATTGCCAAAGAAAGTCCACTTGTTCAAAGGTTCTGAAAGCTTGAAGACGAGGTCACAACTATGCTGGGCACCATCTGAACAGCGCCACCAATCTTCCGCGGCAAACTTTCTGATGTGATCCATCGACGACAACAGATGTTCTCAGAAACAACATTGGCGGAGACGATGATGAATGAATCACTGGATAAGATCGTTCGGGTGGGTCGGAGTGAACGGCAGTCTGTTAACGGCGCCGACCGCTCCTCTTAATACAGCGTACAGATCTCATTGCGATATCACGCCTATCATACGCTCATAACAAGCCAAACCTATCATTACAGTAATAGTGTCCCACTTCTAAGGTCTCTTTGGGAAGATGTTACTGCGTCGCTAGAATAAAAACTGCTGTAAATGCACAAAGTGATCAATTTTAGTAAATTTCACAAAAAAAATCTCCAGGTCTCGTTTCCAAATAGTGGGATTCACTATTCTGGCAGGATAGAGGATAAACTTCCTCACCCTGTTCCTGGAATGCGCCCAGCATTCGACGTCCATTCAAAATCGTATAAGAGGACCTTGAATGCATATGTGACCAATGCAATGACTTTCGCTGGTCAGCAGATGTAGAAGTCAGTCTTCCATCCCCTCAAACGAGTTTGATACCAGTTTTTCGACCTTCTAGGAATGGAAGCTCTGCATGGCTTAGGCGGGAATCTACCTGGGATTTGAACCGAGGGTCATAGTGCGCCACTTGCCACTACGCCACGTCTATTTTATCAACCCAAAAGTATATCAAATGACAATATTCAAACAAATTCTCGAAATGTCAACCACTCTCTCATACTCAAGCTTTCAAGCGAGTAATCACCGAGTTGGGGATGCGCCACCGCTAGTTTCGATTCGAATGGTTTGTATGCCTGCAAACATGATACTTTGTTGCTCTTTATTTTTCCTCTGAGTAGTTCAGGTTACGCTAGTCTATGTTCCCCCTATTTGAACATTGGCCAGATGATAGGGGATGAACAATCACCAACACTTTCTACGTTATCTACCACAAAATATTCCTGTGACATTCCGGAACATGCCCCCGACAATTTTTCAGCGATTTCACTGTGGACTAAAGACGAAAAAAAAAATCTTCGAAAGGATCCAATGAAATTCACCACAAGGGCTATTTTTCGAAATTTCTAGCCAAGAAATGCACAAAGGTTAATTTCCTGAAATTCAAGACCATTACATACGAATAAGAGAGATTGACAGCTAAAGCTGAGTCCCAATTATGTGCGTTTGCGCACCACCTCTAGCCAAAGATATCAAAATGAAAGGTTCTATGGCAAGGTAGTGAAAATCTATTACTATACTATGCGAAGAATAAAAGGGCCCTCAAGGATTTCCACTTATGCAACGATGAAGAGAAATAAGTAGCGCAAGTGAAAGAAAAAGGTGGGCATTTGCGTTAATTGGAAAGCCATAACAGGTTGCTAGAACAAAAAAAACTGTAGGACTATCTAAAACTAGAAAAGCGGACTTTCTAGTGAACGATTTTTGCTAATAGCACCTCTGTATTTTTCCAATAGTTCCTATGATGTCCAGCGTCCTGGTTGTTCCCGGCGAGGCGATTATATGGTGTGAGGCAGAGGTAGATGTAGATAAAGCAAAATGAAATTTCTCTTTACGGAGGCAAAAATTCTCATATCCCAAAAAAATCTGATCCTGACTACGGCTAAAGATGTGGAGGGAATGAATCCTCAAAAGCACAGCTCTCGGGTCCTCCCGAATTCTTGAGATAGGTGGGAGCGCATGACAACACTTGACTCTAGCATTTTATCGCTCAAATTTCCAACTACATAGCGGAGCTCAGGTAGTCAGGCGATAATGACAAAGGTCGAGAATGAGCCCGTAGAGGCTCACTCTCTCACTAAGCCGAGAAATAGCAGTGCATAACTTCAATTATCACAGAATGATTACAAAGCAGGTGAGTGCTGACAGAAAGAAGTAAAGGAATTCACCGAGGAACATTTTCACATAGAAGACTTTTATAACCGATACACTTGTTTTGCGTTGAAATTAGGGCTACAACTAGCTACGTAACGAGAAACTTTGCGTTGCGCATGCTTGGTCAAATGTATTGATAGTACACAGAAGAGGGTAAAAACTTCTGAGATCCTGTACGAGTTCGGGTCAAAGTGGATGGGTTCTTGGACGCCATTGTAAGAGCCTAGACACCTTTGAATGTCTGGACCTCTGTAGACTAGGATGCGGCTCTCTTTGTTTTCACGCCTAGAGCGATAGGACCGCTGGGATGAGCTAAGCAACCAGAATGATCCAATTTTCGCTTCACAGTTTACACAAGGACCTACGCAAAAGGGATAAGCCTAGGCCGGCTCTTCAGGAGTAAATGGCCAGCTGACATTATGATTGAAATGGTATGTATACTAAACGTGCTTTGGCCATCGGAGCGACTCGTAAACAGTCAACAATCACAACACGGTGCACTATTACAGATGCGAATATAAACTGCGAAATTGTAGGAGAGTAGGAGGGATATAGAGAAAAGAAGATAGCACCCTGAAGAGAAATTCAGGAATTCTGTCCGTTGGACAAAAGAAAAATCTTCCAGCGCTCCTTAAAGCTCCCAGTAATTCTTCACAAACCTCTAATTGTCCTCGCACATAGTGGTAACAATAGAGCGGTACCGTCTAACAAGACCTTATGCTACACAGCTTTAGCACCTAATCGGCACCTTGTTAGTGGAAGCAAGTCAGAGTGGCAGAGTGCTTTGCTCTGCTGATAATCCTCACTAATTGGTCTGTTAATGATAGGGACTTCCGATAGAGGCGGAACGTGGGTAATTAAGTTGAGTCATGATGCAGCTTTCGTGTATTCATCTGCTTGGAATCTCATTTTACAGTGTCATATAGCTGTAGGCTTGAAACCAAATATCAAGGGTTCTGTATGTTGGGGTTTGGGGTAAGGGGCGTTATGTGCTGCGCCATGCATACAGCTTCCAAGAAGAACCCGCCAACTACAAGGTGAAGGTGGATGGCTTCTAGGACCAAACGTATTCAGCTCCCTTACGTCCCTATAGTGGTGGTCTCGTAACATTTCGAGGAAGAATTTAAAGAAGAAGAAAGACTGAAGGTATAAAGATAAAGCATTTGTGTTCCTTCCAAAGATTCGAACTAAATAGGTGCCGAAAGCCAAAAAGGAGATAATGTTTCAAATGAAGAAATCCTCAAGTGTTCATTGTAATAAACTTAAAAATTTTCCTTTCATTTCATTTCATTTATTGACGCAGACAAAGTCCACGTGAGCTACAATCTACAACAAGTGAAGCATCAAGTAACACAACTCTCGCAAGTGTCATAACAGAAATAACTATAACAACTGGAATGTAGAGAAAAAAAAACAAACATGATGAGGCATTACGTGGCTAAAAGAAAAGAGAAAACAGTCAAAATTATGACGTTGATCAGGATTAGCTTGAAAGCGTGCAGGAATCCTCTCTAAGCATTTTTTCGGCCAAATTCTTAAGTGAGCGCAGAGAAATGTGCAAGTTGCCTACCTGGAGGATTTTGTTGAGAAAGGATATAACTCTGATAATTAACTATAATTGTGACGAACCTGAGTTCTAACAACCGGAGTTTTGATTTTAATAACACTACCTCTAGTTCTAGAAGCGACTTTAGTAAAGAAACTGCCGGCGTCAAGCTCAACTTTCCCGCTAAGAATTTTGAAAGCCATCACTATGTCATAAACCTTTCTTTTGACTAAGAGACTTGAAAGCGAAAAGATACGACGACGTTGTACCCCGTCAGGAATAAACTCATAACTCAAACCAGAACACCGCATAGCGAGTTTACGGGTAAAGCTATTCTGGACACTCTCTGAAAGACGAATGTCCTTTTCCTTGGAGGGAAAGAAAACTGTTGTCCCTGACTCAAGTATGGGTCTGACATACGTTTTATAAGCCTGTATGAGCGTTTTTGCTTCCGTGGAGCGGATAGCTCTGAATAGGTTGTAAGTTCTGAACATAGCCTTAGACACAATTTCTTTATAATGCTTTTCGAAAGAGAGCATATTATTGAATCTGAAGCCAAGATCACGTACATCAGTGACAACTTCCAGTTCATTCTCGCCCAATTTGTAGTTCATATTTACCTTGCACCTCCCTACGGAAAACACCTTAGTTTTGTCACCAGAGAGCGGCAGAGCCCACTTGGAAGACCAGCGTTCAATGGCACTAATCGCGGCTTGAACGTCATCCCGATCTTGTGAACTTTCAACAGCCTTGTAGACTTTTATATCATCAGCGTACATCAAACATGTTACTCCAAATTATAAAAATATGTAATCGAAGATAACTGGAATTGATGCAAGGGTGTAAGGGTAGCACAAATTATCTATTCAAAGATTTTCTCCGATAGCTCGAACTAGACAAAACAAACTTTCTGACTACTGAAGAGAGTGTGTATGAAACTAGCATGTAACCCAGAACACAGACCTCAAGTTTTCACCAAGTCAGGGAGAATGACCATAAAGGAGAACGAAAAAGCAAAACATAATGAAAAAAACTATCGAACACCGTAGAAAATTTTTGCGCTTGCAACTAAGACGACTTGTTATAATGTTGTGGGGAAGAAACTTGAAAAGACCCTAAATAGTTTGGGATGTAAGTAAGCGGGAAACTTGCCGACTCTAGCTATTGATGTGGGTCCTCCTTGAACGAGATGTGGGCATGTCGGTAAGAAGAGCGAAACTATCTGTGTGAAAGTAAAGGTAACAAGTACTAACAGGTGATTTTGCTGAGTCTGACATAGCACTGACAAGTGAGAACGTGTTCAAACACCCCTTCTTCCCGTTTTCTCATTCATCCCTTGAAAGGACCAACATGTATGATGGGTTGGTATCTTGCTTGACAATTTTTGACGGATTTTTCTAGCCGTGAACCTCCTCCTTCCAGCTTCCTTATATAGAGATAATCAGGAGCTCGATTATCGCAGGAATTACTTATGTATCTTTTTCTAAAGAAAATTTTTAAAAAATGGTTCGCTAAGGAATATCTTCGGAATCACTTCCCTTTCTCGAATTTTCTATGAGAAAAGAAAAGAGAAAGAAAAGAGAGAGAGAGAAAAAATCTAGAAATCATCTTTCTATTTTGGTGAAGAGTTCGTGGGAGAAGGATCAAACTTGGGGACGTCATTATGATCATTCCTTAGACGCTAAATATGGCTAAGAAACCCCGTATTACCTATTGAGAGCTAGCAACTCAAAATGAATACCTCACGATCAGCAAAGTGTACAGCCACATATAGTATACGCGATGATGAACCCCGACTGATGAGCTGGCGTTTGACCAGGTTGCTGGACGAGATTTCACGTGAAGCAAGGAGGTCGGAGGACACAGTGTACGGACGTGAAATGGTTAAAGACCTCTTGTCGGCATTGGCCATATGATCAAACAAATTCAGTACAGCATTTACGTCTGCTATGGTCGGTCTGGTCACTGGCTGGACAAGCACAATTACAGGAAAACGTTCTGAGCATGAATCTGGTGAGCGCATGATCAGGGATCTTGATTAAGTTCATCAAGAATTTGACATCTGGCGATATTCTCCAATATCGAATCCTATCAGAGGAAAAATCAGTGTTTTATTTATCACGTAATATTTGGAAGAGTAAGTGCTCAATACCACCGGGGCCACGAGGAATTCTCGAGTCCATTAGCAAGAAAGGGGGTTGTAGCTGATTTTTTTCCACAGCAGAAGTTTTGCGATATAATTACTGAAGATAAAGAAAAGAATAGTCCAAACAAGCTTTCTAAAGATCCAGCTGTTTAGTTCGCACAGATCGACACCCCATTACCTTCATGAGGTGTTGATAACCTCATAGAAAACCTCATTTTCATAAGAAAAACCCGTACAATATTTTCAATAATCGATCCTCCGTACAATAAACTTTAGAAGCAGCAACATTAGCAACAGCATAGCGGTTCTTATTCTAAGTCTCAGAAAAAAATTCAAATAATTCTTACAAGTTGAAAAAACTGAAAAAAAGATTGTACGGGTCATAAATGTCAGCACAAGCTATCAAAATCTTGCACAAAAAGTTCACAAGGGACAAATATGGTTCCTGAAAGCGTCATTATGAGCATGCCTCCGGAAGTGAAACTCCAGGCTGCTTACCTAGCCAAGAAACCAGGTATAAAAAGAAGTCGTGAGGTTATTAAATCAATGGAGGCCTAGAATGAAACGTCGCTCAAGAAATGGCATGCCATGTGATGTAGGTATTCAACGGTAAATCTTGAGCTCATTGATGCTTATGCTGAATGAAAATCGAAGCTGACCAGTCTTGCTAACAGAATTAGTAGGTAGAACAATGAAGGGGCGTCGGACTGTAAAATTGTTAGTCGAACAGACCATCACAACAAACTCTTAAATCTCAGTGAAGCTGAGGGGCAACAGTGCCATCTATGCGTGCGGATGATTTTCCTTCCCAAGAGAATTCTATGACGACTGCATGCACTTGCGATATCAATAAGTAAAAAGGATGCAAAATGCAGAAGATAATATCCGTCTAGTCTGAACCAATTAATACATCTGTAGAATAAGCCATGTCTACGACATATGCTCGGAATCGCAGCGAGATTCCAATGCACATTTGGCTTCCTCGATCACCGTTGAGCGACACATTTTTTTGGTGAAGAAGTAAACAAGTAAACAATTCCAAACGAACAAGATAATTGATTAGAAAAGTCCCCTTGCACTAACAATACCAAAGTTATAGCCCATTCTGAGGGATATAGAATGATATATGAAGATATTGTGATATAAGATATAGTAACAGCTAAACGAAACCTTTTGCTCGAAGCTTTTCCCATACAACTGCCTTCAGCACTTGTAATAGGATCAAATAAATCAAGGGATCCAAGGGATACATTCCAGCAGAGAGGCCCACCGAATGTCTTCCTAGTGGGAGAATATAGCTCAGCAGAGGATAAGGTGCTGATTCGAGCAGCGAAGGACGTCCTACCTCCGTCATGGTGCATGGTTCATTCCCGCCTTCAACCGGATTCCCTTCCGATTAGATGGGCGCCGTTTTCTGTGCGTGGCAGTTGACTGAGCCTGTCCAGAACAAACGCTAGTTGACGGTCAATCAAAATATTAGGCAGTAATCTGCATAAAATCCTCGCGGCCATCATACGGCCGCTCGACCTTCCCGCATTGGAAGCGGCAATGCTTTGTGGATGACGCAACGGAGGTCGCCGCGCTGTCCGTTTACCGTATCGCCATACACAAACAATGAAAACAATAACAGAGGCCCATTGAGAACTGCTGACAGATGACGATTTTGTTAGGGCGTTGGAAGTACATCGATTTTCACGATTGTTCCGCTGTTTCCATGCACGTAAGAGAGTCAAGCACTAAAGAGAAGTCACTTGTCAGAGTGCGCTACTACGGTATGTACGCGGCCCTTGGATCGTTCCCCACCGAAGCTTCAAGTGTTCCTCCAATTCGAAGACGTCCTGATGGACTTGAGCTAATCTGACTGGGTAAAAAAGAGGCTTCAGACTTTAAGGGTTAAACAAATATGATATCAAATATCATCAGGATGGAAGATGAGGGAAGAAAAACCGAATGTGTGGGACCCCAAAACAATGAACCATCGTTGAACATCTTTTACTGCACCATATGGAAACGATACAACGACGAGTTGCAATGAGCGAGTTTTCCCAAGTGGCATTTACCTGATTACTCTGTTGCTTACCTGTGATTATCATTGAGTCATTAGGCACGTTTCTCCATAGGTATCACTTTGAAGTGGCATCAGTGCAACTACTACTCTTTATGCCGTTTATGTTCTTGCACTCCTAACCAACTAGTTTTTCTACAGAGATTTGAATAGTATTGTAACACAAAACAATAACAAAAAACAACTTAGTGTGACAAAGAAATCAAATAAATAATACAATAAATTAACCATTCAGTACAGTAATAATTAAACACTCTAGGACACAAACACTTCGACACTAATCTTTCCATCCCACCGATGACTTGAAAGTCTTACCTACTCCTTCCCGAGGGATTCAGATAGGATCGCCGTGATTAACACAACACAGATATAACATAATTAAATAATATAGGAATTTAAATAAATATTGTAATGATTAAGTTATGCAGTAAAGATACGAATATAGAAAAGTGGAAGAATATTTTGTGATATGGATTTATGAGCCCGCTTGATTTCCTCTTTTGACTCTTGGTGAAGCCTCTGAATAGCCGCTGACTTTCCACGTCCTACCCCCCCCCCCCCTTCCCCTTGTTGATTGATTCGAATTGAGCTTCTAGAATCATACCACTGCCTTCCACTACACAACTCTTTTATCAGTTTAAAAACCGTCATTTCTGGTTAGTAACACTTAACAGCGAAAAGTTTAAACAGTACATATCTTTCGGGCGAAAAGTTCAGGTTCCAGGCGAGTTTTCCAGAACAGCCCATAAAAATTCATCACTGACAGTGATTGAGAACGCCAGGTTAGCTAGTTGACGAAAGGTGAGAAAAACGTGACAAGCGATGATGAGTGAGATGTGCTTGTGGCGCAGTGGCAGAAATCACTGCATAACTTTTATGAAGCTTATATATTCTACTCGTATTTATTCATTCATTTCGACAGCCAAATTTGCTTTATTAATATTTCGTTGTTTAGCCTATTTGAATTATCAATTCACCGAGAGCATAATATTATTCATCCATCTGAAACTCCAGGACACTCCTGCCAGAGGTTTTCAGTCTTTTAGACTCCGATGAGCTGGCACCCATATATTTTCTGAGACAGAAGACACCAATCCAACAACTTCCCTCTGCCGTTTACATAGAAGAGAAACTTCTCGAAATCTGAGAACAGTTTTCACTATTGAGAAAGAGTTCTTCACAGAAATTTAAAAACGTGCCCGTAGAGGTAAGGAAAGTAAAAACAAACAAGGACTAAGTCATGTACTGTACGGATTTCGAACTATCGATGGGCGTGATAGGGCTATGAAATCGAAAGAATGTGAGTCAGTGGCACGCCCATTGAAGATTTTCAGTGACCAAAAAATACAGGTAACCTAGCAGTGAAAATACAAAAGAAACGGGAGTATGAAATTGAAAAGAGGGAATAGCAAATAGCAGATATTTCGACGCAACTTCAGATATGTAAGATAGAAAAATCAAAGCAAATAGAATGAGATAGAACATGAAAATAACTATGAACCATAGCTAATAGGCTGGAATCTCGAATGAGGAAAACCTAGAGTTTTTCTCCAGGTCTTTAGAGTCTACTAGCACCCTATTAGCTGCCAGAAAGTATTTTAGGCTAGTGAACTTATACATTTGACCCACTTTTTGGATTTCAACTAGAATCATATTTGAGTATCAATTTCGCAAGAGGATAACCACTCTACTTCCGTAGTTAGCACGCCAACCATAGGATTTATAAAAGCGTTGTCATCACGGATAATTAGGATTGTTATTTTTACCTTATGTCCGCGACCCAAAACCACTGGAACGACACTGGAACGCCCCGCCCTTGATTTTTTATATTTCGGGAAAACCATGGACGTGAATTGAAGTTGAAGAGCTCTTTTACAGATCTCTCCTGACACAGGAAGTCGATGATTTCAATCTCTTGCTCTGACGACTATTCTAAGGCAGATTGATAGAGTCCCGCTTGAACAGTTGTCTCCCTCGTGTTTGATTATTGATTACTTTTTTATTCTATTTTAAAAGACAGCTGCAAACAGGCGGTACATCACCGTTAGCTTCAAACTTGCAAGCAGATAAAGAAGCATTCAAATCTCAAAAAATGAATAAACAATAAAACAACTCTTCAATAACAAGGAGATTCTGGGTTATCATCCCAGAAAACGGTATATACTGTGGAGGTACTGCGATAAAAACCAAAACGAAAATTTTCATTCAAGAACCAACTAAATGGGAACAAATCTAATTCCCTGGTAGGAACATCTATTCAGCTACAGGTGTATTCTTGGTTTTGAGTCAACTGGGAGGCAGATTTGTCTCTCAGGGTGAAATGAGCCTATAAACTAATGAATGATAAGATGAAAACAGCCCCTCCTATCGTAGAAAGAATCTGAAACCTACAGAAAAGGTATGTGTTGATGAATCCTCCAACTATCATTTTCAAATTTTCCCGTTTCAAAATGTGGTAATCCATAACTCCCACTTCAAAGTGTGGTAACCCATAACCCGCACATGAAAACGAGGTGGACATAATGTTGTGCTGCTGAACTCAATCACACTCACTACCAAGTTCATTCCCTAGTAGGAAAATATGAGATTTAGAAAGATCTCACAACAGAAATGAGCAGGATTAGCAAAAAATTAAAACAAATTACTTATAACAGGTGTAGGAGCGATAGTATCGATTGAAAGATGGAAAGTCCCAGGTGTAATATCTTTCCATTTGCTCGATAAAATCGATAAGTGGAAACGTTAGAGCTGAAATTTTCAGTTAGAAAAGTGACAGGAACGTTTTAATCCGTTCTTACATCGGGCAACAACAACAACTGCTAAGGACGATCGCCTGGTCGCTTGCTCAAAGGCGCAGGGGGTGGTTGCTGGGAAAATTTCTGATGATTAAACAACACCAGCACATCAGAGATTAACTTTGCAGATTAATCCAAGGATTAATCTGACCAACTCTGGACGAGCTGAATGAATTAATCTTTCTGATGGATGAACAAAATGAACCAGCATTATAATGAAGCTGGTTTTCTTCGATTTTTCTTGTGTCTTCCTTCCTTTTCGGTGATTCAAGCCTATGAGATCGATCTTGAGAGCATCTTAGTATGTTAGAAAGTTTTACTGAGCCATTTATTTGCAAAATTGGCTAAGCTCACGGGTATTTTCACAAAAGCACCTTCGACTCAAACTTGGACAATTGTTTCATTCTGTTAGAAGTACCTCCATTTGGGGATCCAAATTTGTCCTATCCCTAATAAATCACTAATAATAATAATAATATTACATCACAACTAGAAAATACATTTGGAAAATCATGCAACACCGCTTTGAACATGGAAAGCTGGCTGTTTTGCTGATATCCGATATCGGAATATGGTGTGTATTCTGCTCGATGTGATTGTGCTTCGCCGCTGATTAAGCGGCGATCAGTGGTAACTGGCTCTAATGGATAATTCAAGGCTAATCACCTTAATGAAGCAATTACAACTTAAGCCATCATGATAGTGTTACTCTGTTAATTCCGCTGAAACTGAAAGTATAAACGGGTACCGAGAAAAAACGATTACCTATCGCCCTAATGAGAGACCAAATAGAATCCAAGCTAGCACAGCAAAATACCAATAGGTTCGTAAGTAGAGGTGATAGGACCAACAGACAATGTAGATGATACAGTTGATAAAATCCTCTCAGTGCCCCTTCGCAGGTATGCGGCTTTTTCGTGAAAGACGAACATGGTCATAGCCATGACGAAGCCCTGGCAGAGATCTACAGGGAGGGCCCAGGCAGTTTACAAAAACGAAAGGAAAATCTGAAGGCGAAGTAGTGGATATTTTAAAGTTGAAAAATCTCGTCATTCATTGGGGAAGTGTATTGTTTACTGTAATGCGCTAGCTGTTTATTCACTACATCCACAACATTTTGCCTGGTTCTACTTTCGTTCTAAAATGGACATAAGCTCAGGTGAGGGCAAACTGTTAGAAGACGAAAATGTTAAAAATTAGAAAAGCTCAAAAAAATCGGTCATTAATAAAAAGTAGCCAAAGCAATACTCGTTCCACTGACTCACACAAAAAGATTTGAAATTATAATTTCTATGATATATAATGAAATCATTCAATCGCAGGACCACATTAACCGGCTATGGATCAGGTCATTCAATAGAAGAGTCTTGAAAAAGGGCAAAAACGAAATTCCCTCCCAACTCAGAACATTATGGAAGTAGAATAGAACAAAAGGTGTAATAGAGTTGACAGAAATCTATTGAATTTGGAAGGAAACCTGTTTTAGAAACCAAATTCGCCAAATTCCTTATTTCTTCTCCAACGTTCAGGTCTAGACAATCAGCCATAACCATTGCATCTTCGAAAAATCTAACAATTACTAACTGACTGACAATGAATGACTAGTATTCACGCCTCACTGACCATCTAAAAGCATATAAACAATGAATGATGAAGTAAACAAATGGATCAATATCAAATTTAGAAAATCAGTAGTGAATTTAGCAAAAAAAACCATTCATGAAAGAGTTCATCAGCACGAGGATCTAAAAGAGGGAGACCATTGTCACTAGCAAATTTGCCATTGTAATTTCCGGTAAGGTTTTTCTCCATTGACCACTTTTAATCTCGAGTGAGGGCCCCTTTACCTTCATCCCCATTCCTCTCAATGAACGCAACCCTTCTTGATAGAATTACCCTCGAGACGTCCGGTATCTACTTACATATCGAAGACTATTTCTCTAAGTTTAAGTTAGACATGCCCTATTCCATTTCAAGATGACTGCCCACACCCGAACGATTGGGGTGCCTCAAACAACCTATCCGATCTCCGAAATATTCACGGAAGTGTTCTCTTCAAAATCCATTCCCTTGTTCGTCAAAACATTCCAGATTCTTATGGAATCCACAATTCTTTGTGTCGTATTGGGTCAACTGTTCGAACTGCTTGAAAACGTTGCCAATTATCGAGTATTGTCAAAGAGTTCAAGGAGTCACCACGGACGGACATCGTTTAACTCACCAAACTAACGGGTGAAATGACCTTCCGGAGCCTTTTAACTGAACGTAATCGTCGTCAACCACAAACCTAGCCGAAACGATTGCGGTTAAATGACACTGACAAAGGATTGAGACGTATTCCCAGGATTCCGGATCCTTCAACCTTCAAAATTACCGTTATCGGGTACTCACAAAAGGATTGTTCTCCTGCGAAAAATAGTGCAGCCTCCCTACGTCGGCCTAAAATTTAAAGGGGTCTTTATTAAGATCTCGAACAAAGAACTATCTGTAAAGTGTAGCCCTAAGGTGATAATGCATTCGGGTCATTTTTCCAGATATGGCTAATGTATGTCTCACCAGAGCTCCACAATTACAGTAACACAGACAAAGGCAAGGCGGCTGCTTTCAAAGGGAATTAGCATCTACTAAGTCCAAGAGGGTCGAGCGTAAAGGGCAGCTGAAAGCGTCTTGTCGGATTGAGCCAATATCTCAAACAGAAGGGAGCTTCCCATGATGAATTCACAGAGATTTATATGTATAGAAAGGGATCAGGAAATATTTCCAATCCAGGAATGAAAAAAAACAGGGGACTTCTTCAAAAATCTGTGAACTAATAAAAACTAATAGATAAGGGACGTACTGTGAGGCCACACACCATTGAAAAGAGAAGAAAAAACAGCATAGTACCAAAGATAAGAGTGAGGAAGCGTGAATTTCACTAGTATGCGTAATGCATTCCACTTTTATTTTGAACATAGGAGTAGGTTTGGGAGCTAATTAGTCCATCCACTGATAAAATGGTTGCTTGATTGATACTACTACAATTATAGACAAGCTCAGAATCATATTACTAATATCGTAGATTTTATTTTGATTCCCTAGGAACTTTTATGAGCTAAACAGCCGTTTTTCTCCATCTCCTACAAGGTCGAGCAAGGATAACTGAGTGCGCCTCTCTCAGTCTGCATAATCGAAGTGCCTAATGAGTGAATATCATTACTCAACCCATTCCTACAGAAACCATTCTATTCTTATGTAGAGGAACTCCTACCTCAAAAGGGAGTCGAATACATGTGCATAATTTGAACAATAGGAAACTTTCGGACTGACTTATTGACCGTAATCTCACTTACGATTAGTCGAGTTTCGGGTACCAAGAGCACAAGAAATCGGGTATGGCAGGCAGATAACAGTCAATCCTCTACAAAGCATTATCTTCAAAACTTTCCGAGAAAACACTTTACAATGGTCCACGAATCTGAAAAAACTCTCGCCTTAAGCTCATGCAAAAACTCACAGTATCGAATATCCGATTGTGAAAGCTCTTTATACCTTCTAACAGCAAAACATCGAAACCAGTCGGTATAAATCTTTCCGAAATCGGCAGCAGAATGGGTAAAGTCCCATGATATTCAGGAAGCTCATAGCGCCTTCACATATAAGGGGAAAATAGCACTCTGGTTAATTGAGACTGAAAAGTTTTTGAGAATATTCATGGAATCAATGGCGTGTAGAATGATTAATTATGGGCAAACTTCCCGGATGCGCCACGTATTCATGTCAAGTTATAATTTCAAAAGTGTCCAATTACATTCATGGCCAAGACGAAGTTCCTTTGTCTTTTTGTCATTTGAGACGACTCGAATCAATTACTCGATACTGACAGGTGTGAAGAAGCAAGGAGGGGTCATTGTACCTGTGAACAGAGTCATAGCTGCCCTCCCGTCCATTACACTAACTCGGTTGAAGGAAAATGAAAGAAAAATGACCTGAATATAGATTCACTATTATTTGGCTTTTTTACAAATCACATATATTTTATATGAATTTTATTGATTTGTAAGCAGGAAAGAAGCAGAGCATGGAAGAACTGAACCACAACGGTCTCAAGATATATGGCTTTAAGAAATCACTCAATGTTGGTTCAAATAATACCTCTTGAGGCCGGTGAAGGCTTAACCATCACCCAGGTACTATTTAGGCCCTCTAGATAGGGCAGAAACAAAGTTTAGGCGTCTATGGAAATCAAAATCAAACAGTAGCATATCAATGGCAATTCAACACCGCCACATGGAACACCACTGGCTGCGCTCATCCAACAAATCATTCAACTGCCTTTTATCTATTATCCAAAGGGATTCTGTGAGCAGGCACAATGTTGCAATCGTACAATGGGGTTTCAGCCTATGCAACAGCACTGTTCGAAAAATCCTATACACACATATTCATCAATACATACCAAGCTTAGCATCGACATGAAAACGCGAACATACAAAAAGTATTTCATAAATTTCGTATAGAACATTCTGGATTACATAAGTAGTCATCACAGTCTGATAGGAGAATCGCCGGGCAAAAAGTCCGTCAGAGACGCAGAATTGAGACTCTGCTTCTCATAGGTTTTACCTTCATCGGATGGAAGGAAGATGTATGTCGAAATAAACTGGTGAAGACTGGACAAGAAGACGTTCACTACTTTTTCCAAAACCCACTTCCAAACGGCTTTGATCACCATACGAATTCCGTCAAAAGGCTTCGATTTCATCCAATGGGGTTGAGATGATTCAAAACCAACTATGTGGCCTGGTAAGGGTTTAAAGCTGTACGAAAAGAGATATAAATATTCCTTTATCCCATCTTTTTTAGTGTTCATATTGACTTACTGGTAGTGCGATGAAAAGTAATTATTGGTCATCAAAATAACTAATAAATAAAAGTATAATACATTAGAAATATTCAGGAGTCTAATGCAAATCGATGTGGCCCTCAGTGCGCTCAATGACAGCGAATTAATGAGCAAATTACACTAAGCGGGCGAGAAGATATCCCGCTTAGCACTTTGTCATCACAAAAAAATCACGTGCTCTTCTTGGCTCACTCATTTCTGGGGTAGCCAGTAACTTCTGGGAAACGAATGGAATAAAATAGAATGCTAACGCTGATTTCAGCTCTCTTCGAGATGCGCCCTGCTTTTGACTGCCACTCAGAATCGTACTAGTGATTGAAACCGTTACCGGAAGATGCATTGGTATTATGAGAATCAGTTGATGTACAGATTGGATTGACTACACTGTCAAAGGAATCTACTAACTACTGAACCCTGGAAAAGTGGAACTGGTAGGAAAACTGGATAAAACTCGGGCCATGGATGGAATCCCGAAGCATTGGTGCGCGATAAGGAAGCCCTTCTCTATGTCCCCCTGATTTCTTCCAGAATATTTTAAAAAACTGTAAATCAAAAGCAGTAATTGTTCAATGAGGACATGGCAGCGCTCATAAGCTCAGTGTTTCCAGAAGAATAGCCAATAGCTAGAAGCACCATTGAAAATAAACAAAGGAAAGAAGAAAAACCAAAACGAAGAGGCATGACAGCCGACTTTTGGTGAAAACAACCAGACGATATTAAGTGATTAAAGCTTAAAACGTCAATCTTAAAGCCAGTTTAAATGTGTCTGCATCACCGATAGGAATGACGCGTTTTATTACAATTGACACATTCTGAGTACCCGTTAAACCACAAAGGCTCAGGCTGTTGATTCATAACTAAAGAGTTGGCACTCTCAGAAAGTTGTAATTAAGCAATTAGATGTGAATCATCAACCCAATTCAGAGACGATGAGCCTAAATTGAGAGGCTAGTCAATTCAGCCACAACTTTTAACTTCTAAACAGGTTTTCCAACTATTCTCCGTTGCTCGCAAAGACATATTTGGTCTATACCAATGACATAGAGATCCCAAATACCAGGTTGATGCATATTTATTGCGGATTTTTTGCAACAAATTTTGTTCGAAGAAATGATAAAAATTCTGAACAAAATCATGTTCAAATAATTGATTCCAAAGGCGAAGAAGTTTCACCCTCGAAGGTGATCCACGCTTTGACATCAGCCATCAAGTCATCCAAACCGTCGTAGCTTCTATCCCTTAGCCAGATTTTCAACGAACGGTTGGCGTGATAACCCATAAAAGTTTCTGCCGGGGAATATGGTAGTTTCACAAGCAGATCCCATTTCTTGGTTGGCTTTGGCTAGTTGTTCCATCGCCAAGAAGTTATTGAGATCGCGGAATGACCCTGCCACCTTCCAACTTTTCTCGAAGTAATTTAACACATAATTTTGCGAATATGTGAATGTTTTTCAAGTGTATTTCTGTAGAGGAAATCATGGAGATCATTTCTATAAAAAGCCCAAACCCAATGTTCAAAATATATCGAGAGAAAAGAAGCCGCGAAAAAAATTGCAATATTTATGCATCAACCTAATAATATTCATCAGTAAGCCTCCATTCTTATTCCCAGGGGAACTAGTCAGCCAGCCAGCTTACGGAGCTTCCGATTAGCCTTGACTGGAGCTACGATTCTTGCCACCACATTAACTTCTTTTCTAGGAAATACTATACCGCTTATATGCTTACTTAAATGGAAGAGAGCGTGTAATAACTTTACAAATTATTTTTAATTCATAGATAAATAGTAGCCAGACCAGGTTGAATTATCCGAAACCTTTTTTTTCTGTGGAAAAAAATCCGTAAGGAAAGACACGTATTACAAACAAGTTAGTACTACACTGAGAAAGGCACAAATGATGACGGAAAGACAAATTGTTTCCGATTATCGAAACGAATTTCCTTTATCGGAACTTTAATGAACGCTCACTGACTTTTCTTACAAACATCGGGTTGGCAACTGAGTAATTCTGTATATTCCGAGAAAAACATTTACCTTTTTTTCACAAAACAGGAAATATTTGTCCACTTGTATATTGACCATAAAATACCCAGGTATCTGTTCAATAAATATAAATCTTTCTAGAAGACGGGTGGTTACTTTTTGAAGGAAATGTTTGGAGTACCGATGCGGGCTTACTTAGTTGCCAACCTAATAGAATTGAACAGGATTACTGATAAAATGACAAAATCAAAACAAATAATGACAATAGTCGATCAATAGCTGTTGCAGCAATAGCAGTCAAAGAGACAGCAGTTGCGGAATGTGTATGATGTAATATATCTCGTTAAAAGCAAAGCGATAACGATAAATGGATCGATACGAGGCGTCGGCTGTCGGGAGTAGATCAAAACCTGGCAAGAATCAATCAATAAAGCTTCAAGGTTCACTGATTCGATAGAAGTATGTGTCAAATCGGTGTTCATATCCACCTATTACACTGTGAAGTGTTCATGAACAGGCGCTCCGAGCTGAGCCAGGTGAAGATGCGTGTTCCCCCTGGGAGTACGAATCATATGCAGATATTGGAAGTTGATAGTGGCTGTAGTTGATCGGTCTCTACTAAGAGTAAGCCAGGCACACGAATACCATCTGAAATCTCCGATCGGAAAGGGAAAAGCAGTACGGGAAGCTGGTTCCCACAGTAGACAACTAGAGACCCTAGCTCTGCTTATGCTCTTGCCTGAGGTTTTTTTCAATGTGCCACAACGATTCATCTCCTTGTGCATTCAAATAGTAAAAGTGGAATTGAAGTTGTCTGCGAAAATCTGGGTCCTTTGGGGTGCGGTACAGTAGGAACGAAATGGTCGCGCGCGGCGAAGGCCACGTCGCGCGCGAAGGAATGTAGCAGAGTGCAACAGAAAGTAAGAAATACAGGAACAAAAGGACTAACGGTAGAATCATGCCGAAAGTAATAATCGCATAGCGAATGAGATGTCTGAAGAACCTTAGAACTGTTATAATAAGGCAAATGGTCCGCGGCAGCCGTTTGCGGCGGATCGATTATACGGAACCGTACCTACAGCCCGTTGCCCGGTCCTTTGCCTTCCATTCCCCTATGAGGTCACTGTAAGAACCGCTTTCCCATGCTGTGCTTTCCTTCCTGTGGGCTCTGGAGCAAGTTCTAGGTACCCAATTTTGTTCAGACCACTATTTCAGTGAGTTTTATACTCCCCACAACCCTTGTGCCGAACAATCGACGCCGTCACAATGGGAGGCAAGTTCTGCACGGACCAGTTCTTATCCTCGCAGTTCGTCTTACCCACAACACTGTTTCGCTGAAACTTTCGCCAAAAGAAGAGCTCGGAGTGATCATTTCAAATAGCTTTTAGTCTATTGAGGCTCACAACCTTCCCCATTTCGCATCAAAATTCGCTTTTTGAGTTTTGTCAAAAGTGGAGTTCACCACAAAAATATATCACGCTCACATCATGTAGCAGTCTAGCGAACAGAAGTATAAATGGCCGAACTCATGTTCCTCGTATTGCCACGTTGCTGATGCTTTAAAGCCCGTGCGACGTTACAGCCCAACTACCCCTATCGATTAGTCGCGGGCGTGGCCTAGCCCACGAGCGTCGAGCGTTGACGCGAAGTCTGAAAGGAACAATGACATGCATGACATGACAACGCCACCTACTTAGCTAAGCACAGGCAACAGGACGACTCTATTCAAATCATCCCTGTCCCTGCTCTTATTCTTTCAATAATTCAATTTGACTACACAAAAGTAATCAGGATTTATGAACTTTTAGCAAATATTTTTCTTACAACTTGCAAAAGGACGAATGCAAATAGGAGCGACAATAACCAGCAAGAAGTAGGGACTCAATTCATCTCAAACGACAAAGAAAGCTTTGTTCACTCAATAAAGCTTGTTCATCCACTAAGATGCTTTTAATTAACTCTTCCTTGCTAGGAAAAGCCAGAACTGCCATTTCTCAAACTCAAGAAGCGTCTGAGAAAGTTTTTGATTTCAGCCTTGCCTAGAGAGACCCATCTTCTAAGTTCATTACTGAGCCAGTTTACTGATATTGCAGACGCTGATAAACGAGAAATGAAATTATTTAATTAATTTCAATATCACAATAAAATCGAATGAATACAGGGTAGCATGAAAATCAGCATAGAGATTTGTTCTTCAACGTGTATTTCGGCATACAGAATACGGCATCTACTGGGCGTAGCCTATCATCACCCAACAGTGACAAACCTGCGATGCCGAAGAGCGTGTGGAACGGGTCTGGCTGAATATATATTTTGGAGACAGTTCAGGAGAAGTCCTTAGAGACCTACAGTAAAGACTCCGTAAAACCTACACAATCGCCTGGTCGATCTGCAAAGCCACCCGTCTCATCGTCTTGACAAGCATAAATGAATTTGATGAGATCATTCTGAAATAGACTTCGAAAAAAACTTCAAAATCAAAACAAAGTTTCAAAGTGATTGAAAGCTCAGAAATATAATGTAGAATGTTATGCCGCCAAACGTCACTCTTACCCTAATGAAATCCCTATGCGAACCTCTCCAAGATATTTCCCATAATGAACTTGAACAGATCGCTTTTTCCCGATTTTCAGCTGAGCCTTTACACTCAATTTATGCTCTCACCCGTGATAAAAAAAGATCGCCAAATTTCCTTTTTCAATTGTCGCCACTCCTACATTCTTAATGCCAAGAATATCAGTTACCATCTATTCCGTCAGAACAATCAATCAGTATAGTCTCTTTCTGGCAAAAAATTGGCTCAGTTCTCACTCATTTTCCCTCAAAGCTTACACTTATATTACAAAGGAGTCGAAAAAAAAGTCTGACAATAATTCGCAAAGCTGAAACCGACCTTATCAACCCAGTCAAGTCGACCGAGCATAGCCAATGAAGCGAGCACCCACCACGAATAGCAAACGTCTGGTAGTTTTTCAGGACGCCCTACACGATTCTATTAAGTACTATTAATTCCAGTGTACTGATTGTGAAGATATCCACGAGTGCCAGCATTTTCTCGTTTCGCCTCAGTCTATAGATGGTGAAGGTACATGTGATATCAATCGAAAGCCTACCCACACTTTACATTAAAGAATTTTTCGCGCTTCCCCTCATATTAAAGAAGTGAGTTACAGTTGAAGTTACTTTGTGTTCTCCCTTCAATGTCTTAAGGAACCTCCAAGCACAAGAATAACAAGTTTCTAGGATTTCTAAAAGCAAAATAGTGGCAGAGGTCAAAATTTTTCCGAAATTTTCACCATTTAGTCCACCACTACCGCACTGTCGTTGAGCTAGCCACTCAGCAGTTCGATCCCTATCAATTGATTCGAGACGACGAGCAATGCATAAAGTTCCAAGGCAACAGTACACCTAAGCAATCTGGATCATGATAATTCTTGCCAACAAAAGCAAGTTTTCACTAGGAAAAACCCAAAACTGTGAATTTAGAAACTAGAAGCGTTTACCTGGCCAGCATGACTCTCTGATCTCGGTCGGGTTCCAAAACCACCGTCAAAATTGTAGCAACTTAACACGTACTGAACAGCCTTTTCGAGATCAATTACGTGCAGCCTGTCGATAAGGAACAGGGTGGCAACAGCACAGAAGGAGAATCGTGTGTCCACTTCATCTGAATGTGCCTCATTAGCCATGAACACATTGTTCTAAGTTTGACTAGTTTTCCGAGAACGTTGCGAGAAAGGGAGTTTTATCAGAGGCTAGCATTAAAAGCGGTCACAGGTGAGGAATTTCGCTATGCTATCTACCTACTTGACACATCTTCATCGAAACCTACTCGATACATCTCCACCGAAACTACCATCTTCATTTTGTAGCCGACGGACATATTCAGCAATAGAATCCAGGTCAAATTTATCCAGTGCATCGTACATTATTAGAATCTGAATAACTCCCGTTGTAGAAGCACAAAAACAATGACGAGGAAACTTCAAGAAAAAAAACTCGGAAAGTTCATACTTGCACCGCGCTCAAGGTGTGGAGTAGATGGCTGTCATGGTGCAATGCAGGCGCAAAACCGCCATCAGATCGCTGACACTCTTTGATGTATTCTACAATGGCATCCTGATCCAGAGCGTCAGGCTACAAATAGAAATGATCAAATCCACCCATGGGATGGCGGTGTTGGTTGCTTAATCCGCGCCTTCCTTACTTGTCTGCTGAGTTATTGTTAAATACCAAGCTTTATCCCATTCCTATTGGATTCTACACCAACAGCAGCTACTAATCATGAGCGAACAATCAAACCAAGAGAGGAAATGTTACCTTATTTTGTATGCACAGCGAACTCACACACCAGTAAACTCCGCTTAGACGCAATGGCTCAGCCATGATGTACTCCTGAAAAAAGAAAAATTAACACTTATAGAATGCTATACTCCTAATTCGTGCTTCATATTCAAATGAGAACCTAGTGGTTTCGCCAAGCCCGATTCGCATAAATGTGAAACAAGTTGCGTTCAAGGGAGGTACGAAGGACTACATATCTTTTCCTCAAATTTGAGCCTTAGCATAAAATCATTTCATGGAGATCCAAAATTTACAAAAATGGCAAGCCAGGCTATGCTCAACCCACAGCGTAACGACTTCAATGTTGCAGTTTACATAGATGTCTTACAATTTGCCGACGCGAAAAATGAAGCAAAATAGGCTATTCGAAACTGTTTGATGGAGATAATCGAATTCACTCACATAGGAATCTTTTTTCTTTTCAAAATTCGTGATGAAGTCTGCATGTATATTCGGCAGTAAACTCCTAGGAGCTGTAGAAGGGAGATCGACGTCTTTCCGTGCAATGTCAAGAAAGCCCGCAAATGACTAAACACAGTAAAAAAAATCTGAAATCAGTCAGGAATGGTACTCATTCAAAAAAAAAAACCAACCATTGTGAAGCCTTTTCGAGGTGTCAAGAAGCAACCTTCCCTTCCTACAAAAAAACTTCAAGTTGATTAGGTGCTACATGCTATCGTTATGAAATGAGAATTAGGATACAACCATAGTGTGACATGATCAGAAAACATTAAATAATTTTTATTCAATATTAATACTCTGGAAAGGCATTAAGGAGAAATTGTAAAATTAACCGTACTTATTAGTGGACTAAAATTACATTTCATCCGGCATCGTAAGCATTTTTCGAAGCAAGGCATGGAAAGTATTAGCAAACACATGGGCTTCATTATTATACATACACGTATTAACAAAAAAATTAATGGTTGCTCACAGTAAATTAAAAACAAAAATTAGAGATTTTCAATCATTTTCGATTAATTAGGGTACTGGAAGACTATGTAATGGCTTACAGAAACAATAACAAGAACCGAACCAAGAAGTACAGGCATTTCAGGCAATGAATGGTAGCGGGCATTTAGTGAGTACGACTATAAGCGTACCTACTCCTCAAATAAGGGTTGTAAGGCGTCATGTCGCCTTTTCGCCACTCTGACCATAGAATTTTGGCAAGGAAAGCATGGAAGGCGATTAACAACAACACTGAAAACAAAAATTGAGCACCGTGACACCGCAGAATTGAAAAAACTCTCAGAATGACAAGCATGCAGCAATGGGTTCCGATGCATCAAACTCAATGCTACCTGGATGCGTGAGTAGTACTCCAGCAGCTAAGCAAGCTACGAGAAAACAAGGCTTCATCACTATATGGAGCCCACAACATTCTGCGTTTATTACATGGCAACAAGGAAGATGTAAAAAGGAAAATGCAGCAAATATGGAAACAGGAGCCTTTCTTGTTTGAAAAATTCATTAGAGGGAGGCTTTTATTGGGAAGTCTTCTCCTTTTCATAAAAGAATTTGAATGTCACGAAGCCTACAGTGACAATCGAAGTGACTTTTCACACATCGAAGCCTTCCCTCTAATGAATCTGGTGCCCCAAAGTCAAAGTTAGGGTGAATGTTGGTGTGGTAGTCTCGATTCCGGAGAAAGGAAACCGCACATAATCTTTCTTATCCGTAAACACAGCACGAGGTGCGCAAAAGAACGCCTCCCTCCCTGGTTCCGAAGATATTCCCTTCCATTATCTTCTTGACGATCTTTGCAAACAACCAATTTACTCAGAACCTTCTTTCCCTCATCAGTGCGTACAATGTTAAGCGAACGAAACATTCTCCCCTGCTGGGAACTCAAACCGTGATAAGCAAATAAGCAACCACTCACCTAGAATAAACCAAAACCATGCCGGCAATCCACCCATAGAAGTACCATGCCGATGCAGAGCGAGGAGCTCGCTTTCATGAGCAGGAGCCGACATTACCTCAGAAACGTGGATTGTCGACCTAAACAGCGCCGTCAATGTGTTGTGCATCCCACTTCCAAATCGAAGTGCTTACCGTAATTGCTCTAAATGTTTCCGGCTTGTTGCAATATACAGAATACTGGTCTCTGGTTTGGTAATCTAAACGGATTATTATATGCACTTGGAATCCCATCACAGAAAAGACCTTCATACCTTGATAGGTATCTTCACTGGTGTTTTGCTGAGTGTAATCGGCTCCCCCAAGCAACCACCTCCACAGGCGTATAATGTGTTCGTTGCTGACACCTACAAAGTAACACCCTGAGCAACTTTTTCTCATATATGAGCTATTCAAAACAAAAAGACCGCGTAGTTACCGGATAAAGTCTCCAGAGCCGCTTTGATAAACACAAAAGTATATACACAGTATTTGTTTCAGCCATTACCTCAAAGTAGGGTGTATTGTCATCATCAATGCGCACACGAGCGCTAGCATCGGCCACCCCGATTCCAATCGGCAAGCCTCCGAACGCTATTTCACGGTGAAGATCGGAAACCGATAGCGCAACTTCTAGATGGGAGTCATGATATGACGCAGCGGAGAGCGAAAGAGTAAATGCCTGAATGTAAACCGAAAGCAATTAATCTTCGCATATAGAAAATTGGGAACCTCACCTGAGCAAGTCCTGTAGCCCCCGACTTCAGAAGAGAGGCACAGCCTCTTTTGTCAAGAGTTAACAGCCAGATCTCCGCCAAGCTTATAAGGTCTTCAATCTTACTCCAATCCTCAAAAAAATTGAAGGTAGTCAAATACAACAGGAGTATCATTAATAGAAGATATTCACATTAGTACTCACTTGCCATAACTTTGATGGATACAATAATGTTGAGTGCTCACTGTAACATCGCTCATTGCGTCTCGATGTCAATTCTAGTGCCTAAATAATCTAATTAGATGCTACGATAGCTAACAAGCAAGCATAAATTAAAAAAATGGGTTATTCTTGTACCTTCCTCTTGTCCTCGGGGAAAGAATATTCTAGTAAAGGAGCTTTGACGTTACTCATGAGAATGTATCGTGTTGCATTGATTCGGTCACCATTTAGGACATTCGGCGCTTTCGAAAGGGAAAGATAGAATGAAGCAGCGTTAAGCTTAATAATGTTTATCGATTAGAAAGGATTACGGATGAATCACGCCAAGAAATGCCAAACCCACCTTTGCCCAAGCGTGCTCATGCTCCAAGTCCACAGAAAGTGGTACTATTACGGTGAGTCGACTAAACTCATCAATAACTTTTCTGGTGAGCTCCTGTAGTGCCGGCTTAATATCCATTGCCATATTGCTTGACAGCTCCCGCTGCTCGACAATACACATAAAGCGTACGGTATCTTCCCTTAAAAGGTGGAATAAATGATGACGCCACCGCTTATGCTACAGTAGACGCAGAAGGGTACTGTTAACACACACAAGTTCCCAGAGGAATCTGTCACAGAACCCAAAGAGACCCTCGTAGAGAAACACAAACTGCTTGACTGCTTTTGCAGCGTGAATGAGCCCACCACTACCACTATTAATGAGTCTCGCTATTATGTTCTTCTTCCAACTTCTCATTACGAGTCATTAACTTGAATAAAGGTATCTCTCCTGCAACTCTGATGGAAGCCTATCCGATGCCACTGGTCAGCATTCTATAAGGTTTCTAAGTATCCCTACAGATTCTCTGATCCATCAGCCTCCCATGTGAAATCGAAAAAACGCCTTACACAAAAAAAAACTGACCTCTTTTGAGATACTGTATATTCTCCAGGAACACTTGAGCACATGACCGCAGCAGTTAAAGAAGAAAGATGTAGCGGGAAGGTTTGAGTGTAAACAATCGCATCCCCTCTACAATATATCTTTTCAAAAACTGTGGGATCAAATCCGAGCAATTTCTGCTCAGCATGGTGTTAGATAGTCCTCCAGATGACCCCCTCCGTGCAAAATTAAGGAGAGCCGTAAAGGGGCACCAATTATAGTACGAACCCTAATTAAGAGGCCTTTCTTCGATCACCCCAACGAAAAGGTTACAAATACTGCACAGGAAATGACGCTTTCACAAAAAATCAAGCTTCTGGAAGCTCAACAAACCGAATGTTCAGCTTATTATAAACATACGTCCTATTAGCTGTCCAATTTTTCTCTTCCGGTCGTTCCACTTTCACGGTTATCGACGCTTTCTAAACCATGTAGACTAGCTCAGAGTGTTCAAAGAAGCATACAACGAAGCTACAAACTGGAACTTACGGTTGGATTGATGATTTTTACTTCTTCGACCAGTAGCTCCTTCCTCGTTCGATGCGCATAGCTAGTTCTTATGATGCATGCACATTCCCCGTCCTATTGGGTAAATAAGGAAGTTCGGAAGAAGCGATAAGTTTAAAGATATCACAAAAAATTCTTATACATACCAACACATAACATTTGATATTGCGAAGACGTCCGGCCTTGAATTCCGTGAATGTGGTCTCCGCGGATGAGACAGTTCCAACAACGTTTACATTTACAAATGGCTTGAAGCCAGTAGCAAAATTAAGGACACTCGAAGCACTTGAGGGGATTCTGAAAAAACAAAATCTATAGGGTCGATTGATTCGAATTAAAATGCTTATAGTAAATCTTAGCCCACAAGGGAAATTGTACGAATCGCTGTTTTTTGCGTGCCATGAAAAGATCGAGCGACGGTGGGCACCTTCATAGTACGACGCCGATATTAGAGTCAACGGCTAGTAACGTTCTCACAACTTGCTGCTTAGTGGTCATTCTGGTTATGTTGTCGAATTGTCGAAAAAGTGAAACAGTCAGGGCATCTATGATATTACTAATCCGAAGAAGACTAGGTGTCCGTCAGAAAACTTATGCAGGATTCCTCCTAAAGCTTTTGCAAATAAAAAAACGAAGGAATACCTCAATTCTCCATTCACATCAACACCTATATGACCGTTCCCAATAAAAGAAACTGAAGATGAATCCACGCCTATTGAGTGGTCCTAAAACACCAAAAATTAACCAAAATATTGAAGCGCCACAGACACATACAAGACATAGATATTGCTGATACAGTTATGATTCCTTTTAAACAAACAACGTTTACCAGTAGAAGCTGAATCACACAAAGTTTTTAACTTTCAATAATCAACTTAAACATAACTTCTCAACCCATAGACAATTACTTCAAAGCCAGTACTTACAAATGATATGCATAGCGGAACAACTAACAGTAAAGAAAAACTCACAAGAACTCCCTGATCCCAGTTTCTGAAGCGTTCCTTCACACACTGGCCAGCTTTAGAGAGTCGCTCACCACCACTCGATATACCGAGATAATACAGAATGAAAATCACTGCACAAACAATCCCCAATAGTTTCCGCTTCGAATATCGGTTGAAGAGCCTGTGCAACTCTTCGAAGTCAATTCCCTGGACCAATCGAGTAAATTTACACCACCACAGCGAGAAATTCATCTGGAATTTAAGTGGTAGAAGGACAAAGGACAAACAAGCCAAAATCTTACAACCCTGTGCAAATATTCAATTACATAAGATATAAGATAAAATGAAACTGACCTTAGATCTGTGGAATCATGTAGTGCTCCGTCCAAGTCACGTAACTTCTATTTATGTGATACGGTAGTACAACTTTGTGTAATCACAGGCAAAGTGTTTTGTAACACGGGAAGCATTCTTTGCGCGGTCAAACGGCGAACAATTTCCGGTCTGTTAGATTATTGGATTCGGTTTTGTTACTGGTCGCTGCAGAGGGTTTCTTGGTTCGTGAGTTTTTTTTTAGTTCTTCTTTTATATTCTCTCCCCCAATAAAGTGTTTTTTCAAATATCTCTCACAGAAGTCGAAGTTTTCTCCAAAGGGAGGCTGTTCTGGTTAAAAAGTTTCCCTTCGAAGACGATATTTTCGAGAATTCGAAGCTGCAGATTTGTAAATAGATCATATTATATCCGTTTGTTAATTAGATTTCTAGCTAGCTAGCTGTTTTTGACGCTTTCATCAAATTCATCTTAAATGCCATGCTCCCGATAAAGTCTGAATTGGGAGTTTTAGTTTGGCACAGGACAGTAGTCCAGTATTTGAAAATGTGAGACTCAGAGCAAGCTTGTGAAGAAGGGGCATTATTTGTAGCTTAGTTTATTGAGACACTTGAGATTGGTATGGGTTCCATCACAGAGACGTTATCCCTTTGTGATCTCGAGTGGTGGGAGATATTTATGATACCTGTTGGAAGCAGTTCGATGTGGAAGGGAATTAGTTGGACTCGTTGGTTCTAAGACCCTGGCATCGAATGTCCGAATCAGATCAGTTGTATAACTACATGAACCAGGATTAATAAACATGCGTACCGCAGTAGGATACGAGTAAACCATTTTCACCTTTAACTTCGAAATCAGTCCCACCTCCCCTTCACTGCTCCTTTCTCTGAATCCCAAGTAGCACCCTTTCACAGTGCTATTTCAGGGAAAATTGGTATAGTTCAATAGTACATATTATTGAGGGTATCTTTTTGTTACGCAACAAAAGGCTAAGGACAGCCGTTCTCCTAAGAGTGATATGTAAAAATCTTTTGAGGACATTTAGCGAGCAAATACGATGATTCGATTGTGTTTAACGGTTCATAGGGACAAGCTAGGGCATAGCATTGTTAGAAAGGCAACTTGTCTTGTTAACCCTTTGATGACAATGGCAGCCACCGGTGGGTGCCACTATGATTGGCACATGGGACATTGCCACCCAATTTTAGGAGCCACCATACTTTCTTGTTTCCTACTGATAGCTGAATTCAGTGAGCCAGTAAAAGAAGTTTTTCCTGGGACAGTGCTACCCACCGGCGGGGGCCCGTAGTTCGCGAAAGTAGGGGAGCATGGTCCCATGGGCGCGTCACATCGAAATCTGCATTGTCGTCAAAGAGTTAATCACTTCCTTCCTTTCTTTCTTTAAAATCCACAGGAACACAACAAACCACAAACTAAACTCACTACGTCTGTTTTAGGAAATAGGCACAGTGAGCTGAGGCTCGGACCCTAACAAAATGGGTTTGTGGTGTTTTGTGCTACACAAAACCACCGAGGTAGTGACCCACAAACGATACAGTTAAGGCTTGAGAAAGTAAATTTTTGCATAGAAATGGGAGAAAGAAGTGATTGAAGTTCAGAAGGTAATAATTTATCAGTCACTTTCAGAAATCATGTTTCGAGCAGTAAACTTTGCATTCTGCTGTCTCTGGCTCAGTTTATGATTTGACTATGACGAGATTGTAGATAGATTTTGATGGGAAGTTTGAGCAAATGGCAAATGTTTTGTCTATAGACGCCCACGCTCGTCAAACCACGAATTTTTAGCAATTTTGCTACAGTTTTCTCATGTTTTATATTAAATCGGAGTAAATGCTAAAAAACCCAGTTTTCAATTGAGTTCACTGACGTCTTGGCATTATTGACTGTAACGACTTGATTCCAGAATGTTTTCGCGGAGCAAGAAGCAGCAGCTTCCCTCGTATATTGAGGGAACGCAAGGATTATACGTGAAACGAGCCAGTCCGCCACCGGTACCCTCACTTTCATGTATGTTTTTTCATTTCTTTTTTGTCAACAGTCTTCTAATGCTATTTTACGTCTGCTTCTACACTCGAGTTATATTTTCGTCTTCTTTTGATCATAATAACGAAAGTAATAGAACTAGGGAAAGCTTAATTCGATTTTGACCTTGTGTAGCATCGATGAGTTCCTTAGGTGTACCTTTTTTTACCCAATTTTCTCTGAATTTTGCTCTATTATAGCTCATGCCCATACACTTGCTAAAAAGACTACAACCACTGTTGATGCCTCAGTGACAAATAATAACACGACATGCCCTCCCAAAACGTCAGTGACTTCTCAACCTGTTCACACTGAACAACGCCCTCACAAGGTCAGTGGAACTTCCGATGATTTGCACTATGTCACCGGTCTCTTTTAGTTTCTTGAAGGGGCAAGCAAAAAGGTCTCAGATAGACAACCTGCTACTTATAACGGTGCTGTTTCAGGATTCAGCGGTAATGTACACGGAGAATTCTTCAGCGAGGCCCCATTCAGATTCAGCGATAAGTGTTACTTCAACATATTCGCTTCCACCGGCAAATAATAGTTATCTAACGGTAAATCATCATGTGAATGCTGGAGACGGCCGAAAGAGTCCGATGGGAGTGCAGTTGTCCTCGCAAAGTTTCAGGTGGAATTTCGATCAAGCTTCCTTTCGTTTTCGCTACAAAATATTGTGAAGGCTAGATGTATACGAAAAGAATCTGAGTAGAAATTCGACAGGTTATTTTGTTTTCGAGTGGAAAAGCATCTATGACAAGTTGCTATTTCAACTCTCTATCACCGGCAAGCAAAATTAATGTTTTCTTTCAGTGATCAGAGTAAACGGGAACCTGTTAGAAAACCATTAGCGTCTTCTCATAGCATTGGGAACGTTGAATCATTTATGGATCAGATGAACCCAGAGTAGGTTTATGTTCAAGTTCACACTTATGTCTTGTATTGCGGCCTTTCTCGGTTTGACTAGGAAAATATTCAGGCAATCTACCTCGGTGCAACAACGGTTTGTCTCTTTACAAAGTCTTCCCGGGCAACAAGGCCGTCAGTTTGGATCTTCAATTATTGGTGAATATCACTTTCTTCAATGACTGGATATAGGTTTTCAATCACTGTCAATTCTAGGGGACAACTGCTTAGTATCTGGTACTCCACAAGAGGACGAATTACCGTTGCCACCAAACTGGGCGGTAGAGGTAACCCCAGACGGTTACAGGTGCGAAAAGCACTACATAAAGATTAGCCTTTTATCATTTACCCGTTATATCGTCTAATATCGTCCGTTTTCCAGATATTATGTTGATCACAACACCTGTAGAACCCACTGGATTCATCCCTTGGCTAGAGAAAATTTACCACCAGGGTGGAACAAAATTTTCCAACCCAACACTGGTGTTATTTATTACAAGTAAGATTTAATGGGGTAGTACTCGATTGCGTTCACCATGAATCAGAATATTTCAGTGAAATGGATGGAAGGTCTCAAGTAGAGCATCCTGGTCTTGCCCAACCACTGAATCAGCCAATCAATCAGCCAATAGTGCCAATTAATCGAACGGAGTCGATGATGGTGGCAAGTAGACGTGCAGAAAGTGCTGTAGAACACCTGAACATCATTCATCATGAAGGTACGTCTATCTTTTTGTTTTTATTCTCTTTTTATTCTGACTTTCATACGGAATCTATTTTTATCTGTCTTTTTGCCTGAATTCAAATTTTTTCATGTTTCAATGTTTGTGCTTGACCAGAATCTCTTCTTACTATACGTGCGCCATTCGCATTAATTTTTATACACTTTTTATTGTTTACTCTGATTTGTCTTCAAATCATGGAATTTCCTTGTGAATTTCCTCATTTTTCATGGATCTATAGAAAAAATCTATAGAGGATTTACTAAAAATGGGGGATACTAGTCTGTTATGTCGTTAAGATCCTTTATGCACTGCTCATTGCAAAAGCCGTACGTGGACCATGGTTCTGCCTATTTTCCTGCCTGCTATTGTTCTCTGAACAAAATTATGAAAGAAATTGCACGCTTTATCCTGCACGTTACCATTGTTTTGTAGCTTAATAACGTATCGCTTGTTTCACCTTTCTGCTAGTGGATGGTGCAGCAGTCGACTTCAAGATTACGAAGTTAATCTCTAGCGGCGAACCTCTTCTTTTTAGGTCACCTTCTTAATGCTTGCTTGTCTTTATTTGTGCAGGTTTCAAGCATTTAATTTGACACTCGCCCGTTGATCCGTCCAGTGTCGGGCCAATCCTTTATAAGAGGCTTCTTCAGCTTAAATTCCTTGAGATGGGTGAAGTGCGGAAAGAATATCAGTAGAGTGAAAGTGGACAACCCGACAATGGCAGATTATAGGTCCAGAGTAGAAATGGCAGATTCGGTTAGAAAATTGATATTTCGCATTACCACGTACAGTTTATTTCCTGCCCTACTCCTCTGCACGAGAGATGGGTGAATCGAGTGTTTGGGATATAAACGTTATGCGAAATTTTAAGGCGGTGCAAATCATATGTCCAAGCTCGCATTCATAACTGGAAGCTTGGGAAATATGGGAAGTAGATCCATGGGCAGAAATCATTTAAAACTTCTTGATATGAACGGTAGTCGTGACCCAATACCTTTAACTAGTAAATGGAGCCAATAACCGTGCAAGAAGTGTAAAATGAGGTAGTGCTTCCAAACGATGGTAGGCGTAATGAGGATGAAAATGACATCTATACTTTTATATTACGAAATTCTGAATGAAGTTGTGATCAGGCATGGATAATATCATATTTTCAATATGTCGAATGGCTAATAATGCATTTCTCGATTGAAGGATAGCGCAATTTGCATTTAATCCAATGTTTAGTGGTGTTTAAGATTCCTCCTAATGAATCCGCAGCTTCTTCTGTATCGAATCTAACATAGCATGTCATTTGAAACTATACGCAAGCTGAATAGTTTACAGGGTGCGCATTATAACGTGAACATCTAGATTTATTCATTTTTCTTAGCTTACATTCTATCTGAAACTATCGAATAGAGTCTTCACTAGATTTGAAAGATTACAATGGTTTTTATCACACTAGCGCAATAAGTCGTACATTCAAGTAGCCTGTTATTTAGGCAAATAAAGTTCCAAAAATCTGAGCTCCCAATGGAATTGTTAGCATACCTGCTTTTCAGAGGTCCCTGAGTGGCTTTTGATGTATTCGCAGGCCGATACGTCACTCGATCATTTACTTGAGGTGAGAACTTGATCATGTTGAATTTCATTGTTAGTTATTCATTCAAGACAACCGCGACGTTTTCAAGAACATAGATGGTAATTTTTACTCTGCTAGTGTGTGTAATATTTAGTGGGATTTGTTCAATACTATGCAGTTGGAACACTATGAAGAAATGATGCTGAAATTGTACAAACAGGAAGTTATCGACACAGTTCGAAGGTACATTTTCCTCGAAGATTTCTTTCCCTCCCTCCCTGTGTTCAAAGAATTCAAGCTATCTTTGTAGCCCGGGGTTCCAAGTAATCATATAAGTTCAAGCCTCAAGCAGTTCAAAACAAAGCTAATTAGTGAATAATGATTGGTGAATTCGGTGAATATCGATCGGTAGTCGATAACTGTGATGCTTCAACTCTGGATACCGCGCCGATCAAGTTCTATGAATATTTACTGTTTTTCAACGCTTCAAGAAAAACCGATACCGAGCGGGATTTTGAATGCCTGCTCTGTGGCAAGGAGGTGTTGCTTAAGAATCCAGACAGACATGCGTACACAAAGGCGTACTTAGCAATTATGTTCAGTAGTAATACTGCTCAACCGACGCAAACGCTCTCTCGTTACTAGATGTGTCATTAGTATCCTGGCGACTAAAGCCCTTTCCCCAATAGCGAAAGAACGTAAATCTTCGTTTTTCGGTCTAAGTGTTGTGCATTTGACTGTAGGCTCAGTTAAATTAAGCTGCGATAGAATGCCTCCAATATCCTATCTCTTTCTTCATAATGAGTCGTCGTCTACAAACTGACAAAAAAAAAACTCATTTTTGATTTTTGCTAAAGGTACGAGCGCATGAGGACTGTTCTTAACCGGGAAATTGTTCGACGGACCCAGCCACATCCTCGCAATGAGTAGCCCGTATGTGCTCTATAAATTTCGTATACTTTCCATTAGCAGAGGTCCAGGTAATATTAAATTTTTGTGCCAATGTGAGTTTTCTTCTGTATTTACTGCACCATGTCAGTCATGGACTTTCCAAGTTACTAGTACTGCTTCCTGTGATATTGAACATGAGTTCGTGTACATACGTATAATTTTAGCAAAATATTTATAAGATTTAGTTGGTCAAAACATTCAATATTGTACATAAATACTTGTTGTCCAGTTGCTCATTAGACAGTTGAAGTGCTATAGTTCTTGCCAAAGAATGTGATTTAAATGTCTTATAGAAGTTATATCAGAGGAGAGATCGAATCCATGTTTCTATTTGAAAGGATTCATTACTTATTTATCGTTGAGGTATCTCATATAGATCATGTTTTCATATCTTCATGTTTGATATCAAGATTGTTTTTCATATTAGGTTAGTGTGCTGCTGATGCTTTCTCGCCATTGACTTAGATTATTTTGTGCTCATTTTTTGTAACTTTCATTTTGATTGTTTTGTTTTTTTTCAACGATTGCATAAATAAGTATTTATAAAGAAAGATTGCCTGCAATAGTTTGTGTGTTGCGCCGATTTCAAAAACTCTGATGGGTACCAATAGCTCCTTGCTGAGACTTATGAGATTTTTCCCTCACAAGCCGCTTCGATTTTCTTGGAAATAGTGCTCATAGATGAGCCTTCCGAGTCTTCTCTTCAAAAGTTATGGTGACGCTCTACTTCAGTTTATCTGATATGGGTGCAGGTCTAGTTATGAGAAAAAATGAAAAGAGCAAAGCTGCAGTGGCCAACCTCTGACTTCTTTCAGGTCGAGCTTCTTGGTAATATCCACTTTGCGATAGGTTTCGAAGCAGTAAACGGGCAGTCACAAGCGGTTCACCGACCAAATTAGGTGTCCCAGCACGGAATCAAGGATCGACTCCCACCCAGCATTACCAGACCTTTCATGCTTTTTGGGTATGTGAATAGGTACCAATAGGGAATGAAAGTTGCGGAATGACGTCAGTTCTTGTAGCCGGAACTAATAAAAGTAGGCCAAGCAAAAAGTAGTTTCGATATCGAAAAGCTGTAATGTTTGCCGATCGAAGTACATCGGGGATTCTCACTGTCCCTCATTTCCGTTCCTCGGCTGGTTGGCCCTATTGAGTTGGTAGTTCTCGCCTGCTGAGTGGCATCAACCAATATTTGGCTATGTCGATGAACTTACACGCTCGTCGCTAACCTCATTTTCTTTGATGACACCCTCGAATCCATTCAATTCCAACCCTCTTCAGCTTGCCGGGCCCATACTACGACTCTTTGAATTTTAAGTTTATTCGGAGACCCTCTAGATTCTCTCTTTTGAAACTTTTGAAAATTCTGGAGTTCCAGAGAGTTATAGCATATTTCATTGAAGTTTTTTGATGTGGACGACACTGTGAAGTGCAGTTTAGATAAAGCCCTACTTGAAGACAATTTTCCACTATCCGAAGGTAATGAAGCCGTCAGTCGTCGGCAAAGCTCGCCTCAAAAGTGCCTTTAGCCTGCGAAGAGATAAAATAGGGGCTCACGGAAGGTTCATACAGGCAAACAATGCCAAAATGTCGGAAAAGTCCGGCGTGAAGCGGCAAAACAAATCAGATCGGCACAGAGGATAGGGAGGGGGTGAAGAGGGAAATAACTCCTTCCTCTGAGTCTAGTTGAGAGTTCGACAAGATAAATCTTAAACAACTTAATTCTTCTGCCTACTCGCTCGCAATTTCGAGGAATTTTGAGGAATATTATTTAATCCTGAGGGGAATTATTTCGATATAAACAATAAAATAGGCGTTCCATCCATTGTCTTCTTGGACACCTCTAGAAATAGTTTTCGTCTTTCACGAGGCTTAAGTGGCACATTCCACTCCGGCTGATGGTCATAACGACTATTTGGATGGCTATCTAATGGAACGAGTGGGATAGAATTCAAGGAAAGATTTCTTATCGATTTTCCAGGACGGCAAATATTCAGGAAATGTGTTTGAATAGTGCCCCGAGAAACTCATATCCTGAAGGTAAGATTCATGAGGTCCTGTATTGGAAAGGTAGTGCTCCTCAGTACTCGCGTTGTCCGCAATGTTGACTCGAGCTGCCCATTCAATTTTGCAAAAAAAGAGAAGGTTGAGTGCCTGCATAGGCAAACTGCGAGTAACTCGTTTATGGAAAAAATAATAACAGACTACACCAGTTCTTTCTACAAATTTTTTCCGTGATCTTATTTCACTGTCAGCACTTCGTCGATTCAGAAAACAGGCCAAGTGCATGGCGCATTCTTGATCTGTTCAATAGAACATTCATACACTATCAGTTGATACAGTGCCTTGTTGTTATGCTTGATATTTATCCACATTATCAGTAATCCCCGGTTAATCGCATGAGTGTCATCGGCGCCAACCGGTTTTTTCACAGCGATTTCTCTTGCGATCGCTATATGTGTAGACTATATGTGTTGGGTTAAAGAATCCGGTCAACGATCGACTCGAAATCTCCTTCGCAAAACCACCGTGCCCAGTATTCTGCCTTTATGCTAGCAAGGGAGGCGTGATCTGTTCGATATTTTCTCATAAGGTTTTTGAGCAATTTCACTAAGCCTCAATAAGTTTGAACTCACTTCCTTCACATAATATGAAGGCATTTTGATGGTGGGATTGATCTATGATGATCTGTCTGTCTGTCTGTCTGTCTGTCTGTCTGTCTGTCTGTCTGTCTGTCTGTCTGTCTGTCTGTCTGTCTGTGTGTCTGTGTGTCTGCCAATGACTTACTTCGCTGCTCTCTTTTTTTCGTCCTTTTGATCATTTTCCTTTCTTTCTTTCCTTTCTTTCTCTTTCTCTCTCCCATCCCCTCTTTCGTTCTTCCTTTCTTTTTTCTATTTATTGTTCAAATTCTCAAGGTTTGTGCTCTACTTTTTGAATTAGTGCTCCTCCCGTCTCTATTATTAATGATTGGTCTCACATGGGCTTTGGTTGTCACTGTATTTGTTCATCTGCTTTCCGGTTGTTTGCCATTTATCATCTTCCCAAACATTTTAATCATCACGCAGTCTTTTTTGAACAATACGCAGAACCAGTACGTCGCTGTTTGTTAAGGCTGATGTTGGGCAGAGCTCGTATTTTGGGCGTAGTTCATAAGAGTCTTCCTTAGGTTCTATTGGTGCTATTTTGAGCTCGTTTTTGCTCATATAGACATTGTCAAATGTACATATGACAAAAACTAAGTTAATTTTCTCGAAATTCTTCACCATAGAAGGAAGTTGCGTCCTTTTGCTGTTCATCCATAATTTCCTAGCCCAACGTTCGCCCGATGTAGCTATGTCGTCGTAAACGTCCCGTCATAACGACAACATGATGATTGTTGTTGGTGGAAAACCAGCTGCTATACAGGAGGCAATAACAACTTTGCTGAGAGCAATTCCACTTCCTCTGATTTTCTTACTTTTTCCCTTTGCTTTCAACCTTTCTAGACCTCCAACTTTTAAAATATGGTCAGTACGATAAACCGAGAAAATTTCCCTTTCTTTTGAATTAGTTTTTTCCCCAGTCTTTTATTTCTTGGGCGTTTCCATGAACTGCAAGTCAATCCTATTGGCACTTTGTCGATGCTCTTTCTGTACCCTTCCCATGGAGCTACTAACTAATTCCTTTTCAAACTCAGCAGGACGGAAGCGGAAGTGGCCCTTGTCAAGTGGCGCTGTAACAGCTTAACACAATCCTGTACCGAAAAGGGAACCCCGGACACACACGCCATGTGTTCTATTCTTGTGGGATGGGTAACTAATACCAGACTCTCTACGAATATAAATGCCTTGACTTGTGTACTCAGTGGCTCCGCACCGTTGTGTAGACCAAATACCCATTCAAGCTAGGATTGTGGAAGGAAAGCGACTGCGCTCAATAGTAAAACCCCTATGATTTTCCCAATCACACAGGCAAGATTTAATTCTTTATTCATAACGATTGGGATGGCATAAATAAACACCCCAACCGTTTCTTTCGAAAACCATCACGCAACCTTCGCAAAACTAACCGAACCATCACGCAACCTGAGTTTCTGACGAAGCCATCTTTCCAGCTTACCTCCGAGTTAATCTGGGCTTCTCTTCTGCGCTGCTATAAATCCATTCCAGTGCCAGGATCAAGCACACTATCTCAAACCTTTGAATTTTATACTTAAGAGCTGATAAAAAAAAAGCAAGCCTATAAGCAAAATGAAGGTTAAAGTTCGAAGTGTCTGATGATCTCGTTTGTAGGTTGCTCCCCGTACTCGACTTTCTTTCGAGATCATTGTGACCTAGTGAATGCATATTTGGCCCCCGCAATAGGTTCGTTGGCCCTCCGAGTAAGAACCAAGGCTTTTTCCTTACAAATGAGTCTGGCCCCAATTATCCGATCCTAGAAAGAAAAGACTTGGATGGCACAGCTTATGTTTACTCGGGACTCCAAAAAATTAACAGATAAAGTCTTTGGCGTTAATATTCCCCCGTCGTTGCGATGCGCCCAGTGTTTTCAGTCAGAATCAGCCGTTGTACAAGTCCCTGGTTCTATTTTTTCAAACGAGTCTCGTGACAATTAACCGACCTCGGTGACATGGAAGATTGGGCGACTATCTAAAATGGATCCAATCATCGGTCCTTGAATGTGATAATGAGCCACTCGCCCCTTCACCGCCATCGTCCTGCGAGAAACATAGATAACGACAAAATAATTTAATATTAAGGTAAAACCAATGTCATGAGATACATGGAGAATTTCTTGAGGAAATTTCAGAAGTTGGGAAGTTACATGAAAACAATCTAAATTTCAAAAGTTATGCGTCTGCCGGGATTCCCTGAGTTTTCACTTTCAGTCACAGCATTATGCTGCGTCGTCTCCGGCGCAATTATGAAAGACACCATGACGGCCTCATTCCGAAGTAAATTGAACCGATGCCTGTCAGTGAAGGAAACCGCCTTCAAATTTCAGTGGAACGTTATTTTACCCCTGCCGAGTCTAGAGATAGCCTCTCTTACCTCTCTTTTGAGTCAATTTTCCTATTATTTAATTTGCAAAGAGTGCTTATGAGCGGAATCTGCCCCTAGGTTTTTTTTTCGCTGAATCAGAAGGATTGATTTGCTAGCTTGTTTGAGATGATATATCTCTTTCGAGCTCTGGGATCGAAGGTAATTTATAGCTCCAATCAGTTGTTTCCCTTCTAGACAAATAGCTTTGTACTTTCAAGCTAAAAATCACTCTCAGCTGATCATGAATAAAGTTTTTTTCTTCTGTGCTCTGAGATAGCTATCGATTTTACGTACATTAAGTCTATACTATTTTTCCTATGTTCCAACAGTGACGTTATTTATGAAAGCAGCTGAAAAGGAAGCCGTGGCTGGATTTAGGGTTTACAAACTCCTCATTTTATTATTGGAGTACCTTTTTCTGCGGGCGGACATTTAGGGAAATACTTATAAATGTACAGCAGTTGCTACTTCGCGGCATGTTCTCTTATTTATTATAGTAGCGGGACGTCAGCTGAGATACTGTCTGTAACATATGTTCTTTTTTTGTATTATTATTTTTTGTAACATATCGTGCCAACTATCATACCGGGAATCATGACGGCTCAGATAACAATGGCATGCGGTACATTGTTGACAAGCCTGTGCAAACCCTCATTTTCGCGCTCTGTGACTTCTCTCCATCATCGAATACCGAAAGGCGAACTATCCGATGAGGTTTTCTATTATTTCTATGGTTTTTTTGATGTAATGTTATCCCACTAGGGTTTATACTTTCGTTTCGACTACGATACCAGTGACAATGATATGAACATCAGAACCACTTTTAATAGAATTGTGACCACAAGAGAACATCAGTAGCCACTCTATCATCATACCTTCATTCTGAAGGTATGGGCTAGCACTGTGAAAATTGTCCAATTCCTTCATTTCGGTGGAAAGATGAGACCACTTTGGAGATGAAATCCAATGCCGAACTGGATGTCATCTGTATAAACAAAAAGTCCAACCTCTCGGAGGTCGACAAGTTGGCGCCAGTAGCGTCCGGGTCAATGAAAATGCCGACTTGCGCATCTTCTGACTTCTGTCAACTGTAATATAGGCCAGTCATGTAAACAGAAGCAGCTCCTTTTTATTTAATGGGACTGGTGGGATTGGGTGTGTTACAGACGGGAATGATTAACGGTAAACGCAGTGTAGAACTCAATCAAGTGCGCTAGGTAGATCCCACATACCTGTGAGTTCGAGCCCTTTCAAGGTCCAACGTTTTGTTCGTAACTCGGCTTCTCATCTATGCGAGTATTGTGGTTGTGGTCCTGACAGTCAGTTTTCTGTCAAGGATAACCTCAATATCATTGAAAGTGAAATTCTTTCTTTTTTAAGTAGTACCACCACTGAACGAATGGAGGGGGGGGGGGAGGGGGGTGGGTGAGGTTGTTCCCGGAACCTCCACGAAACTATAATGTTTCCCGACCAACTCAAGCGTGAAGTAGCAAAAAATAATTATTCAGTGTAGGTGTAGTAGCGCAACCTTGTGACACTGAAGCGAAAAGTCGCGTTAGGGCCAGCAGGGTATGAAAACAGGAAAATAACTGGCGGTACGTGGTAAGAAGTAGTCGCGTTCCTCTAAGGTTTCTTTGATGTAGGGAAATCCGGCATACCTTGAGGTCTCTACCTGATTGAGACAGCTACCGAAAGAAAGGAGAGGAGTGAGAAAACCCGTTACACGTATTCCGGATAATGACTTCCTCCAGTGTGTCACATGCAAGTTCCTTCCCAGATCATACTATAAAATGTCCCAGTTGGCGTTTTATCCCACTCTAGCAGTATAGTAGCGCCCCCTACATCCCATTATGGGACGCAGCTTAACAGGAAGGCGTTGTAATGGCTGCCAGTAGCTGTTGTCGCTTATTCTAACTGCACTTTACACAGCTCTGGTTTTTACATCGCTTCCCTTCTGTGATTTTTTCCAGTTTTTTTGAACACTCTGCCTTTTTTATGATTATTCTCTAGTCTCTAATTCGAGAATTGAGGCAGATAAGAGAGGTTCCATTTTTCGCATGACATAGTGGACCACGTTGGCAGACGTTGGAGCGCACCAATAAGTAATGGCTGTCAACAGCCGCTGTTACTGAATAGATACGTAAACACATTCCGGTCTTACATGGATTGAGGAAAGCGTTAGGTCATGATTGATTCTTTTTG